>CM070073.1:35873172-36530672 GCA_036320875.1 Cotoneaster glaucophyllus
GTTTCAAACAGGTATGCAAGTTCCTTTTACGGTCCATTTCGGGAAGCATTGGACTCGAATCCACGTTTTGGTGACAAGAAAACGTATGTAGTTCATTGGAGTTAAACCTTTGCTAGTTTCAAATATAATTTAGCTATTGCTGACTTGACATATAAAATGTGGTTTGAAAAACAAAAGTTATCAGATGAACCCTGCAAATTATAGAGAGGCTATGGTTGAGGCAAATGAAGACGAGTCTGAAGGAGCCGATATCCTCTTGGTTAGTGTTGCTTGCTTTAAATATTTTTCCATAGCTACTTAATGGCAGCTAGTTCTAAAACTATGAAATCGTTCACAGGTGAAGCCTGCTCTACCATATTTAGATATCATAAGATTACTCCGCGATAACTCTCCTCTGCCTATAGCTGCATATCAGGTGAGTCTTGTCATAAATGATCTCCTTTATTCCATTGTGCCTTTCCTAACAGGAAGTTTGTTCTTGCTTTATTCCATTTCAAGCTTCAAAAACACAACTTACGCTTCTTGAATTGATACCTATGCGAGTCCTGGAAACACGTCTTGTTTATTTGAAGCTAGACGATAGAATAGTTGTAGTGAGTATTTAAAATGTTATTGTTTCCTATATTGTGATTGACTAGAATCTCCTTTCCTGTCCCGTGTCTGTAAAATTGTTCTTATTTTATGTAAAATCATCAATGCAGGTTTCTGGTGAGTATTCAATGATCAAGGCTGGTGGAGTTCTGAAAATGATTGACGAAGAAAAGGTTATGATGGAATCGCTCATGTGTCTCAGAAGGGCCGGTGCTGACGTAATCCTCACATATTTTGCCCTGCAAGCTGCCAGAACTTTATGCGGTGAGAAGAGGTGAAACTTGTAATCTAGGAGATTGTTTATCGAGGAAAACCATGGAAGATTTCTGGAGCTTGCATTGTAAGTCGTAGAATGAAGTTCGTTTGTAAAAGAATGTGATTGACAGAGAGTTTGTTGTTCAGACAAGAAATAAGTAATAGTAGCTTCAAACTTTGGGTGTTTTATACCTTGTTCATTGTCTCAAAGTTTAATGTGCGCCACCGATACCATTACTCTTTTAGGGTTTAGTGAAAAAGAAACAAAAAGAAATATTCTTTTAATTGGCACAATGATAGTATCTACACTAAGAGCACTTCCACCGGAGCATAAATTGCCCGGCACCCAGTCCAAAAACCAGCCGGCACCCAAGCTATCCACTCCAGCTGAGCATTTTGACCGGCACCCAGCCCAAGCCAGGCAAGAGACCGGCCTAAAATCGACAGACCCACATGCCGGGCCATCTGACGTCAGCCGGGCCATCAACCTCCCACACTATCAACACGTCGCAGAGCTCCTCGGGGCTGAGGTTGATTCCGGGGCGGAGGGAGAATCCGGGGCTGAGGTTGATTCCGGGGCTGAGGTTGATTCCGGGGCGGAGGGAGAATCCGGTGGGATTATCATTGCACAGGGTGGTGGGTTTTTGCAGAGCTCCACCCAACAGACGTAGTTCCAAATCCGAATGGAGAGAGAGAGAGAGAGAGAGATGCAGAGGGAGGTTGAGATGCAGAGGTTGACGCGAGTTGGCGCCGATGTCGACCAGAGGCGGCGGGTTTGGAGTTGGCGAGCCCAGGCGCCGATGTCGACCAGAGGAAGCGGGGTGAAGAGGAGGTGGGGATTTGATGGAGGGTGGAGATGGGGGGGTGTGGGGTTGGCGTGCTCTGGTCTGATGAGTGGAGATCAGAGGGAAAGAGAGGGAGAGAGGGGGAGAGGGAGATAGCTCACGGTGAGGGAGAGAGAGCATTGCTCTTTACTTTTTATTATTTTATAATAAAAATTAATGATATTTTAATAAAATTGACTAGGCTATTTTTGTTTACGGGTGGAGATGCTTTAGTCCATTACTGTTTACTGGGGTCTATTACTGTTCATTTGAGTGAATAAATGCGCTGGGTGCTGGCACCCAGTCTTAGGGGTGGAATTGCTCTAAAGGATGAAAGAGTGGGCTACAATGAGTTTGTCATAATAATGTTGTTCAACTTTGTCTTTGACGAGAATCGAACCTAAGACCTATTATTTACAGTGAAGTAGACTGCAGTACTAAGTGACACTTTTAGTTTTCTTACCAAATTAAGTTACATTGTGTGGTTTAGCTGAACTTCCTCTCCTCTTAGTGTAAAAATATCGATGTACTCGAAAAAAAAAAGGAAAACTAATTAAAATGGATTGAAAACTTTGAGTTTTAACGATAAGGACAAAATAAAAAGTAAGTGAATAGTACCATGATTGACTTTTTAGTGTAAAAATGTGGTTTTTCGTTAAAGTGAACAGTAACAGGAACTTTTAATTAAAGTTCCAAAAAAAAAAACCATAGTCTAGAGAAAAAGAAAAAGTGCAAGGGAAAAACACGGAATGCAAAAATTATTGGTAGACTTTGGTAAGTAGTTCGGGCATGTTTACTTGGAATGGGAATAAAAATGAATGAGTATGAGATAAACATACTTCGTATTTATCCTATACCTTCATTTTCAAGTATGCGGTATCTAAAATCAATGAGATTGTCTAATTTTTCATTTTTTTGGTTGTTTATAAACACGTGACAAGAAAAAATTCATTTCTCGTCGATTCATTTTTTACAAGTAAACATGCTCTCCTTATATATGTGGACATTTTAGTCATTTGAACTGTTGGTTGGTTGGTTGGTTGAGTAACACTCATTACACAGGTGAGAAGTGACGTTGGATCAACTTTGTGGTAGTCAAGTGTTAGTGGGGTTTGGTCTAATAAAAAGATGATTTAACAGGAAGAATGATGACTTTATAATTAGTATGGAGATTGGCAAACCTAAACATAAAAATTAAAAATATTACAACTTACAAACAACATTTTAATACGCAGAAAATGCTGCTGCTGCTTCTACTAGACGATACCTTTACACCAAATAAAAGAGGGACAAATCTTACCCTGTACTTAGTCCCCTGATCCTAATTAATTAAGCACCCAAAATTTAAAGAGCACATCATCCTTGATTCCTTGTGCCCATCTGAGACAACATCATTACCAATCATATTTGACCTAGCTGCTGGGTTTATTTAAAATAACCCGTCTGTGGTCACCCGCGACCGCTCGTTGAGGTACCTTTCTGCAATTGTGGCATGAGTTGCAGCCCCAATTGGCAAAACATCTTCGTCGATGAAAAAATAAGGAGAGTGGCCCGTGTGTGTGGACCCCAAGGTCTCGTTCCTGATCCCGATGTAGAAGAAGCCAGCAGGGATGACCTCCGAGTAGAACGAGAAGTCCTCCGCCCCCATCATGGGTGGCACCACCCTGAAGTTGGTGGGGCCCAGCAAATCGATGGCCACTTTGCTCACATGCTCATGCATTTTCTCATCGTTCACTGTTGGAGGGTAGATGGTGTTCTGGTTTTTGAAGAAGTCCACTGTTGCTGAGCATCTGTAAACACTTGCTTGCTCCACAATTACCTGCTTGCCAAAAACGCAGAGTAACTGCGTCAACTTAGGATGGCAATGATTAACGTTACATAAAAGAAAGTATCTACCAAATAGAATTGAAGGACCTACTAAGATTGCGTTTACTAATGTAAAAGAGCTTCATGCAACTGGAACATCGTGATTGTGATATTTCAAGTTCGTTTTACATTTTCATATGAGGCAGTTAAACATATGATATTGCGTGATAGAATCGAGATACCACCATTGTGACATCTCAAGTGTAAGTAATTTTATCTCTTATGTAAGTATATAAAAGCTGGAGATGAATCGTCATATCACGTTAACCTTCTAATTTTTATAAGATAAATATAAATACTTTCATGTCACGGGTTTAATGCACACTTGTCCTTCATCTCTATTGTTCCGTGAATGCAGCACGTCCGCGTGGAGAGGGAGAAATAGGTCACGGGTTATTTTCCTATGTGTGATGTGCTCAGCAATGATAATTTGAGCTAGCCCCCCTAGAACCAAAGGTGGAGAAGATATAAAAAGTTACAAACCTCTTCAATTCTTTGAAGAATTCTGTAGAAGTTTGTGTTGGAGAAAGCCCTGAAAGTACCACCAAGTACCACAGTGTTGGGTATCATCCCAAGATCATCGCCTCCATTGAATGCAGTTACGGAAACAACCTGAGTGCATGGTAAAACAACATGTTGGGGTTTATCTCAGTAACTTCTTCTCAAATTACAATTTTGCCATGTCGAGAGATAACCTAACGAACCTGCGAGTCCAAAGGGTTTGATTCACGGGATACGATTCCCTGCAAGCTGATGACGGCCGTGGCGGCCGCCAAAACAGGGTCAGTAGAGCCTGTGGTTCCACTGATAACAGCTCTGAAGAAGCCACAGCCAGCTAGCAAAGGACCAGGCCTTGACCCGATGACGCCAGTAGGGTGCTCATGGGATACATGAGCTGCAAATATGGCCTCCACATCCTCCAAAGCATCATCTCCGATCATTTGCTTTGCACCATTACCGGCTTCCTCCGCTGGCTGAAACAGCAATATTACAGTTCCCTGTGCATGCAGAGATGTAAATTGTCAAGCGAGTCAAGTCGAATCAACTTAAGACTTCCGGTATAATTCAAAGCATTGCTTGTAGATGATGTAAACAACGAAAACTGAATATGTTGGGGTAGAAGTTGACGATAGGACGACTAAAAGTCTAGTTAAAAATGACATGTGATTGGAAAATTAATCTTCAAATTTCAGGATATGTCATCTTTTTAATTGATTTTTTTTTTGTTAATCATCATTGTAGCATAACTAAAACAGCCCACCGAAATTTTTCTTGGTCGAGAAAAACTAATATGATGAGAAAATGTCATTTCACTCTCCACAGAGTTAAAAGGCATCCGAGGCTAACGTATACATAGACTGTGCTAACGACTAATTTATTCTCCATTAGATCTTAAGAACAAGCATCTTAACTCAAACTGGCAATCATATTGTTAACTTATTGTATTGAGCAGTTTTTTTAAGCCAACGCCAAATGCAAAAACTTGAACAGTCTAACATGTATACTGATAGCTGACCTACCAAACCCCTAAGATTCACACAATTTTTAACCCTTCTCACATACTTTTTAATTTCCAATTTTCAAATAAAAAATAATAATAAACAAGAATCAAAAGACATGAATTAACAGAAATGATTAAAATATAAAAAATAATGTGTTGATAACTCCACGCATAAGAAATGGCCCATAGAAATCTATGTGCTCCTTTACCAGTCCAAGTCCAGTACTAGTTAAAGGACGACTAATCAATTTATTACTACTCTTCTCGATGTAAGCAATTTATGTATAAGTTTTTCTTCATATTTTTATAAAAATAATAGAGAAATTTAATTACACGCGTATGGTTTGGGCGGGCGGGGGCACATAGCAATTAAAATCGTATTATTAAGCCTACGACCAGCTCCAATAGAGGACAGACAGGGAATCAATGTCATATTAAAAACCTCCAGTCATGTAAAGGTGCTTTACATACTTAAAAAGTCTAATATACCCTCATGTTGTTGAAATAATTATAAATAAAACTACAACACAAGGAAAAAGAAAAAGAAAAAGAAACCAGATTAGTTGACTACGTGTTTAATAATAATAGCATCAATTGGAAACTAGTAAAGCATCAATAATTATTCCACTAATACAATACCCTTTAACACAATAAATTTCAAAATGTAGTCCTTTATTCTTTTTCTTAACAAAATAAAGTAAGAAATGCTAAAATGCATCTGTGAGTTTTTCTGGCTACCAATTGATCCTCTTTTTAAAGAAAAAAAAAAGTACACCATCATATGATAAAAGTATTAAATAAAAGAGGAATACTTGTCTTAGCTCAAACATGAAAGTCAGGATACGAAAACACAAGTCAATTAAAAGATATGCGTTACTTGATTAAAAATCAATTAGATTATGTTAACTAAAAACACTAACAGAAATTAAGAAATAAAACGAAAGATAAAATACAATAATAACTTGAATTCCAATAACGAGTTCCATTTCTATGCTACATAGCACTGAAGAACACAAATATTGGATAATTTGAATTTATCGAATTAAAATAAAAACAATAATTCAATAGGCTATCAAAACTTGTAGCAAAGAAGAACGTTTTCATAAATTGAAGAGAAAATTAGCTTTCTCATTTTTTTTTTCAATTTAATTCTTATATGGAAGAACCAACAAAAAAAACTTTGAATTGAAGCACATGTGAAACATGACATTGGGAATCGTGTACATGGCCACAGTTTCTAGGGCAGCCCCCCTATCCAGCCACGGTAACCCAAGTCAAGTATAACAAGACAAATTCATTCTGCCAAATTTGGACAAAGTGAGTTTGGACAGTCTCCTTTAAATTAAGGAGATGGATCGTAGGGTTTAGGATTGTCTACCCTCCCTATCCCATATCCTTCTCGTCCATTTCTATTTCTATGGTCACGGTTAAGTCACGTCAACATTTTATATTCTCATTATTTTTGTCTTATTATTTCTATAAAAAAAATCAATATAAAATGTTGACGTGGCTTAACCGTGACTATAAAAATAAGAGCGGATGAGAAATGTATGAGATGAGGAGGGCAGACAATCCATCTCCTCAAATTAAAGGTCGATACCTTTAATTATCTTTTCTGCCATAACTTGCAAATGCATAAAAAATTTAGACCTCTTTAAGTTTTCATCTCATATAATTTGATTTTTTTTTAACTAATTAAGGATTATGTAACCAATTGCTGCAAGAAATTATTAATCATTTGTTAAACCAAATTACCTTCAGAAGGTGTTCACGGTTCTTCAGGATCTTGGCAGCGCCAATTAGCATAGTCACATGCGCATCGTGCCCACAAGCGTGCATTTTGCCGGCTACTTTGCTCTTGTGCTCCCATTCAACAGCTTCCTATATATAATTAATATTCCCACATTAGAGCTTACTTTTACATATATATTTTTTTCACAATGTGTTAGGTCGGGCCGATATTTTAATTTGTTTCTCGACATTGACGAATATCAAATCATTTATATCTTCTTTCTCTACCTCTTAATCACACTCTTTGTTGTACATGTACTTCTCTGACTCAAGAATCTAAGACAAGTACGTCTGTATTCATTGTACAATCTACATCGAATAAAATATGTATACAAGAATTAGAGTAAACGACATTTGTTCGATCTTCTGAACTTTTGTTTTTGTGTTAGCATTAAAAGAGGAAAAGAAAAACTTGAAATACTTTAGGTTATATTTGATTTTTCGACCTATGATGTGTCATGAAATTGAAATTTGTATCTCTGCCGAATATTAGAATTGAAATGCAAGTATATTGCATGCATAACCAATCTAAGATAATTTATCTCAAATTCTTCTCAAAATTTGAAATTAAAAAGGATTTTCATTTTTTCATTTTAAGGAAAAAAAACCGAGAGAGAGAGAGAAAGAAAGAACGGTTCAAGCTTCGTCTACACTGCATACACCTGTATTCAACTTCAAGTGAAAAAAATAATAAAATAAAAAATACCTGAATTGGAAGGGCGTCCATGTCAGCCCTGACGGCGACAAACGGCGGACCGCCGGTTCCGATCCAAGCTCGGATTCCGGTTTTAGCCAAAGGATACCGGTAACCGATGTCCAACCGGTCCAACTCATCCCGAACCAGCCGGCTCGTCTCGAACTCCTCGAAAGCGAGCTCTGGATGCTCGTGGATCCTCCGTCTCACCGTCTTCAACCACTCCACGTTCTCCGGTCGCTTCGCGAAGCTCAAAACCGCTACCGAGCACGCCTCCGTCCAAACCTCGCAGCTCTGAGGAGACGACGACGGTGGTGATGTTGGCTGAGAGGTTAGCGCTTGGAGGCTCAGATTCTTTCGAGCTTCGGGGCTTGCCTTGCAGCTGGGGCAACAGTCATCGAGCTCGAAGAACGGGTGGTGATCGCCGGACGGCGTCGTCTCGGCGGGTGAAATTATCGAACTGAGGACGAAGACGGAGATTATTAATATTGAATTTGTGGAGATTAATTTTGTTTTGGGTTGATTAAAATTCATTTTTGAGAGAGATAGAGAGGGTTTGGGGGTGGAGTTGTGGAAATTATGAGAGAGGGAGAGAGATAAGGGGAGTTGAAGTAATGGGAGAGGGGAAATTTTAGCACGTGGGGAAAAAAGATGACAATTGAGGGAGAGATTTCGAAATACTGATTAGTATACTACGTGGTATTATACAAGTTGATAAACACTTAAAAAATAAAACTTCTTCGGATTTATATAATGAAATTGATATATATAGTCCGTGTTACGGGCACATTGAAATTTTGAGAGACGAGGGAATTTAAGCACGTGGGGGAAAGAATATTTCTATTATATAATTTTTTTTCTTCAAGGAAGGAGCTGAGAAGGGCGTGTGGCGTCGAAAATTGTGGGGACCAGCACTCTCGGGATTGGTTTTCGATGAGACTCGTTGACGGGTAACTTCCTATCGTGTCTCTCTTTTCTACTGTAACTTCTACCGTTGCAACTTTTCGTACCAATAAGTTTACATTGCTAATTTTATTTTATTTTAATCTTAAATGTAAAGTTTTACTTACTCTTATACGACCAAAAAAAAAAAAAAAAAAAAAAAGAACAAACAGGAGACATTACGTGACAACTGTGCAACCAATGATAGATTTTTTACCGTATGGAAAACACGACTTAGTATATTATATATAATATAATTAATTAAAAAAATTAAAAATTAAAAATTTCAATTAATTATATTACAACACTTAAAATATCATACCGTATTTTTAGCGCAGTGAATAATTTTTTCCTACCAAACGAATAAGGCATTATATGAATATATGACAATCATTAAAGTCGTAAATGGTGCAACTAGAAACATATACATTAGTTGCAAAATAAGTTTTCTTCACCTAGTGAGGGTAGGTGCTCTATTTATATGAGAGTTTGAGGCTTGTTTGAATTGATTTCAATTAGAAGCCATGATGAATAGTTCATCTACTTAACCTGACTCATCTATCATCATACAACCGACCGTTTTAATGTTATGCTTACTAACAAAACAATGTTTAAAACATGGATATCGGTGAAATATGATATGTAAATTTGTAAAAATATCGATGAAAATATCAATATCAGTTGCTTTTGATGAAATGATGAAAATTTGTTCAAAATGTGTAAATTTAAAATGAAACTTTAGGGAATGTCAAATATTGGTTTAGATGAAATATAAGAATTTCCCCAATATTTAACAAATATGTTAGAAATATCAAAGAAATCTGTCGATTTTAGTTGCAATTTAAAGTTTCTCTGACATATGATTAAATTTAGAATTCACCATCTTTCCATATTTTTCTCTAACTTTTTTTGTTTGTTGATATTTTCAAAAAAATATCAACCGTAGGGAGGAAATTTCAAGCACTTGTAACAAGATTAAGAAAAATAAGTTTTGGAAGTTTGCCTCCACTGAAAAGCAAACTCTTTCTATTTACTTTGCTTCATGCTCAGGGCCGGTTCAGAGATTTTTTAGGCCTGAGGCGACGTCAAAAAATGTGCCCTCATTTCATATAATTTTTTTTTTCACACGTAAGACATCGATAAAATTATATTTAGAAAAACACTTCAAATGAAACTAAAAAACTTCGGGCTTACAAGTAGATAGTGTCATATCCCGACCCGGGGTCCACCACCTCCCGGGCCCTCTCCACCACCATAGCACGATATTGTCCGCTTTGGGCCCCGACTACGCCATCACGGTGTTGTTTATGGGAACTCACACGAGAACTTCCCAGTGGGTCACCCATCATGGGAGTGCTCTCGCGCGCTACTCGCTTAACTTCAGAGTTCCCATAGAACCCGAAGCCAGTGAGCTCCCAAAAGGCCTCGCGCTAGGTAGGGATGGGAATATACATATAAGGATCACTCCCCTGGGCGATGTGGGATCTCACAATCCACCCCCCTTAGGTGCCCGACGTCCTCGTCGGCACATCACGACCAGGGTTAGGCTCTGAAATCAAATTGTCATATCCCGACCCGGGGTCCACCACCTCCTGGGCCCGCTCCACCACCATAGCACGATATTGTCCGCTTTGGGCGCCGACTACGCCCTCACGGTTTTGTTTCTGGGAACTCACACGAGAACTTCCCAGTGGATCACCCATCATGGGAGTGCTCTCGCGCACTACTCGCTTAACTTCGGAGTTCCCATGGAACCCGAAGCCAGTGAGCTTCCAAAAGGCCTCGCGCTAGGTAGGGATGAGAATATACGTATAAGGATCACTCCCCTGGGCGATGTGGGATCTCACAGATAGATTATGAGTTTTGTTTTCCATCTGAACTTTTAAAGTGTTTTGGTATAAATCGTGAGTTATTTTTTTCTTATTTATTAACATCGTCAATATAAGACTAAATATTAATGTTTTTGAGTCTTTAAGGATATGTGTAAGTAATGAACAAACACTAAATTAAACCTTTTGATGACACATAATATTATTTGCAAATTTGGTCTAAAAATTTAGTCTACGCATTACTCTTTGTTGAAGATTAGGTTTGAATTGGAATGAATATTTAAAAATAGCAACCCATATAGCTACTAGCTAGTAAATAAATTAACAACCAAAAACAAATTTGTAAAAATTAAAAAAAATAAACATGCACATAGCATTTCGAACTTAGGATCTCTCGTTAATTTTAAACAACAAAAATCATTAATTTTAATTAAACTTCTAGATCATTTAGCCAAATTTTATAAATTTATACTGTTATGAAAAGAAATTTATAAAAATTGGAATGTAAATAAGAACACATGGTGTTTTGAACCTAAGACCTCCTCATTCATTTTAAACAACAAACCACTAGTTCTAGTTAAATTTCTTTGTCACTGAACCAAATTTTATACATTTATACTCTTATAAAAACATATATAAATATATCACCCTAATAATTTTGGTGCCCCCAATTTTTTTTGGTCCCAGACGGTCGCCCTACCTGCATTGGGCCTGGGCCGGACCTGTTCATGCTGCATGGTTGAACCGTCAATGTCAACTTGTCACGTTATTGTATCAATAAAAAATAAATGTGTAGTTCGAGAGATAAAAAATTGCAATTATAAAATCAAAGAGCTAAAGTTCGTTTGGTTGATGGCCAAAAGAAAAAAAAAATGTTTCTTTTTAATTACATATGCTGATATAGTTGATGTATCGAGACACATGATCGGAGAACACAACATACATCAAAGACACAATTTTGCTTTTATATTTTTAGTATACACGTAGACAGCTTGAAGACCAAATAAAGAAACCCAATTACTAGAAACTCACAGAAACATAGAAAAATGGTGATCTTAATAGCATGGACAAATTGAAAGTTTTGAAATTTAAAATGAAATGATGCTAAAAGAGAGAAGCTTTTGGTTTTGGGTTGGATTTGATTTGCACATACTAACTAATGCTGGATAGCATGAAAATGATAGAAAAATGGAACCTAGGAGTTGGCTTTGGTATTTTTCTTTCTAGGTAGCCATGAACAATGCCGGATAGATGATTGAAGTGGCGATGATGATGATGTTACAGCCCATCCTTTTCTTTTGCTTATTTTTAAACAAATTTTTTTTATATGTGTGTGTGTGTGTGTATATATATAACGTTAGACTGTTCATTAATATGTGTGATTTGATTAAAATATGTGTAATTTGTATTCGAATGAATTTTTTTTTATTAATGAGTGTTAACGGATGAAACAGATGATTTATTAGACTAACGGGTTGAATTTGGGTGATTCATTAACTAAACGGATTGGGTTTAATGGGTCGGGTTGAAACCAACTTGTAAGAATATCTTTTCAGAAAAAAAAAAACTTGTAAGAATATAAAGGGAGCAAAGTGATGAACAAGTTTAATTTGGGTTGGGGGGTAAATATAATATTACAAACGTATTATTTTCTATACATGTAGCTCAAAACACCTCACCTTTAATTTTTTGAGGATTTTTTTTTAATTTTTAATTTTTATTTTTGAGAAAAGACCTCACCTTTAATTAAAGTTTTGAACAGACTATATTTTCTACACTAAAAAAGATAGGGAGGTGCTTAGCTTTATAATGAGTTAGTAATAATATGGTTCAAATTCGTCTTTGGCGAGAATCGAATCTAAGGCCTCTCACTTCTAAGTGAAGAAGAATACCACTAGATCAAAATACTAAGTGAAAAAAAAAGTTAAAATATAAACAACATAGTAATAATATTTATGTTAATTATAAATGTATTGTAACACTTAAATGCATTTAAAATAAACAAAAATTATAAATTCTACCACTACAGCCGACACCCACTTCAAGTACCACCCAATTTCTCATATTTTTTTTCTTTATGTTTTGGAATAGGTCAATATGAATTTATACACTGCAACCCAGTGTCTGTTTCATGATTCTAATTTTTACATTTGGATCTAGATGTTGCATTGTAGTGTCAGTTTACTGGTTTCGTTTTTTTATCATTCACATGCCTCCTACACTTCACACCTCTTACGACTCTTGATTTTCACATTTGGATTCAGATACTGCAATGCAGTGTTCGTTTCCTAATTTGTTTTTTTTGTTTTTTGTTTTTTGTTTTCAGTGTCCGTTTCATGGTTCCCTTTTTTTCCATCACTCACACGCTTCCTATGCTTCAGACCTCACGCGACTTCTGATTTTGACATTTGGATTCAGACATTGCAATTTAGTGTCCGATTCTTAATTCGGTTTTTTTACATTATTTTTACCTTTAGGTTCTGACACTGCAGTACAACGTCAATTTCCTGGTTCTGTTTTTCTACATTTTGATTCAGACCCTGCGTTGTGCCTGTTTCTCATCACTCACACACCTCTTATGCTTCATACCTCAAGCTACTCCTGACTTTTACATTTGAATTCAGATATTGCAAGGCAGTGTCCGTTTTATGGTTCTTAAATGCATCCCATTGAACTTTGTGCTCTCTCATCTTATAGTTACTCTCTTGCTCTCTTGGCAAGCTCGTCTACTTAACTGGATTAGCTCTCCTCTGCTTAATCTTCTATAAAATATTTATTCACCGAATTAATCAAATCAAATCCCATCCTCTCTACCGTTTAAAACAAATTAATCAAATAGTTGTACGAATAAACACAACTTTGAATTCAGAAAAAAAGGAAAAAAGAAAACGCAATATATTTGTTCTATACTCAAACAAAATCAAATAAAAAAAGGCACACCTCCCCAGTGCAATCACTATAGCCACCCTGCTACGCGTATAAGTTATAACAAAGCTTAATACATGTTTAGCCAAACTAAAGCTTTTCAAACCTATTTAACTAAAGAAACACTTGAGATTTGAATAATAAAAAGTGGAGGCAGAGATTAGATGCAAATAAACTCCGTGGCGAGAGAGTATTTTGGGTTTGACGGAGGGGAGAGAGAGATATAGAGGCAAGGAGATGAGAGATAAACATGAGAGTGAAGAGAAAGACATGATAGAAAATCGGGAGAGAAGAGAATAGATAAAGACGAGACAGGAGAGGTGATAAGGAAAGGTATAGAGTGAAGAGAGAAGGTTATAATAGTTATTTTCTAATTAGCCTAAACTCTGGTGGTATGGTTCATTGACCTATGAATAATTATTAAAAATATTTTATTGACTTATGTATAAAAAAAATTGACCATTGATATATAGCTGATTAGTAAATATTTTATGACATTTGGCTATGAAAAAATGGGTCAATCGTCTTGTTATTCTCAATCAATTCTTCTAGGCCTCTCTATGGGATTGGAAGACCTCAAGGGTACCGAGGATGTTGACTCAACGGAATTAGCCTGTGGGTAGAACCGGATAAAGCTTTGAATCCTTGAATAGCCGTCCCTCCGCTAACCAAAAAGAAGCTAGCGATGCGGATAAAAAAACTAGAAGGGTCTTTAAGAAGCCTTAAGGATAAAGAAAAAGAGAAGTAATAGGTAGAAGTAGACCTTAAGCTCCAAGGCTTTAAGGGATACGGCAGGCTTGGAACCTGATCGATTTCGGCACTAGTTAAATGAGGAAAATGACCCATTCATGATCAAAACTCCTCCGGCACGAGTACTGATCGTTGAAGTGTGGTTTGTTTCCCAGCTTTCCTGTTGGGGGACTTGCTCATGTGCTTTTAACGAAAATATTTCTGTGAGATCCTGAGCATTCTTTGGGAAGCTCAAGAGAGCTTTGAGTGTGTCTGAGGATTTGTCTAAGGGCTACTCATTTTCTCTCTAAAACTACCTCCCCGACTCCTACTTCTTTAGATCACTTCACTTGTTTCGGAGAAATAAGTGGATTGCGAGGAATAGAATGAAACATTGTGAAGCAAATTCTAAGGCATCCTATACTTGGAGAAGCTTTCTTAAGGGGAAGGACATCCTAAAGATGTTTAGGATTACAAAAAAGAATTTAGGCATAGCCTTTTCCACAATTACCCGGTCAGACATCGCTCTATTAGATAGAAAATGTTGGGGAAAGCATATGATTGATTTGAAGATTAAGAGTCTTGTCCAAAACTATGGGAAAAGTTGATATGCCAGATCAGAACATGAACTTTATAATCTTATTTTCTAACTAGCCTAAATTCACATGGTATGCTTCATTGACCTATGCATGCTTCTTATAAAATATTTCATTGATTATGTCAAAAAAAGAAAAAAAAAGAAAATTGATGACCTATAACTAATTAGTAAAGATTTTATTAATCTTTGGCGAAATAACCTTTAATTTTATAATAAAATTGTTAAAATAGGAACCATGTTGTGACATATGTTCTAATACATATTGTGATTGTGTAAATCCTAAGCAGAGATAGATTAGGAATCCTTTGGGATTGAGAAGATCTTTTCTAATAGACTTTGTATTACTTGGAGAGCAAGTTTCTCTCCTTATTACTATAAGTAAAGGCACAAGGACTGAGGAATTAACATACAATTCCTCAAGCTTATTCTCCATCTCCCTCTCTACCCTTTGCTGCACGCCTCAGTTAAATATAGGCCACAACACGTTATCAGCACGATTCTCCGCCGCACTATGGAATCTGACGTGGTTATTCTTAAATTAGGGGTGTATTACATTTCAATTATTCTTAATTAATTAAATTTTGATTTTATTGAATTCATATACTTTTATTGATTCAATTTACAATTTTTTTCTTGAACGTGATACAAGATTTGGAGATGGAAAGTTGAAATCGAAGAGATAATTTTCTGCATCAAACCAGTTCATCAATATCATCACGCAATCAGGTTTTTCATAAACAATGGTTTTTATCTCTATATTTTTGCAGCTGTGATAGCGTGAACATTCACCATAATGCATGACCCAACTTTATGTTTTTCGAATTTTAGATTCTACATAAATTATGTATGCATTATACTCATAATTTTAAATTATGTGAATTGATATTGTATGAAATTAACTCCGCCTGTGTAAGTTTATCTTACATTGCCGATCCCAAGCCCGGATAAAGGAGGATGGGGAGGCGTCAGGTAATCGACAACCGACATTCCTATCTTACGTCGAATCCTTATGATAATGAATCCTAAACGAAATTGCGCTAAAGCTAGGTCGTCACCCGTAAGTGGCACGCTTTGTGGCCCGAGCACGGTGATAAGTGAACAAGGGTCGCTGTATCTCCATTGGCACCCGGATGCGGTGTTAAATGAGCAAGGGGGCCAAAGAAACTTCTTTTTGAACGACTCCACTCAAAGTTGTTTGGAAGCATTTGCTTCTCTCAACTTTACACAAGACACGCAAAAGAAGTACTTTGACCTTATTAGACGGGGGAGGGTAAAAAAGCTAGGACAGGAGAGTAGAGTTCAAGAGAGTAGAATGCATCTAGGAACGTGGAATATAGGAACCTTAACAGGAAAATCTATGGAAGTAGTGGAAGTTATGGTGAGGAGAAGGATAAGCATTATGTGCCTACAAGAATCTAAGTGGGTTGGTCTTAAGGCAAAGGATCTCAAAAACTTAGGTTTTAAACTTTGGTATTCGGGCATAAATAGAATGAGAAATGGTGTTGACATCATTGTGGACTAGACCTTGACACAAGATGTTATAGATGTCAAAAGGGTAGGAGATAGGATTATGGCAATCAAGATTGTAATAGGACAAGAACTCATCAATGTGATTAGTGCGTATGCACCTCAAGTAGGGTTGAATACGAGTTTGAAGGAGAAATTTTGGGAAGACCTTGGAGATTTGGTGCAAGGAATTGCTCAGACGGAGAAGGTATTTATAAGAGGAGATTGAAATGGATATGTGGGCAAGGAGACATGGAGGTTTGCATGGTAGCCATGGTTTTGGGGAGAGAAACAAGGATGGGGAAGCCATCTTGGATTTTGCAATGGCATACGATCTCTTCTTAGCCAACACCTTCTTTAAGAAGAGAGAGGAACATGTGATCACCTACAAGACTGGGTCGTCAAAAATACAAATAGATTTTTTTTTTTCTAATGAGGAAGGGGGATCGTATAACTTGTAAGGATTGCAAAGTTATACCAAGAGAGAGCTTGACTAATCATCATCGCTTGTAGGTGATTGATGTACATATCAAAAGGGAGAGAAAAAATAACAAGACCTTGAAGTGCCTAAGGACTAGATGTAGAATCTAAAAGGAGAAAAACAAGTCACTTTTAAAGAGAAAATAATCACCCAATTCGTTTGGGATAGAGAGGGGGAAGCTAGCCAAAAGTGGGATTCCATGCTAGTTGTATCCGAAAAGTAGCATAAGGTGTATTAGGAAAGTCCAAGGGCTTTGCTCCACACCAAAAGGAATCTTGGTGGTGGAATGATTAGGTACAGACAAAGGTTAAGGCTAAGAAGGAATGTTGTAAAGCCTTATACAAGGATAGGACCGATGAAAACGGTGAAAGGTATAGAATAGCGAAGAAGGAGGCAAATAAAGCTGTGAGAGAAGCTAAGCTAGTGGCTTTAGACGATATGTATAAGCGACTAGGTACCAAAGAGGGAGAGTTGGATATCTATAAACTAGCTAGAGCAAGGGAAAAGAAGACAAGGGACCTAAACCAAGTGAGGTGCATCAAGGATGAGAATGTAAAGGTTTTTGTTACAGAGAACACAGTCAAAGATAAATGGAGAGGTTATTTTCATAATCTTTTCAATGAAGGACATGAAATGAGTACTTCTTTGGGAGAGTTGAGTAACTCAGAAAAGTGTAGAAACTACTCATTTTACCACCGAATTAGGAAGGAAGAAGTGGTAGTAGCATTAAAAAAGATGTAGCATAGAAAATCAGTGGACCCAGATGATATACCGATCGAAGTGTGGAAAGTTTTGGGAGAGACAAGTATAGCATGGCTTATAGACCTTTTCAATAGGATTTTGAAAATGAAGAAGATGCCAAATGAGTGGCGAAATAGCACTTTGGTGCCTATCTACAAGAATAAGGGCAACGCACAAAATTGCATGAACTATAGGGGTATTAAGTTAATGAGTCATATAATGAAGCTCTGGGAGAAAGTAATTGAGCATAGACTGAGGCAAGAGACATTGGTCTTGGACAACCAATTCAGGTTCATGCCAGGGCACTCAACCATGGAGGCAATCTATCTTTTACGAAGATCGATGGAAAGATATAGAGATATGAAAAAGGATTTGCACATGGTCTTTATAGATTTGGAAAAGGCGTATGATAGGGTCCTATGAGACATTTTTTGGAGGATTTTTAGAGAAGAAAAGAGTACGAGTAGCATATATCCAAGCTATAAAAGATATGTATGATGGATCAAGGATTTCCATAAGAACTCACGAATGACAAATCGAAAGCTTCCCCATAACTGTAGGGTTATATTAAGGCTCATTGTTGCGAAAATTAGATAACAAAAATTAAACTCATTAAGTCTTGAATTTTAGTGCTCGCAAGTATACGAATCAGATGATTGTATAGCATATAAGCACGGATATCGTCCCACAGAGATCGAATTGATTCTAAAATCTTAATAACTAAATCGAAACAAATTATAGTGGAGAAGCTTTAACTGAAAAGATAGAAGATTTGAATTAAGCCAAAAATGAAATATGACTTAAAATAAAATGCATGAAATTATAAAATTATAAATATAAGAAAATAAAACCTAGGGCATCCGAATTCACCGTAACCAATTCTACTTAATTCCCTTAATATGTTATGCTCAAGTAGTTCCCCAATATTGATGATCAATTTTCCCTAAATTATTCGACGGCCATGGCATCTGGTTACATCAAAAGTATCCTTACATGTTAACCCTCTATGGCATCTAGATAGATTTAAACAAGTAAGAACCCATTAAGCTCTATGGAAATCGTTGGAAAATCACACAAACCCTAATTGTATGGCATCTACAAATAGGAGGTTATGGTATCAATTGCAAGAAGCTAAACCCAAGTTAAGTATGGAATCTACTCTAACTTGCATCAAATCAACCTAATTTAAACCTAGATGGTGATCAAGCATCTAAATAAAAATCAAGCGCATTACGAATAGCAAAAGATACTCAATAAAGATGAAAAACTTGATAATAACAATGCCACAAGGCAATTAAGTATTCATGATTAGGCTACATCGTAGCCCTAGCAAATAAGAACTCCAAAGTACTTCCTTTTTGCCCTTCCTTGCCACAGCCCCCTATGAAAAATGTGATTTTGTTTTGTTTGTGGCTTTCTATGTGAATCACAATGGAGAATCAATCTCCACATATAAAACCTACGGCAAAGGTTACTAAAGGCCAATTAAAATGACCATTAATCTTAACTTAATGGACTTTCAAGTCCTTATTAAAGAAAAGAAAAATAAACGAAAATAATAAAACTAAGATTTAAGTTCTCTCCTAAAGTCTATTGAATAGTATTCCCATGTCTATTTGATTTCCAAAACCGTTGCAGTCTCATCTTCTTGTTGTAACGCATATGCCTTGGTGCAATTAATTAGCCTCTTGCTCCGCTGGAATTACTCTAGACACCCAGAAAGCTCATTTTTCATGTAACTCCTGTATTGAATGCCTATAAATTAAAACAATATAAATTAGTGCATTTAACCCATTCATATATACAAAATCAAAAGGAAATATATGATAAAAATATATGAAAATATGCACCCATCACTCATCTTTAAGTCCTTACCTTTTTGCTTTGGTAATGGATGAGTTAACATGACATATCCAAGATGATATTTCTTGGTGTATGCTTTTCGCAGACGATATAGTGTTGATAGATGAAACCCATGATGGAGTAAATACGAATCTTAACATTTGGAGAGAAGTGTTGGAATCTAAAGGTCTTCGCATAAGTCGGTCAAAGACAGAGTATGTGGAGTGGAAGTTCAGTGAGGCTCAAATGAGTTAGGGGTGAGGACTGGAGATCAGGAAATGCCAAAGAGCGACCACTTTTGCTACCTAAGATCTATTCTGCTAAAGAACAAAGAGTTGGATGAAGACCTCAACCATAGAATACAAGCTGGATAAATGAAGTGGAAGAGTGCATCCGGTGTGTTGTGTGACCATCGTATGCCACTGAAGCTCAAGGGAAAATCGGTTACGATGGTTTGGACATGTGAAACGAAGGCCTATTGACGCTCTGGTTAGAAGATGCGATTATGGGACATAGGTTCATGGCCGAAGGGGTAGAGGAAGACCTAGGAAGACTTTGGAAGAGATTTTAAGAAAGGACTTAGAGTATTTAGATCTAACGGAAGAAGTGACAGAGGATCGAGCGCAATGGCGTTCTAGGATTCATATAGCCGACCCCACTTAGTGGGAAAAGGCTTTGTTGTTGTTGTTGTTGTTGTTGATATTGCATGAAATTATATATAGATCAACATTAAATTATATATGCATAATTGAATTTTGAAATATATATATATATATATATATATGTATAAATTAGGGTTTGAAACCCCTCCCACTGAACAAGCTGAGGCAGTCGAGCCTCCGAGCCCAGCATGCCAGGCCAACAACCTGAGCCGCTGGAGCCGAGCCAACATGCAAGCCCAGCCACAGAGCAATTGCTCCAGGCCTGAACTCAGACCCGACACTATGTATGGTGTCGTCATCCCCAAAACCACGACTAAGTCTGACCTGCAGCCACATTATCGCCATGGGTCAACGTCCCTGACGAATTTTTGATCGAGATTCATTCGAATCTCATCATTTTTTTTCGAAATCCTGATTTGATTTTTCTAGTGTTCTTGATTTTGAATGTTGACATCTATTTTTCGTTCACCATTGTGGTCGTTGTTGAATTATGAACTCGCCCTGAGTTTTCCCGACCAAAAACACGGCCTCCTGAAATGGTGACGCCGAGTTTCTTCTCCGGCGAGCACACTCAACAACAATTGGGATGTTTCCTTGGTCCACCCGCACCCTAATTAGGCCCTGGTAACTAGGCCCGTAGCAAACCAGTTTTTGTCCTCTTGGGCTCGCTTGCAGAGGCCCCGTGCAGCTGATTTGCTCGGCTTGCGTGTGTGGTACTCCTATGTGGCACGCCACACTAGATCACGCCCCATAGGTAGGCCCCTGTATGGCTGTGGTGCTCCCTTGCATCGCACCGCACTTGATCATGCCTACGCTGTTGCATCCATGCTTGCAAAGCACACGATTGTTGCCCTTTTTGGGTTGTTGGATCTTGCCAAATTATGGGCCTGCTTCTTGCATTGCTGGGCCCAAACTGTCCCCATCCTAATTTTTGGGGTTGGGCTTCAAAGTTCCATTTTTTTAAAAAACCCCTGTGGGCTTTGGCCCATTTTGGGCCACCAATTTTAATCGCCTAATTTTTTTTTGTGGCACTACTGGGTTTATATTTTTCTCCCAATTCTTCCCATTTGCCTGAAGACTAATAATTATCATAAGCCCTAAAGACCTACATGCATTTATCTGTTGCATATTTTTGTCTTGTATATATTGCGTTTGTTTGCAGGTATTATGAACCTGAAGTTCATACTTCTG
This sequence comes from Cotoneaster glaucophyllus, assembly GCA_036320875.1. Classification (NCBI taxonomy): domain Eukaryota; kingdom Viridiplantae; phylum Streptophyta; class Magnoliopsida; order Rosales; family Rosaceae; genus Cotoneaster; species Cotoneaster glaucophyllus. Next base: position 35,894,141 of record CM070073.1, read on the forward strand.
AACCCGAAGTTTCAAAAAAGTGCCATAAAAACGTGAAGTTTCTTAACACGCAAAACTCATGTTGAGAACAGAAGTTCTCCATGCTTAAATCCGTTTAAACCAAAACATATCTTAGAACCTGAATGTTCTAACTTTGATGTTTATGGAAATTTTATTTCCTAAAGCACCAATCATATTCTTGTTTCCGCCATTCAACGTATTGTCGAAACAAAACAAGTTCAATTTCACTGATTTGGAAGTTTCGAACAAGAAACTACTTTATGTGGATACAAGACGTGACACCCCACTTGATTGCGACTAGGTGCAAAATCATTGTAGCCAATTATGGTGTGGAAAAGCTGAATAAGCCTCCACCATTATCTTCATTTAAAGACTTATGCCTAAAGCATATCAAGTGGAAGTACCTCACTGCCTAGGACTCCATGGCTCTTTGACTTGCTATAGACCATTTCAAATCATGCAAAGCTGAACTCTCGCCCAAAGAAAAATATGATTGAAACCTTTACGTCCATGAATAGGTACAATTCTAAGGTTTATATCTGATCGAATTTTGATTGGAAGAAAATCTTTCTAGTCATTCTATATCCAAATTGCTCTTGAAGTAGCAGTATAGAGAACGAAAGTTTACCAAATTCTCAGATCTGATTACTACCACACTTGTGAGAAAAAGGTACCCATCAATTCGGCTGGAAGGTACCGAATGGTATATACCCAGTTTCAGCTGGAGTCTACTGAATGGTGGTGCCTTGCTTCGGCAGAAGTGCACCGAAGGGCATGCTCTGCTTTGGCCGATGTGCACCCAATGGTATTGCTCTGCTTTGGTAGAGGCCTACCGAATTGACCCTCTAGCTTCGGCTAGAGCCTACCGAACCCAAATCCGGGTCTGTCTCTTTCTCACAATCTAATTTCGAGTTTGTTTTACAACATATGGTAGAATCCGAGCCTGCCAAGAGGTGGTATCACACCGCAAGCATGATGATCGGCACCTAAGACCTAAAACTTGAAGAATAAGGGATAGTATTCCCGAACATTAACGCAGAATCTAATTCCATTTTGACGAAATAGATTGTTGGTTCTGCACTTGTTTGTGCTTCTGCCAATGTTGTTGAGGACTACCATTCCTGTAGTCAATCTGTGAGACTTTGTATTACTTGGAGAGCAAGTTTCTCTCTGTCTTTTATAAATAAACGTACAAAGACTGTGGAATTAATTCACAATTCCTCAAGCCTATTCTCCATCTCTCTCTACCATTTGCCGCACCCCTCGGTTAAATATAGGCCACAACAAACTACAAGTTTTTTTTTTTTTTTTTTTTTTTTTTTTTTTTTTTTTTTTTTTTGGGGGAAATCTTATTTTCTTATTTGGTTGAAGTGAATTTAACAATTAAAAAGTGAGCTCTCATAAAAAAAAATCATGTTAGAAGGCCATTAAAAGAAGTGACATGGGTCTGAAGATATAGGCCAAATGTTAAGTAACAAAGGTCTAAGGGTTCAAACCCTAGGAAGTGACGTGGTGGATTAGCGTCTTAGGTTCAGATCCTCTTCCATTTTATAGTGTAGAATTCACTTGTATTGAAAAAAAATGTTCTTAAATTTATCATGTTGTACGTCGGGTAATAACTAAAGTTCATGTATTGGCCTTAGGTACCCCACTTATATAAAATGGTCTCTTTATATATAGGAAATTTTTTATTTAACAATAAAGTGTTAGTGTCACATCCATTTGATTACTGGTGAAATTGAATACGTCAACTAACCTCCTTGATCGGACGTAACTCCAGAATGGTGCAAGATAGCATAATTGTGCTCCGGTGAGGACCCATGATCACTATATTTCATAAACTTGTATGGAGTATTGCAAGGACAAACAAAATGGCCCATGAATTGGAAACCGATAAAAAAACATAAACTAGGTTAACAACGTAAATGTGGTGGTTGACTATTGCACTGCTGGCGAGAAACACAAATTAATTTTAGAGCCAAGTTGAAGCGTAAGCAGTTGGTAAATACGATAAGACAAAAAAAAGAAAAAAAAAATGATGAAGTGAAATTAAAGAGAGATCCTTGTGTGCAGATGCTTGTATAAAACAGTAGACAATAATCTTATCATCAACTCGTTGCAATTGGATTGAACCGTTTTCCGATCTACTTGCCCTCACATACACCTGCCATGAAACTTGGTTCTATAATCGAGTTCAAATGTTCTCCATCCAAAACACTTTATGATATCTCTATGACCTATCTACATGATTGGCCATGTGTTAACAAATGAAAGCTTCCTCGAGATTTTGATCAAGCTCTCAATGAAAACACCAATTTGTGGTAACAAAAATCTGTCCTCTTCAGTCTTGATGAATTTGTAACTACAAAACAATTACACAGTTTTAATCAAAGACCAAAGCCACAAGCAAGGAGAAGGTCTTTGGCCAATAAATCTCCGATGCCTAATTTAGTTTTTTTCTGAAAAGAGAGACATCGTTTTAGGCTTAACTGCGTTGCAAGAGCTTACCAAAACTTAGTGGAGAATGAGGTATTTATAAGAGCTAGGGCTAGCCATGGAGGAGTGATTTCACGCCATGTGTCGTCATCCAGTTGGCTAAGGTGTTACATCCATTGGATGGATGAGAGAATTATCACAAAGATATTATTCATTAAATAATATCTTGGAATTATCTTGTAGTATCCTTGATTGGATATAATTGTGATTCCTTGTTACATCTTTGATTAAATAATATCTTGTGATTCCTTGCTTAATTGAGTATTCTATGTTTAATTCTCTTGTCTTATCTTCTTGCCACAGACATCAAAGCTTGGAGAAGTCATTAGCTTAAATCTTTAAGAGAGTTGAAATGCGCGTGAAATAAATGTAAGCCTCGCTTATTTAATAAAAGCATGCTCGTTATTTGCTGATTTTTCACATGTTAGCTCCATAATTTTTCGAATTATTTTTTGCTATACAATAACTCAATAATTCTTTTTTTGGTGAACATGATACTACATTATCAGGGCAAAGATGCCAAAGTAATACATAGAGGGCCTATACGGAGGCAAACAGCCAAACACGACAAATAGACTAAGTAGTGCAAGGAGATACAGGATTCCACGATGCCACATCTAATGCTAAAAACGTCACTCCTCACACTACCAGCTAAGGACCTAGAGGTAATGAAGTCCATCATTACATAGAACATAAACTAGGGAAGATTGAGGTCTATTGACCCAGATGAAATTGCACATTTCCCTACATCGCCGCGACGCCAAGAGGTCCATTGCTGTGTTGACCAATCTTGGAATTCAAGGCCAGTGATAGTCTTGGAAAGACTCCCCCAATATTTTGCTCTTCATTAGAGCGGGAAAAGCTTCCCAACTGCCCCTTGTTGGCGTATCTCTGAGGCAAGAAATTGATTCCGAAGAGTCGGACTCAATGATAATTGAATTCCAGCCCATATGGATACCTAACTTGTAACCATGCAGGATTGCCAGCGCCTCCACCATAGCTACAATTGTGGCCTTCACGCAATATCTGCAAGCAGCCAAGAAATATCCTTCCGCATCCCGTGCCACCACACCTGCAAACCCTAAACACGTACTTGTCTCCCAACTAGCATCTACATTAATTTTTATGAACCCCGGGCATGGTGGAGTCTATCGGGTTATAATATCCATGAAAGGAGTGCTGGGCAAAGGGTGAGACCAGCAACCAGGTAGCCTTGGTGAAAGCTCCAACCAAAATGGATATTGCCGCAATTACCTGACTTGGGTTGATTGGTTGTTGGTTGAAAAGAAAATTACATCTTGATTTCCAAATTTGCCAACATGTAAAGGCAACATAGGACACCAAATTTGTCGACACATGCTTTGAACCATTGGCCGAAGTAGAGATAGCAAGAACCCAGTTTGCCCATGTCGTGACTTTTTCTTTATTTATCCTATGGTTCAAAGCTCCATCAAACTAAACCAATTCTACCCACGGACATAGAAGGAAGATGTGCTCAATCGACTCCTCATGCGAATTGTAAATGGGGCATAGAGGTGATGGAGATGATTGCCTTTTAAAGAAGTTTGCTATAGTAACAATAGTCGCATGAAGAGTTTTCCACATAAAACACCTAATTTTTAGTGTGGCCTCCAAATTCCACACAATTTTCCACAATGAATTTGGGATGGAAACCGATGTGTAAGACTTCAGGTTCCATTGGGGTCGGTTCCTTACATGGGCCCAGTGGTATCCTGATTTGACTGTATAGGCCCCCTTTTTCTCAAAAGGCCAAACCAACCTACCCCGAAGCATCGGGTCCATAATGAGAGTCTCCAAGATCGCATCAAACTCCTTATCCGAGCATATCAGGGATTCAACCATCATATTTCGTGAAACTTGCACTTTGCCCAAAGGAGAAGGCCTACCCGAGGGGATGGACGGGAGCCATCTATCAACCCATACCCAGACCTCTTTACCATTCATAATCTGCCAGTGTGGTCCCCCAAGTAGGATATCCCTTCCGACTGGTAGGCTGGACTAAGCCCATGAAGCTCTCCCACCCCTCTTTCCATCGAGGAAAGAGCAATTAAGGAAGTAGTGAGCTTTAAGCACTAACGCCCATAAGGAATTCAGTTCCATTATCAATCTCCAACATTGCTTAGCTAGAAGGGCATCATTAAACTTCTCAAAGTTCCTCAAGCCTAAGCTTCCATCCGCTTTTGATCTACCCAATTTCTCATTTGATACCTAGTGAATACGATTCTCACCTTCTTTTTGCCCTCACCAAAATTTTGAAATCATTGCATCTAACTCATTGCATTGTGACGTGGAGAGTTTGAATAGATTCATCGGGTATGTCGGGATTGCTTGCGCCACTGCCTTTATCAGAACCTCACGCCCAACTTGTGATAGAGTAGATTGCTTCCACCTTTGAATTTTCCCCATTAGTTTTCATTTAACATAAGCTAACCCACATTTCTTCGATTGGCCCCAGATGACCAAGACTTCCAGGTACATACCCTGGTCCCCAACCATGTCTATGCCAAGAATGCTGGCCAGCTCTTGTGATAAGGCCGCTGAAACGTTTCCCCTTAAAAAACACTTGATTTCAGCTTCTTAATTTGTTGTGCCGATGCTGAACAATAATCATCAACTAACTGGATTAAGTGTCTACAATTTTCCTTTTCCTCATTCAGGAAGATAAGGGTGTCATTTGCAAAGAATATGTGGGATATGGTCAGACCTGTTGGGTTCATCTGCACACCCTCAATCCACTTCCGATCACTGGCTTGTTGAATAAGAAGTGAAAATACTTCACTAACCAAGAGGAATAAATATGGGGATAATGGGTCCCCTTGCCATAAGCCACGCGAATGAGCAAATTTTGAGCCGGGCTGTCCATTAAGAAGAATGGCAAAGTTCACCAATGAAATACATTCCATTATAAGACTTCTCTATCGATTGTCAAAGCCTATCTTTTCCGTCAAAGCCTATCTTTTCCATCACCGCCAATAAGAAAATCCTACTCCACCGTATCATAAGCCTTGTGCATATCCAATTTGATTCCCAGTTCGAATTTTCATTTTGTTTTTCTCATTTTGAGGAAACGGAAAATCTCATGTGCAATGCCGATATTATCTTGTACTTGTCTTCCGGCCACAAATGCATTTTGGGTTGGGGAGATCAAGTTTGGAAAACTAGGTTTGAGACGGTTTGCCATAACCTTCGAGAGAACCTTGTATGAGTAGTTGCATAAACCAATTGGGCAAAACTGCGAAACAAATTCTGGTTTTTGCACTTTCAGAATCAACACTACGTGAGTAGCGTTTATCCGATTAGGATTCTGAGTGCCATTCATCATATCCCCAATTAATTCATTCACATCCTCAACTATGATGTCGCAATAGGAGTGGTAGAATATCTCTTGAAAGCCATATAGACTCGGGGCATTTAGACCTTCCATCTGCATTGCTGCCGTCATAATCTCTTCAATTGAATCCGAGCTTGTGAGGGTTTCGTTCATTTCATCAGTAACCTTTGGGGTGATACAATCTAGGATGTCACCTCAATCCCACTGCCCCGTCGAAGTGAACATATCAATGAAGTGTTTGTCAATTATATGCTAAACTTGACTTGGGTTGTCCACCCAATCCCCACTACCATTTTTTAACGATACCACTTTGTTCCTCATTCTCCTATGCAAGGTAGATTGATGGAAGAACTTGGTATTGGCATCCCTATCTTTTAGCCATTTAACTCTTGATCTTTGCTCCAAAAAACTTTCCTCTTAACTCCACAGGTGGTCCACTTTTTTCGATAGAGCTTTAATTTTCTGAAAATTACCTCTCCAATCATGTTGAAGACTCCCTAGTTGGCTCATCATTTCCTGGATTTGCCAACCTCACTGTTTGAATTTGTCTATGCTCTATCTAATTAATCAGGATCGGCAATCATTCATCTTCAAATTCCATCGCTCCAAGATGTTTTCCTCACGGGAATTTGCCCATGCTCTCTTCATAATCTCTCTACAATCTGCTTCCTTCGCTCAAAATACGTCAAAGCGAAATAATTTTTTCCCTTCCCAGCATTCATATCACATTGAACTAACATTAACATTGGGCAGTGGTCGGACCCCAAAACAGTATCATGGGTGACCGTAGTGTTGAGCCATAGCATCTGCCAACTCCAATTAACTAACCCCCAATCAAGCCGAGCCTCCACCAACTGCCCATTTCTCTTTCCTCTCCAGTAAATTTAGGGTTGTTGAACTCTAAATCTATAACCTTCATCTTACACATAAAATCCTCTAAGTATCTTGGCCAATTATATCTAACTTCGGCACATCCCGACTTCTCATGGTCCCACAAGAATTCATTAAAGTCACCACCACATATCCACGGGATGTTGTCTGGGCCAAATTTTTGAATCATTCCCTTCTAAAAATTCACCTTCTCAGCCCGGTAGGAAGTTCCATAGACTACCGTGAATTGGAACACACACTGCGAGTTTACATAGCTGCATCTAGCATCAATAAAGTGTTTAGAGGACTCCATAATTTCCACTTGCATCGAATCATCCCACCAGAGGCTCAGACCACTCGCTCTCCCTACTAGAGCGACATTGAGACCATTAGAATAACCCATACCCTGCCTAGCCCCTCATATTATATGATCTTTCATTTTAGTTTTCGAAAGAAAGATCATAGAAGGCATGTGTTTCCTGATTTGCCTATGTAGGGCTCGAACTACCATGTCCGACCTTAGACCAGGCTGTTCTGAAAAAGATGCATCATGGTGATCGTGCGGCTGTTGAAGACCAGCACTACCGCCTTGGGGATGAGTTTCCCGCTTTCTTTGCCAACATGGCATTTTTCTCACCCGCAAAGATCTCCTCCATGTAATCCCACATGTCCTGATACTCTACCGGGACTTCCTATAGTTCCTCATCTGTGTAGATCGCCCTCTCCATGATCAGGCATCTCTCCCTTATGGTCATTTTTCTAAGTCTTTCTGCAGCCTTCTCTTTTCTCTCCTTTACTTTTCCACTCTCTTCCTTTTTTTTTTGCTTTTTTCTGAAAGGAATGGACCATCTCTTTGCTGTTAACTTCTAGCTCCCGCTTAGTACTGCTTCCGCACGCCTCCTCTTATAGAGCACGACCACACTCTTTAGAAGTCATTTCCATACTTGTCTTTGTCCCTATTTGATTTGTGGATTTTGTGTTTGGGTTTGAGGCACAACAACTACTCATTCGGTTAGAGTATAGATCTTTTCCTGAATTTCCTCAATTGTGACCGTCAGATTTCTTCCTTGCTCACTGTGCATCTCCACAGGCTCAAAGCCCATAACAAATCGTTGGTTCAATAGAGGCCCACATCCTTCCATTATCCACTGGGCCGGATTGAAATTCTGCCAGTCGCTCATTCTTTGTATTCTACGCCTCCTTTTTGTTCCTTTTCCATTGTCCAGAAATAGTGCCGCTGGGTTGGGGTCCACTATATCATTTACTCATTTCCTGCTAGTATCCTCGATATTATCCTCTATAAGTCGCTAATTAGAAAGCCTGGATCCTACTCTTGTTGCACCAGCGTACCTTTGTTCCCCCAAAGTAATAGCCATAGGTCTTGGAGATTTTATGAGATCTTGAACTGTTGCAGCTTTTGTCCACTCTTCGTACCTAGCCATACCACCCTTCACGGGTTCAAAGGAACACTCAGTGTTAGAGTGTCCAATTTTACCACATCGATAATAAAAGTTCTGTAATCTTTCGTACCGAAACTCAATCCAGGTCTTATTATTGTTGTCCCTTGGAAGCCAACACTCTGTGGTCAGGGGGTTCGAGGTGTTGACTGCTACCTTCACTCTCAGGAATCCCAGAGCATTTGCTGGGTCTTCAAGTTCCTCAAACTCTCCAATTTTTTATGTCAGATGCCTTACATTTTCTTCCGAGTTGAGATATGGTGGTACACCCCTAATTTGTATCCAAAACGAGACAACTTCCATATTAACTTCTTCAAATGCTAGCTTATGTGGCCATCTTTTAACATAAAAATTTAGTTCCATGACCGCCCACGACACCTGGTCTAGGATTTTAGCTGCATTACTTTCATCTTGGACAGTGATAATAAAGGTATTGTCTCTAACCCATTTGACTTCTACCTCACCCATCTACTTCCAAGAGGATTTGAGGATGTTTCTAACACCCCATTTATTGAGGGTTTTGTTAACCAATGCTTTGCCCACTAATTTGACTCAGTACTCCATTGTGGATATATCCATATTCCTCTCAAGGTGAACCACTAATTCCTCTACTTCCCATCCTGCCATTTGTCTCTAAGTATGATTTGTTTCACAAATTGCTTGAACAAATGTGTACGAGAGGTAGACTGTTGAGGCTCTACCCAGATTTTCACTCTGTTTCTTTTCTTTTCTCTTTCGCACCTCACAATTTTTTAATTCCAGTTGTAGGTACACAAGGACCACAAGCATAATAACATGGGTTTGTATACTTCTATTATTTCCCAATCTGAAGCATACCTTGTCATTAATGCCCGAATTTATAGTTGCTGAGTAGTTGGCCTTTGCATTTGATGTAGTGAGTAGCTGGAGGTATTTTTGTCTCATTCTTTTACCAGAGTTTGGTTGGGGTAATTTATGAGTGTTCCCATTGCCTTGATATCCTGATCTACCATCCTTAGCAGGGTTTCTTTTGCATTTATCTCTATTGGGTGGGGTTCTGCTCATTCTCTTTCATGCCATCCCTGCTGATGGGCCCCTCAGACCCAGATTTGAGCTGGAGAGGGGAAGACTTGACAAGGAATATGGAGTTTGTATAAGTTGCACAAAAATGGATCGGGATAAAAGGGACTTAGAGAAAAGATAGATGTAAAGGGGATTTGAATTTATGGGGGGATTGGGGGTGGTTGGAAGAAATTAATATCGGAGTAGGGGATTTGATTTAAGTGAGATGGAAAGGGGATTTGATATTATGGTGTCAAGGGAGTGGTTGGACGAACATTAAATCGCAGCAGTAGGTGTTTCAGAAGTTGTTTATAATTGGACATCTCGTAAACTCACACGGGGGAGGGAAATTGCACTCATGGTGGAAGGACTTTCACGGAGGAGAGAAAAAAAAAACTTTTGGGGCAGTAACTCAATAATTTACAAAAGGGTTTTTATCACCAATGGTCCCTGAGATTGACCAAACTCATCATTTTGGTCCCTCACTTTTAAAATCAATCAATATCGTCCCTGACATTCACAACCGCACATCAATTTGGTCCTTCCATTTAGATTCGTCAAATATTTTTGTTAGTTTGTATGTGGGATCCACAACGCCAATAAAATGTGACACGTGCATTACACAAAAGAAGGTTTTTATCACAAATGGTCCCTGACATTGATCAAACTCCTCATTTTAGTCCCTAAGTTTCAAAAATCAATAAATTTGGTCCCTGACTTTAAGTACTGCACATCAATTTAGTCATTCCATTAAAATTTCGGTCATTATTTTTTGTTAGTGTGATAATATGGTCCCACTGATTCAATCATATGGCACCACATGGATTAACTATAAAAAAATATTTTTTAAGATTTAAAACTAAAAGTACTATAAGAAATTAAAAATAAAAACTAAAAAGAAAAAAAATAAGACATCATCATCTTGTCATTCTCTCTAGTTGGTTATAATCCTATCATTATCTCTAGTTGGTTATAATCCTATCAAATTTGAACTGAATTTGGATTCGATTTTATCGAATTTATATTGAATCTTATTTTCCAATCGAGATTGTGGGATGCGAGATAAATGTCAGCGTGGAATATTTGCCATTTGGTTCACCCTAAAAAAATTAGTTTCTTATAGTATATTCACTTGGCGCTATATGATTGGACTAGTGGGACCGCATCAGCACACTAACAAAAAATATTGACGAAATTTTAATGGAAGGACTCTATTGATGTGCGATAATGAAAGTCAGGGACCAAATTTATTGATTTTTGAACTCAGGGACTAGAATGAGGAGTTTGATCAATGTCAGAGACCATTTGTGATAAAAACCTTCTTTTGTGTAAGACACGTGTCACCATTTTATTGGCTTGTGGGTTTCACATGCAAACTAACAGAAATATTTGACGGAATCTAAACGGAAGGACCAAATTGATGTGCGGTGGTGAATGTCAGGGACGACATTGATTGATTTTGAAAGTGAGACACCAAAATGATGAGTTTAGTTAATCTCAGGGACCATTGGTGATAAAAACCCTTTACAAAAAGTCCACAAACGATTTTGGTTACAGAAAATCTGATCTCTTATCCATCCATATAAACCTCGTACCAATGTCATTCTTATCTATATAGGGCTCTTATACGTACTACATATTTTTATTGTTGATTTTGTTATTCTGAGAACCATTTCTTTCAATCTTGACCCTACACACACACCCAATCACATGATTGATGGACCCGTTTACACATGAATTTTCATGTCTATCAGTCCATTGTAATTTTTTTTTCACAATATAATTACGTGTATATATTTTTGTGGTTCTGGTTACATGGGGTTAACATGGTCGTCTTGAGGAAGATAAACAATTTCAGATGAAAAATGAGGATCAAAGTAAAGTAATAATGAAAACGTTTTCATTCACGAAATTGTTTTTATACTCCTTTATGACCCATTGAGTCACTGAACACTTAAGGCTCTTTTTGATAGGCTGAATGAGATAGGTTATGATCAATTAAAAAAAACTTGAGTTAAGTCCGTTATTTATTCTGTCAAATGTGAGATGAACATGACTAAACATGATGGGTTGTGAATCCACAATAAAGCAGGTTATTTAACATATTCTTATACAGGGATTACAAGTCCTGTTTTACAAGTCTATGTCAATTCAATCGTATCCTAAGGCCTAATCCTATCTATCCATCGTACGACCCTGAGGCTGGCTATGGTTGTTTGTACTAAGGGCTAGTTTGGTATTGTTGTGCTTTGAAAAAAAAACTGCTTCTGCTGTGCTGTGAGAATAAGTAGCTGTGAAATAAAGCAGCAGAGTGTTTGATAAACTTTTCTGTAAAAGTGTTTATGGAAAGAAAAAAAAGCAGTATTATAGTGTTTGGTAAACTTTTATGTAAAACAGCTGTGACTGTGTGAAATGATCAAAAAAGGTATAATACTAAATGTGCCATTAATTTAATTTTGGGAGTTTTAACGAAAAGCCCGCTGTACTGTTCACTTTAACGAAAAACCACATTTTTACACTAAAAAGTCAAACCTGATACTATTCACTTTACCCTTTATTTTGTTCTTATAGTTAAAACTCAAAGTTTTCAAGCCCTTTTCATTAGTTTTCCTTTTAATTTTCTCCTTCTGCATCAAGTAGTCTCTCCCACTACCCCACTACTGAACTAGACTTTCCAAAAACCAAAAACATCTTTCTAGAAGTCTCCCTCATAACCCCAATTTTCTCATTTTTTTTTGCTCCGTCTTTTTTTTTTCCTACTTCGTTCCTCATTCTCTCTCACATGTCATCTAATTTGCAGTACATACATGGTCTAGCTGTTCTAGGAGTTCATTATATACATTGGGTTGGGCCAATGCTCAAAGATGCTGGTTTCTTTCTTCAAGACTAATCATTTTTTCTTTTTGAAACTGTATAGTGTGAATTTGATCATACGAAGTAGTTTCCTGTATTTAATTTTGGGTATTTGGAATAACTGAGTTTTGGTGTCCATCTGGGAAATCTGAGCTCTCCTAATTTGCAGAAATACGAAGATCAGTGACCTGTAAGTGGTGCAATTTGGAAATCTGGGCAAATCTGCGATGACAAAACCGAATCTGGTCCTCGCCGGAAAAGATGGTGGTATTTCTCAAGGTTCTAAAAGAAGCTAGGCGGTAGTCGGGCGGCGAGCTGGGGCCTAGCGCCTAGGCGGATTTATGTAAATCTATTATATTTCATATAAATAAGTGTCTATTTATACTTAAAATATATATAATGTCATTATAAACTACAAAATAGAATGACATATATATTAGGAGGTATTGGAACATAATGAAAACCTGGAGAACATGCATATAATGTGAAGTCATTTAAGTATTCAACAAGTCTCTTACAATTTATTGGAAAAAATAAAATGCAAAATGAAAGTTATCTATTTTCTGTCTAAGTGAGTCGCAACCTAGGCGGGTCTGGGCGGGCTAGGCGCCCTTTCTTAATTTTCAAACGCCTACACATTAATTGGGGCGATGGCCAACCGCCTAGCGCCTAGGCGGGGATTTTTAGAACAGTGGTATTTCTCGGCGCAATTTTGTCAGCATGGGAGTGAGAGAGGACGAACAAGAGATGAGAGGAAGGACAGAGGCAGAAGCAACGCCCTAGGGTATGGAATTCAAGGTCAATAACGGTGATTTTTGAAGCTGGGAGTTAACGGCGTTGTGGCGGGATCGACGATGACGACCTCCTAATTCAAGTCAGCGACGTTTTCCAGTTGGTATTATGTGTAATTATTTAATTGTTTAAGGTCATTTTGGGTGTTTGAAAGTTTCATTAAAGGGTTTAGCGTCTCTTGCAAATTAGGTTTGCGCATAAGCTGTGGAAGCAAGAAAAGCCGGTTTTCCAAAGCTAGCTTTTGCTGCTTTGAACTTTTAGCTTTTTTTCACCCAAAACTGTGAAAAAAAAGATGAAGTTGAATGTTACCAAACACAAAAAAGCTCCAAACTTTTTTTGATACTCGTTTTTTTTTTTTAAAAGCACATCAGTTCCAAACCAGTACTAATGCTACTACATTCATTGCAAAATAATCTACTTGCTGTGTGAAGGTGACATCACACTATAAGTCTAAATATAGAAACAACAAACAGTCAACTATAATGAGAGTATGAATCACATATCCAAAAAAAAAACGTTACTTATGCTTATAAATAATTAAATTTCTTGCTATATTATCAATTAATTTTATGGTGTTAACAAATCAAAAATAATTTTTGTGGTCAGAGGGAGGCTGAAATGCCATTGTGAGTCTTCTCGGTCCCTGAAAGTGGTGGTTATGCGCAATTAAGCTTTGATACATGACCTCGTGTATTTTGTCACATAGTTAAATTTGAACTAATTAAAGTTTCATCTATGTGCACTGGCGGAGTTTAGAAAATTTTCCTCATGTTAGGACTTAAAAATCATTGATCTTTCACGTTTGTTTTAAAAAGGGCTATATGCAAAGCAGTGGCGAAGTTAGGAATTGTCGACAGAAGGAGCGAACTTTAAAAGGGATTAAGGTCTGAAAAAAAATGTACAACCAAATTCCTTTAGATTAATAGACAATATTACTGTCGTTGATAATTTATAAATACAAACAACTTATAATTGTTTCCGAGAAGATTTTATGTCATGAAAACGTCGCATAATAAGCTCATTCTCAACAAAAGAAAAACATCTCTCTCAGTGTAAACAACTTTTGGATAAAAAAAGAAAAGAAAAGAAAGAGATATAAGCCCCTCAATTCATTCACTTTTCAAGGTCATGCTATCAATCAACTATTGATCTCCCATTGTGTTACGCAGTGTGTTTTCAAAATATATATAAAATGCTCTTACAACTGAAGCGGTTGGAACCGGTAGCACAAAAACCAATGAATGAAGTGAAACTAAATGTAGCGATTTGGATGACTTTATGAATTAAGGTGGTTTTTTTTTTGGTAACAAACGATATTATCTACAATAAAGGAGAGAGAGTGTGTTTTGCTGCCTCACAATGGGCTAGCAATAATGTGGTTCAAATCGCCTTTGCCGAGAATCGAACCTAAAACCTCTCACTTAAGGTGGATTTATATACTAATTAATTTTTTTTTGAGCAAATGGTTTTAATATACCATTAAAATGTATGCATGTCAAGATTTTAGACCAAAAGAGAAGAAAGAAAACATTTATAAAAAAAAAAACGATTTTAAATGATGTTTGCATAAGCATATCCATCCACTATAATGACTTTTCAATATTCTTAGCAAATTTAGCATTGCTATCAAATCCAAATACTTTGTTTACTTAAATTTCAGCGATTCAATGCACCTGTTTAGGCGAAGATTTCTCCGGAGAGGGCTCTTCGGCTCTCAGCACAGCTCCCCAACGGATTGACACTTGCGATGTGTAGTCGGGCTCTTACTTGCTGATGTACTGCAAGAAGAGAACAAAGTTAGTTCTGAAAGGTGCCTTTGTAGGGCCTTAGGTGTTGGCCTTGAGGCTCGCAATCAAAACTATGTGAGTGCTAGGTGTGCCACTGCTATCTCAGTATAGCAGATGTAGAACAAGAGTGCGTTTAGTCGATTACTTGCGCCCCAAGTTACTCGAACTTCTTGTTATCAAAGGATTGTCGTGGATGGGTTAAGTCCACATTAAGTTCTTTTTCTTGCCTTGTGACCAAGGACTTTAGTTCATAGTCTTGTAAGTTCGAACGAATGGATTCCAGATCCCTTAAGTCGTTTATTTGGTTCCAGATTGGTTTTATATGAAAGCAGATCCATTAAACTAACCAGATTGAGATGTAAATAAGACTTTTAAAGTAAGAAAGCAGGTGGATATGACTTGAATACATGTTGGAGAATACATTAAGCAGCATATCTATTAACTTTAGAAGACAAGCAAAGAGCTTTGAGTAAGATTTCACCTTGTCGGACAAGGTTGTACATCTTGCGATCGATTCTCTTTGAGTTTACAGAGGTTGTATGCTAAAAAGGGATCGATGGTAAACAAGTTTACACAAGGGAATCGATACTATATCACTGGGGATGATAGCAGAGCTTTAAACTAAACAAAAGATGGCTTTTGTAGGGAATGATCCTGGAAAGGACTGAGATATGGGCACATTATAGCTTTTAGATGCAAATCTAGCTCGGGCGCAGAGTTTGTATGCTTGTTTGTTTGATTGGTTGAGTGTCCTTGTCTCTGAGGCCTCTTCCTCATTTTATAGACGAATTAGCCCAACTGCTGTAACGTTGTTCTTGCCCAAAAGCACTTGGAGGGTAGTGAATCATCAGCATTTTACTTGTATTGCGACTGAAAAGTGCTTTTTGGTTGATTGTGAGTTAGTCTCCATCACTTGCCATTTAATGCAGAGGCATATGGCCTATGCATTAATGGAAAGTCACCAATTTGTCTCTGGGCTCGGTGCTGGGCCTCGGGCAAGTCTCATCTAAATGAGCAACTCTGGGCTTCCATGTACTTACAGCCTAATGTTCATATATTAACCCATGCCCCCTTTAATCATTGTTGAGGCTACAACCCCAGGTGCTAATAATGATTAAATAGCCGTCCCACGCCTTTGCTCGGAACTTGTACCATTTAAAGCGACCCTTTGTTAACTAAGACCCTTGCACTATCTTACAAACTCCACCATTAAGTAACTGCTCACTATATAATTCTTTTTAAACCATTTGGCTAAATACCCTAGCCATTTTGAGCCTTCGAACTCTTCAGAACTCCCCAAAACTTCCAAGATTTACACTTTCAGAAATTCATCTTGTTCTTCAACTTTTGCCCCCCATTCCGATTTTCTTCCAAAATTCAATGGCACCAAAAGCAACTGCTCGAACCCAATCCACCTGCGAGATTGGTGATGGGATTTCCACCATGTGCCGTCTTCTCAATGACCTTCATCGCCCTCAGGTACGCCTGCACACTGATCTTTTCTTCAAAGAGGGAGTACATTTCTTGGGGCCTGCATGGACTTCTCAGACCCCTCTTGCTGTCGAAAACAACATGCCCATAGAGAATTGGTTCATTTTGAATCCATTTCTGGTCGAGTCAGGCATTTCTTCTTCCAAATGGTCAAACCATTGTCGTGGGTTCCTTGTGATGAAGGATGAAGAATGGACAAAATGGGTCAACGAGCTCGGGCCCATCTTCAAGAAGAAGTGGATGAATAATGAAATCCACGAGTTGATAATGTTGTCCAAGTCGATAGTGATTGGCAAGCCTGAGCTACTGACAACTGCACTTCTCTTCTGGAATTCAGGCACCAATACCTTCGACTTTAGGATGGGCCCCATGTCTCAAACTATCATTGATATGACGTAGATCTTCAGGCTAAGGCCCTTGGGCAGAATTATGGACGTTACTCACGACTAGGCTCTTCCCTCTCGCCCGACTGCTAAAAGCTTAAGCAGCCCTCCCCCTTTTCTTCATTTGGATTATAACTCTGTGACATTCAAGAGTTATGGAACTTCCTTCACAGGTTTTATCCTGTTTGCCAAGAAGGAATTTGGCCCTTCTTCCTCCCACGCCAACTAAGATCAATAACACATGTATTTTCTCTTTTACTGGCTCAACAAACATGTCTTCCTTAATAAATCTAAAGGAGTGAAAGAAGAATGGATTCCTTTAGTAGAAGCTTTTCACAATTTTGATGATGTAGCCACAGGCCCCTTCCTTCTTGCTCACCTTTATCATCTTATGTATGAGATTACCAAGGATGACACATTTGAGACCAACTTGAATGGTCCAACTTGGATGATTCAACGTTGGCTTCAATGGCATTTCCCCAAGCTTCGGGGTCCCAACCCTGAATTCCTCGAGGGTGTGGCTCCTGCCCAAATTCTAGCTGAAGCTTCTCCAACCAACCACTCTACTTTTTCCTGCCTTTATTTCTTTAGAGTCTGCAAGACTCGGGCAGATCTAGAATGGGGGGCCTCCGTGCTTAGGAGACACCCTTGGTTTTCTGACCAAGCCTTATAGGATGCTTTTGGAGAAGACGTTAATCCCTTCTACAGAGAGAGGTTTATCAACTGTATCCAACCAAGGGATCTAGCATGGGGAGTAAGGAGTGATCGCTATGAGTGAGGGCTGAAAGTTTACCACTCCAATTTTTGTGCTAGATAGTTGGGGTTTCGACAAGCTATCCAATGCCTTTCTTCGATTCCATTCATTGCAGCACCTTCTATCTTCTTCACTGGCCACAAGAAGTTACCTTCTGAGCAGCCCAACTCTTTTTGATAGGTATTTCTTACTACTTCACCTTGAAACTCTCGCGAATCTGCCATCTCTAACCCTTTCCTTGGTTTCTTTGTACTTGCAACCCAAGGCAATCCCGCAGAGGTGGTTGGCGGGCAAGATGAGGATACCACAGACACCTTTATTCTCAAAGAAGCTACAGCTGAAGCAGAAAGGCAAGAGGATGGAGAGGGTAGAGATGTCTCCGAGTTGCTTGAAGAGTCTGAGGGCGAGGCAGATCCTGTAGTTGAACCTCGGGCAACGCGCCAGACTCGGGCAATGGTAGTAGAGATTTTAGAGTTTGAGCTCGAACAACGGCTGATTGTAACAAAGAAAAGGACGAGGGCACAGACCACCAAAGCCTCTAAGTCTTCTGCGTCAGTAGCTAAGGTGGGCGTGGGTAGGAAGAAACATAAAGCCTCTAGTAAGTGATCCTTGTTTGAACCCAACCTTCATACTTGCATTTTCGTTTACGAATTACCAAGTTCATTTCTCTTGGGTTTAGGGCCCCGAGCAACTAAGAAGCCTACTATTGCTTCAAGAGAAGACCCATGGAGGGCTAAGTTGTATCAAAAGGCCAAGGATCTACAAGATTCCATGCTCGAAGCTCTGAAGGTTTAGCTTGCATCTTAAGTTTCACTAATTTTGGTTCTTTCCCCTTTTTCTCTTTTCCACTATCTTCTTGACTCTCTATCCAATTTCTGAGACAGGCCATAAGGGCAGAAAAGATCTCTCAGCCCGAAGCCTCTTCGCCTTCAGCCCGAACAGTACAGACTTCCCCTCCAAAGGCCAAGTCTTCAACGATATATGTTTTTTTCGTCCTAGAGTCATACCTAAAGTGCAAATTTTGGGACAATCTCATACATCCGTTAGTCAAACTGTTAAGCCTTCAGTTAACTGATGACGTGGCGCTACGTGTCAATAGGGGCCTACTTAAATATTAAAAATTTAAAAAAAAAAAAAATGCCCCCAGTCTCCTACCTCCCCCATTCCTCTCTATCACTTCCTTCATTCCTTCCTCTGCAACCCGCACCTCTCTCCTTTCCATCTCACCTCTGCAACCCGCAACACCTCCACCATTCCTCTCCTAACCCTCACCCTCTTCTTCCTCCTCATTCTCCTGCACCTCAACCCTTGTCGTTGGCGGTCCACAGCTGACCCGTACCCAAGCCCCGCGAGATCAGAATCTCCCTCGACCCTGGAGACAATGCCATTTTCCATTTTCGTCCAACGATTTCGCAAACCCGAGACCCATAATTTTTCTTCTCTCTCTGAAGCCCTCTGCTCGAACCCTGACCCTCAAATTTCTTCTGGGCAGCTGTTTTTCTCATATTTTCTAAGTTATCTGCTCTACTGGGTTCAATCTTAAGAACTTTTTCCAAAGAGGTCAACGCAAAGTCGTGGTCTAACGGGCCTACGATGTTATCGTCTGTACCAAAATGACAGTATAACAGCTCTAAGTGCACCTAAAGCAAAGAACATATGTGCATTTTAGATTTATAAACTCTACTAACCCTAAACCTTAAACTTTAAACTAAATGTCGGGGAATCATATAGGAAATGAGGCACCAGAGGCTGAAGCAGCAACAACAACAAGCTCTGATGCAGCAAGCTCTTCTCCAGCAGAATTCTCTCTACCAACCTGGCCTTTTAGCTCATCCTCAGGTTCGACCTTTCTTTCTTTGTCTTGCTGCTCCAATTTCCAGTCCTCCGACTTCGATTATCTTTTCGGGTTCGATTTAGCTGTTGGTTTTCCATCTCCGATTGTCTTTGTGTGTGATTGCAGTACAAAAGCTAAGGTTAGTTGAGTTCCTCTTCCATCTCGTGTTTCGGAAATACCGATTCCGTAAGATGGGACTTTCGGGAAATTTCCTTTTGTGGGAAAGTTTTGAATTTTATTGTTTTGGTTTTTGATTGCTTCTTGGTAGTGAAAATGAGGAGGGTCAGTGGCGATTCTAGTCTCGTGGGCCATAGGAGAGGGTTTTTTATTTATTTTTTATTTTTTAAATTTAAATTATAATTTTTTTTAATATTCAAGTGGGTGGCGACCAGTCATTATCCACATGGACGCCTCGTCATCAGTTAACGGGAGACTTAACAGTTTGACTAACTGATGTATGAGACTGTCCCAAAATTTACACTTTAGGTATGACTTTGGGATGAAAAAAGCTTGATGTACTAAATGTTGAAAACAACAAAACATAAGGGTAGTAAATCGATATTTACCCTTTTTTCTTTTAGACTTGTTTCTTCACCATTCTCAGGGCTTTGACACTTGTACTTTACTTTTGTAGGTTAGGGTTGGGGAACCTATGTTTGTGGTGACTTCCACCACCCAATTCAATCCAAAGACAAAATAGGTGTTGTATTTTGTAGATGAGGATAATGACTTGGTGAGTATTTGTTATTTTAGCATTTTTCTTCTTGAAGCTTCCCTTCTTTCACATTTATTTTTTATTTTTATTTCTTTTACTTCTCTCAGTCTTCCCCTGCACAAACCTCTCATCGACCAGCAACATCTTCATTTAGGGAGCACGTAGTTCCTGAGATCCCTGTGATTTCAGACATGACTAGCCCGCGAGCTCCTCAGGTTGTGGTTCAAGCCAGCTCGTCTGCCCCTTCTCAGGGTCCTGCTAAAGCATGAAGATTTTTCTTTTTCTGTTTTTCTTCCCTACACAAGTTAGTCCGTTGACACTGGTCTTTCTCGCTTTCATAGGTCTTTGGTGAAGGTTCGGGTAACATTCTTCCATTTCTACACGAGAAAAACCCCTTCCATCAACCAAGAGAATCAACTCCTTCTCTTTCTTCTAAAACTTCGAGTTCATCCCAGGTATACCTGCCTCAATCTTTAACTTTGTTTCAACTTAAACTAAAGACTTTCCTTCTTAACGAGTTCTTCTTGGTTTGCAATAGGGAACTGAAAAAGGCTCGGGCCAATCTTCTCCTCCTTTGGTGGGCAAGGTCGATCTTCCGAGGCTTCCTTTGTCCTCTGGAGTAACAGGGACTCCCATTCTTCAGCCTAAGAAGAAGGCCAATGCTGCTGCTTCAACCGTTCTTGCTCCTACCCCCCCCCCCCCCCCCGAGATCCTTTTTCTCCTGCTAACTAAGGCTGCGCCTTCCACTATTGCTGAAAGTGTTGGAGAGATGCCCCTACCTCCATCATTCTCTTCTTCAACAACGTCTTTGCCCGACCTGGTCAAGAAGTTCCAGCAGATCAAGACCAAGCCACAATTTGCTTCACCTTCATCTAAGTCTCATCTTCTTCAAAACACTCGTCGAATCTTCAAGGATTGGATAAAGAAATATTTCAATGCTTCCTTTCGTCTTAAGATTCTTCACGACGCTGAGAAAGTTCTCATCGAGCTCTATAAGGCTCAATTATTGACAAAAACTCAATATGAGCATTTCTCAACTTCTTTGAGAATCAGCCGGCACTAAGGGAATTGTACCAAAAGGCAGAGCGAGCATCCAACAGAGTGAAGTGCTTTCAGGAAAACACACGAAGAGCCATTCTTTAACAGTTAGTGGAAGAAGGGTCAGTGATGAAGGATAAAATCGCAGTGGTTGATTCTGAAATCAAGAGGTTAGAAGAGCAGCTGACTTCCCTCAACTCTGAGAAGATAACTTTAACCAAACATCTTTTCGAGAAAGTAGAGGAGATGGAGAAGATCTCTCAAGAAGTGGAGGACTCGAAGAACCATATTTGAAATAACAACATGAACCTAGGAGAACCAGATTGAATTTTCACCATTATGCAGACTTACTTCTCTAGAGTAGTTGCCCTACCCAGGGATACAAAGCTGTTAGATTAAGATTCTTGTGATCTTTATATGAAATATAATGAATCTTCTCTCCATCTTCACTTGTCTTATTTCTTGTTTTATATTAAGGTCTTACTACACCATCTAACTTCACTTCTCTTTGAAATCATTAATTCTCTTTGACATACCAATTCTTAACATCCCAGAGAGTCAGACGATGCCTATTTAAAACTTTAGCATTAACTAGATGTCTTTGCAAGTTTTCCCCCAAATTTGTTAAGTAATATTCTTCTTTACTCAGCGCTTGGTAAATAACGAAGAGTTCTTTCCAGGTAGGACTTCATTTCTCATAGCCTCTGACTTTGAACTCCCTAAGGCAGAACTGTTTCCCATACTAAGTCTACTTCCTTGAAAGTTTTTAACTTTACCTCTTTTTTGCATGCTCGGGGAACAGCTCTCCCTTTCTTGCTTTCTCTTTCTCTCATATACAAACAGTCTTTTGATTAAGGACCTGACTGCAATTACTTGGTCCCTCATTTTTTGTTTTGATATTATTGGTGTTTGGGAGTTGGGAAAATATAGGGTCTGTCACATTCTTCCTTGGTGAGGAATAACCCTTGCTCCAGAAGCTTTTTGGCTGTCACCTTTGTCGGGTGGTCGTTCTCATCAGCTCCTAAACATTGGAGAATCCCAACGCTAGGATCGTGAGAATTGGCTTCTGCCACACTGGTAGTGGAGAGGAATGGTTATGACTTGGCCTCTAGCATTTCCCAAAAACCTGGTCTCATAACTCAATCTTCATGGTAAACTGCTACTTATTGATGCAGGGTAGAAGGCACCAAGAGACTCTGATGAATCCAATCTCGGCCCAATAAAGCTCCATATGTGGAAGTGTTATCCACAACGAAGAAGGCTAGCATGATTTGCTTGGAACCCAAGTCAACCTCCAGAGGCAATATCCTATGGGTTCTGGTGATGGCTCTAGAAAAACTGGAAACTGTGAAATCCATGGGGATGAGATCTTCCTCGCTTATGCATATCCTCTTCCTTCTTGCCCCCAATGTGTTCCATGAACTCATCTGACCAGGCCTGTGCTTCTTCTGGCATCATCAGCTCAGGCAACCTTTCTTTCTGGATTATGCCAACGTTTGGCATTTTTCCTGGGACTTCACAAAGAGTGTTGACCAATAATGGTGCGGGCAACCCATTCTCAGGTGAGATGGTTCCAAAGCATATCGGTTCTGGTCTCCATCTTAAGGTTGGTATGATCACCGTATCCTCTTGAGCTCTCTTCAAGATTCTATACTTCCCAGGATGGGGGTTCTGCAGTACATGGTCTCCTTTCCCTTCAATCTTGTTATTAGCTTTCTCCACATCCTTCTTGGTTCTCCAATGGAGTTGATTTCTTCCTCCATCATGTACTTTCTCAAACTTTACATTCTCAGAGGTTTCTGAGGTAGTGAGAACTTTCAATAAGTTCATGTGGGCTTTGTGTTGCCTCTGGACTCTTCTGATCATGGAGGTTCCCATTTCTTTGAGGGGTCTCATATCCTTTCCAACCACATACCATTTCCGCCCGAGTCGGGCATGATTCATTTTTGTGATTCATTGTCCTCCCCTTCATTCTGACGTCTCCACCGACATAGGTTGGTTAGGGTGGCCTAACATCCACCCATCTTGGTACTTTGGCTTTTCTATCTTCCACTTCTTCAGAAGCTTTGTAATTTCTGAATACTTCTGACAAGCCCTTTGGTTAAGAGTCTCATCCCAACCTTTGGAAAACATTCTTGGACGTCTCTTTCTCTTCTGCCCGCATGATATTCCTGCAGGCTTTCTGTTATTTTCTCTCTTCTTCTTATTAGCTCCTGATTGATAACGGCTCATCACGCTGAGACTTCCAACTCACACTCACACTGACACTTGCTGCATAACATCATTCCTTTGACTATGATCTTGGGTTTTTTGGGCAACTTAATAGCTCATTCAGTTGGCCTATCAACTTGCCTTATTTCTGCCTTCACTCCCCAGAGGGTCTTCCTTTCCTTTTTTTAGCCCATGTCAAGTAAATCATGTTTATTAGGGCTTCCTGGAAAGGATCTATGTCAATCATCATGTTGGCCTGAGGTTTCTCTAACAACAACTTCCTTTTTACTATAAGGTCTTGTATCCAATCTCTGAACTGGACACAGTTGGTTATAGAATGGTTGAACGTATAGTGCAGCTTGCAGTACTTCTTCCCTCTCAGTTATTCGAGCTTGGGCAACTTTTTGGTGCTGTCGGGCACAATCACTCTCGCCCAAACCAACTCCTCATAGATTTCCGCGGCTTTGGTCAAGTCAAAGGAATAACTCTGGTATTCTGGGAGGCTTGATGGGGACAAATTCACCATCATTTATAACCACCTTCTGATCCTTAATTGGCCGAACTAACCCTTTCACTATCAAAGGTTTGAAGGGGGTGGTCATCTTCGTTGCGCACATGTCCATTCTCTCTCCTTCATGGCCCTTATTCTCTTATGGCCCTGCTTCATCAAACTCCACTTGGTGAATAGCCGCTTTGCTTTTGTAGAAAGAATGAGTTTTAAATGAGTGCTTCATTTGCTGTTCTTCAAGCAACAAATTCTCATATTTGGTGGCCGTTATCACCAACTCTTACACCTCATTGAATTGCACGTCATAAAACTTCTTCCTCAAAGGCAATCTCAACGCCTTTTAAGCTATGGATATAAACTATGCATGATTTATAGGGAATTGACGCCTAATCCTTGTCCTTCTGAACCTCATCATGAAGTCTTTGGCAGACTCATGCTCATATTGCTTG
Source organism: Cotoneaster glaucophyllus (assembly GCA_036320875.1). NCBI lineage: Eukaryota > Viridiplantae > Streptophyta > Magnoliopsida > Rosales > Rosaceae > Cotoneaster > Cotoneaster glaucophyllus. The sequence continues at coordinate 35,918,172 of CM070073.1, forward strand.
ACTTCTACCAGATCATTGATAGTCAGTTCGGGCTCGACCTTGTAAAACTGCTCATGGAAGGCCATCTCCATTTGCCCCCAGTAGACAATAGAATTAGAGGGTAACAGAGAGTACCACTGAGAGGCTAAGCCCACCAAGGAGTTTCCAAACAATCTCAAATTTTAGGTCAGATTGTCTTCAAATGCCACACAGTGATTAGAGAAATTAAAAATGTGATATCTGGATGACACATTGTTTTCATCTCCATTGAATGTGGGGAATGCGAGCATCTTGAAGTTGACTGGAAAAAGGTTCTACTCGTCAACGTACTCAGGATATGGCTTCTGATAGGTGATCCTAAACAGCGGACGAGCCTGTGGCTGAGCCTTATGTACCACCATCCTCCTCAACTCGGCTAACACATTTCTGAGCTGTTGGTAAGCAACATTGTTGTATGGAGTATGTGGGGCTCCCACTTCGGGCTGCTATCATTGCTCGAGATGGTTTCTTTCTTTAGGTCGGGCTTTCTCCACCTTGCATCCCTTCCTTTACTGGCCAATGGTGATGGCCGATAAGGAAGAGGCTTATCTGCCTTGGTAGGCTCACCTTTCCCACTAGATTCCCCAATTAATTAGGGCATTCCATACTTCGTCCATTCTTGCCCGCTCTGCCCCTACTATTAAGTGAAAATAGTACAGGGTCGGGCAACTCCGCTTATAGGATTCATTCCAACATTGGCTAACAAGCTCCAGATTCTTCCTTGTTTTTATTTTTACCATTCTTTTCCTCAGGCAAAGGAAAGAATGGAACGACTGGTTCCTTCTCCGAGCTGGCTTCCCTCATTACTCCCCTGGCATAACCCTTTTTTTGGAGAAAGGTACTCCATATCTAGTCTTCTCTGCAAACTCCCTGTTAAAGATCAGAGTCTGCTGACTTCTCCTTTGGTTTCCTGGGAAATCTTCTCCATACTTTTCAGTACTTGTACCATGGTGGCTTGCAAGTTCTCATTGGTCACCTTCCATCCCGACTTCTCGGAGGAGCTCGGGCTTCCTAGATTAGCTGGTCCTTGTGAGGAAGGAAAATCCTTTGGATGGTTTGTCATGCTTGATTTTGGTAAATACTGGGGTGGCCCGCATTCTGTGTTCCACTTGAAGGTTTTCTTCTTCCTTCTTCTTCTTAGCATACAAGACTAATGTGGTCCCACCGGGCATGCCAAAACTATGTTCAGGCGAAGATTTCTCTGGAGAGGGCTCTTCGGCTCCCAGCACAGCTCCACAAGGGATTGACACTTGCGATGTGTAGTCGGGCTCTTGTTTACTGATGTACTGCAAGAAGAGAACAAAGTTAGTTCTGAAAGGTGCCTTCGTGGGGTGTTAGGTGTAGGCCTTGAGGCTCGCAATCAAAACTAACTAAGTGCTAGGTGTGCCACTGCTATCTCAGTATAGTAGATGTAGAACAAGAGTGCTTTTAGTCGATTACTTGCGCCCCAAGTTACTCGGACTTATTGTTATCAAAGGATTGTCGTGGATGGGTTAAGTCCACATTAAGTTCTTTTTCTTGCCTTGTGACCAAGGACTTTAGTTCATAGTCTTGTAAGTTTGAACGAAGGGGGTTCAGATCCCTTAATTCGTTTATTTGGTTCCAGATTGGTTTTATATGAAAGCAGATCCATTAAACTAACCAGATCTAGATGTAAATAAGACTTTTAAAGTAAGAAAACAGGTGGATATGACTTGAATACATGCTGGAGAATACATTAATAAGTAGATCTATTAACTTTAGAAGACAAGCAAAGAGCTTCGAGCAAGATTTCACCTTGTCGGGCAAGGTTGAACCTGTTGCGATTGCTTCTCTTTGAGTTTACAGGGGTTGTATGCTAAAAAGGGATGGATGGTAAACAAGTTTACACAAGGGAATCGATATTACATCATTGGGATGATAGTAGAGCTTTAAACTATACATTGAATCAAACTCCTGTATTTTATAAATTTTGAATATTGTTAGTTGACTAAATTAAAATTTACATTTCATCTCATGCAGTGTGGGAGTTTTAAAAATGGGAACTGTTATTAGCACTCCAAAAATCTCATTCTACACTTCTCACAAGTGTATTTTTCTTTCTAATTATAGAAAATTTAAAGTGCAAAATGACTTTTTTGAAATGCCAATAACAATTTCCTTAAAAGAAATTTCCTCATGACATTGTTGTGATATGATTTCTCACCTTTTTTTTTTGGCAGGGCTCCACATAATTTCTTTCATTACTGTTGGTTTTGTCAATTTATGATGAACATTACAGACACGAATCTGTTTGGAAAAAGTTATATGTGTAGCTGCCCGTTACTAAAGAGTTTATGAGATACCCGATCAAGTATCACAAATGACACATCCCGCCCCGGAATATTCACCTGGACTCCGAATCGAGCTGTGATGGCCGACACCAGGAGGGTGATGAAGCCATAAAGTGTAATGATGCGAAAGTTGTAAATTTAAACCTAAAAGTGCCTAAATACAAGAGTGCGCTTGTGAGCGGGAATGAACCAATTTTACACGTGATGTCATAGCATAAGTAAAGTATAGTAAAGGTAAAAGAGGAATTATACTGTCGATAGTATTCCCACAACAACAATTTGCCAGAAATTCTTGTCGACACGAAAGCTCAACCACTAAAACCTGGAGGGTTGAAAAACAAGGGTGAGTGGGCCTAAATATAAAGTTTTGTAAAAACCTTTTCGAAAGCATAATAACCCCTCGCCGTAAAACAAGTATAGTTTCCAAAATATACATACTAAGTACAGTATAAAAATACTTACCAGAGCCAACAGTATCTCAAGAATGCAATACTTCACAAACTTTCATAAAATAAATACATGACGTCCGTAATCACATATTCTCGCATAAATAAGCATATCATATGGAGTGCTAATGGACAGATGCTGACACCCAAGTTCATGCAGAGATATTCTGACATGAACAGGAGTGGGTGTAACAATGATATACACTCTAGTACTACAATCACGTGGAGACTGGAGCTATGTGCAATACATACGAGTCCTAATTGCCTATATAGCAATCTAGGACAGGACTAGCACCTGCAATGGATCCAATGTAAGCGTATGGTGCGATGTGCATATACACGTAAAAGATTGGCCCTGGCCCGGGCGAGTACTAACGCCGATGCAGCAAATGATGAGCAAATAACATAAATATAATCATGCCACAGTGATTCGATAATTCTAATCAACATAATATTATCCATAGTCGTAATTCTAATTGAGGCATCTCGTAGGATTTATAATGATTTGCTAATTCTCATCGTTACGTCATTTCCTATAAATGCTAATTTAATTACGGCAGTCACATAAAAAATTCATTACTAGATGTATATATGGAAACTAAATAAATATATGTATATATCAAAGAAAAGACCCACTCACAATTACTTGCGATGTCACATCCGTTCAAGCTAGGAAGCCAAAATCTCCGATAGTAATTGCACCTAAGCATAATATTGAGACCCAGTAAAACTCAATTAAAACGTTTGAATTTGGAGAAAGAGACGACGAATTTGGAATCAGCTCGAAATACACTAAGAAGTGTCCCAGGCAATTTTCGTAAAAAGTCAACGAAAAGTCAATGACCAACCCTAAAAAATCAACTGAGACGCACCGGCAGTCAACTACGTTAAAACTTTAGAATTTCACTAAACGGATGTCAAAAACGGACTCATGACGTCGAAATTAGCCTAAGAGGGTTTTCGATAAAATTTCAAAAAAGTCAACAAAAGTCAACTAACGGTCAACAGTTAACTTTAACAGAATATTCCCTCCTCATAAGGAATATTATGTAAACTTTAACAGAATATTCCAAAGGAATATTCCCTTCAATCTCTGAGTGGATCCGAGTCGGTCTATCCGATCCGGGTTTAGATCTTTTTTTTTCTTCTGTTCTTTTTTTTCTTCTCCGCGGTTGTCGTTGCAACCGCTGGAATCTGGGAATGAGTTGGTCGGAATAAATCCCGGCTCCAACTAACTAAAAACTTCACTAAACCTAACCATGTAACCAAATCGAAGATCAAGGAACAAAGATTCGAATTATACCATTGCTTTGCTCGACCGTGGCCAGATTTCGCCAGAAAAGGGCTCGAAAATCGCTAGATTCTCTCACTGGAAAACTGGATTAGTTTCCAGGGGTGTTTTCTGCATCCAAATCATCACTGACACACAGATCTAACCTAAGAATCAGGCTTAGGATAGCGAGATGGGAAAAATCAAGGGTGTTCCAAGATTCACCTTACCGAAAATTGACGATAAATAGTTGGAGAAACAGTGCGGCTTGGGTTCGTGTGAAGGAAAATTTATGTAAAACATGTTCATTTGAGCAACATCTATGGCATGCAATTAACAATTAAAGGCGGAATCATGCTTGTATGCACTCAAAACAAAACATTACCCATGAAATTCAAAGCCTAGTAGTTGGGTGAACCAAGACTCAACTCAAGAACAAAGTGAGACAAGACTCAACTCAAGAACAAAGTGAGTTGAAAAATCTTATACCTTTGTTGATTCCTCTTTGCATAAGCAAGGCTAATCACCCAAGGAGAGGGCCTTCATTCCTTGTTTCTTAGCTCCATGGATTTCTTGGAGGATGGTAGTTGAAAGGATTCTCCAAGTTCCCAAAGTAGAAAACCTCTAATTTTTCCACACCAAGGAGAGCATTGATGAAGAGATGAGTGACCTAGGAAGAGATAGATGCTAGTAATCTCTTCCTAGGATGGCCAACCTCTTAGAGAGAAAAGGAGAGCATTGTGTTCTCATCTTTTCTCCAAAAGAAAACCTAAGGATGAAATGGCTATAAAGTTGCCTTTATACCACCTCACAATGGAGTGGCAAACTTGTAATAAGTCCGAAACCCACTCCTATCTCTATATGGCCGGCCATTAAGGGTTCATTGGGCTTTCAAGCCCTTTGTGTTTTCAAGTTGTCATACAACTTGAGTTATTGGGCTTGACATTCAAATCCCATTGGGCCTTGAAGCCCAAAACTAACCCGAGGTCTATAACGAACATATTCGTTTGATTAATTAACGTATTAATTAATCCTAGCCATAAATAATTAAACCATTTAATTAGTCTTACTCAACTCTGTTGTTTCTTCCATCTCTACCTTACACGGTGTACGATCCATTAGGTTCCTTTTAGCGAGGTAGTGGGCGATTGTTACTCTTAACGATCGATTGTGAATCGAAACATACTTTCAATTCTCCCTTTAGTTATTATACACCTTTAGGGTTTCCACAAACCATGAGTGACACCTAGCAATATATCATGGCTACCCAAGCTAGTCAGAAGAGGTGGAGAACCTATTCAGTTTAGGATAATAATTCAATACGGTCTTTCTCTAATACAATACTCTTGACCACATTGTTTGGTTTGATAGTTTATTCATGTCTACTATCCAATGTGCACTAGTAGAAAAAAGCCCATCTACCACGGTTGATGCTCGTGGTAAATTGCAATCCACCACGGGCACTATGCCCGTTAGTATTCTGGATGTAATAAAAAGTCTCAGTTTCTACCACGAACTATGCTCATTGTCAAATGCAATATAACCACGGATTATACTCGTGGTAAATTAGAATTTAACACCACGTGCTATGACCGTTGTCCATTACTAATTGACCACAGCTAATGCCCGTTATAAATTATTTTCCAAAATTAAAAAAAAATAATAAAACTATTTAACAAATATATATATATATATATATATATATATATATATATATATCTGCATTTATATATTTTAGTACAGAATAACCAACAAAATTCCATATTTACTACAATATAATAACTACATAAAAAATTGAAAAACATTTAATCAAAATTTTGGCTTATTTGTAACCCATTGCAGTTGGCCCTGTAACAACCTACAGAAAGTTACCTTATAAGCTTCCTTATACCTAGATTCTAGAGTGATGACACAAATGGCATCAAACTTTAGCCTATATTCCTTGTTCATCTCCACTCCAGTATAGAGTCAAAACACTTCCTATTACTTGGGAAAGAATCCAAAACAAAATCCAGAACTATAACTTGCTCATTAGCCAAGGGAGGAAGCCCACCAACGTATACCCTACGTGCATGCCTTGTAGCCTGCAAGAGAGAAATATATATATACTGCTAATTTTGTGAGAGAGAGAAATAATTACAACATTTTTCTATGCATGACGATGATAAATATGACTCATAAATAGTTTTGAGTCTTTTGACCTTAAATAAAAGAAAATGCTTATGAAAATCAAATTTAACAGAGGTCCATACCTGTACCGGGGAAAAGAATGTATGTATCCCTTCCTGTAAAGGCTGCACTACCCAAGAAGTAAATACATTATGATGAAAGTATATTCATAAATTAATTAAAAAAAGAAAGGAAATTATGCATCACGATTTCGACTTACTTTCTTGGCAACTTGTTGCAGTGAAGAAGAAAGCCAGAAGTACCGTATCAGGTTCCCACCACCAACGCTGTGTAATGATTTTCAATATAAAAAAATAAAATAAAGAACACGTTAAGGGCTTGAATTGCAGGCGCACTCTCTCAGTTAGTAGCAAATAATATAGTCATGTTGCAAGTAAGCACAGTGACAGTGTGTGGGATATATATAGAGCTCCAGATATTGATTCAATCTGCTACTCTTAAGGACACTCAAGCACTCAAGCAATGACTTCACTTTATCAACAAATACACATGCAAAGTTCAAAGAGAGAAAGGAGAAAAAAATTATCAAAATAAGAATTACACACCTATCCTATAATTTGGCCAGACGATACGTTCTGGCAGTAGAATTCAGAGACTGATCACAGACAAAAGAGTATGTCAATTTCCAAAATAATTGTATCCAAACCCAATAAATCCATAAGAAATTACTCCATCACTTGCAGAAAATTCAAAATTACCATTTGAAATACCAATGGCATAGCCTCTTGAGCTTCGAAGCCTGAAAATTTCAAAAAATATGCTATCTTTGAAATACCCATTTCAACCAAACATCAGAAGAATTTTCCTTTCCAATTCAAAGCTTTGAAAAAATTGGAAATTGGAAATTCTCAGTGACCAAGCAGAACATTAATCAATCAAGATCCTAAACCCACAAAAGCAATCCTAAAACAAAACCTAATTAAGTACTATGTACATATATAACATGCTAGCTTTCTACCTTAAGAAAAATTATTAAATTGGGGAAGTGATCAAATAGGATGGGTCTTCCCTATTAAGCAGCAGGATTAATTCCAACAAAAGAAAACAATATGATCAAGATCAAGAACAATGCATGCAACAAAGAGACAGAGAGAGGGTGTGTGGAAATTAGCAGGGTGGTAGAATTCCAAACAGAGAGATCCTGAGTGTTGGAGATCTCTTCCTTAGCTTTCTTAGAAACCCAAAAGCTCCAACGCAAGATTTCAGCATAGTTCAAAATTAAACATCTAGTCCCCAAATTAACAAAAAAAAGAAGACAAAAGCTAGCAAGAGATCCAGCTATCCGTACAATAATCGGATAAACAAACACCAAATAAAAGAGGAAAGGAAGAGATTCTGACAATATTCAGAGGTGAAGAAAGGCTGCACTTTCTGTCTCCTCTTCAAACCCTAAACAAAGCAAAGCCACAAACTTTACAGAGATTAGAATGAGAACTGGAATTAATAGAACAATGACTGAAAAGTAACATACATGAGGAGTGAATTATTTAGTTTTTCCATCATCGGAAAGCTAGAGTAAGTCGCCAAGAGAGGTCGCAAACGGTCCAAAGGGACAAACCCAGACCCCTGCCCACGATCCCTACGCCTCCCCCCTCAAATCCCGACGGCCCCCATGCTTTTATCTGATTGTACCCTGTGAGATCCTGTATTTTAGAAATATTTGTTTATTATTATTATTATTATTATTATTATTATTATTTGGAGAGTTTTTATTTAGTTTCTTTTGTGTGTATTACATATAAATGTGTTAGTCTATATTCATATAATATACATATCGTAGAGCTTAGGTTGATATGAGGTGCTCGTAAACACTCAAGTTGGTAAATATTGTTTAATAGAGTTAATGACGTGGGTGATGTTAAGAGAGGGTGTAAAGCTACATTTGGGATGTGGCGTTCACCCTAGACACTTTAGGTGCTGACTATGTTAACCTATCAACGGACGTGTGCTCTATATGAGCCATGCGACTGACACCTCTCAATAGGATGGTTATCAAATCCTTATTGTTTATTCATGTACATATATTAATAATATTTTTACTTAGCCTCCAAGTTTTGCAACCGCCATATCCTAGTATAAATAGGAGTTCATCTCCATTTGTTTTCCTGCCAAGTTCGCATGCAATGCATGCTCTGGAGCTCACGTAGTGTGTACATATATATAGAGAGAGATTAGAAAATAAAAGAAAGTACAAGAAATATATGGCGTTAGGAGTGATCAAGGACTTCATTCAAGTACGTGGAGCTCAATTATTCCGGTAGTGATGTGGATCTTTGTTTTAGCTTTGGAATCCAGAAATAAGGCAGACTTTTACGGAAATTGATTTTATTAAATTTCGTGAAGTGCTATAATATTCTTGATCTTTTTGGTTGATTTATGTGATTGGATATTAATTGGCTAATTGCTTCAGTTAAGTGTTTACTTGTTATTGGTTATGGAATTATGGCTGAAATGTTATTCGTTGAGAATATACTGTGATACATGTGAAAGATAAAATGATATTATTTGTGCATCATTCATGTTGATGTGGTGGGAATTTCAGTGTTGAGATTGGAATTCAGGAAATGAGGGTAGTTGGAAAGGATCTTTTGTGTAGTTGAATCTATTCATTGTGAAACCAGTTCCAGGCGAGCCCGATGTGCACAGTAGAATAGGATATCGACGGGAATTGTCGATGTGGGTGATTTGGGCTGGAGATCAATGAATTAGATAAGATGACTAGCAAAAGGGGTTTTATCTTGGGATATCGTACGGGGGTTAGTTTCTATAATAGAGCATTCGAACCACCTTTGCGGGGGTAAAATGCATGGTATGGGATGTGCAGGTCCGCGTGTTTTATTATATAAATTAACGGGGGTAACCGAAGAGGTTGCATTGCACTCATGCATTATTATCAATAATGATTTGATATTTGGAACATGCTAGTTGACAAAAGTATTGTGAGCTATATGATTTCATGACACTTAATTTAATATTGTCAATTTACTGTCATAAGGTTATGTCCCTACTGAGCGACTGTGGTTGTTGCTCACCCCTCACCTATTATTTTACAGATAAGTTATTTGGCAAGACAGGTGTTAGAAGAGCTGAGATTGTGATTGAGGGGAAGTTTAAGGATTTTAATTTATTAGTTTTGTACACCCTGTAAGGATTTTGGAGCTATTTTAATAAGAGAAGTTTATTTTTCCAACCTGTGTCAATTTCCTTTTATTTATTTAGCTTTTAACTCACGTTTCGGATTCGAGTTCGAATTTTTATTACCAACCTCGGGTCCGGGGTGTGACATACCCCCTCTCCCACTCATGAAATCGAGGATCCCCACTCCTCCCTCTCCTTCTCTCTCTGTCACCCTGTCTCCCTCTGCCTCTGCCTCTGTCTCTCTATCTCGACCCCAGAGTAGCATGGCCTCCCATCCCCAAAACCCTCATTGAATGACAACATACCTAAACCCACCCCAATCCGTCTCAAACGCACAAGACAAAATTGCCCTTCCAACCCAGCCCCAATATCAGCCTAAACCTGACGGTTTTGTCGTAAATAGCGTGAAAATAGGGAGTTGAGATTTTGGGCATCATGCCAAAATTTTGGCAACCGTCCAAATTTTTAATCTCCCGCCTTCTCCAAATGTTTTCAATTATGAACGATAAAAACATCCACCACGGGCCAAAGGTGTGGTGAATTCACAAAAGACGATGTGGTAGTTTGAAGTAACCACTACGAGCATATCTCGTGGTAATTATGATATTTCATCACGGATTTAAATGTCTGTTGTAGATTATTCACTTTTAACAACGGGTCAAAATTTGACCGTGGTGGATTAATGTTATCTACCACGAGTTAATCTTGGGCGTGGTAATTGAATAGTTTTTACCACGAGCTATATATGCCCGTGATAGAATTGACGTGGTAGATGACCTATTTTGCTCTAGTGGTGATTCATTTACTTATATGATTACCTTGAATGTGATTTGGAACGACTTCATAAATCTCATTCATACTCTGGCCAGAGATTCTTAATCATATCATAGAGTATTCTCCCTCAAACTGTTTGAAGGTTAGAGATCCCTTGTTGCACATTCACTTGTCTCCATGGCTAAGTGGCTTTACCCCAACCATGTCGTGGGCAGTGACTTTGACATAGTCAAAGATCAAGGACCTAACCACAAGACAATTGTGATGCCTCAGGTCAAATGACTACTTTGCATTATCTCAACCATGAGTTCTCATGTGACATGAATATGAAAACTCCTTGTTGATCGCGTTCAATGGACTCATTCTCTATCGAGCACCTACATGCTTGTCTTGGTGTCAGTCACACCAATGACTCGAGACCAGTCACTTTCCCTAAGAGAAGACATAGCACGTACTGATCTTAACGGACTGTTAATGCCCAATTGGCAATCTTATGATTAGGAACATTTAGGATATGTATACGAAAAAGAATGGTCTCTTGAATCTAACTTCTTTAGATCACATTCTCCCAATTACATATTCCTTGGACTTATCGTTTAAGCATATAACATTTATATGAGACAGCTTGAAACAATAATCTTTGCCCTTTATATTAAACTAGATTAGTTTAACATGTGAAATGTTCGTAAAGTATCATCATATGATTGGTTTTAGGGCACATTTCCAACATCGTGTTTGCAGTTCGATGTCTAAGCATTTAGGTTCACGGCCAAGAGATGAGGTAGGGCTTTGAGTTCGTGGCAATGATGCTTGTCAGAGAGAATGGTGGTGGTGGTCCAGTGAGTTTCATGGAGAAAGGGAGAGTTAGAGAGAGATAGCCGGAAGAGATGAGAGAAGGAGTGAGCTTGAGGGAAGAGAGGGCCGAAATAGACAAGGTGAGGTGGCAGCAAGGGATAGGTCCTAAAAAGTGAGGATGAGAGAACACATGGACAAAGCGGATATGAGACTCACGTGGGTGGGTCCCACCAAGCAGAAAAATCATACAATGAAAAATATTAAAATAATAAAGGAGTAGTTTATCTCGAATATTGAATTTATCAAAATGTTGTTGGACTTCGCAAGTTCATAAAATCTCCTTCGTAGCTCCAAATTCACTTCCGCTTGTGCCCACACGTTCGTACCATTGAGTACCACATAAATACGCTAAAACAATAAGTCATACATTTTCCTAAAAGATGGTCAATGAAAGTCAAAATCCTTGCCTTTAGTGGCATTTTCGTCAATTCACTCATTTAAAATTAATAAAATCATAAAGTTAGGGATGGGTTGTTACAACAAAGCATGGGTTGATATTAGGGATGCCTTTATTCGGTTCAATTTTTTGCCAAAACCAAAAATTAAATGAAAATTACTATTATTTTTTATTTGGTTTTTGCAATTTCTAATTTGGTTTGGTTTGGTTTTGTCTTTTTTCTTTTTTTTTCTTTTTGTTTTTAATATATAAAATTGGAGGAAAAATGAAGAAAAAAAAATTTATGAATAAAGCTATCAACATATTTGGGCATAAAGTTAGGTTTACCAAACCTTGGGTTGATATTAGGCTACTAGTTCACATGGACTCGAGCTTGGAAAAGGAACACCCAACAAAAATAACTAAAAGAAAAAAAAATATTTACTTTCATTCGATCCAGTTGAATTTAGTTTTTGAACCAAAAAATTTGAACATGCCTATGCGTAAACGTGTATACAAGATGAAAAATCGTGCCCTAATAATTGCCCAAGCCAGAGTATGTATAGAGATCTTGAGAGTCCTTGTAGGGAAAGTAATCCTAATTAAATCAGGAAACTATCTAGAAGAGAATCGACGATAAAATATCCAATTCTTCTAGAATTATGATTACGTTGCATAATCCCCAAGACATCTTAATTTGACTTGAATTAGGGTTTCCTTACTCGGAAAACAAGTAATATCTTCAATGGGCTTAAGCCTAGCCTGTCAGATTAAGGTTGTTGAACTACGCACTATGAGCTACGGGCATTCCGGTCATTCTTGCCACCTGAGGTGCCACGTGTCATGGTCCAAGAAAATCATGGTCCCACAATTGCACCTAACTATACTCATGGATTGCGCTCCGCTTCGAAGATGGATAGTTACCAACAGACAATGAGTGAGTCATCCCATAATAACTTCTCCAAAATGTGTAACAAAAAGACCTTTGAACTGCTTGCTTGATTTAGAGCTAACTAAGCCCGGTTAGTCCTGCTTGCTTGTCTTTCAAATATTTGATATTTTGGAGTTTCGAACCTATTATAAACCTCTTGTCAAAGGTCTCGGTGCACAACTGAAAAACATGATGCAGTGTGGGCTGCGCCTATATATTCATATTCATAGAAAGATTTAGACGACTTAGGAAATATTTAGCTAAGTTTATTTTACTCAAGTCATTAACCCTGTTAGAGTAAAACACTAAGAATTTTTCATCTTTGCTTCCTTATAGCGGAATATAGTTTAATCCGCCAATCTTTCCGAAGTAAACTAACTTCGAAGTAATGAGTACTGAGGTAAAACATGGATAAGGTTGTAGGCCTGGGATAGAGCTTGAAACCCCTAGGTAACATTGATTCGGAAAACATCACCTCCCAAACTTAGTATTTATAAAGATTTTCACTGCGATAATCAGAGTACCACCTTACTCTGACACTAGATATTAAGCCCATGAGAAATCTTTTGCCCTCGACTTGATTTAATGCATTGATCAGATTAAGGATGAGAAAGTGTCGAATTGTACCTAGAATAGCCTTTAGATCTTAATGTCAATCCGACATGTTTGAGTTATCTTCTTTGTTGATTACACTTTCACAAGATTAATCTGAGTGTTGTTATGAAAAGTTGAGCACAACTCGGATACCGTTTGTTCTTTCATCTTTCCTTATTCTAGGTTTGAGGATTTTTATGGTTGCAGTGTGTCGCAAAGACGGGGCTTCCTTCTCAGTTCGAATTGCCAGTCTGTCCCTCATGAATCTTAAACGAAAGTTTGTTAGGGCCTTGGTCGCTTGCATGCAGGTCGGAAAATACCTTTAAAATCCTTTTGTTAGACCCTATGTATTAGACGTGAGGGTTTCCGATCAAACTATACTTAGCTGCTTGGTTAAGGCACTTTCGCATATTAGAGCACCACTGGAATAAAATTCTTCTCGAGAATTTTCTAGTATGGATGCCTCATTTGGAGCTTTTTAGACATGTGGTGTCGCAAAATATACTAGCCTTAGTACGTTAGTCCGAAATGGAAGTAATCGTACTCAGGGTCGATGTTTAGAGCCACCCTCCGATGGTTTTCCAAATCACCCTTTCAATTATTCCATCGAATAGCGTAGATCTCAGGTTTGAATGTAATAACACATAACCTTTAGGTTGCATAAACTTCCCGAAGGCTGGATGATGCATTAGACTTCCAAGTCAAAGAGCTATGTCCTAATGTATGTAGCCCACTTATTGTAACTGCGCTTAATACCGCTCGAGCATCCTAAGCTGCTAACCGAACACTATGAAGTGGGCTAAAAGAGACTTCTCTGACACTGCCACTTTAAATTTTAAGAATTGCAATTATGCGAAATTTTAAAGTTGTTTGTTATTTTCAAATTAGGTGTTTCATGCACTGCAATGAATAGTGTAAGAAAGAACAAAGAAATGTGCGCGAGGATCTGAAAACATCATTCCCATCTTTGGGTCTTCTGTCTTGGATATGTATTTACTCATGTATATAATTAAATAATCAAAAGTACTTGTCTCTTAAAGAGCTGCCATCATTTGGACCAAGGTTGTTCACTCGTCGGATAGGCCTTCGAGTTGTTTTCCTTGTTTATCTTTGAAGATGCCTTTAAGAATCCCAAAAGATATTTAGGAATAGATATTGCATCCTCTTAGGAGTGTGACTACTTGCGGCGCACGCTAACCCTAAATTGTAGGAACTCCAAGAATATAGGAAACCTGGTTGATGTCATACCAAATCAGGTTTCCTTTTCTTGCGCAATAAGCATAGTCAATCTCAGTGAGGCTCCAAAACAACATGATATTAACATCACTACTTCATTTGTGCAACTTCGAGGTGGAAGTTGTTTGTCCATGATCGGACTACGAAGGCGCACTTACTTCGATCCATCTTACTATGAATAGTTTCAGAGTAAGCTGAAGTAATATCGCATTCAGACTTATTCATGTATGGGAATCTAAACTCGTAGACGCCATGTGCCGTATGAGATTCGAAGTCATAAAATTTTGTATTCTTTTACCATATGGTATGTCCCATTTTCTTCTCCATTACAAGCTAGCAGTGGAGGAGGACAATGGTGGAGTCGTCACGCAGTGCATTGCGGGGTGACTTTTGTTTTTAGCTCATTAGAGCAGACTTGCATTGGTTGGAACCCTTACGTTAACTGTTAACTTGATCATGACTGGGTGTACCATGAACTCATAGGTTGTTCCAACACATTGTACGTCATTTGATATGAGTTCGGAGGAAGAACTTGAGGAGTTCCGCAGAAAATTTTAGCCTATGTTATGAGTAGTAAAATGACGATAACATTTTCCACATAGCTTAGAATTTCATTTAGTAGAATTCTAAAGAAATATGACATCCATATCTTTATGATAGTGTAACTCAGTTTGTTTTGAGTAAAAACAATTTAACCTGTCAAATTAGCAGTGCTAGTGCGATGTTCTAGTTGGGCTGGCTTGTTGTTCAATTGTTTTGCGTGCCAGATTTGAGATCGTTCTGTCTTTTGAAACATTCTGGAACAATAATTGCATTATAGCTCTACTTCTTATCTTTCCAGGCATTTATGGCATATCACTGTGAAAAACTGTGAAGACGCTGAAATCTTCATTTACCCACTGTTGTGTAGTTCTAACGGGAATGCAACTTCTGTTGTCTTTGTTTGAAAAAATGGAAGGGTTGGTTGTGTAGAAACTTTTGGAAAATTTGACAAAATGATCGTTATCATCTTAGTTTTCGTCTCCAACTGGCCTTGTGTCAGCTTTCTGTTCAAAATTATTCAAGTGCGCAAAATGGGTTTCAAGCACCATTGGCCTTGAGCTTTGTGAGCACTTGCCCCAGTCGTAGTGTTTGAAGGATTTAGGTAAAGCTGATTTCAAACTTTAGACGGGAGGTCTACAAGTTATACTTGCGATGAGGTGTTGGTCCGCACGAAGCCAAATCTGCCTTCACTTCCTGGGTTGGAAGCTTTTCGTGAGCCAAGTCCAGTTTTGCTATTTTTGGAATAAACCATGTCCAGTTGCATTATTTGGTGCCTTGTGTGCTAAGCAAATCTTTCCGAACTAAGCACTTAGTTAAAGCTCACGTCGCGAATAAAACCTTGTTTTGATCGGACTGAGGAATATTTTTGTATATACAAGCTTCAAGCCTGCTAGGGGAAGTTGTCTTGTGCTTCAAATGAGATGCCCTCAGTTTCTTGTGCTTTGTGTTGGACGCAGAATTGTGGAGCTATGTTGCAGAATCGTCACGATCCGCTGTTTAGTTCGAAGCTCCGATGGAACTCTAGGCAGAATTTTGGAATTGAACTTTATCCTTTTTATAGGGGTGACTTGCCCATAATGATTTCTTTCTATGTTGGGACTTTACTGCGCTTGTCAAAGCAGTTGTGTTGTTACTAGAGTTAGTGACTCCACCAGAATGGTGTTGGACTGAGTTAGTCCAACATTGTAGGATATGAAAAGAAAAGGGGATATTCGATTAACAAATATCCCTTTTGCAAATCAGTCCTTGATCATGGATAATAATAGCAACAAATCCATTAAAAAAAAGTATTCTTTGTGTGAGTCATCAGAATTGGTGATTGTTACGACCTGCGAGAAATCTGTTCTCTTGAGCATCAACCAAAACGCCGTCTTCAGGATTTTCTAGTTTCGATCGTCACTCGTGGAAGATGTCGCTAACTGGGGGAATATAAGTTCACCTCTTAAAGAAAACACCAATTATTGGAACCAAATTTGTGTACATCCGTATGCAGAGGTCAAATACAGTCGGAAATGCCCATGATTTCTAGTGATTGGAAAATGGTGTTGATTGGGGGTGTGGTTGAATCTGAGAATGACTGCCTCCGTATCTCCTAGATAGAGAATCAAACCACGAGTGTAGTTCTAAGAAAGAATGGTTTGATGTGTGCAACATCATGAACCATCCTTCACAAATAGCCTATCCAGACAGTGGCGTGTATGCAAGATAAGCCTTTGTTAGGCATATAGAGAATATATGTGTAGTAGTCTTGTAATGAAGATGAAGAATCATCCCCCAATAAATACATGTGCTACAGTATTTATACAAATCTTGAGAGTCCTTGTAGGAAAAGATATCCTAATTAAATTGAGAGACTATCTAGGAGAGAATCTAAGATAAGATATTTATTCTCCTAGGATTATGATTACGTTGCTTAATCTCCAAGATATCTAAATTTGACTTGAATTAGAGTTTTCTTACATGAGAGACAAGTTAATATCTTCAATGGGCTTAAGCGTAGTCTGTCAGACTACACTCCATGGCAACAGGCATTCCAATCATTCTTGCCACCCAATGTGTCATGTGTCATGGTCCCAAAAAATCATGCTACACGATGAATAATTATTATTTTTTTAATATTCTATGTCCGGAGTTCAAATTTTTCTCTTTTTCAGTCCGGCTAGAAGTAGTAATAAATTTTTTTAAAAAAAAGTGCAAACCCTTACTTTTAAGCGTGTTGTGCTCATGTTAACTGCTCAACTCATTTTACATCGTGTTTTCAAAACCTACTCATTAATTTTAGGGCTATCGTTGTATTGATCATTGAATTAGTTAGTCATTCAAATATATAATATGGAAAGAGTTGTTATCTGGCTTTCGTAAATGGAATACTCCATCACTAATTTATAATTCTTATATTCGGGAAGGTTGCTTAATTTTTAAACTGCGTTGGAAACGTAGGGACGTGGAGCCAAACGCATGAATAATCTGCTTTAGTGCCATGAAAGAATATGATGGCTTTCGCACATCAAACATACACTTTTTATTTTTTCTTTTTATGAAAGGAACCATGGACGGAGCCACTATAGGCTTAGAGGGGGCAGATGCCCCCACTCAGTTTTTTTGTTTTGTTTTTTTCTCTCACAAAGATTGTACAGTTTTGCATCCCAATGACGAACCCTAATTAAAATGCAATTAAACTCTATACGTTAATTGGTACTATAAGGGAAATGCTAAGGAAATTCTTTTAAAAGTAGATCTCTCCAGGAACTCTCCGTCACATCATGTTTTTGGCCCAATTCCCATATCAACATTATAAAACATTGTGTCAAAACATGAGGTGATAGAGAGTCTATGGAGAATCCCACTTTGAGAGAGTTTCCTTAGCATTTCTTTTGGTATCAATATGCTTGACTTCTCCAACAATGATTCCAAGTGTTTTGTATGAAAAACTTTATGGATTAATATATAAGTGTTTTATTCAGTAAAATTTTTAACTTTTTAATTGTGACTTTGTTGTTTAAGGTTGCCCCCATTCATACAAATATCTGGCTTCGTCCCTGAAAGGAACATATATGTATACTCTTTATACGTTACACTACTGAAATGTGATTAAGGAGAAAAGAAAAACATATATTGCATACCAATATTGTAATCAACACATCGATAACGAAGGCGGCTGCTGCTCTCTTCAATTATTGTATGATAGAAAGGGGTGGTGGCTAAAGAGTTGATGAAAAAAAAGAAACCAGTAGTGACAGTTACTTGATAGGACTTCACAAATCTAACAGCATATTTGATGGCACACGTCAAAGAAATCAAATGAAAACACCACATAGAATCGCATCAACCAACAGTACGAGAATTTGGTGTTTGATAACAAGACTTAAGTCGGATACCACAACAAGGACTTTTCCAAGTTTTGTTTTTATTTCTTGTGCCCTCTCCTTCACAACTTTCTTCAAAGCGATAAACCTCTCAGGGCCATTGATTTTGGATTGGGAAAGGGTTCCCTGTACCAGACTACTAGTCCAAGTGCACCCTATTACTGTAAAATCTTTTTATGGTTATAAAATTACAATGTTCGACAACAAAGCAATTTTATTACTTAACATAAAGGGTAGTTAATAACTATTATTTTTTTAATTTAATTATCCTTAACGAAAATTGTATTGGTACAAAGTATTACATTAACATTAATATATGCCAATGAAATGTATTCTTCAATCACCCAAATGAGCAACAAAGTCGTTTACACTTTAACTGAAGAAGGAATCATTGATGCAATTAGGCAAGAAAGGAAAGGAGATGATCATAAGGATGTCAGTAGGGAAATATCAATTTTTTTGCTAAAAACCTATAAACATGCTTGAGAAATTTGAAACACTATTAGAAAGACAAAGTGTCCATGTTGGCTAGCTATTACGTACCTGCAAGATCAAAGATGTGTCATTAACTCTAATAACAAAGCATTGTCTCAAATAACTTTAGAGGAATATATATTATTTCATCTTAAATTGTTATTGTGACAGTGTACATTTTTGAACTTGCAAGTTAATTTATCAAGCCGAGACTCAAAAAATTTTAACTTATTGCAATGTTAAGTTTATGTCCAAACCACAAAAAATATTTCTAAAAACGTTTGAGAGACAAAGTTGCAGTTTTTTTTTTTTTCCTTTTTTTTTTGGGGCAAAGCACAAGAAATTCGGTTCGAAAAAGAGCTTTTCATACAGCCAAAAGTACTTCAAAAATGTTTCACAAAACAGTTTTCATGTTTATAGGTTAGAAAAGCACATAGAATAATTAAAAGTGCATGTGTCCTTGTTTCCGAGAAGCGGTAGTTCAAAACTTTTAGTGGCCTTTCAAAAAGTACTTGAAAAATATTTCGATATGTTTCGATTAAAAGCACTTTCACGTTCATGAGAAAAATTACTTTATAAAAAGAAGCATTCCAAATGGAAATCTTTAGAAAGTAAAACCAAGTCCAAAATTTCGTCTATATTATCTCTCTTGTCATCGGGGCCGGCCCTGAGGGTAACCGAGGTAGGCGGTCGTCTAGGGCCCCCAAGTTCGGGGGGCCCCCAAATTTTTTTATACATCCTGTATATAAAATATAAATAAAGAAAATGTAAGAAGCATCACAATTATTTCGTTGGTGCAGGGGTGGGTGGTTCGAAACACCTTGTAGGTTTTAGTTTTTGCTTTTTTCAAATCTATGAAATTAAAGATAAATTGCTCTTTAAAAAATTTTAAAATTACAAGAATCAAAAGGAGTTAAAATAATTAAACAAAAATTAATTTTGAATGAATTTAAAATTTTCAACTTTAGGAAAAAAAATAACAAAACTTCATGTTAGTGGGTGGTTTATGTTTAAATTCTTATTATTTTCAAAAATATTTTAAATAAAAATTGTATAAATAGAAAAAAACTTGAGTTTCTTATTAAATAAAAAACATACAAAGGCCAATCTGTCCAAATGCATTATTTTTTTCTTTTGCTTCTGAAAATAACCTAAAAAAATAATAAAACCTAGAATAATCATAACTTTGTAATCCTTTTTCTTTCAACCTCCCATTCTTTCTCTTTCTATTGAATGTTTAAGCAGCTATTACTTGGTCCTGAAGATTATAATTTGAGGTAACCATAACTTTGAATTTAAATTTTCTTTTTCAATAATTTATTGTTAAACTAGGTTATTCTAAAATTTGATTAACTAGTGTGTGTTGATTTTAGAAAGAACACAAGAGAACCACTTGGCGTTGTTGAATTATCATATTCATCAATCAAGTTTTATTGTTTTTTACTCTCTTGATCATCAAGTTTTATTGCTCTTCACTCTCAATCTTGACTGCAAACAATTAGTGCATTTGTGTCTAAAGACATGTGACATGTAATATTAAGTAATGTTAGTATATCTTTTTTCTTTTGATATTAATTTTTAACGATATTCGATGAAGAAATAGACTTGTGTATGTAATTAGCGAATTATTTTTACTGCATACCAATATACAAAGAGTTGAAGGTCCGAGAACTTTAGGGCCCCACTTTGAAGACTCACCTAGGGCCCCCAAATTCTCAGGGCCGCCCCTGCTTGTCATCTCTACGTGGAAATTAAAATTTGCTAGTCTACAACACGTATGTTTTTTTCTTGGGAAAATTAGAATGCCCTACATCTTTTCTATAGTTGTTAGATTAAACATTCATCCCTTTTAAAGATTTGATTAAGGTGCTTTGATCAATTGTCACCTCAATAACTTTCTATTTATTTAATTTCCATGTCATTAATTTAAATGCATTTATATAAAGGCATAAGGTAGCTTAGCAACTAATTGCCTATAATATAGGAATTTAATTTTGTCAATCCCCTTCAACACATTAAATGACATTTTTTTAATAAAATAAAATAAAATGATTAATTAACTAATTCCTCATTTCCTTATTATCAGTATTTAAAAAAATATACTTAAAACTTATGGTACATTGGAGATTAAAAGTATCGACTTTTGGTACATTTATATTTCAAATGTACCGAGAAACCAAATGTACCAAAAATTCAAATGTACCATAAAACCAAATGTACCCATTGTTATGTAACCCTTTTGGTACGTTTAGATTTCAAATGTACCGAGAAACCAAATGTACCATAAAACCAAATGTGCCCATTGTCAGGTAACCCTTTTGGTGCGTTTAGATTCCAAATGTACCAAAAGACCAAATGAACAAAAAATCCCAAATGTATCACAAAACCAAATGTCTCTATCAGATAACCATTTTGGTACATTTACATTAAGTGTACCGAGAAATACAAAAAATCAAATCCACTATAAAACTAAATGTGTCCATATTATAGGTAACTAGACGTAGCCATATAATCAAACAAATCTTTATTATGTGCTGGGTCTTCTAAATAATCAAATCTGACAATTTTTTTTTTTTTATAAATATTCTACTATATTCACAAAAAAAATAAAAATTATAACAAACAATAAAAAAAAAAGCATAGAGATGGATAATAAATGCATAAATATAGGGATAATAGGAAAAGAAAATGAAATGCCCAGGAGAAGTTGTGAAATACTAAAATTCTAAACACAATTGAACTTATGTGAAAAACTGAAATTAGTAACCAAAATTTTAGGAAAATGTTTGATCAAATTTTTAAAATGAGTGTATGTTTAGTCTAAAAAATTAAAAAACGAGGCGCCTATATCAAAATGCCCATTTTTTCTTTTTCTTACTTCTCTTTATCACATGAAAAGACTAAAATTAAAGAAAAAGTCCTTGATCAGTACCGCGAGCTTACTTTTCATCCCTAAGCTATACTAATAGTTTCTTCTGTACATAAATTATGTCATTCTTTTTACTAGTAGTCATTTTCATTAACTTCGTCAACTTTTTCGTCAAGTTGATGATAAAAAAAAAAGAGAAAGACTTGTCTCCGCAAGGACTTAGGAGGAAATCCTCATTAAATACCTCATGATCTATTCACATAACTTTGACTTATGATCGAAAGATTGACTAAATATAAGCATGAAGTTCTATGAATAGATCAAAAAATATTTTAAGAAGGAACTCCTTAACCTTAAGGAGGCAGCTCTCTCATTTTCAAATAATTATTATTTTTTGTTTAAAAGACCACTATACCCTTCAATTTGACTGAAACGAAGACAGATTTGACAGAAAGACCACTCATGCAACGCAAACTTAAGTTGAAGGACATAAGAAACTAATATGAGTGTTTAGGGACAAAAACTAACATGTGTAAAGTTCAGGGATCTTTACCATCACGCACCCCATGAAAAAAATTCAATTTTACTTGGAAATCTTTTATTTGACAGCATTTCAAATCAACGTTTTATTGCTAAATAACATTTTTATATATTTTAACTTTTTTCATCAATATAACATATGATTGATTTTAGGATAACAACCGATGCACAAAATTTCTCTCCCATTTCATAAGTTCCAGTCATTTTCACAACATCATTTTCCATCGTCACCAGTGGTGAATCTAGGAAATATTATTAGGGGTTAGTAAGAATTGTGCGTTTGGGGCGCAAATTCTTTTGGATAGAACATCATGCAAATTGGTATTCTAAGGCCATTTGCCAAGTCTTATTACACACATGTCAATTGATGCCAACTTTCGAAGCAAGCATGTAGACTGACGTCAATAGTTTTTAGTGAGCTAACGACAGATGCCTATAGCAATGCATACAAGGGCAAGAGGCTAGCAGTTACCCTACCTAGTGCCCATCAAGGCATTTGTCGAGCAGTTGGAGGACAACTTTTAAGGACATCTCAAATTTTTAAATAGCAACAGCTAGTTTTTCCAAGAAAAATTTCTAAGCTTGGGGATGTCGATTGAGCCCACATTACCCAAAGATAGATCCGCATTGATCCGCATTGATCTTCACTACCCCATTTATCACCAAAGTTGAGATTTCATTTTCAAGGTCATTTTCAAGGATTCTATTATGCTGTTGGGTATGTATGTATGTGAGCAATGCTATCTCTTGTTTCACGCATCAAACCAAATCCAGCGCACGAAAACTACCTCACATTCAGAGAAAACGTTTTCTAGAGGAAATAGAAATTTTCCCGGAAACTTTTTTTTTTTTTTTTTGGAAACTTCCCGGAAACTATTTTGGTGCAAACCAGATCGGTAGTTTTTGAACTAATCAATAATTCCCAGTGCAAGTGGACCTAGCCTAGGCCATTTAAAAAACGTGTGCAAAATGTTTTGTATGCAGTCACGTCAGGTTAGCACATATCTGACGTAGGGAGAATCGTACAAACAGTAAAGCCTAAATGCAACGGAGGCATGGCCTCATTACACAAGAAACAATGGTTCAGAAAAATCAAGGAAATAAATATCTACTTTGATCTGTTTCAGGAAATTTGTGGTTCTCCTTTGCATTATTAACATAAAGAAAAACCACCTAGGAAATAGTAGTTCGAGTGAGGTAAGCATGCATGTAGAGTATTGCTATTTTTACTAGTGAAACAGCGCTCCCTACATACTAATATTTTGTTTATGGTTTTTATTTTTTTATCCAAGTCTCTGACATTAATAAATGTAATAACATATTTATAATATTTTTAAATTAAAAGTAAAATTTTTAGTTATTTATATTAATGAGATGTTATATAAAACCCATAATTTATGGAATTAAAAAAATATTAAAGATAAATTATACTCTCCAATATACTGGGTATATATATACATTGGTACATTCATCAAAACTAACCAAAATATTATTGTGAGATACCACATCGCCCAGGGGAGTGATCCTTATATGTATATTCTCATCCCTACCTAGCACGAGGCCTTTTGGGAGCTCATTGGCTTCGGGTTCCGTAGGAACTCCGAAGTTAAGCGAGTAGCGCGCGAGAGCACTCCCATGATGGGTGACCCACTGGGAAGTTCTCGTGTGAGTTCCCAGAAACAAAACCGTGAGGGCGTAATCGGGGCCCAAAGCGGACAATATCGTGCTACGGTGGTGGAGCGGGCCCGGGATGTGGTGGACCCCTGGTCGGGATGTGACAATTTGGTATCAAAGCCTAACCCTGGCCGTGGTGTGCCGACGAGGACGTCGGGCCCCTAAGGGGGGTGGATTGTGAGATCCCACATCGCCCAGGGGAGTGATCCTTATATGTATATTCTCATCCCTACCTAGCACGAGGCCTTTTGGGAGCTCATTGGCTTCGGGTTCCGTAGGAACTCCGAAGTTAAGCGAGTAGCGCGCGAGAGCACTCCCATGATGGGTGACCCACTGGGAAGTTCTCGTGTGAGTTCCCAGAAACAAAACCGTGAGGGCGTAGTCGGGGCCCAAAGCAGACAATATAGTGCTACGGTGGTGGAGCGGGCCCGGGATGTGGTGGACCCCGGGTCGGGATGTGACAATTATTGTACCAAAACATGGGTACATTTTTCAAAAACAAAAAAATAAATGATATTAGGCTTAATAACATTAGTAAATTTCTTCTATTAAACTTGACATGGATACATTCTCAAATCAAAAAAATGGAATGTACACTTATAAGTTTAAAAAATGGATTAGAGAAAAGATTGAATGAATTTTATATAAAAAAGGGTACATTTTTCATATAACAAATTGGTACATTTAAGAATGGGTACATTTAAGATTAGAACAAATTGAAAAGTTATATGAATGTGTACATATAAGATAAAAATTTAATGGGTACAAACTTATTCTAATTTTACTTTTTATATATTGGAACTGTTTGAATTGAAAAATAATTAGGAGTTTAATAAGGGTGTGAGTATTTAAACTCAAAATCAATTACTAATTTTTATTTTAAAAATTATGTAATTGACATGTAATTCATTAATATATAAAATTATGTAAATGACATGTAATTCATTAATATATTCATGCTAGGGACTTTGATCAACATCTGAAAACTAATAAGGTCTTAATGAATGAACATTAAAAACTAGGGACTGGATACTAATTTTTTCTTTTACTATTTAAATACCATAATTTTATACCAACTTATGTAGCAAATGAGGTGGATAGATCACATTCAATTATAAAAAATGAAAACTAATAAAAAAAAGGCTTGAAAACTGAGTTTTAACGAAAATGACAAAATAAAGGGTAAAATAAATAGTACCAGGATTGACTTTTTAGTGTAAAAATGTGGTTTTTTTTATTAAAATGAACAGTACTAGGAGCTTTTCGTTAAAGTTCCCTTTAAATGTCACAACTGAGGTGAACAGTACTATTTGTAATATTGTATTCCGCTTATTCACAAGTACTCTGATTGTCAACTAGGTCATATAATCTAATCTGCTTTTTGTGTGCTTTTTTTTATTGAAAGACAAGTGAAAGATCGATCATTATAGATTACAACTTTTGTAGTTTGATATTGGTTTAAGTCTTTTCTCTTAACATCAATCCTGATTCCTTCCAGGTTGAACATTATAGCAGTGAGATTGTAAGCTACTAATATCGCTTTTGTAGCGTTGAGGGACAGAGAGCAAAGATCATGAATATTCCGAACATAATGCAATGCAACCTTCCAAATGGCTCGTTAAGAAGCCCTCTACTGCTCCATTAAGGTGAGGTGGCTGTGGAGTAACTTTTGAATTTACAACGTCATTGCCCCACAGCATAGCATATGCATTTTTGGCTAAGTATGATAAGAGAGGAAAAGACCAACAATCCAATGCATAATCGATCGTAGTCCAACGGCATCCACCAATCCTCCTTTGGATCATTCCAAACAAGCATATCGATACCATGCTGGCATACAAGTATATTGAGACCATACGAGCAAGCAAGGCAACCGAACTCAAGAAAAATGCTTTGCTTTCCATTGCTATTTCACAGGGGATGCTATGGCAACAAGCAATCACATAAGGGTAACTGAGAATAAGCTGACTCCTATGATAAACCCCCAGTAGTATATATTGAACTTGCAGCAAGTCCGCGATCGTGCTCAATTATTGTACGTAACACTGGCATGTCTCGACTCACACGATGGTAATCGTATCCAACAAAAATAGGAAATTGTTCAAGGCAAAACATGCATTGTGGTGATCTAGAGTCAACAAGAAATAGCCCAAGTACGAGTGCTGGAAATGGGAAAACAGCTTTGGAAACCAAAACATATTCCAAATTTGTTGTCCCCTTTTATATTACTAATACTGTCGACAATCACTAAAAAAAACCACTTAGCCAAAAGGAAATATTTCGTCGGCTCAAAGCTGGTTTCATCACCACATAATTTAGCAAACGGAGGTTCGTCGGGAAAGACTAGCTAGGCAAAACTTGTCACCCGAAACCTTAAACGACGAAAACACAATTTCGTCGGGCAAATGGCAATTAACCCGACGGATATATTCGTCGGGCGAATGTTCGTTGACTGAATTGACCTGACGAAATCCTCTTGCCCTACGAGGATATCTCGTCAGCTAGCAAAGAATTAAATAATGTAATGAACTTGACTTGGCGAAAGAGCAACTCTAAGAAACCAAATTTAAAAAATATTAAAAAATTTAGGCGACGGAAGGTCAGTTGAGCAAACATTTTTTAATTTAAAAAATATTTATATTATATAATTTATTAATTCTAATTTTTCAAAAACAATATTTAAAATCAAAATAAAATTGTTCATACAATTATATTACAAAAACTTAACAAAAATACATATACTACTGGGGTGGCTGGAGGAATGGTTGCAAAAGCTCGACTAGGGGTTCGGGAATCTTGATGCCAAAAGGTGACAAGGACTGGGCTATACGGCACCGAAGTACAGGCTCACTAATTCTCGGCCTTACGCAACAGCTTGTGCCAAGCGCGTTGCTTCATCTTGTAGGCGCTCACCTTCTTCCTTTTGGCGTGCTAGCACCATCTCCACATGATGAAGTCTGGAATAAGTCCCGTTCGAAGGATTATAGCTTGCTGAAGAAGAAGACCTCTCGAGTTCCAGAACCCGACCCGCTATTAGGCCGCGAATTTCCATGCCTTTCCGTCGCCCGAATACATCAGAGAGCTGATTTGGTTTTCCACCTTTTATGCATATTTGTATCTTGTTTTTGTACATTTAATAGCATAAAGTCAACTCTATGTAAATATATATATATATATATATATATATATATATAAATAGCATTGCATGAGACATGACTATTCAGTCATTTAAACCTTCAGACCTCCATATGCTATCTTTCTGCTTCCTATTTTCTTATATGGTATCACAAGTCCGAAAGGCTAAAGCCCCAAACTCGATCCAGTGTTAACCACCCAATCTTCTTTCTCTCTTCCTCTGCGTCTTTCCTATCTTCAACCTCTGCAAGCATGGACTCTTCAACCATGGCAATCATCTCCTCAAATCTTCCTACCTTATTCAATAATTCCCAACTCTTCACCACAATAATGGACCGATCCAATGTTGGAACTCACAATTCGAGGATGTCCTTGAACTGCACAATCTTGAAGATACAATTACAATGACAACACCACCTGAGAAGAAACTACCAGATGGCTCCATGAACCAATGTACTCGAAAGTAAACTAGTCCTTAGTTGGACAACATCTCCCTTAATCAAGACTCTTCTTATTCCTTGCATCTCTATGGCTGAAGTGTGGAATCTCCTTGAGAAGAAACTCTCTCCTCTTTCAAAAAACCTAGTACAAACCTTGAGAGAGATCAAATTCGAACACTCAAGAGAGACCCGGGAAAACCAATCACACTCAAAATATTTGCATTGCGCCCTAGAACTAGTTCATTGAATATGTTCTAGAAGGTCTAAGCCCTGAGTACAAGGAGTTTACTACCTTGTTTCATCTTCGTCCAAATCTCACCTTTGACGACTTCTATGATCTTGTGATTCAAGATTATCAATTGCAGAAAATAATGTCTTTTCTCTCACTCTCGTCCGGTGCTACACTGGTTGCTGATCATACCATACAAGATCAGAACCCAAATCGCAATAAAAAGCCTCATTCAAACAAGGGGGGAGGAAAAGGACGAGGTCGCAGTTGGTCCAATAGCTGCGATAATCGTTTCAATAACTATCGCAATGAGGGAAGGGCATTCAATTAAGATGATAGGGGTTGGAATCAGTAGAGTACGTCAAATCCTCGACATAGTCAATCATTCACTGGTCAACGTCCACCACTCTTGCCAACTCCTCCAAACTTTGCATGCTACTATTGCAATCAACATGGACACAACCCAAAAGACTGTCCACGCAGACACTATGAAAACATAGCAGAGAACACTGCAGCTTCCAACTCCAATGCTACAATTTGGTGCATTGATTCAGGCGCTACTCATCACATGATTTCAGATTCTTCTGGTTTCTCAAATGTCCAACATTACACAAGTACTGATTCTATCATTGTTGGAAATGGTTCTCACTTACCTATTACCCATATATGACAGAAATTTGACCATACCTTATGGCTCTTTGGGTCTCAATGAAGTTCTGTGTATTCCAGCCATTAAGAAGAACCATTTGTCCATTAAACGCTTTTGCAAAGATAATAACTGTTATTTTTTATATTGGGAGGTTACGGTTTTTTCTTTTCTTTTTTTTTTTTTTTTTTTAAGGACAACAAGATGGGGATAGCTCTCAGGGCCGGTCCGGGGCGACGTAAAAAAATGTGCCCTCATTTCATATAAAAAAAAATATTTGTTTTCACACGTAAGACATCGATAAAATTATATTTAGAAAAACACTTCAATGAAACTAAAAAACTTCGGGCTTACAAGTAGATAGATTATGAGTTTTGTTTTCCATCTGAACTTTTAAAGTGTTTTGGTATAAATCGTGAGTTATTTTTTCTTATTTACTAACATCGTCAATATAAGACTAAAAAAATATTAATGTTTTTGAGTCTTTAAGGATATGTGTAAGTAATGAACGAACACTAAATTAAACATTTTGATGACACGTAATATTATTTGCAAATTTGGTCTAAAAATTTAGTCTACGCATTACTCTTTGCTAAAGGTTAGATTTGAATTTGAATGGATATTTAAAAATAGCAACCCATATAGCTACTAGCTAGTAAATAAATTAACAACCAAACAAAAATTTGTAAAAATTGAAAAAAATAAACATGCACATAGCATTTCGAACTTAGGATCTCTCGTTAATTTTAAACAACAAAAACCATTCATTTTAATTAAACTTCTAGATCATTTAGCCAAATTTTATAAATTTATACTGTTATGAAAAGAAATTTATAAAAATTGGAATGTAAATAAGCACACACGGTGTTTTGAACCTAAGACCTCCTCATTCATTTTAAACAACAAAACTGCCAGTTCTAGTTAAATTTCTTTGTTACTAAACCAAATTTTATACATTTATACTCTTATAAAAACATATATAAATATACCACCCTAATAATTTTGGTGCCCCCAATTTTTTTTGGGCCCCGGACGGTTGCCCTGCCCGCACTGGGCCTGGGCCGGGCCTGCTCTTCTCATTGGTACTAGCTCTGGCAGTCTTTACCGCATCCATGCAGACTCAAAAGTCTCTGTCAAGATTGTTTTCTACGGATAACGAACAACCCCAGATGTTTGGCATGCGCGTTTTGGACACCCATGTAATGCAGTTTTTCTTGTGTTATTGAATAAGTACCATTCACCAATTCATTGTAAATGATTCAAAGTAAATGATTCAAATAAAGTTTGTCATGTTTGTTCTTTGGCAAAATCATGTAGATTACTGATGAGTCGATTTCATATTATATACTTTACCCTATTCTTTGTATAATTTTGTAATTATTTTTGTAGAATTTTGATACTTTGTTTTATATTTTCAACATAGGACCTCCGAATTCTTCCGGAGTGAAACGTGATCAAACGGACGAATTTTGGGGTAATTCAAATTGGAGAACGTTCATGTGTTCCTTAGCTTGTTCATGTGAAAATTTCAGCAATTTCTACCAAGTGATTATTTTCTGGCGAGTAACTAAAGGAGCAGTGCGCGTTGTTGAAAATTGACATTTTTGGGCTGAATTGCGATTTTTGGAGCCAAGATGACCTCTAATGGGTTCATGGCCTTCTGGAGAAGTGTTCAGAATAGTCCACGCTTTAAATCCAGCTATCTCAGGCTGGTTTTGGAACTCATATGGGTCCAAAACATGACTGTGCAGAATTTTGGCGAATTTACCAAATCAATTTATGATTATGTTTCTTAATTTATTTCAATTTATTGGGTTTCCTAGTCTTATTCTAAGACCTTTTACTAGGAGGATTTAATTAGACTAGTATAAATAAGCCTTTTGGCCGGCCCTATATTATTCTTCTTTATGCAATTTTTGGAGAGAAGATTTTGGGCAAAAGCTTAGAGATTTCAAGACTTATACTTTCAAGGTGTTTTCATTCTTTTTCTATTTCATAAAGACTTTGTGATTTTTGTTATGAATATGCGTAACTAATCCTCTTTGCTAGGGTGAGGCCATGATCGTTAGTAAGAATGTGTAGTATCTTTTTAATTTGCTTATGAATTTATGCATGGAAGTTTTGAATTGTTAATCATCGGTTTAAACTATCTATTTGTCTTAGTGATTCACGACTATTAGGATATTTTGTAACAACTCGTCCTTAATTTTACGATTTTATTAATTTTAAAAGAATGAACTGACAGAAATGCCTTAGTGGTGAGATCGTTGACTCTCATTGACCATCATTTCATGACATGTACGAGCTATTATTTTATCGTATTCTCGAAGTACTCGACGGTACAAATGCATAGGCGCAAGCGGAATTGAAATCGGAATTACGATAGAGATTTTACGGAAATACGAATTCGAAAAATACTTTTGTAAAAAAATTCTATTTTATATTTTATATATGTATTCAAAAGTTTATATAGTTATATCATTATTTAATATATTTTTTTAGGAATATTTTTATTATTTTATTAATATTTCCAGCCGTAGGGCCCACACTCACCCAAGCTCTCCATTCCTCTTGCCATATGTCTAGACCTGGCAGTTTCTGACACCACACGAAAATAACGGGTTTCGGGTCAACACGATAACTTATCGGGTCATTATCGGGTGACTCGTTAAGAACCCGTTAATAACGGGTTCTTAACAGGTATACACGTGGGTAACACGTGGGTAACCAGTTTCGACACGTTAAGAAAAAAATTATTTTGATAATTTTAAAGTTTAATTACTAAAAAATTTATTATAAAATATTAATATATACAATATATTCTATATTAAATATATAGTTTTGTATTATTATTCTATATAAGTTAAAAAAAAAAGTTTTAGTCATTATTTATTTTTATTATGAGAGTTCTTTATTATCATTACTAGGATAATAAATTTTACTTAACATGTTCTTGTCCAAAATTAAAATAAACTAATATAGTATTTGTATAGACAATAACTAATAAGACATACATGTTGGTGCTTCTGCCGCTCAAGCGGAGGATTCTGCCGCTCAGGCAGTGGAATAACTATGTTTCTGCCGCTCAAGCAGAGGATTCTGCCGCTCAGGCAGTGGAATAACTGTGTTCTGCCGCTCAAGCGGAGGATCTTACAAATGCTAACCTTTTGCAAGCTAATAGGGATCATGCAGAATCTTATTAGGATGCATACATGTTATATGTATATATATGTTTGATGTTCATGTAGTTTAACAACTTGGTTGATTTGATCCTTTTAGTTAAAGTTTACAATACATTATACATACAAGTATGAAAAATATGAAAGAATATATAAACACTTGTGATTCATCATTATTCCTCTACGAGTAGATCATAGTTACACTTACATCATCGTTTAGATTTTTAAAATTCTCCAAACCCTCATGAATAATGTTTTTTATTTGAGGGCAAAATTAATAATAATTATTGTAGAAGTGTAAAAAATGTAAGAAAAATATACAATCACTCATAGTGACAAGCTTTACAACTTTCATGAATGGGTCAACTTCAAAATCCAACACTATAATCCATAAACCTTAAATTTATATTTAACCGTCGATTGTCATTTACACTTTATTCTTGTTACTGAATTTCATTTTTTAAATTTTCTTTTTTGAAAACATGATCATCTGGCGGATGTAAGAAGATGAACGGTTCAGATCTTTGATATCACGTTTCGATATTTATGGTTAACTGAAATATGAGTTGATGTCATATAGTTTGTAGAAACTTTATAAACATCAAGCAATATTTTCACTAATCGTAAAACTCTGAACATAATATCAACGATCCAAACCGTTCATCTTCTTGCATCCTCTAATAGATCATGTTTTCAAAAAAAAAAAATCTAAAAAAACAAAATTTGATGAGAAAAATGAAGTGTAAATGTAGACAATAATCAACGGTTAAATTTTGATCTATGATTTATATGATTATAGTGGCGAATTTCGAAGTTAAACTCTTCATGAAAGTTGTAAAGCTTGTTATTACGAGTGTTTATATATTTTTTCTATAGTTTTTATACATCTACATTAATTAAAAAACTATTAAAGACTTTACTTAAATAACAGCCGTTAGATAAATGAGATTAAATCTGTACCGTTGGATTCTATTTCAATTATATTATTACAATTTTTTTGGACTAAAAAACCCCTTATATTTCCATTGTTTTCCATCTGAGTCCTGACACTAGACCTGAATATCGAAACAAAACCTGCCCTCCCTCCCTCCCACTGCCCAGCCCTAAATTCTAATTTCTAATCCCTTTCTCCCGCGTCTCCCCACTCCCGCCGTAACCCTCTCTCCCAACCCGCCCGCGGCGCCATCTACTCCTCATAGCCCCCTCTCTCCCGCCGTCTGTTCTTCCAAAATGCACTGATCCGACAGCCACGATCTTCTCGTCCTCCATTCGTACGGCATCTTCCTCTTTATTTCTCTATGTAAGTATTTCTCCCTCTTCAACATTAACACAGTGTTTCTTGCTTTGGATTCCTCTCTTCCTCTTGTTGATCTCTTCAGTGTTACATTGTCCAGAAGCGCATCCATCTCAGCGAGTCAAATTCCCAAAGTCCGTCATTTTCCGGCGATTTATGCGACGACGTAGGTAAGAAATTCGTTGTCATCATCTATTGTTGTTTTTTTTATGAATCAGGTTTGGACACCCAATTTTTCCCTCGCTTTGAACACCCAATTTTGATATGCATGTGTGTGTATGTGTGTGTGCGTGTGCGCGCTGTGTGTGTGTGTGTTGTGTGTGTGTGTGTGATGTGTGTGAGTGCTCTGTGTGTGTGCGTGTTGTGTGCGTTGCGTGTGTGTGCTCTGTGTGTGTGGGTGTGGGTGTGTGTGTGTGTGTGTGTGTGTGTGTATGTGTGTGTGTTGTGTGTGTGTGTGTGTGTGCGTGTGTGTTTGTGCTCTGTGCGTGTGTGTGTGCGTGTGGGTGTGTGTGCTGTGTGTGTGTTTTGTGTGTTTAGTGTGTGTGGGTGTGTGTGCTGTGTGTGTTGTGTGTGTGTGTGTGTGTGCGCGCGCTCTGTGTGCGTGTGTGTGTGTGTGTTTTGTGTGCTGTGTATGTGTTTTGTGTGCTCTGTGTGTGTGTGTGTGTGTGTGTTTTGTGTGTTGTGTATGTGTTTTGTGTGCTGTGTGTGTTGTGTGTGTGTGTGTTTTGTGTGTTGTGTGTGTGTGTGTGTATGCTGTCTCTGTGTGTGTGTTTTGTGTGCTGTGTGTCTGTGTGTGTCTGTGTGTGTGTGTGTTTTGTGTGCTCTGTGTGTGTGTGTATGCTGTCTCTGTGTGTGTGTTTTGTGTGCTGTGTGCGTGTGTGCTGTGTATGTGTGTTTTGTGTGCTGTGTATATGTTTTGTGTGATGTGTGTGTGTGTGTGTGTTTTGTGTGCTGTGTATGTGTTTTGTGTGCTCTGTGTGTGATGTGTGTGTGTGTGTGTGTTTTGTGTGCTGTGTGTGTGTGTGTATGATGTAGAGTATACTTGTGAGGAGAATAATGAGTGTATTTCAAATGCATTGAAGTAAAATATATTCTAGGCAAATGGTTAAGATTGTTATTGGTGTAGGTACTGCTTAGAGACCCGTTTGATGATATTGTACTTCCCATCGTTAAGGAGCTTCAAAGGCGTTTGCCTCTGTCAAGTACCAATTTCAATGGCCAAGGAGAAGAAGACGACGCTTCTGGGATACAAAAAGATGAAACTGATGAGGAAAATGGTGTGACCTCAAAACTTCTCCCTTATCGGTTTATGTCAGTGTTGCTCAGGAAGTTCGAACTCAATTTTCCGTGTTCCTAGTTGCGTTAGTATGGTTCCAATTTGGTACCCAAGTTTTATGCTTGTTGTTTATCTGTTCTTTGACTTAATTTCCTGGTTGTTTTGTTTATGTCATGATTTAGAATTCCCATTCAAATTCCGAGCTTTAGAAGTTGCACTAGAAGGTATCTGTAGTTTTCTTGATGCACAGACTAGAGTTCTAGAGGCTGATGCTTATCCGGCTTTAGATGAGCTGACCTCCAAGGTAAATGATTCTTAGAATTTCATTTATTTTCTAAATCCCTGATTGCATAACCAAAGTGTTTAAAGCCTCCTAATTACATTATTTCATTATCCATGATAGAAGGAAAACTTGTTTAGATTGTTCTTCTCTGTTGAAACAGCTGGAATTATTTGCAGATTAGCAGTCGTAATTTGGATCGTGTCCGGAAGTTGAAGAGTGCAATGACCAGGTTGACAAATCGGGTTCAAAAGGTATGACAGTTACCAATATTATGCTGAATACGGCAGTCATATGCGAATACTTAACTACATTCCTCCTGTGCTCAGTGATGCAGGGGATTTGTTTCTTGATTTAGTTCTGCAATCATTTCCCTTAACAATGTTGTATTGTTTTTGTTGCCACAAAGGTAGAAGTTGCGAAAAATGGCAAATATATATTTTCTAATTTGAAGGGTTTTGATATGTAAATATTTTGGATATGTAAATATTTTGGATATGTAAATATTTTGAATATGTAAATATGGTGAATGCTCTTATTTTGGATATGTAAATATTTTGAACATTTGATATTTTGTAATGTTCTAATGTTTTTTATTATGCTCTTATTTTGGATATGTAAATATATACTTAAAAGAAAAATATGGTATGTTTTGTATGTGTGACAATATGATATGTATTCTCTCAAAAAAAGTATTATGTTTTTTATTTAATTATTTATTGGTTTAAAATATATTTTCCTTAACGGGTAACGGGTCTGGTCAAATTACCCGTTAATATTATCGGGTCGATTTCGGGTCGGGTCATTTTACCCGTTTATTGTAACGGGTGTTACACGACACGACCTGTTAAGATATCGGGTATGACACGAAAACGACACGAACACGGGAAACACGACACGAATGCCAGGTCTACATATGTCCCTTCTCCCTCTCCCTACACTTTCAGACTCTCTCTCTAGTCTCTCAGTCGTATCCCGCCTCTCTCTCTCTCTCTCTCTCTCTCTCTCTCACTAACTCTCTCCTCCCTTTACAACACTGTTGCCGAGACCCGAGGCACCACCTCGCCTCGCACTTCCGGCTAACTCCTCCACCATCAGCCATCACCATCGTCATTGCACTTCCCCTTTCCCCTCGTCGAAAGCCCTTGTCACTATCTTTCTTCCTCTGTGCACACAAACGCCGACGAGATTCTGGCGAGTTCACAGTGTCTCCGACGATGGTAACTTCGAAAACCACCCCAAATTGTTATGGATCGCTATGTGGTGTGTGATTCTAGTAATTTTATGGACTTTTGGTGATGTTTTGGCACAAAAACACCTCAGGTGTATTTTTCCAGATTTTCCCATGAAGTCCGAGATCTTTGCTATCTATTTCCGGCCAATTATGGCCATGACGGGAGACCACAATGGTATATTCTTCTTCCTGGAGTTCTTAATTTCATTTTTGGTCTTTGAATCATTGAAAATGGTTGAAGTTTAAACCTAAATTGGGCCTTGGAAGTTTTCCGGCCTTCTTCTTTGTTAGGTCCGGCAACCCGCGAGCCTAATTGGGCCAACCCGAACAGATACAAAAAAGAGCCTATGCCCAACCCGGCCCAAACCTTTGGGCCGAATATTCTCTCTGGAATGTTCTCTAGAATATTCCTGAAACTTGGAATATTCTTTGTGTTGACTTTTTTGGAATTTTCTCGTAAACCCTCATAGGCTAATTTCGACGATCCGAGTCCCTTTTTGACATCCATTTACTAAAATTTCGAAGCTTTAACATAGTTAACCGGCTCGGCGTCTTGGTTGACTTTTTAGGGTTGACTGTTGACTTTTCATCGATTTTTTTACAAAATTTGCCTAGGACCCTTCTTAGCGCATTTCAACGCTCTAATTTTGAATCCACCATCCGTTTCTCCAAATTCAAATGTTTTAATTGAGTTTTACTAATGCGTCTCTATTATGCTTAGGTACAATTAGCATTGGTGATCCGTATTTACTCGTTCGAACGACTGCGACCTCACAAGTAATTGTGAGTGGGTCTTTTCTTTTATATAGTATATATATTTGTTTAGTTTTCATATATATATATATATATATATATATATATATATCTATTATGCTTAGGTACAATTAGCATTGGTGATCCGTATTTACTCGTTCGAACGGCTGCGACCTCACAAGTAATTGTGAGTGGGTCTTTTCTTTTATATAGTATATATATTTGTTTAGTTTTCATATATATATATATATATATATATATATATATATATATATATATTTAATAATGAATTTTCCACGTGATTGCCATAATTAAATTAATGTTTATAAGAAATATCATATTGATGAGAATTAGGAAATCATTATAATCCTACGGGATGCACATGTATGCATACTATTTAGGGATGCCTTAATCATATTTATGGTTATGAATAGTATTATGTCGACGTGAATTACCGATTTTCGCCACATGTATGACTTAGATGTCTCGTATTTCTCGAAAAAGCGATTCAATTGATGGGAGGCATGTATATGTGATATTAGATATTAACTAGGTATATATGAACGAGTGTGCTGCACTAGTTTTAGTTCTCGCCTGAGACCAGGGCCAGTCTTTCACGTGTATGTTCACACCATACCGTACGCTCACTTTGGATCTGTTGTAGGTGTCAGTCCTGTCCTAGATTCCTATAGGCAATTAAGACTCATATGTGATGCGCATAGCGCCAGTCTTCACGTGATTGTAGTACTATAGTGTATATCATTATTACACCTATTCAGTTCATGTCAGAATATCTCTGTATAAATTTGTGTGTCAGCATATGTTAATGAGCACTCCATAAGATATGTTTGTTATGAAATTATGTGATTACGGGACGTTAAGTGTCTATTTACGAAATATTGTGCCGTATTGATTTATTGAGATATTGCTGGCTACGGTAAATATTTTCATACTATACGTAATATATTATATGTGGAAACTATACTTGTTTCTTCTTCTACCTTACTGTACTTTACTTATGCTCTAACATCATGTGTGAAATGGGTTCATTCCTGCTCACAAGCGCACTCTTGCATTTAGTCACTTTTAGTTTTTAAATTTATTCATATTTTCCACATCACTACAATTTATGGGTTCGTCACCTTCCTGGTGTTGGCCAGCAGTCTAGGTGGACATTCCGGGTCGGGGTGTGTCATATTTAAAAAAGTAATTTGATGCAATTTGGTAGAGGGATGTCCCTAAAATTGACTAAGGCTTCTTGTGGTTAGTATGTGTAACTTCATAGGATGGACAACACGTCTTAAGGGTTATATGGTTTTTCGAAAGGTTTTCACAAAACTTAATGAGTCTTGCATGTTCACATTTGATCTAGACACCACGGACGAGTTGCATGTTAGATATATGTTCTATGTTGGAGGTTCCAAGTAGGATATACTTTAGGAAAACCTAACCTTCAAAATATGCATGTGTAATTCATAAGTAATTAGAAGAACTACATATGATTGTTAAGGTGACGGCGGAACCTTAGTGCTTTCTCATTTTGAATTCTAAAAATTGTTTCATTTTTTTCCTTCTTTAAAATTGCAGATTTTAGTTAACCTTTTTCCAAAACTTTGTTCTAAGTAATTAGTTGAGAATCGATTTTGCGTTAATCTATTTAAATTAATCCTTGTGGAAAACGACCTTACTTGAGCCAACTATACTACGATAATCTTGTTTCTCTAGCAAGTATTTTAAGTGTTTTTAACCTTTTTTTGCGCAGGTGGTAAAAATCCTATCAATTACCATTTTTTGTTCGTGATAAGAATGCTTCCAATCCACTCAAATTTACATCTTGATCTTTGGGGTCCTGCAACAGTGTCATCTAATTTTGGTTATTGATTTTATCTTTCGATAGTGGATGATCATACTTGATATATGGGGTTTTATCTATTGATAAATAAATCAAATATATATAGCACCTTCATTGGCTTTAAGAAAATGGTCGAAAGTAGATTCAATCGAACTATCAAAATGTTGCAAATGGATGGTGGTGGAGAATTTACTAGTAAATTATTTTTGGACTGTCACTTAAATAATGCCATCAGTCATCAAATTTCTTGTCCATATACGCCACAACAAAATGGCATTGTTGAACGAAAGCACCAACACATGGCCTTTGCTTATTATCACAATCACACTTTCCGTATACTTATTGGGTTGAGGCTTTTTCTACATTGGTGTTTTTAATCAATCGTTTGCCGATTGCCAATTAGGATTATACATCTCCACATGAAAATGTTTTCCAACACACTCCAGATTATAAGTTCCTTAGAGTTTTGGGTGTGCTTGTTTCTCGCACTTAGTATCGTACAACAACCATAAACTGATACGTAAAGTCCGTGCAATGCGCATTTATCGGCTATGATCCTCATTACAAAGGACATAGCTGCTTGGATCCGATCTTGGGTCGTGTTTACACTTTTCGTAATGCTACCTTTGATGAATTTACCTTTCCTTTTCATGAACTTGTTTCAGGAAGTATAATGGTGTTGTGCTGGATTCACTAAAGTCCCTTCAGCCTGTGCTATCATCAAGCCCACTTGTGCTCCAGTTTGACCAGCCACTTCCACTTAACCATTCATCTCCAATGGCTGATTTGTCCAAGCAACAGAATAATCTAACCGAGCCAAGCAATCACTCGCTGAGCCACGTCGAACAACCTGCAGTAGTTGAATATCACCAACCCGCACAATCTTCTTCTGCCACATGTCTAATGCCTTGCTTAGTCCAAGTGACAACTTTACCTTTCACTCCTATTTTTACCCCGCTTTAATTAGCAGCATCCCCTAATGTTAGTTCATTTGAAGAATCACCCAATACTCCTCAACATGTTGTGCCATCATATTCAAACACCTTTCCACTACCACATAAATTTCAAGATATAAATAAATTGATTACTGAGACATCTCCCAAGTGCAATGGTGGCTGCTCTTTCCGATCTGTTATCTATTGAACCCACAAGTTATGCTAAAGCGTCCAAACATTATCATTGGAAGGTAGCTACGTGTGAAGAATATAATGCACTCATGTATAATCAGACTTGGACTCTTGTCCCCTCCTCTCCATTCATGAACATTGTGCGGTGCAAATGGGGTTTTAAAGTCAAGCGAAGCGCCGACGATTCCATTGAGCGTCATAAGGCACGCCTTGTTCCCAAAGGATTTAATCAACATGAAGGATTAGACTATGATGAGACTTTTATTCTCGGGTGTTAAACCCTCTACAAATCAAGCGATTCTTGTATTAGCAGTTTCCATGGGATGACCTTTGCAACAGCTAGATGTTAATAATGCATTTCTCAATGGCATTCTTTAAAAAGAGGTTTATATGAAGCAACCAATTGGGTTCAATGATCCTCTTCGCCCCAGATTTATGTGCAAGCTAAACAAAGCTCTCTATAGTCCCCGAGTTTGGTTTCAACGGCTCATCTCTTTTTTGCTTGCCAACTGTTTTTTCACAGTCGGCTTGATGCCTCTCTGTTTATTTACCATGGTAAGCATACCTCCATTTTTGTGCTTATTTATGTTGACGACGTCATTGTTACTAATCATAAGGCATCTGAAATTTCATTATTTATTGATCTTTTGTGCTTTATATTTCATAGTCGCCGGATGGGATACCATAGTTATTTTCTTGGCTTGTAATCCACAGAACTTCCCCCACTATATCTCTCCTAGACACATTATGCCTTTGATATGGCGAAGAAGTTTAATTTGGGGTCTTGTAAGCCTAGTCAAACGCCAGTAACGTCGGGTGCCAAACTTTCTTCTCTTGATGGGCACTTTATCTAATCCTTCTATTTATCGAAGTACAGTGGCGAGCTCCAATACCTCACATTTTCTCCTCCGGACATCACTTACACTGTTAACCAAGTATGTCAATCATGCATGCTCTGTGCACTACTCATTTGCGAACTGTTAACCGAATACTGAGGAGTGAATTGAATTAGAAAACGCTGTAATTCTAAAATCTAACCTCGACTTTGTAAAGGAACGCGTAGAATACCCCCAAGTCCGACTTGCCACCAAGCAGTAGTAAATCCAGTCATACTATAACAAGGGTGTCAAACCTCGAAGCCTTCAAGTTGGAGATCTTGTCCTTAGAGAAGTCTTCGAGAACACAAAGGTACTAGGAGAGAGCAATCTCAGGACAAACTGGGAATGACCGTACAAAGTCGTTGGAATAGAAGATATATGAACATACATCATAAATGGAACTCCAATCACCAAAAGATGCAATATCGCCAAACTCCAGAGGTATTACTAAAAATCTCAACCTCGTTCATCTACGCGTAGACTAGGAGAAATCATTCTAAAGCCTGCCTAAGTCAAAACACCTTCATCAAAAATGAACCCCAATGTTAAACACATTGTTTCATCTTTTATTAGAACTATAGCCGCTTCCCAAAGATACGTAACAGTCCAATTCGATTCAATCACATCCTCCCCCCCCCCCCCCCCCCCCCCCCATCATGTCCCCATTATTTTATAATAAGAATTTAGTTTGATTATCACACGATTATTGTGTTTATTCAATTTAATTTCTTTTATTCAATACATGGAATCCACTAATATCTAAATATCACACAACTTTGAAATTTTCCATAAGTTTAAGTCTAAAAATTCAAAGTGATAATGTCAAAGGAGTTTCTTATAACGCATTTTGTGGTGTTTCAATTAGCAACTTAGTATGCTAGAGCCGTATTATGTGCAGTTGCGATATGCAGACTACGGATATGGGGACATGGCCCCATGATTCAGATGCTTCCAATGCAGCATCCAGCCAACAGAAAGATTATGCAACTTAAAGGTTATAGGTTATAACACTCAAACCGGGCTCTGGTCATATGAGGGACTAATAAATCATCCGAGTGGTGGCTCTAACTCTAACCTCGATGACGATTACTTCCATTCCGGACCAGCGTACTAAGTCAAGTACATTCTGCAGCGGTTTCGTGCCTAAGTAGGTCTGGAGGAGGCTTCCAAACTAAGAAATCCTCAAGATGAATTTTATTCTAGTGAAGCTTCCATATGCAGATATTCCTTAGCTAAGTTAGCTAAGCGTAGTCCGATCGAAAAGGTTCATGTCGAATGCTTATAGGGTCTGACAAAAGAAATTAAAAGGTGTTTCAACCCACGTGCAAGCGACAAGTCCCTAACCAACTTTTGTTTAAGATTCAATAGGGACGAAAACACAATTAGACTGAGAAGGAAGCACTTTTTTGGTGACACGTTGTGACTAATAAAATCCTCATACCTAGAAAGAGGCAAGGAGAATAAACAAACGGGCACAAAAGTCATGCTTAAAGGAAAAATCTCTCGTAAACACTTAGATTAATGTTCCGCAAAGTGTTGGCAACTACTCTTACTTAGCCAATTAGACAATCTGAACATGTCGAACTGACATTAAGATCTGGAGACCATTGCGGACACGATTCGTTCATTTTATCACCTTAATCTGGTCAATACAGTAAAAGCAAGTCTTGGAGTAAAAGATTTTTTATGGATTTTATACCTACAGTAATAATAGGGTGGTATTCCAATTATCGCAATGAAAGTTAAGCTTAGAAGATAACATCTTCCGCTACGAGCTTATGCGTGTTTAACTCCATGGCTTGAATTCTAAGTTCCTTTACTTTGTAAATTTATCAAATTAAAACTTTATTTTGTGATAAGGAAAGCAAAGGACGAAAAGGGCCTAAGTAGTTTACTCTAACATAATTAATGATTTGGGTAAATAACACTTAGCATAATGTGCGGGCGCATATTTATTACATCCAATAATCAAAGTCCCATGAATAGGGCAAAATGAGTACAATTTTGAAAAAGAACACACCCTCACCCTTAACGCAAAATTTCTCTAAGGAAAGTGGACTCTGTCTTTTCCAACAGAGATGTTTGTCATTCCAGCTCGCCCAACTCACTTTAAGAAGGTACTGATGTAATGCCCTAATTCCGATATATGTACAAGATCGACACGTGACGTCACCACATACTTGTTCATCTTTCATGCCTTGCTTTTGAGACATTGCCTAAACACAAATCAATGGTTTAACAACATAATAACTTTGCTTTTTGTATCATCTAGAAGTTCAATAAACAGGTATATCACGATAAGGTGCCACTGGCAAGGTAATTGAGGTACACATCCCTAGGATGGCCCGCTAATTGGAGTAGGCCCGCCAAGCTTTATCAGGACTCAACTAATGCTAATTTCAGTATTTAAAGGCAATTCAAGACATTTGACCAAAAGTCAACAATCAGTCAACATGGACAACGGAAGGTTAACAACGCAACATAATCAAATACAGAAGCGTATATCGAATTTTCGATCCGTAAATTTATTAGATCTTCAAATATTACATATAATAACATACTATAATTTCATAAAAAAAATCCAATGATCAGATCCTCGTCCATTACAAAAGCCACATGGCGAGCCTTTACAAAATTAGGGTCAAACACCCGAATCTTGGCCAACAGATGTCAAAACTAGAATTTGTGCATAGGATTTTTTCTAGATAGACAAAATTGTTTATCGAACCACACACCGCGACACGCGACGGCTAGCAGCCACCACTTCGTCGGATTCCGGCCAAAACCAAAATTTGCCAAAACTATACCAAAATGAAAGTCGTGGGGAGTAGAGCAAGTTTTATACATGTTAAGAAGTTTGAAAGTGGATAGAAGCCATTAAAATCACCATAAGACCCTCGAAAAAATTATCCGCCATCAAACGTCCGATGGACAAACTTAACCCAGGGTTTAGATGGCACTGAGGTGAGTTGTTTCCATGTGTTTTAGGTCCCTATCGATCAACGATGTCGCTGGAAAACAGCGAGAACACCACAGTAGCACACAAACATCGCGACCTCAAACTGCCATCTTCGGTGGTTTCTCAAAGTTAAACTTGGGCGAATCTTGATCCTAGGTCATGAGCTACGGTTTGGTAGTGGTGGCGACAAGCATTGTCGCTAAAAATAGAAAATTTGGCATTTTCACATCAAGTTTCTGGTGCCGTTGCTGGGGATTTGTCGTAATGTCTTATCTAATTATTTCTAGTTGTGTGTCCCCTGATTTTGTTTATTCTATTTTTTTTTTTCTAAATTTATTTGTTTTGTAGGTAGTGAATGCAAGGTCGTCAATCACAAGACGGAGAGCCATTGCCGATTGCCGATA
Organism: Cotoneaster glaucophyllus; assembly: GCA_036320875.1. Taxonomy (NCBI): domain Eukaryota; kingdom Viridiplantae; phylum Streptophyta; class Magnoliopsida; order Rosales; family Rosaceae; genus Cotoneaster; species Cotoneaster glaucophyllus. The sequence continues at coordinate 35,961,463 of CM070073.1, forward strand.
ATATTGATCGAATAAGAAAAGCTACAAAATAAAAAAATAAAAAGGCACCAATAAAGAGAAGAGTTGGATTGTGAATTTGATTCCAATCATAGCAAAACGTCCACATCATAATTAGAAGAAAGAGAAGAGGACATAGAGGACATCCATAAGAAGATGGTATATGCAAATCCACGTCCCATGAAAGAATTTGCCCGCCCAGTTGTAGAAACATCACCATAATGCGTTTTATTAGATGCTACTGCTAGAAACTATGAGGTAAAGAATGCTCATTATAATATGCTTCCTTCTTTTCATGGTGTTGCTAGTGAAGTTCATTTGTCATTCATTCATGATTTTTATGCTACAATTCAAACTTTTTCCTTTGCAGGGATTAAGTGAAGATCAATTGCGGATGAGGTGTTTCCCATATACTATGAAGGACAAAGCTAAGCAATGGCGTATGTCTTTGACACCCATATCACTTGCAACATGGGAAGCAATTTACAATAAGTTTGTTGAAAAAATTTATTCACATCAAAAGACTACTGAACTCAGGAGCAAGATCGCCACTTTTGCCCAAATGGAGGGTGAGCCTTTCCATGAAACATGGGAACGCTTTAAAATGCTTCTAATCCAATGTCCTCGCCATCATTATCCTTTAGAATTACAAGATCAGTTTTTCTATGATGGATTAACCCAAGGCTGTCAGGCTACTGTTGATAACACTGCAGGTGGTACCATTGGTGAAAAGATTGCACAACAAACTTATGAGCTATATGAGATGCTTGGTGCAAATTCTCAGTAGAAAAGTGTTAGGGGTAAGCATTCAAGCATTTATGAAATTAGTCCTAATACTGACCTTGCTATGCAAGTGGCTAACTTAACCAAACAAATCAAAACATTGAGCAATGTAGTCATGAATAATGGGTCTGCTCCTAGTGAGGTACTTGCAGTATGTGGTATTTTTTGTCATGTTTTTAATGTTTGTCCGTCTAGTGAGGCTTTTCCAGAATATTTACAAGATCAAGCTAATATGATGAATACCTACAATCAAAAATCTAAATTTGATCCTTTTTCAAATACTTATAATACGGGTTGGAGGTTTCATCCAAATCTTTCATGGAATAATAACCAAAATCAAAAGCTAGCTCTTCTTTCTAGCAAATAAAGCCCTCATTAGAAGACACATTGAATAATTTTTTACAAGTATGCCAAACTAGCCAACAAAGCAATGAACAAAACTTTCAACAACAAGAGGCCTCTTTAAGGAAGCTGGAAGTACAAGTTGGACAGCTTGCAGATGTTTGCGAAGCCGTGTTCCTAAAAAATTTCCAAGCCAACCAGAGCAAGCTAAGGCGATAACAATACTTCGAAGTGGTAAGGTAATTGATATTGAACTAAATTCTAAATTCACCGATGTGTTACTTAATGATGCAGGTGAAAAAGTTGAAGAAAAAGAGATAGATGAGGAGCCACCAAAGAAGCTCACGAGTAGCAACCCAAAATTGGACATGAATGAACCTGTTCTCATTGCTGGGTAAGCCCTCAAGTCAACGAGCAGCCCTCTTTAGTTGTACCCAATCTCCACAAGGCACCCCAAGCCTTACGTTCGACTTGTTCCCTTTTCGAGCCGCCTAAATAAAAGCAAATAGGATAAGTCTTTGGCTGAAATTTATGATATATTAATCTAAAGTTAATGTGAACTTACCTTTGCTTGATATGATTAGGAACATGCCAGCTTATGCAAAAAAAATTCAAGGAACTTAATACTTATAATGGTAAGTGCAGTGCTTCAAAGAAAATTGCCACCTAAATTGAAGGATCCTAGGAGTTTTAATATCAATATTACTATTGGTGATACAAAACTTTAAAAAATCCATGCTAGATTTAGGGGCAAGCATAAATTTAATGCCTTACTCAATATACATTCAGTTGGGATTAAGGGATTTGAAGCCTACAACAATGTCTTTACAACACGTTTATCGTTCAGTTAAATATCCAAGAGGTATTGTAGAGGATATTTTAGTGCAAGTCAATAAGCTAATCACTTCTGTAGATTTTGTTGTCTTAGATATGGAGGATGCACCAATTCATGATCATGAATTGTCTATTTTGCTTGGACGTCCATTCATGGCAACTGCCAAGACAATCATCGATGTTTAGAATGGCAAGCTCACCATGACAGTCCTTGATGAGACCATGAAATTTAAATTGTTTGATTCTCTATCTTATCCTTCTAATTCGTATGATTGTTTCTCAATTGATACCTTGGATTCGGTTGTTTTCTCTAATTTTATGCAGGATAAAGTGGAAGACAAATTGGAAGCAATTTTAACATTAGGATGAGAAGATTGGTATGATGATAAAGATATAAGGGAGTTCACGGCAACATTAGATAGTGCACTGCCATACCCTCCTAATGCTAGCCCAAATGAGCCTCTCGAGCCTTCCAAATCCAAATTGGTTCTTTCCATTATATCCCCACCTAAGTTGGAATTAAAACAACTTACGTCCACCCTCAAATATGCTTACCTTAGAGATCAGGAGACTCTTCATGTGATCATAGCCTCTAATGTTACTTCATTGGAAGAAGAGAAATTACTTTGAATCTTAAAGGAGCATAGAACCGCCATAGGATGGACTATCGCTGATATTAAAGGTATTAGTGCAACCATGTGCATGCATAAAATTTTGGGTAAATGACAAAAAACTACCTCAACTATTGGTCTCACGACACTATCATACCTCATCTTTTAAAATTGATAATGTCATACTTCATCTTTAAAATTTGGTCCAATGTTATACCTTCTGTTAGCTTGGCCGTGAATTTCTTAGTTAAATGCTGATGTGGCTTGATCTGGGACCCATTTTCTATTAAAAAATTAATAAATATTAAAAAATAATAACTTACTCTAAATTCCCTGACCCCTTCCCCTTCCCTGCAACCCAAATCCAAAACCTAGATCCATTCCCCTTCCTTGCAACCCTCGACCCCATCCCCACCCACACCAACATCTTCCCCCCCCCCCCCCCCCGCCAGACCCACCTTCTCTTTCTCTGCCGCCCACCCCTTTCCCTGAAATGGACAGACCCAGATTTGCAATCGAAGCCTCCGAGGCCGAATCAATGGCCAAGCAGTCCAACCTTATCGTCCTCCAGCTCATCCCCTCCTTCGTCAAGTCTGACCAGGCCCTCGCCCTCCCACCCATCTCCAAATTCCACGTCGGAGCCGTCGGGTACAATTCATCGAGTCTTCCTCGGCATCAACCCCAGACTTGGGCTCGCACACCTATGGCTCGACATACCTGGGTTGGGTTTCCTTTGGGTGCCCCGAAGCTTCACGGAGACGAAGAGCGAGAGGGTTGACGCCAGTGATGGTGGTGGTACCATCGTCGGTGGGTGTGGGTGTGTAAATGGGTGTGTGAGTGTAGATTGGGGAGATAGGGAGAGTCTGTGCAAGATAGAGATAGAGAGAGAGAGAGAGAGAGAGAGAGAGAGAGAGAGAGTGAGTGAGTGAGCTGAGAGAGAGGGAGATGTTGGCGTGGGTGGGGAAAGGGTCGGGGGTTGCAGGGAAGGGAAGGGGAAGGGATCTGGGTTTTGGATTTAGGTTGCAAGGAAAGGGAAAGGGAAAGGGTCGGGGAATATGGGGGTTTGGAGATTTTTTTTTTTTAGGGTAAATTATTATTTTTTAAAATTAGGAGAAATTCACGGCCAAGCTAACGGAAGGTATAACATTGGACCAAATTCTAAAGATGAGGTATAACATTGTCAATTTTAAAAGATGAGGTATGATAGTGTCGTGAGACCAATAGTTGAGGTAGTTTTTTGTAATTTACACTAAAATTTTATTGGAAGAAAGTGTCAAGCCAACAATAGAAGCTCAAAGAAGATTGAAACCCAATATAAAGGAGGCGGTGCACACAGAGGTTCTTAAACTACTAGATGTTGGAATTATTTATCCCATTTCGGATAGCAAGTGGGTGAGCCCGGTTCAAGTGGTATCTAAAAAATCTAGAATTACTGTTGTTAAGAATGACAATAATGAGCTTGTGCCAACAAGAATGACTACAAGTTGGAGGGTTTGCATTGATTATAGAAAGCTTAACCTTGTCACTAGAAAATATCACTTTCCTTTACCTTTTATTTATCAAATGCTTGAAGCATAGCCGGTCATTCTTACCATTGTTTTCTTGATTGTTTTTCAAGGTATAATCAAATACCAATTGTACCTGAAGATCAAGAGAATACAACATTTACATGCCCATTTGGTACCTTTGCATATCGCAATATGCCCTTTGGCCTATGTATTGCCTTTGCCACCTTCCAAAGATGTATGATGTCAATTTTCTTCGAATTGAAAGATGTATCAAGGTATCTATGGATGATTTTTTTGTTTTTGGCACTTCATTTGGTAATTGCCTTGGTAATTTAAAATTAGTGCTCAAAAGATGCATTGAGACAAATCTAACCTTAAGCTGGGAAAAGAGCAACTTCATGGTAAGGCAAGGTATTGTTCTAACCCATGTTATTAAAGGTATTGAAGTACACAAGGCAAAAATTTATTTAATTGCTAAGTTGTTGCCTCCCACTTCTGTTATGGGTGTGTGAAGCTTTCTTGGTCATGCAGGTTGCTATAGGCATTTCATCCAAGAATTCTCAAAAATTAACTGTCCCCTATGTAATCTCTTAGCCAAGGATGCTATTTTTAATTTTGATAAAAGATGTCATGATGCTCTTGATACTTTGAAAAAGAAATCAACATTGGCTCCTATTATTATATCACCCAATTGGTCTCTTCCTTTTGAATTAATGTGTGATGCATCTGATTACGCTATTGGTGCGGTTCTTGGACAATGTGCAAGTAACTTGCCTCAGTTTATTATGTTAGTTGCACATTGAATGATGCTCAATTAAATTATTCCACCACGGAAAAAGAACTGCTGGTAGTTGTCTTTGCTTTGGAAAAATTTCGCTCTTATTTAATTGGGTCAAAGGTTATTGTTTATTCTGATCATGCTGCTCTTAAGTATTTGCTAACCAAAAAGGATGCCAAGCCTCGATTGATTAGGTGGATTTTATTGTTGCAACAGTTTAATTTAGAAATCAGGGACAAAAAAGGGAGCCAAAATGTGGTGGCGGACCAACTCTCTAAGCTAGTGGAAGTAGATGGCCAGGAAGTGCAAAATCAAGATGGTGTCGCACCCATTCATGAAGTTTTTCCTGACGAGCAACTCTTTTCAGTCCATGGAAAAGAGACCTAGTATGCAGATATTGTTAATTACTTAGCCAGTAATATTATCCGTTCTGATCTAACCTCGAACGAAAAGAAGAAATTTCTATCTATGGTTAAACATTATTTTTGGGATGACCCTTAATTATTTAAACATTGTCCTGATCAAATAATAATTTGTTGTGCTCCAAAAAGTGAGCAACAGAGTATCTTACAATTGAGCCATGAATTAAAATGTGGAGGACACTTTGGTGCCAAAAAGATAGCTCTTAAGGTTTTGCAATCCGGTTTCTTTTAGCCTATGTTATAATTTTTGAAAATGTGACAGGTGCCAACGATCAGGAAATATAAGCAAGAGGAATGAGATGCCGCTTACCAGCAATTTAGTGGTAAAATTATTGGATGTGTGGGGTGTAGATTTTATGGGTCCCTTTCCTACATGTTTTGGTTATAATTATATACTTCTTGTTGTGGACTACATGTCTAAATGGATTGAGGCAATTGCAACTAAAACTAATGATAGTAAGGCTGTGTTTGGGTTTTTGCAGGACATGATATTTACTAGATTTGGTACCCCCAGAGCCATAATTAGTGATGGGGGAAGTCACTTTTGTAACAAAGCTTTTGCAGCATTGTTGAAGAAGTACAACATTATTCATCGGATAGCAACACCATATCACCCTCAAACTTCAGAACAAGTCGAGGTCAGTAATCGGCAAATTAAGTACATTTTGGAAAGGACCGTGAAAATTACAAGGAAATATTGGGCCTTAAAATTGAATGACGCCCTTTGGGCATACAGAACGACTACAAAACTCTGATTGGAATGAGCCCCTATAGGGAAAAGCTTGCCACCTGCCAATGGAATTGGAGCATAGAGCATACTGAGCAATTAAGAAAATAAATTTTGACATGAGTAAAGCCGAAGATGCTAGAAAGTTGCAACTAAATAAGTTAGACGAGCTCCAGAACGAGGCTTATGAGAATGCAAAAATTTACAAAGAAATGACCAAGATGCACCATGACAAAATGCTGCAAAGGAATGAGTTCAAACAAGGTATGCAAGTTTTGCTTTACGACTCACGTTTACGTCTTTTTCTAGGAAAATTGAAATCTCAGTGGCTTGGACCTTTTAAAGTAAGACATGTATTCCCTCATGGAGCTGTTGAAATTGAGAATACGAAGACTGGGAATACTTTCAAGGTGGACGGGCGTCGATTGAAACGATACTTAGCCAGCATTCCTACAGCTGAGGTGGTTGATTTCCTTGACTTGATCAAGCCTTATATCGTGCATTATGTCTTTCCTAGACGTTAACTAAAGCGCTTGGTGGGAGGCATCCCACATCGGTAACTTCGTTCTTTTATTTTTGGTTTTTTTTTTTTTTTTTTTTTTTGTATTTGTTTGTGTTTCCATACTGTTAATACCTTATCTACTCATTTCATAATTTTCTTGTCATAAACATTGAGGACACTATTTAGTTTAAGTTTGGGGGTGGAAAACTTTTGTTTTTCTTATTTTTATTTTTAGTTTAGGTTAGAGAACAAAGGAATTTGTATTTCAAAAGTATTGATTGCAAATGATTTTATGACCCATGAGAAGATTCCAGGTTGTGGACGTGCTAGAATGAGTTAATTGATTAGGACCAGGTTTGAGCTTCTCAAATGACCTAAGTTTGTGTTCGAAATGGATCCGAAGCTCACAATATTGAAGAAAAAGAAAGAAATGTTTATGTTGTCTATTTTTTTTGCCACATGTGTATGCCAGCGTACAAATGTGATTTCAGCTACCATTCCTCCACAATTTGGAGCCATGATAGGTGTATCCTTTTCCTTTGTATAATTTCTCTATGTTGTCTTCTTTTTATAGTCGTAGGTGAGGAATTGCATAGGATTTTGCATTAAGGATGTCCTAAAATTAAATTAACCATGGGTGGGGTTTAAAGAAAAGCACAATAAACATGAATTGTTCTAAAACATGAGATGTAACGACCCGTCCCGAAAAATTATAATTTTAATAAGTGAATTTACGAAAATGCCCTTTCAAGGAAAATGCATTGACCTTTGTTAACTGTTGCATCGTGTCACGTAAAGTTCATTCTTTTGGTGTATCCTCATAGTACGCGTCGCTACGGACGCGTGGGTGCAAACGGAGCGCGATTTGGAGTTATAACGAAGGAGATATTAACGTTTGAAGTTGGGGGCATTTTAGTAAATTAATTAATTCTAGAAAACTTCAGAATTTTGGAGTAAAATCTAGGGTGCCACATGTGTGGCCCAGATTAAAAGAAAGAAAAATGGGCGGCTATGATGGAAATAAGAAGGGAAAAGGGAGAGAAGTGGAGGAATAAGGAGAAGAGAGAGAAAGGAAGGGACTAATGGGAAGAGGGAACCAGGAGGAAAATGAGAGAAAGAGACAAGGGGGATCGGGAGTCTGACCCGTGTGACCCGACTGTGCAAGCCGGCGATTCCTTGCCATTTTTCGTCCAATTTTTCAACGAATTGGACCTATAAACCGCTCACAATCATCACCTTGGCCCTCTCTCTTTCAGTTCCACCAAAAAAATGAGGGAATTTGAAGATATTTTGGTACAAAAATACTAATGGGTGCCGCGGGAGACTTTGCACAAAATCCATAAATTGTGAAATGATTTCATACAATTTCCTCCACTACAACCCTTCCCTAGGTGTCAGAAACAAAGCCCAAATAACTAGAGGGGCGGCAGAACACCTGAGATGAAGGATCGAAGTCACCCATTTCTAGGGTTTTCGTACGGTTTGAGTGAAATTGGAGCTTATCTCGACCAAATTGGCCTTAGTCACAGGTATGAAAGTTGCTCTACTCAAGTTCTCCAAAAAAAAGTTGCTCTACTCACTGAGATCTTCATTTCTGTTAATTTTGGTAATTTTTTGAAATAGTTGAATTTTCCAGCGAGTCGGGACGGCCGACAGCCACCCACGGCGGCGCGTGGCCAATGGGCCGTCAATGCTATTTTTAGGCTATGTTAGATGTCCTGAATTCAGTTTTGATAGTGGTATGACGTAGGTTGATCGTTTGAATCTAAATTCATTACGATACGTGGTTTGTTTAATATATGAATCGATAATTCGACCGTTGGATCGTCACCAAACTTTAATATGTTATAGTACATAATATTTGAAGAATGTAGGAACTTGTGAATTGGGAATCTGACGTGCAGATCTTCCTGAATTGGATTTGTAAGTTCATAAAATGAAATGTTATCCGCCACTTGGTTTTAGAAATTGGCGGAGATCCAGCCGTTGGATCTTAATGAAACTTTAGTATGTTATTCTAGAAGTATAATGTGGATCGTTGGAAGTTACAGATTGGAAATCTGAGATGCAGATCTTCTGGATCGAGTTATGTAGGGTTGTGGCCCTACCGTCGAACTTTGATCGACGGTTGATTTATGGTCAATGGATCTCAAATTCTTTTGAAATGTCCTTGAGGTTGTATTTTACGTGAGTTACGTATTCTATTAATAAGAGTTCTAAGATGTAATTTGATAATTATTCTAGGCGCCGATCGTTTGGGACGCCTCGGTACTGGTATTAGGGAGTCGTACTTCAGGTGAGTGGGCTTTTGTTTTCTATATATACGTATGTATGCTTTATGTTTTCCCAGAAATGGTTTTAAATGGTTTTTTATGTTTTAATATGCCATGTCATAGTTAAGTTATATTTTAGTTTATGATTTAGTATAGTTTTGCATAACGTTGCATGTTATTGCGGAGGCTAAGGTAAGTTCAGGTAAGTACATATTGTTGGTATGGTTGCTTAGTAGCTAGTTATGAATCAATGTGTGTAGAATTTATGGTCCTGCACCTTGGTGTTAGTGTTCCCGCCCGTGGCCAGGGCACAGTCCTTCACGTGATGTTCACCTCCCACACCGTACGCTCACTTTGGATCCAAGTTTGGTGCACAGCCCTATAGTACAGATCACTTTAGGTGGTTCTGACTCGTAGATGACCCGCGATTTATCGCACAGCCTTCATGTGATCGTAGCACTTGAGCGTATTTATTTACACCTAGCCTGTCATACAGACCACCTTAGGTGGTTCTGACTTGTGTGCAGGAATTGATTTGTGAGATATAGGCTCAGCCGTACAGGTCACAATAGGTGACTCCGGCTAGCACACTATTTATATTGATTTATTCTACTTGGATTACCTATTGCATTTCTGTGACACTTGACATGGCATATACTTGGTTTTTCCGACTCTCGGGTATGATTTCTGTATACATACGTATTACTATTTTCTGGGAAATTATACGGGTTTTACAGTGAGGGGTTACTATTTTTAGAAAGAGAAATGGTTTTGAAAATCTTTTTTTTTGCCCACTCACATTTTCTTGTTTTGCGCCCCTCCAGGTTTTAACTGTTAAAGGTTCGTATCGACGAGGATTCTTGGCGAATCTCAATTTAGGTGGCTGCCTTTGAGGGTATGATTTTTACACATGCTATTGTACTTTACTTATGCTCTGAAATCGCATTTGAAATGGGCTCATACCCGCTCACCGCGCACTTCTACCTTTAGAAACTTTAGGTTTAAATTTATTCACTTTTTACACATCATCATACTTTATGGCTTCGTCACCTTCCAGGTGTCGGCCAGCATAGCTCAATTCGAAGTCCTAGTGGACATTCTGGGTTGGGGTGTGTCATGAGATGTTAAGGGTGTCACTTTAATTTATTAATGGCAATGTATATGATGTGCTAAATCATTCTACCTTTACTAAAGGGTTACCTAGGAGATTTGTGCACCACACTTTTAATCATTCATTTTGCCATATCTCAAGTGTTTTGGCAGATAAAGTGTCTATGTTTGGATGATGTGGAGAAATAGTGGAGACTACCCTTGTGAGATTTTGAGCCTATGCTTTTGTTGAGAGTGTTTTATTGTTTCTACTCTTAAATACTTTTTTTAATTCTTTCATTGATTTTTATCATCTCATAAACACTAATTTGCATTGGATACTAAAGAACTTTTCTCTAGGTTGGGTATTTTTGTCATTGGGTTAGATGGAACTATAGAGATGAAGTTAGGCTATGCATGTTTCCACTACTAAATGGCCTTATTCCCTCCCTTTTGTGTGCACCAATATCCCATTTGAAGCCAAAAACTTAGCCAATTCTTTCATCTCATCACCCACATTATACTCCACCTATTTTGCACTATTGTAGCCATACCCTTTAGCTTGGGAGATACCAAGATGGTGAAAATGAAAATAAGGGTGGAGCTCTACACCAAGGAAGTGGCGTGTACCGAGGTATCATGTGTCATATCATTATTTCGCAGTTTCTAGATTAAAAAAATGAAGAAAAAAGAAAGAAAAAAAAGATGAAAAAAATCAAAGAAATTAGATAAACTAGAAATTGTTCTTTTCTCAATACATGAGTTCTGGATGCCAAGAATCATACCTCAAGTTTCAAATGAGGGCTAGCCAAACTGCATATGAAAAAATCTTGGTATATCTCAAGTTCTAGTTTTTTTTTTTTCTTTTCCTATCCCTTCTTTCATAGTCCTTGCCCTAGCCTTACATTACAACCATAGTAAAGACCTAATGGATTTATGGGGAAGCCTTGCTTAATGGTGAAGATAAATAACTATGTTCTTAGTATTTGATTCCTTTCATGAGATCTATTTTCAGAAATTGCCGTTCTTTTTAATAATACTCATATGTGATTATATTTTGATTCCCTTTACATAACTTCATTACATATGCTTGTTAAGAGTGAAAGCATAGGTTCTGAGAGAAAAGTGAGACATATCCAAGTGAGAATTAGAGTCAAGGCAAATTTGTACATACACCGAGCGTGGATTCATTTATGCTCAAGTGCTTGAGATGTTGGCTACACATTTTTTTCATGTGGTGTACTGGCTTTTAAAGGCATAAATTTAGTTTCGGAAGTGTGACTCGCATACTTTGGTTTTCATTAATTTATGGAACTTATGTCTTTAACAACTTTGTTTTGTAGTAAAAAATTTATGGGTAACGTAACCCTCAGGAGACACAACTCCTCCAACTAGGGACACCTAGGGGTTTAAAGGCTTGTGGCACATGCTGGGTGTTGTGCCACCTACGTACGAAAAGCTTTGGATGTCTAGTTTCAGCAGAATTTTACATATCATGATTCTGATGCTTCTAGAAGAAATTATACATGTTTTAGTCCGGAAAGCAACGTTGTAGAAGGGGGAACTCACTTCATCAAATTGTTTTAGACAATTGACCTAAGGAGGAAGCCAGACGCCAAGGGGTTCTCTATATGTTTTTCAAACTTTATACTTATGATTTTCATAACTATGACTTTCTGTAATTTATTGAAAGTCAAGAGTGGGTATCCAGAGCTATTGGTTAGGTTGATGATTAGGCTGTAGTTGTCACCTTACTTCTATATAGATGTATATATATATATATATATATATATATATATATATATATATATATAGATGTATATATATATATATAAAGATCTTGTATCTTATTTTCGATACCTCTAGGGTGGTTATAAGTTTTTTGCCTTACCTTACTTTCTGCTCCATGTTTTATGGAGCTGCTGCCGTGTAGGAGTGATTCAAGGGTGATCAGTGTGTTGATCACACCTTGCCCTATACATCTTGTACCCTTGTGTTGTTGTTTCACTATGAAAGATAATACAAACAAACACTTAAAACTCAACATGGTATCAGAGCAGGAATAACCTGTCTCTGTGTTACTTGTTACTTTGTTCTTCAAGCATTCTTCCATGGCTGACTCGAAAAAGCTCACTTAGGACAACATGCAAGTTATATTGACAGCTTTCAAAACTGCTCTAAATATAAATCAATTGCATGATTTATGGGTCATAGATTCTGATGCCACAGATCACATGACAAACCAAGTGTACAAGCTTCACATGTTTCAGTTGCTAATGGGGAGGGAGCTAAAGTGTTAGGACTGGGAAAAATACATCTAGTGTCTGACAATATAGAGTCTAAAGCCTTGTACATTCCTTCATTTCCTTTTCAACTTCTCTCGGTTGGAAAAATCACACATGCATTAAACTGTTCAGTTACTTTCTCCCCTTATACCGTCATTTTTCAGTACTGTATCACCAAGAAGAAGATTGGTGAAGGTTTTTTCTTAGATGGTCTCTATTACCTATCCAAGGAAACTTCATTCCTTAAGGGATTTCAAGTCAAGTCTAACCTAAGTCAAGACCAAACCTTGTGGCATCAAAGATTAGCTCATCCTTCTGAGCCTATTTTGTCAAAATTGTTCCCAAATATGTGTAAAGAAGTGATCCAGTGTGATACTTGTCATTTTTGTAAAGCCATTAGGTTACCTTTTGGTTCATCCTCAAATAGGACCACACAAGTTTTTGAACTTGTAAATTCAGATGTATGGGGGCCATTTTTTGAATCTTTTGATGGGTATAAGTACTTTGTAACTTTCATAGATGATTTCTCAAGAGTTACTTGGTTATACCTTTTGAAATCTAAGAGTAAAGTTGTTGAAGCATTCAGACTTTCATAATCATGTCAAAAATCATTTCAATTCCCAAATCCAAACTTTGAGATCTGATAATGCCTCGAAATATATGTCACACATCATGAAACAATATTTAAGCAGTAATGGAATTTTGCATCAAACCAGTTGTGTTGGTACTCCTTAACAAAATGGCCTAGCCGAGAGAAAGAATCGTGATCTACTTGAAAAAAACAAGAGCTCTAATGTTGCACATGAAAGTACCAAAAAGATTTTGGTCTCAAGGGGTCATGACAGCTGCATATATCATAAATAGATTACCAAGTCGAGTCTTGGAGTTCAAATCTCCAATAGAAGTGTTAAAAGGAAAAGGAAGGGATGTTAGTCTGTCGCATATTAAAGTCTTTGGATGCACATGCTATGTTCATATTCAATCACAGCATATGGATAAACTGGACGCTACGGCTAACAAATGCATGTTTCTTGGTTACTCATCTACTCAAAAAGGTTACAAGTGTTATAGTCTCGAGTTAAAGAGAATTGTAGTTTCAAGGGATGTAAGATTTGATGAAACTAACCATTTTTTCAACAAGCTGTATGATGACCAGTCACAGGGGGAGTCATGTTTTGAGTTTTTTCCCTTACCAAGGGCTGAGGAACTATCTTTCGAGACACTACCTCTTAATGCTCCTGCTGCAGGCTTGCAGCTGATGAAACTCAAGTTAGTAATCACAATCCTGACCAACAGATGCATAATGAAGAATCTCCTCATGAAGAGCCATAAAGCTCGACGGAAGAAACACAACAATCCAAGGAAAAAGAAATCTAGTGCGTGCTAGGCATCCTCCTACAAGGCTTCAAGATTATGTGACTTATTCAGCAAGGCATCCAATCAGTGGTTTCATGTCCTACCAGAAAGTTTCAAAAACTTATGCTGCCTATTTGAACACGATCACCAATCATTGCGAGCCTTAAACATTTCAAGAAGCAAGCTGCCAATAAGTGTGGAGAAATGCCACGGAGGAAAAGCTTCGTGCTCTTACTAATCACAACACCTGGAGTGTAGTTAGACTTCCACCATAAAAAAAGGCAGTTGGTAGTAAGGGAATCTACAAGATCAAATTCCACTCAGATGGATCGATTGAAAGGCACAAAGCTAGGTTGGTGGCTAGAAGATTCACTCAAACTTATGTCATGGACTACAAGGAAACATTCACTCCAGTTGCCAAGATGAACAATGTGAGGGTGTTATTATCTATTGTTGTGAATAAAGGATGGTCTTTATACCAAATGGATGTGAAGAATGCATTCTTACATGGTGACCTTGAAGAGGAGGTCTACATGAAACTACCACTGGGACATCTTCAATACAATGAGCCTGGCATGGTGTGTAGGTTGCACAAATCCATTTATGGACTAAAACAATCTCCAAGAGCCTGGTATGCCAAGCTCAGCTCGGTTCTTGAATAAGTTGGTTTTCAAAGAAGTCATGCGGACTCATCCTTGTTTGTTCGAACATGAATGGTTGGCAAACTTGTAGTGTTGATCTATGTTGAAGACTTAATAATCACCGAGGACAATGCTGATGAAATCACAAACCTCAAAGTCTCTCTACAATAAAAATTCTCCATCAAAGATCTTGGAAGGTTAAAATATTTTATGGGGATAGAAATGGCCTCATCAAGTGAAGGGCTATTTCTTAACCAAAGGAAATATATCCTCGATCTTTTCACGGAATCAAACATGAAGGATGCCAAGCCAGTTCAAACTCCCCTTAACAGCAAGCTCAAGCTTAGCTTGGAAGGCAAACCTCTACCTAATATTGGTTACTAGCAACGGCTTGTTGGTAAGTTAATTTATTTAACTATCACAAGAACAGATATTACATTTGCAGTGAGCTTAGCTATTCAATTCATGCATGCACCTACAATAGATCACTTCAACCTTGTTAGAGAGTACTTCGTTATCTCAAGGGATCGATTAGAAGAGGAATTCTCATGAAGATGAATGATAACACTCAAGTTATTGGTTACTGTGATGTTGATTGGGCAGGAAACCAAATAAATCGAAAGTCTACCACAGGTTATTGCACAATTGTGGGAGGAAATCTAGTAACATGGAAGAGTAAGAAGCAAAGTGTCATTGCAAGATCGAGTGCAGAAGCTGAGTATAGATCGATGGCATCCACAACATGTGAACTAATATGGCTTAAGGGTCTGTTGAGTGATTTGGGGTTTCAAACAAAGCAACCTATGTCAATGTACTGTGATAATCAAGCTGCAATGCACATAGCATCCAATCCAGTGTTCCACGAACGAACAAAACATATTGAGGTTGATTGCCACTATGTTCGTGCTCAGGTGCAAACTCAAGTGATTCAAACTCTCTACACAGGGAGTGCTGATCAGTTAGCTGACATCTTCACCAAACCATTACCTCCAACTCAGTTTAAACGTTTTAAAAATCCAAGCTCGGTTCCATCAGCATTCTGGACCCAGCTTGAGGGGAAGTATTGAAAGTCAAGATTGGGTATCCAGAGCTATTGGTTAGGTTGATGATTGGGGTGTAGTTGTCACCTTACTTCTAGATATATCTTTGTAAAGATCTTGTATCTTATTTCCCATACCTCTAGGGTGGTTATAAGTTTTTTGCCTTACCTTACTTACCTTACTTTCTGCTCCATGTTTTATGGAGCTGCTGCCATGTAGGAGTGATTCAAGGGTAATCAGTGTGTTGATCACACCTTGCCCTATATATCTTGTATCTTTGTGTTGTTGTTTCACTATGAAAGATAATACAAACAAACACTTAAAACTCAACAAATTTGATGGCTATGAGGTAACTAAATTCTTTACTAGCGATCTGGTGTAGCCTTCATGATGAATCTATGTCTTAGTTAACTTTATTCTTTTATCAATTCAAAAGTTTCTAGTTTCATTCATTATGCTTAAATCATTCTTTATGTTCATGTTATTGATTAGCTACCTTTAATATGAATTTTTGAATGTATGAGACAAGGTTATAGTAGACGCCATATGCTTAGCCTTGATATAGTTATCTTGGATGAATGAATTGTTGTTGATGCAGACGCCTTGCTTAGACACTTTTTGGTTTTCTTTGTTCTTCTTGTACTTAATGGATTTTCAATTATTGACTCAGACTAGACGCCATGGTTAAGTTGATGATTAAAAGTACTTGATTACACCCGGATGCCTAACGGACAATCATAATAATGAAAGAACGAACCCTAGAACCTAAATTGAATTGTTCTTATTAAATTATCTAATGACATAGACTTGGATTGATATGGTGAAGTCGGATACCTAGTGTTTCAACCATTGTTTTCAGAAATTATTTACACAAATTCTCTTTTTAATTTACCGCACTTTAGAATACTTGATCTTAATCAACTTCTCTTTGGTTAATTATTTGAATTTCGTAGTTTAGTTGTTTTCGTTAATTTTATTCTTGTGGATACTGCATAATTGGACTTAATTAGGTGACTTTACAAATCTATGTGGGTATGACACTTGTGTTTGCTTGTTATACTATCATATCGATTCGTGCACTTGTGAGAAATATAATTTGTTCATTAGATTTCAAACTAAAATGGCTCCAATGAAGAACCTGCTCAAGAATTTCAACACTCTCCTCAAGTGGAACTCACATGCAAAGACTGGGATGAGGATGTTGCTTTTGGCTATAAATCTTTGTATGAAGACTAAGGACCAAAAACCTGATAAGGGAAAGGAATTCACTTTTGAAAGGTAGTAGCTCATCTTTATCATGGCTCAAAATTAGGAATGGGTTCGAGTAGTGTAGTATCAAAGATATTGAGTAGAACCATGTTTTGATCTGAAATATGGAAAAGAAGAGTTAGTATAAGGGGAAGAAAACATTTGCTTACTTATAGAAGAATTTCTGAGTAATCTCAGCGTTGAATTTGAAGCGCCATACCTCGAGATTTGTGTGTTCGAAGGCCAAAGCCACTCGGTATTAATAAAGAGTCATCTCTTGTATATCATGCATACACAACATGACACCCTTCATCATTGTTGTCTTCACACCATAACTTTCGAGGTCACACGTCTGAATCTGGAACGTCTCAATTACCTTGCAATGGTTACAAATCAGATTGCCACGTGTCAGCAGAATTCAAAACGGTATGTATTCTGATTTACTCAGAAAGGCATGGTCTTTAGACAACTATCCATCCTCAAGCGTATTTAATTAGTCTATTGTGGGACCATAATTTTCCAATGCTGGAGTAAGATGGATAGGAATGCGAATACCTCAGAAGCCTGGTCATGGACTCAACAGCTCCTATCAGACTGAGCTGCACAGATGGACCAACGATGCAACCATCATCCTGTGTTCCAGATAGGTAGGCGAAGTCTGCTTACTTCACTAAGATTGACCATTCTTGTTCCGTAAGATGCGGAAACCTAATCCGATAAAGGATCATATAAGTTTCCTATATTCTTGGAGATTCCTAAAATTTAAGGATCAATGTGCACCACAAGTAATCACACTCCAAAGGGAAGCAATATCTACTCCTAGATATTCTCTGGGATTCTCCTCGTTTAAGACAAATTCTATATCCTAAAAGGACTCTCTCTCGACCAGTATAAAGACACCCTTCTAAAGTTCATCTCGAGTGACATAATTATCGTATACTTTATTCTCTTGCCCACTGCTTAAGTCTCATAAATTGCTTACTAACTTCACCGTCGGAGAGCCTTTGGCCTGTATGAAGGAAAATATTTGATTAACTAAGTTTATTAAGCAACATAATACATGCATTTAAGAATTAAATGGGGAAGCATGCTTGTATGCACTCTATAACAAAACTTAAACCATCAAATTCAAAGCCTAGTAGTGGTGGTGAACCAAGATTCAACTCTAAACACAAAAAGAGTTCAGAAACTTTATACCTTTGTATCACCTCTTTGCTTAGTAAAGGTTATTCACCCATGAGAGGGCCTTCATTCCTTTGCCTCCTTGCTCACTAGCTGCATGGATATGGATGGAGGAACTTTGCTTTTTGGTTCCATGTCTTCCTAAATATGGATGGAAGAAAAGGATTCTCCAAAAGCCCCTAAGAGGGCCTCTAAGTTTCGACATCAATGATGATTAAGGAAGGAGGTGAGTAACCATAGAAAGAGAAGATTGCTAGCTATTCCTCCCATGGTGGCCGGATGTCTAGAGAGAAAATGAGAGTGAGTTTTCTGCCATTTGCCTCTTGAAAATCCTAATTAGGGATGAAGTTGTAATGCCCTTTATATAGTCAATCGGGCGTAATACTTCCCAACCTTCTGTGGACCTTGCTTCTCGTATGATTTTTTCCACTCCACTTATTAAGTTACCTAAGTGAAACAAAATAGACAAAACAACCCTCCCTCTTGTGTGTTAAACTAAACTAGTTTAGTAGATGTTGGAACTAAACTCGATTATAACAAAGTAGATGTAGAAGCACTTTTGCTCATAAGTGCTTATGCTAAAGGGTTTTACTATTTTTTTTATTAAAAATTCGTATGCTTAGTTAAAATAACTTGAAAGTGAAGGGTGCATATTTCAGTGTCATACAGAATTTTGGTTCTTAGAAAACCGTTTAACCCTTTCAAAATAAGTCCCAAACAAAACCAAATTGAAAGCTTTGTGCTTTCTTTTTGTTGCTGTTGTCTTGGGAATGTTTGGGTTAGCAGTTAACTAGCTTTACTGTTTTAGACAATGAATTTCTTGTTGACTATGAAGTAATTGCAGTGGTAACACTTTCAGTTATACATGTGTTTGATAAGTTTTGTGTGTATTTTTTTTTTTTTATGTGTGAATACAATTTTTTTGGCATGCTTACATTATATGTGACTTTCTTGATACTCAGGTTCCACTTCAATGATGTTGTATTCGAAGGTGGAATTCCATTTAAGAGGGCTTATGGAATGACAGTGTTTGAGCATCAGAAATGGATGAGCAGTTTAATGGGGTTTTCAACCAGGCCACGTCCAACCACACTATACCTTAATCGTTTTTTTTTTCTTTTGAACAAACGATATTATCTACATTAAGGGGAATGGTGATGGGTTTAACCTCACAATGGATTAGCAATAATGTGGTTCAAATTCGCTTTTGATGAGAATCGAACCTAAAACCTCTCATTTACAAGTATAGAGCTTATACCTTAATCTTGAACAAAGATATTTGATGTTTACAAAGGGTTTGAAGGGCTGACTGATACATCTCATCACCACCAAGTATCCATAAACTTAAACTTCGTACGCTATCATCATTTTCTTTGTTAAGTTTTATGTTGCATTCTTTGCAAGGGCTTGTAGCTGAAGTGATTTAAATCTTACACTCTTATCCCTGAGAATCTGTATTCAAATTCACCTTCTCATATCATTCGTTAACATAAAAGTAGTGGGGTGTGTTAACATACCTAAGTTTAAACCAAAATTTAATTTAATTAACTTAATGAACAGGATAAAATGGTTCTTAAACTTGATTTTATTTGGAATATGATGAGCAGATAATATGAGTTTGCTATGGTAAATCACTCTTTAACAATGAACAAGACCCACAATTTGGGCAGAATTCATATCATTGGGCCGGATTCTGGGCCCGGTTAGTTGACGGGTAAAATTTCCAAAGTCGGTTAAAAAAAAAAAAACGGTCGTCGTATATAGCCGAAGTCTCTCGCTCCATATTCCTCGTCTGTCCTTCGTCTTCTCCCCCCAATTTCCCTACAAAATTGACTGCTAAAAGCTTCAATCTTTTCGTCCGACGATTGTCCAACCAGCATTCTCATGGCTTCAGGTATCGTATTAATCTCTCGAACCTTCAATTTTATCACCTTCTATCTGATTCTTCAACCGTCTAATTTTCGCGCCGTTTTCTGCAAATGATATGCTTTTGTGTAGTTGTGCGAGAAATCTGATTTAAATGTTGAATATTTTGGTTAAAGTTAGAAATTTTGAGGTTTCGCATCGTGGGTAGTGATTAATTTTCGAATATGCATTGTGCTCTGTGTTTTCGGAATTTTCGAAGACGAGTTGGAGCTGGAATTCGTTTACAATTCATTAGCTGGTTGTGAAATTGGAAAATGAAAGGACTTTACGAGTTTCCGGAGTTAAATTTTGGTTAAAGTTTGCAGAATATTGAATTCGACATGTAAAGAAAAGTTTGATTTGACCAAGTTATTTGGCCGGTTTAGCTGATATCAATGAATGGCTATCTGTTGCAGATTTTGCCCTGAAGGTTCCAGCTGAACTCGAATCGGCTTTGCGGTTGAACGCGGTTCAGTTCTATATAACCAAGAGGCCGTGGCTTGGTAAATACTTGTGTCCGTTACTTTCATGCCGCTTTCAGCTTGTGCTGCCCCAGTTTTAATATAAATTTAGTTATGTTATTCTCTGGTTTTCTGATTCAGATCTTTATGGAATCAATGTGAGACCTGTTGCACCGATTGGAAGTACGAGTAGAAAAATACAAGTTGATTCATCGCTTTTACACCGTTGCTTGCCGGATGAGCTGCTGTTTGAGGTATCATCTGTGGAAAAATAGCTAGTCAAAATTTTGAGTCCTTAGTATAAAAACATTGGTAGAGTTAGCAATGATGAAAATAGAGTATTTTTTGAAATTTAATGGAATTATAAAAGAAGTAAGAATTTTTACATCCCTCGGAGATAACCGAAGAAACTGTGATTTGAACTTCACTATTCTAAGGATGATTGATAAATTTTTCAAATTATCTTTTTCCCCTAAATGTAGGTTTTATTTTACTTTGTTTTACTTTAAAGTATGAATTCTTGGGACTGAAGTGTGACTATTCTGGATAGTTGTGGGTATAACTGAAATAGGAGATTGAGCATGGGTGGTAACTTGTTGACTTTCCTTATTTTGGTTAAAAAGTGAGAATATTTGTGTGCAGGTTTTTGCACGAATGACCCCATATGACTTGGGAAGGGCAGCTTGTGTTTGTCGAAAATGGAGATACACTATCCGTAACCCTGTGTTTTGGCGCAGTGCCTGCTTAAAGGCTTGGCAGGTATAATGGTGTTGGCTTTAAAGTTTGGAGTTTATATTTTACTCCATGTATACGTTGGATTTTAAACTGGGTCTTCTTTCTTAAGCTCTCTGGGGTGGTTGAAAACTTTAAGATTTTACAAGCAAACTACGACACTTCATGGAGAAAAATGTGGCTTCTAAGACCAAGGGTTCGCACTGATGGTAAGATGCATTGTTTCCTGCCTCCCTTTCTTCTTTCTTTAAAATTTCATCACAATGTGTGTTTAGATCTAGACCTTGTACGTACGCAATGATGCCTCCCTTTCTTCGTTCTTTAAAATTTCATCACAATGTGTATTTAGATCTAGACCTTGTACATACGCAATGATGCTATTTCTCCAATGTCAGATCCCCCTCTCAATAAGACTTATCTGTTTTTCACATCTCAGGCCTGTATGTGAGCAGGAATACCTATATCCGTGCCGGAATTGCAGAATGGAAGATCAATAACCCAGTTCACTTGGTATGCGTAGTTTTCTTTTTGAGGTTTATCAGATGCCTATTAGACCTGTGTCTTACAATGCTACAATGTTAGAAAGGGAGTTTTCACTTTCCGATTCTAAATAACCCAGCCCCACTCCCTGTTAAAGGCATGACTTGATCATACGTCCTTGAAAATGATTCCCATTGTGGATGCGTATATGTCATCCAAGTACTTAAAACCTAGTTGAGACTATGGAAGTGTAGCTGCCTTAATGCTTATTATCATGCGTTGATTGGGAAATCGTATAGTCAAACAAAAAGTAGTTGCAAGGTGGTCTTTTTGTGTAATTATTTCCAGCAGTTTGGAGTCATTGCTTTTCTTTTGCAGGTGTGCTATTACCGTTACATGCGATTGTTTCCTTCTGGCCGATTTCTCTACAAGGTTGGAATTATCTGAAGATTTCATAATAAATTTTTTTATTAACAATAATTATACGGATCTGATTGGCCCTATTTTCTTCTCTTCTCTGCACCATCAGAATTCATCTCAAAAACTCAAGGATGTAGCGAAGTTCATGAACTTCCGTGGAGCCAGGGCAGACTGTGTTTTCAGTGGCCATTACACTTTGTCAGATGATAAGGTTAGGTTATGTTTTTCCAAATCAGTTAAAGTATTCTTTAAGTTTTGGATGTAATTTAATTCGATCAGTTATTGATTTTAGTGGAGTGTTTACTAAGCACACATACTCAACTACTCTTCTACCTTGTTTAGTTTGCATCTTAAATTTTTGTTCTCTCTTTCATTGCAGGTTGAAGCTGCTGTTCTGTATCCAGGAATGCGTCCTACTGTGTTGAGAATCCGACTAAGGTATTGCAACTGCTTGCATAGCCTGAATATCCTTCATTAAGCTTCTATGCTATTATTATGAACACGGTGGACTGTATTATGTCATAGGGAAATGCAAGCTGGTAATTTAAATGGATTTTTAACGAAGGCATGTTTATCATATTACATAACGTCTTCTGTTTTTGCAGCCAAAAGGGGTATGTATTTGTGGGCTTTTTTTTTCCGTGAATTATCTAGTTAAGGCTTTGAAATGGTGTGGAGTGGGAGTCTTTATTTTTTGCATAGTTTCTAACTTATCTGCTTCTTATATAGGTTAAGAGGAACAACAACAGGAGCAAACAATAGGATGGATTTACTGTCACTTGTTACAAGTGGTGTAAACAATAATGAGGTTGGCGGCCCTGATGAGGATATCCTCGGGGTGGTTGAAGGTTGGCAGGACGATGAGACTCACAACCCAGATGTGCCGGCTGTCTCGCACAAGAGGGGTCTAACACCTTTTGTCTTTGTTCCTTTTGAGGAGGTACATGTGTTTCCTCCTTTTCACTTTCCTTTCAGTAACCAAGTCCCTTCTCATGTACAAGGCTTTTGTGATTAATTGTTGAAGTTCTCGGTTTGGTGTTTTCTTACAATCATTGAGTCTATTTTCTTCTTGTTCGACCTAGAAAAGTTTATATGATTCCCCTACTGAAAGCAAAGAAATGTTCACAAGATATATTGTTGTGATTTCTTACTTTTTTCTGTGAAATTGTTGGTATTTGCTTCGTTTGTGATGTAGGTAGAGACATCGTTTCTGAATCTGCCGGTGGAGAAGATGGATTATTTTGTACCAGGCTGATGCCTAAACAAAAGAGTATCTGCTATGTACATACATTGTATAGTCATAAGCTTATAAGGACACTTCCAATTCCTTTTACAATGTTGAATTGAAGCGCGACGGCATCAAACATGTTCCTGGTGTGTGCTCTTGTTTTTTGCTTCTGGTACTGTCTTGTTGGAATTTTATGTACCGAAATACAAAGTTATGCCGAATATGAGTTGTTAACTTGTTTTCGCTTCTGGCGTTAACTGCAGTCTGTATTACTGAAATTTGATGTACCAAAACATATAGTTATGTCGAATTGGGTTTGTTGTAATCTGTTGATATAAATGGAAACGATGAATAAGGGAAGTACTCTTCCTGTGTAATTCTGTTCATATCTTTTCATTTTAGCGCAGGGGCGTTTGGGAATACTTATGTAGGTTGGAAGCGCATTTGGTCATTTATGTGTTTTTATTATAAGCATAACAAAATCTTTATACAGCACTGCAAAGTGCTTTTAGAATCCGATCCAAAAGAACTTTGTTGTTTTAGACATATAGTTTTGGTTATTAGACGTTCAGGATTTTTGTCACTCATTGACGGTCAGGTGGTGGCGTTGGATGTCATTACAACATATATCTAACCACCGTTAATGGGTGATTGTACTAGGTACATGAATGCATTGTAAGGTCATCTCCAATGGAGACGGCTAAAGGTCCAAAAGCCAAAACAATAATCTAATTTGTCCCAAAATTCATCTACCGATAATTCTGTTGAGCCCAGGCTATTATTTGGCTAAAAGGACATCAAACTAACTAAATGTAGCCTTCCTGTTAGCCCTTTTTTTGGGGTCCAATAAATTATCCAATAAATTTAAAGTATAAACTTAAAACCAATAAATCATTAAGATGGTACATGAGTATGACCTAACATTGCATTTAAAAATAACTTTTCCAAGACTACAATTCTGGACGGGGCTATGTTTAACCCTTTTGGTTGGAGATGACCTAACCGGAATCCGGTAATGTTATCATTTTTAACCCAATAAATCATTGAGTAGGCTATGTTTAGCCCCTTCGGTGTGAGATGATACATGAGTATGGCCTAACACTGCATTTAAAAATAATTTTTCCAGGACTACAATTCTGGATGGAGCTATGTTTAACCCTTTCGGTTGGAGATAGCCTAACCGGAGTCCGGTAATGTTATCATAGTTAACCACAACACCACCACCACCACCACCACAGCAAAAGAAGTGAATGTTTTATTCATAAAATGTGTTATTGAAAGTACTAGGGCGCAGAAACTTGTTGCGGTTGAAAGAGAAGTGCCAGCCCTGTACGCTTACAAAACAAACATCTTCAGTAGCTACAGCTACAAGTAAACTAGTTATTTAAATGCTCGACTTCATCTCTCCGGGTGCTGCTGAGTACACATGAGAATTCCAGGATGGGTTACGTGGGAGAAAAGTGTCCTGCCAAATCCATAAAAAACGGTAAGATCAACCCTATAAAATAACACAAGGAGAATACCCACAATTCTTTTATGATCTCAAAACTAATTCCTACACTAACCCTCTTAGTACCCTTCTCATCCCTCGTTGTCACATGATGATGTAAATAATGTAATTTTTCCTTCTTTTTTTTCTAGGGTCATATACACGCGGTTGTACCAAAAAAACCCCTTTACTTGGGAGAAAAGGAAGGATGATGAGAAAAAAAGAAAGCGTTGCCAAGGCACCGATTGCTAGTATACAAATCATGAGTAGGGCTATCGTCTGGGGCACCAAAAATATGAGGGCACTTTACGTAATTTTATGTTATATTCGTATAAATAGTCAAAATTTCATGAATCATCAAATTAACATCCAAACTCAAAACTTTGTCATCTTGATTTTTACAACCGTGCTGCCACCAAAAGGTGCAAGTGTTTTTGTATACAAATTAGGCTTTAATTTTATAAATTGAAAACTAAAAATCAATTGAGGTATTGATTTAGCTGATCAATGAATAGAAGATGGAAATACATTGCTCGTCTTGGATCCATTACTCAGCAAATAGGAATGAACAAGACGATCAATGCAAACCCACTCACGCCTATAACATGACTCAACTCAAGTACACAGGATGTGTACAAACTTAAGAAGAACAAATAAACCCATAAATTCAACATTTAGACAAAATATAATCTGCACAAATAATTGCATCTTTTGTACAATTCTACAGTTTTGAGTGCCTTCATCTCAATATATAGCTCTTCAATTTATTTTATTTTAACTTTTAATATTGACATCGTTTATGATTGTGCTCCCAAATTCCCAGATTTCCAATTCTTATGAATTAATCGTTAACACCCAGAAATCAATCCGATAAAAAACGAAAAAAATGGATACTTGATGCCATAAAAATTTAAAACTGAGACAACCCCGGTAAGAGGAACTGGGGAGAGAGAGAGGTGGAGACTTACAGAGACGTAGGAGCAGGTGGGGATGACGGAGAGGGAGTGGGACTTGGCGTGGTTGAAGGCGGCGACGCAGAGGAGAGAAGCCAGACCCAAGCCTCTCTTGGAAGAAGGGACGAAGGTGTGGACCAAGTCCATCACTTTCCCCTTCTCCCTCAGCACGTACTCAATGTACGCCTCATGGTCCTCCGTCTCGAACCTTCTCTTCCCTAAATTCCACACTATCTTCGGACCCTCTGCCTCCGATGAACCCGCCGCCGCTGCTGCTGGTGCTGCCATTTTCTCAATTTATCCTTCTGCTGTCTGTCCGTGTGTCGTCCTCTATCTCTGCTCTCTTTCATATAAATACCAAAATGCCTGAAAACTCTTGAACACGCTGCTGGCACGTGATTAATGCCGTCTTATTAAATTAGAAAAACTAATGAAAAGTCCAAAAAAACTTCTCTTTTAACGAAAAACTCTTTTTAAAGGTATAGTGAATAGTGTCAGGTAAAGGTAAAAATATGGTTTTTCGTTAAAAGTGAACAGTACCGGAAGTGTTTCGTTAAAACTCCCAATTAAATTTCGCTTGGTTTTTTTCTTTTTTTTGTTGTTGTTGTTGGGTTGAATTTGATAAGCTAATAGGTTGTACATTCACATTCCATTGTTTACTTGAATTTTGTTCCCTTTTGTGTTTGGCTCTTCATGAAAAGTAAATTCCTTGTTTACGATTTGCTTAGATTTAGTAACATAAGTACTTCGATTGCCAATCACAAGATGCTGTACAACATAACGAATTAGAGAAAGAGATGGTTAGCTAGTACTTGATATGTGTTGTTTAGAGGAATGTTAGAGCTTGTTTGGTATTCTATTTGAAATTTTTTATCATTTCTCAAAACATTTTTTAAGAACATTTCTTGAAAACAATTTTCTTTAAGACTCAAAAACTTGATTGGTTTGCAATTTAAAAATTTTAAATCTTAC
Organism: Cotoneaster glaucophyllus; assembly: GCA_036320875.1. Taxonomy (NCBI): domain Eukaryota; kingdom Viridiplantae; phylum Streptophyta; class Magnoliopsida; order Rosales; family Rosaceae; genus Cotoneaster; species Cotoneaster glaucophyllus. The sequence goes on from CM070073.1 coordinate 35,987,721, forward strand.
AACTTTAACTAGACAAAGAGATCTAAAAAGAGGTGGTCGCAGGAGAGGGAGAAAGAAGAGAGATGAGGAAAGAAAGTAAGAGATAATTGAAGGAAATAGAAAGAAGAGAGAGGATCATACGAGATAGAGAGGAAGATAAGTGAGAGAAATGACAAAGAGAATAAAGAGACCAGATTGGAGAAGAAACGAAAAATGTATAAAAAAAAAGGAGAGAGAAAGAAGAAAATATAGAGAGATAGATTTGAAGTGAGAGGGGAGGAGGGAGATCAAAGAAATAAGGGAGTTTAAGTTCAAAAATTCTAAAAACTAACTTTTTATGTTTTTAGATAATAGACTATATTTTTGAGTTAATTTTAAGTTCAGTTTTTGAAAATAGTCATACCAAACAAGATTTTAAGGCCTAAAACTTGAAAATTGTTTTTGAGTTTAAAATGTTGGATTCAAGTAGAGTACCAAACATGCCCTTAGTTTTTCGTCAGTCACAAGATGCCGATACTTCCATGGTAATGAAATAAGCTAATCTCTTTCTAGGTTTTGAGAGTTAAGCGGAAGAGCTCAAATGAAATAAGTTTGGGCTTTTTACCCTTTTAAGTTTCGCCTCTCCCTCCGGTAATTATTGGTTTCGTCATTGCATATAACGGAACGTAATAGTAATATGATCTTAAATTCATCATTTACAAAAGTTAAACTTTGAACCTTTCACTTACAAGTAGAATATTTTTTTCCTTAACAGTAATGAAGAAAAGACACTTAATACTACGATCTAGTGATGTTCATCTACACTTAAGTTCAAATCTCGAATCTTAGTGTAAATATATTGTAGTACTAGTGACAATGAACATTTGAATTACTTTCCGTTGAAGTTTTTTCATTATGGTGGGGTGAGTTGAGAAAAACGAAACACATGTGATAACTCACGTAATCAGGGATTAAGATTGATGACAACGAACAAGATCTCGTTAATTAATTCGTCCATTCTATGGGTTTAATCCCAGAATTGATGTGTAAGCCTCAGAGAGTGCAAACTGCAGAGCATGCGCAGACTACTAATTTCATTGTCGATACGTGCAAAAATAATCGACCACCTTCATCTCAAGAATGTTTCGTCCCTTCATCTCATCCTGTTTTTTTTTCTTTTTCTTTTTTTTTTCTTTTTTTAATTTTATTTAATTTTATTTTTTAAACAAACAATATTATTTACACTAAGATCAACTCCAACTCTGGGCTAAAACCTAAAATTTTTAGCCTAGAAAATTTAGAGCATGTTTGGTACTCTACTCGAATCCAACTTTTTAAACTCAAAAACAATTTTCAAGTTTTAGGCCTTAAAAACTTGTTTGGTAGGACTATTTTCAAAAACTGAATTCAAGAATAACTCAAAAATATAGTCTATTATCTAAAAACACCAAAAATGAGTTTTTAGAGTTTTTAAACTTAAAATCACTCCTTTCTTTTCTCTCCCTCCTCTAGACCTAGCATTCGTGTCGTGTTTCCCGTGTTCGTGTCGTTTTCGTGTCATACCCGATATCTTAACGGGTCGTGTCGTGTAACACCCGTTAAAATAAACGGGTAAAATGACCCGACCCGAAATCGACCCTATAATATTAACGGGTAATATGACCCGACCCGTTACCCGTTAAGGAAAGTATATTTTAAACCAATAAATAATTAAATAAAAAACATAATACTTTTTTTGAGTGAAAACCTTTTAAGTATTGTCAAATCCAAAACATAAAAACGCATTTTTCTTTTAAGTGTATATTTACATATCCAAAATAAGAGCATAATAAAAAAATATTAGAACATTACAAAATATCAAATGTTCAAAAGATTTGCAAAATTAAGGACATTGGAACATTGGAACATCTTGCACATTTTCTTACAATCAAACCCTTCAATGTAGAAGTATAAAAAATATAGAAAAAAATATATAAACGCTCGTAATAACAAGCTTTACAACTTTCGTGAAGAGCTTAACTTCGAAATTTGTTACTATAATCATATAAATCATAGATCAAAATTAAACCGTTGATTATTGTTTACATTTACGCTTCATTTTTCTCATCAAATTTTGTTTTTTCAGATTTTTTTTTTTTGAAAACATGATCTATTAGAGGATGCAAGAAGATGAACGATTTGGATCGTTGATATTATGTTTAGAGTTTTACAATTAGTGAAAATATTGCTTGATGTTTATAAAGTTTCTACAAACTATATGACATCGACTCATATTTCAGTTAACCGTAAATATCGAAATGTGATATCAAAGATCTGAACCGTTCATCTTCTTACATCCGCCAGATGATCAAGTTTTCAAAAAAGAAAATTAAAAAAATGAAATTCAGTAACAAGAATAAAGCGTAAATGACAATCGACGGTTAAATATAAATTTAAGGTTCATGGATTATAGTGTTGGATTTCGAAGCTGACCCCTTCATGAAAGTTGTAAAGCTTGTCATTATGAGTGATTGAATATTTTTTTTACATTTTGTACACTTCTATAATAATTATTATTAATTTTGCCCTCAAATAAAAAACATTATTTATGAGGGTTTGGAGGATTTTAAAAATCTAAACAATAATGTAAGTGTAACCATTATCTACTCGTAGAGGAATAATGATGAATCACAAGTGTTTATATATTCTTTCACATTTTTCATACTTGTATGTATGTCTTCTTAGTTCTTGCCTATACAAATACTATACTAGTTTATTTTAATTTTGGACAAGAACATGTTAAGTAAAATTTATTATCCTAGTAATGATAATAAAGAACTCTCACAATAAAAATAAATAATGACTAAAACTTTTTTTTTTAAAAACTTATATAGAATAATAATACAAAACTATATATTTAATATAGAATATATTGTATATATTAATATGGTTATTGTATTTTATAATAATTTTTTTTAGTAATTAAACTTTAAAATTATCAAAATAATTTTTTTCTTAACTGGTCGAAACGGGTCACCCACGTGTTACCCACGTGTATACCTGTTAAGAACCCGTTATTAACAGGTTCTTAACGGGTCACCCGATAATGACCCGATAAGTTATCGTGTTGACCCGAAACCCGTTATTTTCGTGTCGTGTCATCGTGTCGTGTCCGAAACTGCCGGGTCTACCCTCCTCCCCTCTCACTCCAAATCTCTCTCTTTTCTTCCTCTTCTCTCCTCTTCTTTTTTTTTTTTTTTTTTTTTTTTTTTTACCATTTTCGTCTCTCCTCCAATCCGCTCTCTTCATTCTCTCAGTTCTTTTTCTCACTCATCTTCCTCTATCTCCTCCAATCCTCTTACTTCTTTCTCTTACTTTCTTTCCTCCTCTCTCCTCTTTCTCTCTCAACACCCTCTTTTTGGATTTCTTTATCCAGTTTAAGTTGTAAGATTTAAAATTTTTAAATCGCATACCAAACAAGTTTTTGAGTCTCAAAGAAAATTGTTTTCAAGAAAAATTCTTAAGAAATGTTTTGAAAAATTATGAAAAATTTCAAATAGGATACCAAACAAGCCCTTAGGTTTTAGCCCATAAATAGTTTTTCTGCTCCAACTCTTCTAGTCTAAATTTTTTAGCCCGAAATTTTTAAAGAATATATTTAAACTAATTTTTTCTTTTAAAGTTAAAAAAATTATGTACACTATCATAATTTAATTTTATGAACATTTTCATCTAAAAATATTTAAATTTCGATAAATATTGAAAAATCACTAAATTTTGGTGAATTTTGAGTTAAATCATTTTTTTTATTATTTTAGCCGTTGGATTTAAATTTGGACAATTAGATCTTTTTTTTACCGTTAGATTTGATTATATTCGATCTCAGTCGTTAGATTCAATAAATCCTATGAGACATGCCCATGTGAGTGGGGTCCCGCTGACGGTGCCCACACCATTTTCTGAACTAAATCTTTGGGGGAATTTGGTTTTTGTTTGACTTTTAGTTTTTAGCCCACACATTTAGCGTGGGTTGGGTTTGAGGGGGGAATAAAACCTAACAAATAGCATTTAGCCCAAGCTTAGGTTTGGTCTAAGGGGTGGGGGAGTGGAGTAATATGATTCAAAATGAGCTAGCAATAATATGATCCAAATTCGCCTTTGGCAAGAATTTAACCTAAGATTTCTGGATTTTCTAGTATGCGCAGCAGGATCCTTGGGCCATTGGGTCATTGACTGACTGCATCCATTGCTCCAGGAATATCATAATACTGGAGCATAATAAAAGCAAAATATTGAAAAACACCAAACGTCTTCGGCAGGGTGAAGTTTTCATTAACTAATCTGTCCTTATATGAGGAAGGAGAAAATTAACATTCGGAACAATTGTTTCTTCATAACTACAAGCATGGTGCAGTTTAAATAATGTACTTCTAGCTAAAAATTAACCAAGTTTACAGTGATAGCACCATCTTAAAGGAATCAAAATAATACGATCTTCAAATAATATAGAGGAGCAACAAACTTGACTTCCTTAGTCCGCGCGAGATTGCCCTGATCGGGATGAGAGGATGATCCCCACGATCAGACCGTACAAGGCAAGAGCTTCAGCAAAGATGAGGATAAGAATCATACCAACAAAGAGCTTTGGCTGCTGTGCATTAGCCCTGGAAAGAAAAATCCAAAACAAAATATGAATAAAAATATCATTCACTTGACATGTTATGATTCTTCTATACAAGAGAGCGAATGTGGTAACCTTGTACCTTTGAAAAATATCATGAGAAAAAGGGAGGAAAAAAAAAATTCAATCGCGTGCAAATACAACTGAACTAAAAAGGAACCAAGCTTTTGAAAGCACAGAATCCAAACAATGACCAACTTTATTGACAACGAGACAATTGTCTACACGACAAAAACTGGGATCTTCTCAACCAAGTGTTTTTCAATTCCCTGCTGGTGCTGCTGCGATTATTGTTTTGAGCCTTTTGAAGCATTAACATATAACTCAAAGTTTGCAATTCGAATAACAATCGCATCATGTAGCCCCAAGCTTTCACAGGAAGAATGGCCCTTTAACCAGACAGCCTCACACTTAAGCACAAACACAAAATTAAAATGCAGAAATAACACTCAATGCAACCCGAACTGCATTCGCCTATTTCCTTGGAACTAAATGTGAATAGGTTGAGTCTTATCAAAGTACCCAATACTCAATAAAAACGTGTTTCTGCCTACTTACCACATATCTACATTCCACATTACGCACACAAATAACCACCGACTTTTTCTAACAATTGGCACACAAAAAATCAACCCCCTCCAGGCCTCCCCTTCTAGTATCTCGATTAATGCCCACTTTCATAAGACACACAGAAGAGCTTTCATTTAAAGCCCGAGTGCTTCTCGGGTATCCATCCGGCAGCCCTTATCGAACTATCTTATGAATTCACCCAAACGCTCCCAAATTTTAATATTCAAAAGCTTTGTTGGCACTCCAAAAGACACCCTTAATCCTCAAGCATTAATGTCTTTCTTTCAGCTATATTTTTTCTTCAATTACATCTACAAATTAATCTTACAATTATGACTAATAAGAACAACCAAACAAATCGGGTTTAGTCAAATCCTTCTAAAACTACGAAACAAACAAGAATTAAGAACCAAGAGTGAAAGGGTTACCGGACACCGGCGTCACCGACGATCCCAATCGCCATTCCGGCGGAGAGGCCGGCAAGACCGCAAGCAAGGCCAGATGACAAGTGAGCATACCCATCAAACAGATAATAAGATTTGGCCTTTGGGTTGATCCCAGTACTAATAATCACAGCTATGATAAGCCCATAGATCCCGAGCACTCCAGCCATAACCACCGGAACGATCGATTTCATCACGAGCTCCGGCCGCATCACTCCCATGGAGGCAACGCCCACGCCGCTCTTCGCCGTCCCATAGGCGGCACCCATACCTGCGAAATCATGAGAAATTCGAATCGAAAGATCAAAATTTTGAGGAAAATAAACGAAATTGAAAAGCTTTGAAGAAATCAAATGAGATTACAGGAGAAGACGAGGGCTGCGGCGGCACCGAGGAAGCCGAAGAAGGGAGCGGTTTCGTCGCCGCTGAAGGTAGAAGAAGCCATGTATCCCTGACTTTGTGTGAGTGGGGGTGTTTCGTTGCGGGGATTGGGTTGCGCGTGCGAATCTGAGGTTTGGATGAAGACGACGAAGCTCTGTTTTTAGTTGTTCGATAATGAATCGAATTCTGTCTTGGGGATTTTAGAGAGAGAGAGAGAGAGTAGAATGGTAGGAGGACGGATGATTTTTATTCTCGGGAGTTTTAACGAAAAGCCCGTGATACTGTTCACTTTAACGGAAAATCATATTTTTACACTAAAAAGTCAAACCTGGTACTATTCACTTTACCCTTTATTTTGTGCTTATCGTTAAAACTCAAATTTTTCAAACCCTTTTCATTAGTTTTCCTTTTTTATTAGAGTGGTTCGCGGCTCGCGGTAACTCATCGTTGCAAGTTTGCAACCAACTTTTTACTAATCACACCTTCCAAATAAAACAATTAAAAATAACAAAACATTTGGGCTATTTAGTATTACAATGTAATAATATTTTTTTTTATCGAGGTCTTAAGTTCAACTCTTAAAGATAAATTTGAACTAAATTAATATGTTCATGTCATTGTGAATTAGTCTACTCATCTACCCCTTTGTGACAGGATATCAAAAAAAAAAAAATCTTTAATGCTTAGTGAATATATTAAATTAATAATTGATAAAATTCATAATACATATTTAGGAATTTTTTACACACTGACTTCTATTTTCTCAATTTAGTTATTTCTCAAAATATATTAAGGTTGTTTGCCTTTTCTTTGTAGCTTAAACCAAACTGAACCCGTCCTCATTCACCGACTTTAGTATATTTTTCATCTCATCTGAAAGGTACTATTTAAGAGTGTTTTTTTTTTTTTTTTTTTTAAATTTATTTTTTTTAATAATAACAAACGAATTTATTTTTTTAAATTTAGATCTTCAGAGCATTGCTCAGAGCATGCCATAAGCTTTTACTGATCTAGCTAAAGTGACAAGATCACATATACCTAGGCTAGGCACAGGTTGGGCCGGGCCCAATTTTAAAGGAACCAGACTAGACCGAAGTTTAAAAGAAATGGACCGGTTCGGGGCGGGTATAACAAACCTCTTACCTTTTTTTTTTTTCCCGGTTTTGATACAAAGCTCCAAATCCAGTTTAACCTGCATACTCATCACTACCCTACTCATCGTCGAACCAGCGCATATGCTCGTCCTCATCACCACTATCCTACTGACCGACTATCTCTGCAAGCATGAAAACTGAACTTTATTGAGTTTCCTAACTTATTGCACATCGAAATTCTTTGAAAAAAAGCCATAAATTAAACAAAGTAGAACACATGCCCATGTAAATCCACTTCAGATATCATTGTTATCACCACCTGAATACTAACTCAAGCAGCATGAAATTTACTAATCCTGAAAACAGCTCTAAAGCTTTTATTTTTCAAATACGATTCATACAAACCGCCTGAAGTTTCAGTAATTCAATCTACTATCATTATCTCAAAATCAAAACACCAGACCTACAAATTATTGTAATCCTAAATCAAATTTCACTTAAACCCTAGGAATTTAACCAATCATCACAGAAAACCCCTCTCCCAAAAAAATTCACCAATCTCGAACCCTAATGATACAGAATGGTGTAAAGAGAAGGGGGATGATACCGATGTCTTAGACCCGACCCGAAGTCCTTGGGGAGGCTTTTGAGGAGCGGAGGGAGAGAGGCGTCGTCGTCTTCGTCTTCGTCGACATTACCCTTATAGACCATGGTGGCGTAAAGGTCGGGTCCCGGGTCGGAGCTCTTATGCTTTCTCTGTCGATCGGACTTGGAGTCATCGTCATCATGGATGACTACCATTGAGTAATTGGATTTGGGTGGGATTTTTCGGGTCCGGCTAGTGGTGGGGATCAGATCTAGTTCCTATTGCGAGTGAAAGATATGGAGATAGCGTAAGAGTATGTTAGCTAGAGTTTGAGAGACCAACTCTAGACTTGTAGAGATAAGAGAGGCGAGAGAGTGAGTTGCAGAGGCGATGTCCATTGCAATTACAAACGGGCCGGTCCGGGTCCTCGTTTTCCTATACATTTGAAACCGGCCCGACCCTAAAATTTCAAAGCCCCGCCCCGCCCCGTCCCGTTTTCCTATACATTTAGAACCGGCCCGTACCCGCCTCGAACCTTGATTACCCGCCCCGACCTGCGGTTCCTATACTCGTTTGCCCACCCCTACATATACCACCTGCAAATGGACCTACAAGGATAGATGTACCCCGCATACGTCATAATCCCACCTGGGAAGGCCAGACCGTCCAAGAATGTGGGGAGGCCGCAACTTCCACGAGGCATAATACATTGGCAGCTAGCCAATCATCTACTCCGATCCTAAAGCGTGGCAGACCCTTTGGTTCAAGGGATTCACAACCCCAGAAGAGGAAATCGGCACCAACTAATGACCCTAGTTTGAATTCGACCATAGTTCACTCATCTGTTCCAACGCATGAGGTTATTCTAGATTATAGTGATGTCTTAGACGAGACAACTCGGCCTCCCAAGAATTGCGAGATTTCGGTCCACTACGCAGTATTGGATGAGGTTTGGAATTGGAATGAGATGATTGTCGATGATGCATTTGCGTACATAGTAGTTACTAACATCATGCTGAGCGATGACACTGAACCACTTCGTTGATGAATGCCAACATAGAACCGATTGGTCAAACTGGAAACAAGCAATCCAGGTAAAATTCAATTAACTTGCGAAATTTAAGGTGTTTGGACTTGTAGCTCTTACTCCACCACATATGAAGCTCGTTGGCTACAAGTGGGTTTTCGTGAGGAAGCGTAATGAGAATAATGAAATAGTGCGATACAGAGCACGCCTCGTAGCACAAGGCTTCTCTCAATGCCTTGGGATTGATTACGAGGAGACGTATTTGAAGGAAATATTTGTGAAAACTAGTTCATTTGAGCAACATCTATGCATGCAATTAACAATTAAAGGCGGAATCATGCTTGTATGCACTCAAAAACAAAACTTTACCCATGAAATACAAAGCCTAGTAGTTGTGGTGAACCAAGACTCAACTCAAGAACAAAGTGAGTTAAGAAATATTATACCTTTGTTGATTCCTCTTTGCATAAGCAAAGGCTAATCACCCAAGAGATAAGGCCTTCATTCTTTACTTCTTAGCTCCATGGATTTCTTGGATGATGATGGTAGAATGGATTCTCCAAGTTCCCAAAATAGATGAGTGACCTAGAGGAAGGAAGATTGCTAGCTATGTTCCTCTAGGGTGGCCGGCCTTCATTAGAGAAGAGAGAGCTTTGTGTTCTCTTCTCTTTCCTTAGAAAACCCTAAGGATGAAATGGCTATAAAGTTGCCTTTATATCACCTCACAATGGAGTGGCAAACTTGCAATTAACACAAGTTTGCCTACCCTTCACCCTATGGTCGGCCTTGATCAGTTTTTTGGGCTTTGAGGCCCTTTGTGTTTTCAAGTTGTCATACAACTTGAGTTAATGGGCTTGACATTCAAATCTCATTGGGCCTTGCAGCCCAAAACTAACCTGATGTCTATATCGAACTTATTCGTTTGATTAATTAACATATTAATTAATCATAGCCATAAATAATTAAACCATTTAATTATCCTTACTCATCTCCTTTGTTTCTTCAATCTCTACCTTACTCAGTGTACGATCCATTAGGTTCCTTTTAGCGAGGCAGTGGGCGATTAGAACTCTTCAAATCGATTGTGAATTGAAACTTACTTTCAATTCTCCCTCTAGTGATTACTCACCTTTAGGGCTTCCACAAACCATGAGTGACACCTAGCAGTATGTCATGGCCACCCAAGCTAATTAGAAGAGGTGTTGAACCTATTCAGTTTAGGATTACAATGCAATACGGTATTTCTCCGATACAATACTCTTGACCACATTGTTTGGTTTGATAGTTTGTTCATGTTTACTATCCAATGTGATTATTTTACTTATATGATTACCTTGAATGTGATTTGGAACGACTTCCTAAATCTCATTCATACTCTGGCCAGAGATTCTTAATCATATCATAGAGTATTCTCCTTCAAACGGTTTGAATGTTAGATATCCCTTATTGTGCATTCACTTACCTCCATGGCTAAGTGGCTTAACCCCAACTATGTCGTGGACACCCTCTGACGAAGTGACTTTGACATAGTCAAAGATCAAGGACCTAACCATAAGACAACTGTGATGCCTCAAGTCAAAGGACTACTTTGCGTTATCCCAACCATGAGTTCTCATGTGACATGAATATGAGAACTCCTCGTTGATCGCATTCATTGTACTCATTCTCTATTGAGCACCTACGTGCTTATCTTGGTGTCAGTCACACCAATGACTCGAGACCAGTCACTCTCCCTAAGAGAAGACATAACACGTACTGATCTTAACGGACTGTCAATGCCCAATTGTCAATCCTATGATCAGGAACATTTAGGATATGTATACAAAAAGAGAATGGTCTCTTGAATCGAACTTCTTTAGATTACATTCTCCCAATTACATATTCCTTGGACTTATCGTTTAAGCATATAACATTTATATGAGACGTCTTAAAACAATAATCTTTGCCCTTATATTAAACTAGATTAGTTTAACATGTGAAATGTCCGTAAAGTATCATCATAAGGCTGTGGATGAAGACTGAAATTTGACAACTTTAGTCCAATCCCAGCGTAACCCCAATTATTTGATGGACAATCCTTGTTTGCGAATGGAAAAAGAAAACTAGCCGCATCGATTTCCTTTCCTCTTTCTACACCCTAACAAATAATCCTTGAAATTAACCTAATGGAATGACTTGTGATATTGTTGATTTACATTCCTAATGGATTGATTTGGCGCGTGGTACTCTTTTCCTCGTTCGGTGCTTTTTCTCCGTTAGTGGGGATTTTGTCCACTCAGGTTTTTAACGAGGTCAAATTTTAGCACCCCACTGTATTGACAATTGTTTCTCTGGTCAATAAAATTTCACCTTTTGTTTCACCTCTTTGATAAAAATAAAAATAAAAATAAGAATAAAAATAAAAATAAAAATAAAAATAAAAGAAAAAAGAAGAGTAATGTTAGAATGATCAAATTTTTAAACTAATTTTGTAAACCAAATGATGTGTCACCAATAGAAAATAAGCATGTTAATCGACACTTAATTAATAATTCAATCATGAACAACCACATCATTTGGTTTACAAATTTTAGCTAAAAAATTTAGTTTTCCTAACATTACCCGAAGAATAACACAATAATCAATACTTAACTGACTATTAATAACTGGTTATCTCGAGCTCATAAGTGTTTTTATTAAAAGCACACTAAAATTTTTAATAAAAATCCAAGTTTTTAGGGAAAAGCACCAAGCAAGCGAATGTTCCTCCAAGACTTACTTCAACACTTGGAGTAAAACTCAAATTTAGATTATAAATTTATCCCAACTTGCTCCAAACTTTGGACCAAATATGAGTTTTAAGTTTTAACTCAAAACTCATTTCTAGGGCAAATTTAGGTTAGGATTTCCCCTAAGTTAGTGGAGTCCAAATCTTCTGCACCCAAATCTCCCTGTGGCCCCTCTGTGCCTTTGCTTTTTGAACTAAACATAATTAATGTTAACTTGATAATAATTAAAATAATAAAAAATAAACCAAATCCTCAACCAAAAAACAAAGACACAGAGGGGCCACAGGGGGATTTGGGTGTAGAAGATCTGGACTCAAGTTAGTGGGGGTGGCCCACCATATATGCATATTTTTTTTTAGTTTTATTTTCATAAATTCATTGAATTTAATGACTAAGATCTAATATGATCAAATTCAACAGTAAGAAAAAAGATCTAACGGTCCAAATTTAAATCTAACGGCTAAAATAATTATTTTCTTTTTATGTGTTTCATATTCTTTTACTGTTCCACGAGTTTCATGGTGTTGGTTTAGTGACTTTTTTTGCAATATTACCGGAATCTAAATATTTTTAGGTTAAAATCTCCATATAATAAATTAGGATAATTTACATAATTTTTTTTTAAATATTACTTTAAGAAAAAAAATATTTGAATTTTATTTTTTAATAATCTTAGGCCAAAAATTTAACTCAGAAAGTTGAAAGAAAAAATTTATTTCTGATTAAAACCTAAATTTTCTAAGTTAAAATTTTAAATCTTAATCCGGAGTTGGAGATGTTCTAAAAGCAAGGTTCTAAAAGACGCTAGGGGCTAGTCGGGCGGCGAGCTGGGGCCTAGCGCCTAGGCGGCTGGGCGGGGACTAGGCGGGCGCCTAGGCGGACTAGGCGGATTTAAGTAAATATATTATATTTCGTGTAAATAAGTGTCTATTTATACTTAAAATATATATAATGTCATTATAAACTACAAAATAGAATAACATATATATTAGAAGGTATTGGAACATAATGAAAACATGGATAACATGCATATAATGTGTATTCATTTAAGTATTCAACAAGTCTCTTACAATTTATTGGAAAAAATAAAATGCAAAATGAAAGTTATCTATTTTCTATCTAAGTGAGTCGCAACCTAGGCGGGTCTGGGCGCGCTAGGCGGGTGCCTAGGCGGCCTAGGCGGACGCCTCAGTAGGTCTAGACGCCCTTTCTTAATTTTCAAACGCCTAGACATTAATCGGGACGGTGGCCAACCGCCTAGCGCCTAGGCGGGAATTTTTAGAACAGTGTCTAAAAGTACTTTAATATACTTTCCCTAACTTGGAAGCATTATTAATTTTTTTTAAATATTAACAGAAGCACTTTTAATTAAAACAGATGCCCCTCGTGAAAATCTTCGTCCAGAACTCCAGCGCACCCTCCAGAAAAAGCTTACTAGCCGCCAACCGCCGACCAGTATAAAATCCACGAACGAAAAACTCCAAAACCGTAAAAAGAAAACGAATTCAGAGAGATTTTGGGAAATTTTGGAGAAAAATGTTCTTCTTCTTCGCCGGAGGAGTCCAGCAGCAGGTGCGGGAGGTGCTGAAATCCGGCGCGGGCAGGTGCATAGCGTGCAGGTCGCCGGCGGATCTGGTGGAGTACGAGAAGGTTCTGAAGCTCTTCTTCGTCCCCGTGTGGCGTTGGCCGGGGAAAGAACCTGTCATGCACTGCAACAATTGCAACCTCTTCTTTCCTGAGTCCTACTCTCTCCCGCCTCCGAAGACCACCGTGGACTCTGCGGCGGTCTCGGAGGCCCTGCGGTGCCGATTTTGTGATCGGGTTGTGGAGCCCGAGTTCAGCTTCTGCCCCTTCTGTGGCGCTGCACAGTGAAATGAATCAAAAACTTGCGTTTTAGGGTTTTGATGTGGTCACTGAAGACTGTATCTTTGTAAATTGAAATCGATGCAAATTTTATAGTTTAGCAAGTTGCTTGGTTGCCAAGAAAATGTAGCAGAAATTGGAATCAATTTTTGTGGAGTAGATTTCAATTTGGGGTTTAGGGTTTTTGAGTGCTCTGTACTCTGGTATTTCTGTAATTTGAAGTAAAATGTAATTTGATGTTGCAGAAAATTGGGTTGGGTTTATTTTTGCATATTTGTTTCGAAGCCAATCTTATCATTTTTTTTAAACAAATGATCTTATCTATATTTATATTAAGGGAATGGGTGGGCTTAGACTCATAGGATGCGTTTGTTGTACCAAACTATCTCGGACAGAACTAAGCTCAGAGACTAACTTGGAGTGGCTTAGACTAGGACTAAGCTCAGGGACTAACCTGGATTGGCTTAGACTAGATTAAGCTGGACTAACTTAATGAAGCGTTTGTTGTAGTGTCAGACTAAGAAGCTGGACTAACAATAAATTAATATTATATTTGAATTTTTTTCTATTAAGAATATCAAAATTAATAGATTAAAGAAAGAGGATACCTTCTTCGCCAAATTGCTGGTGTTCCTCAGCAACTTGGAAGTTACAAAATTTCCAATAACAAAAGGCTTAACCCTGATCCCTGAAGATAGACCTCCGATGCTAAAGACCCAATTTCCAAATATTTTGATTATTACAAATAAAAAGTACCCAGAACCCTAAAAATATCCAATCCCCATCCTTCTCGCCCTCAGATTCCTATACCCATGGCCATGTATACGGCTGAAGATAGACATCGACGACTAAAGGCCGTCGTCGAAGAGCCGAGCTTGATCAGGCAAAGAAATCGCAAGACTATAGAATCGATCCAGTTTGAGATTCGCATCGAAGGCGACCGCCAAGAGGAACTCATCGATTAATTTCCCAACGAGCTTGATCTAGTAGAGAGAGAGGTAGAGACAGAGATAGATGAGGAAAGACAAAGAAGGAGGCAGTGAGTGAGGAAAGCGAAGAAGGCATATCGTAGTCCTTGGCAATCCCATGGTTCAGCACGGGACTAGTTTGGACAATCTAACGAGGCCCGGAGTCCACACTAGTCCGGGCTAGTCTCACTTAAGTTAGTCCCCAAACATACCAAACATGGGACAATAATCCTAGCTAGTCTAGTCCCACTTAATAAGGTGAAACAAACACACCCATAATGGACTAGCAATAATGTGGTTCAAATTCACTTTTGGAGAGAATCGAACCTAAGACCTCTCACTTACAAATGAAGAGAAATACTATCAGATCATAGTATTAAGTGGCAATTTTATAATTATAATTGTTGAGAAATAACGAAAAACTTTTTGAAAACGCGTATTTTAGAACTTATGCTTGTAAGCGTTTTTGTGGATGGATGCATTGTTTTAAGTTTTTCTATCAAACATGAGAGCCCGATATTGTAAGAATTGGGTAATTGACTTTCATTAAAAAGAGTGATGTTTTTCATACAAGTACAGCACACGACATGTGATTGGATGGTGGTCTAAAACACCAAATTTCTAAGAGTGGGAAACAAAATCAAGGACATGTAAGGAGAAGAAAATAAAAGATATTAACACTGCACACAAAAAAGAAAGGAAAAAAAAGGTAGTGCACAATTTCTTCTCTTCAATTGTACAAGGCTATTTCTAGATACTATTTTCTTCTTTGCCTCAGACCAATAAACAGTTCCCGCCGAGTCGCTCTTGGATTTGGTTGTCTAAGCCAAGGAATACCAAACTGCAAGGGCTTATTGAATGATCATTTTATTTGCAAGTTTGTGCAGGAGGAGACCGTTCAAGCAAGCAGGATGGTTCCTGAGTTTTTCATGTACAAAAGAGGGATTTCTTGTTTTGGATTCGGGTTTAAGTTGATTTGGTGAAGGGTAGTTGCTTATCTCCTCGTTCCAAGGCGTCTCTCCATTGCCTATACCTCACTCCTAGCTTGTCGTAGGTCACTGGCCAATTCCAGACATTTGCCCCGTTGTTCATTCGCTCTTGTTGGCCTAGGACAAGCCTTAGATCCTCGTTCAAAACCTGTGTGGATGGAGTACAACAAATTTTGTAAGCGGGAATGCGAGAGAAAATAGTTCTGTGAGAAGTGAAGTATGTCACAAAAAAGGTTGTTTACCTGTTCGGCAAAATGCCTCCACACAAAGTTCATGAAGGGAACGTGCTTCAGAACAGGCGCAAAATCTAGTGACATTCTGTATAACAACCTTGTTTTACCTCTAGAAGAAGGTAGGCATACATGGAGTTGATGAAGATGTGTGGAACACTGTTTAGCACTCTGCCCTTCTAGTTTTCCCGGCTTTGATATCCCGATGGTTGAGTTAACCATACAAGGTGGTCGAAATTCCATATCTATAGGATAAGGGTCCCAATATCCTTGGAGGCCAGATGTAGGCGTCAAGAATTTCACAAAGCTGAAGATTCAGATCATGTACAACAGTTAAGTTCTGAACTTCTGATAAAACTGATTTGTTTTGAAACAACGCGCTACAACAGAAGCAATTCCATACTGATGGATGGATTCAACATAAAGGAATAGAGAAACAAACCTGGGAACACTCCATCCCTTGGCGAAGGTTGATGTGTGAGTGAAAGGAGCATGGGCGAGATCTAAAAGGTTATCAAGAAGCAGCCCATGTTCCACTGGGAGTTCTATGACAAGCTGCCACGAAAACAGTAAGAAAATGTTACAACACTTTCCACATATATAAATAATCTCTAACCTTCTTGAAGAAGAGCTAAAAGGATCAGAATTCCGTTTATAGCATACCTCGGCGTGGATTTGAAATCCTGCAGGAGGTTGTAAAGAAGGAAGAGTGACTGACGGAGGATCATCACCAGGCCAAATCCACAACATTCCATCTTTCTCGAAACATGGCAATGACTTAATCTTCACTTTGTGTAATCGCGTAGATGGCATTTTTTCACATGTTCCATCGGTTGAGTATTCCCACCCTGAAATTTATCCATCAGAATGTTGTCAAACTGTTGAATCCTATAATCATAAAAATATCCATTGTTGTATGACCTAAATATAGTGCAAAAGGCAATGCCTTTTTAAGATGTCACTAACCATGGTAGGGACACGTGATACGGCCCTCATTTACTGAACCGAGGTCAAGAGGGCAAGCTCTATGCGCGCAGGTATTTTGGACACATCCAGGTTTCCCGTCTTTCCCACGAAAGAGAACCCACGGTTCCTCAAAGCAATCAAGTGGAACCTGAAAAAGGAAAATCGATAAGACTCTTATTCCACAATGAAACTAACTAGTAGCAAAGAACAAGTTCTTCAAAAGATTAACCCCGCAGAAGAAGTGTAATCCGATAGATAATATCCAATCTCCGTAATGATCAAACTATAATATGTAGACGAAAACCAATGCCACTGAAATAACTATGTTTTTTGTTGTTGTTACTGATATTGTAGCTAATGCACAAGTAATGAATGACAAATTCGAAGAACTAGCCTACCATGGTATCATCTTTCAGGTCAGTGGTGAAGGCAACAGGGTACCAAAAATTTTTCAATCGGGGATGGTAGGATTGAACTGGACCTGAAACATTCAAGCTTTTTCGAGGCGGCTTCCGTTTTACAGAATCTAGAGATTGCGTAGAAGTGCTGGGAGAAGGGGATGCTTCCTCGGACGATGTAGTTGCTCCATCTTGTAGCAGCTTATCATTCACTAATTCCTCCATGTAAGCCAATTTATCTAACGCTGTGGAAACCCTTGCTTCCGATATATGAACCTGTTGTAATTCAATTCCAATAGTATCTGATCAGCTGGATAGTCTAGAACTCATTGATCTTTGTTAGTGCGACTCAAATTTCAAGGAGGATAAATGGAAGGCTATTTCAAGTTATTTGGAAGTTACAGGATTTTATATCGTCAGGCGTTAAAAATTTATGCACCTGTCTATGAGCCTCTCGTAGTTCTTCTTGCAACTCCGCGAGCTCCTTCTTGACGGTACCTATAGACTTGTAATCTCGGGCTAGAGGATTTAGAACGTCCACAACCTGAGCAGCCATACCCGAGTGTAAGAATCCTAACGGAACATTTCAAAAACTAAAAAGATAAAAAATTATCAACTAAATTATAGTTTCCTTCCATGTATATGTCAATGCTCAACGCGTAGCACTAGAAAATTTCAAGATTTTGAGATTAGAACTTGATATATCGTCTAGAATCTAGATAGAAGTTACTCATATTAGCACTCTGACCTTTTCATGGAGGAGCATGATTGCAAGCACATCTTGTCGAGCTCGCCAATCGCAGTACTGTATATCATACCTAGCAACTTCCAATGCTTGATTTGCATCCAAGAACTTGCCTTTAGATTGTGAAAATTTCGACCTCGGATCCTCCACATCAAACAGTGTGCTCCAAATATTCTTCTTCTCTATCTCTGATTCCTCTCCGAATACAGCAAACACCCGAAATCCTCCTCTCACACCCTGAAATACAACAATCCCAACAACCTAAGCCACCATATAATAACTTACTATGCTTATCATTAGCTTAAAAATCATCGCTTTAATCTTGTTTAATTTGGGACTAAGCACTAGTTTCAATCTACAATCTCAATTAATCAACAAACCAACTAAGTTTCCCTTCAAATTTAGCATGTGCCCACTTAAATGAAAGGTGAAACCTATCCAAAGTTATCGACTTTTTTACCCATTAGTTATCAAACATACTAGATTCTGGACTTGTTTGAAAATGATTTCATATCGAAACTTCTAATAAAAAACCCTAAAAGTCACTTTTATAATACATAAACACTTTGAACATATCCTACCAAACATTATCATAAACGCTTTTGATTATTAAAGCCGTTTCCAAAAGTCTTGTAGCATGCATTAATCAAAAGCCGTTTCCAAAAGTCTCCTAGCATGCATTAATCCACATTTCAACCGACAAGTCTCTTAAATTTGATAAGTAGGAATCCGTACCTTCCTGGTGCTAAGCTTGGTCGGTCTACAAAAAGATATTGGCAAGGATAGAGCTGCAGCTGTGGCTACAATGGTCATGGCGTTTGAAGCCGACAGACTCATGGCTCAGAGACACAGAGAGAGAGAGAGAGAAACGTAAGATATTGGCGTCACAAATTTAGTGTTGGAAATTTCTGTTGATAAGTGGCTGCTCTAGCCCGCGATCTCAGTTGTCCTCCCAGGATATGCCACGTGGACAAAGTTGTCTACCACGTGGCAAGCTCTAGTTCCACATGCTCTTCGCTTGTGTAGGAGTATTTGGCAAAAGTGGGCCAAAGGCGGAGCCAGGAAGAGATTAAGATAGTTTTCAGGGTCATTTTGACATTTATTTTACGTATAAAAGTGTAGCATTATGTAAGCTCAAGACTTCAATTTGATATTGTTACTTTAATTTTGTTCATAAGGTTTATTTGAGGTCGGTGACTTCTGTAGAGTTGAGGCAATTCGTTGCTTGTAAGCTTTGAGGAGGACTCCGGTTTGGAGATTAGTGGAAGGGGAGAAGAAGAAAGTTAAAGAGGCTTGAGATATAAGTTTAACAAAGAGGATGATGAGGACTAGACCATATGAAACCCAAACGACGATGACGGTTGCTCACCACACAACAGAGTAATTTTTGTAAGATCAGAAAAGTTTTTAAATTGATGCTTTTAGATTTCTTCTAAGCTAAAATACTAGCTCCGCCACTGGAATGGGGCCCTTATATCGTGCCAGCTCGGATGACCAAGATATCTTGATCTATCTTTTATCCTCCCCGTTAAGTGTCTTTTGTCTGCACTTTGAGCGTTGGGTTTTGAAATGGGTGGGTGCTAAGCCTCAATTTCTTGTATGTGGGACATTTTGTAATGTTATCCGTTGATCCAATTAATTTATGATAAATTGATTGGCAAAGGGTGATTATTTGTTATCATAGATGTTGATGGTTGTGAATTGTGATTGATTGCTTAGGGTATAGCATCTCACTGTTGAGTAGATCAAAATATTGAAGAAAAAAAGAGTATATGCTTTGACATGCTTAATGGGTTAGGCTCGCGCCCGGGCCGGTTCAACCTCAACTTTGGGCCGGGCATTTGGTCGGTGAAACGGGTTTGATCATTGTTATGTCTTGTGATGAGGAAATTTGGTAGAAAAATAGTTCGTAGCTATGCGCTTCTTTTAGGAATTACTTCTATAAAGTGTTTGGATTTGGATTTGGTTGGGTTTCGGCTCAGTCCAATTGGTTTGGTTTGGTTTGGTTTGGAGAATAGAGAAGATAGGAAGAGTGGAAGAGAAGTAGAGGCGGACAGCAAGACTAGAGGAAGAGGTGAAGAGAGGAGAATGAGATAGAGAAAGAAGGCAACTCAAAATGAAGGGTAATGCTAATGAGACTAAATTTGTAAACAAAATTTTGTAAATTGAATGATATGGAAGCTTATGATTGGATTATTATTTAAGCGTTGATAAACATGCTTATTTCTATTTGTGACACATCATTTTGTTTACAAATTTTATCTACAAATGTAGTTTTTCTAGCATTACCCCAAAATGAAGGACAAACTTGCATCCAGATTACTTTATGGGTGTACTTCAGTTTCACTCATGTGCGAATAACATACTTTAACGATATAAATTTTAAAAATCGGATTCATCTACTTAAATTATCAATTAAAGATCATTCATGTAGAAATTCAATCAAATATGTGTTTCCAGCAAATTGACAACTATCATAACAATCCCATTCTTATGATGGAACATTCATTAGTTTGACACATATAAATGATGATCGTCAAAGTGATTGATATTCTATAGAGACATCACTTAAATGATGATTAAGAAACAAAGAAGCTCCAATATTAAGTTTCAAACATCATCACAAATGGTTGGACAAGAAAGAGCAAACCGAGCAACTATAGTTGAATGTGTATCGTCAAAAAGTAAAAATAATGTTAGAGTTCGATTTGTTGAGTTTTAGAATTGTCACAGGATAATAAATTGATGTTAAAAAAATTTCAGCTCAATTAAGTCTTATACGCATGTTCCGCGATGCAAATGTCCACTCACAAATGACGAGTTCAACTCAAATAATTAAAATACTCAACTCTAATCATAGTAGACATCATATTACTTAACTCAAACTCTCAATCTCTTTCAATATCTCTATATAAATTTGTCTGTCTATACAATTGTCACAGAAAAGATCTGGAGAGGATACACACATCATATTACTTAACTCAAACTCTCAATCTCTTTCAATATCATCATATAAATTTGTCTGTCCATACAATTATCACAGAAAAGATATGAAGAGGATACCCATTCAATTAATTAAATCTCAATCGCTAAAACGAGTTGGAGAGTAAGCGATTATGGGCCTTTGGTGTTGCATATCTGACTTCTTTGGACGTTCAATACGTGCCACCTAAAACTAATAAAAAAACAGAAAACATTGAAAAAATCTGAGCCGACAGTGGCAGCCTGTTGCCCAAGATTAGATTGCGGGCAAAAGAAGCAACCTCCAATCAATCAGACAGACAACCAGTCAAACATTACTCAAGTTGTCTACCAACAAACTAAACCTTCCAATTAACGAAATTAATCCAGTCCAATCCGCCATGAGCAGCAAGCCACCACCTTTAACTTCGACGAACAACCCTCCAAAATATCTCCTCCTCTACCCCTTTATCATGGACTTACTGTAGAGAGAGAGAGAGAGAGAGAGAGAGAGAGAGAGAGAGAGTAGAAACAGAGTATGATGAGCAGGACAACGAGATGTCCGAAAGAGGACAAGGCGGGGCCTTTCTTCCTAGCCACTCTGGTGCTCTGGTTCGTCTCCGTTCTGTTCGAAATACTCTTCCACCGGCGCTCGGAGTTGCTCGCCGTTGTTGCCGGCTGCTTCTTTTACCAATTTGCCAACTGGGTTGTCCGCAGTTTCGTCTCCCGTGACCCTCTCTTCGTCAACACCTCGGTTTCGCTCCTCCACTCCTCCATAACCTCCGCTTCAGGTCTCTCTCTCTAACTTTCGCTTTTTGAATTTTTTTTCTGGGTTGTGTTAGCTTCTTTGTCTGAAACACTCTGCGGAAGTGATAGGTTAGACAAAGTAATGGAATCTTTGTACTGAAATTAACGTTTGAATTTTGAACTTTGTTAGCAAAAAACTCAGTTAATTAGTAGAAGGTGGGAAAGTGATGATATGAAGATATCTTTTAGTTATTTGCGGAGCCACGGAGGAGAATTGGTTAGTTTAGATGTCGGCTTTAAGGTTTCCTATGTGCCTAGGTTTCTCTTATCTAATGTGTTGAAAACACTGCACAAACTCAAAGACAGGGAACGAGTTTACCAGGAAAATTGAAGAACCAAAGAACACAAAAATATCTTGGGTTGAGTCGCGAACAATGTCGCTTTCTTTAAGACGTTTCACGGCTCTGCCCAAGATGTGCAAGCAGTCACAAGTGCCACACCGTCCTCGGGATAAAACAGCCCATAATCACCACTGAATAGACCTTCCTTTGCACTGAGGAAGATCCAAAGCCTTCACCCACTCAACAACTCAATGTTCTCAAAGTATTTCTCAGTTTTTTTCAGTGTATTCCACCAGACTAGAACCCTAGCATATATATACTACTTAGAGAGATATGGGATAGTTGAGGAGAAAATGCTCACAAAATCCGGCCATTAAATCAGGAAGCAATATCAGTTAGTTGAGAAAGAATAGGTCTTCTAAACTAAACAAAACTTTCTGTTGAAGAAAAAGGATTCTCCATAAAATTAGGAATCCAACGTTAACCTATCTGACTAATCCTAAATTTTAAATAAACATACAACCCCAATAATCCCCCACTTGGTTATTTAAACTTGAACATTGAGTAAACTGTAATAGAGTCGTGCATAAATGATGGTGTTATTCAACTTGAACCAAAACATAGTGACATCGCTTCAGAATAACAAGAGTAACACTTAAGGGGGTGTATTCAATTGAGATTTTGAGGCATTTTAATTCTCTTAATGAATCTAGGGGTATTCAATCAGGATTTTAAGTGATTCTCTGAAATTCAAGGTGTATTCAATCAGGATTTTAAGATAGTTTATTAAAATCCTTATAAATTCAAGTGTATTCAATTAGGATTTTAAAGAAGTTTATAACATTTCAGGTGTATTCAATTAGAAATTGATTTGAAAGAATTTGAAAAAGTTGAGAAATTAGAGGGAATTGGAGAGATTTCGTAGTGTATTTTAAGCATCCACAAATCTCACCTCTCCCCATGAGATTTCGAGGGAATTGAATCAAAATTTTATATGGAATCTCTATAAATCAATTAAACTCCATAAAAATCCATGGATTTATAATTCCACTAAAGTCTCTCAAATTCCTGATTGAATACACCCCCCCTTAGTTTTGAACTCAATCTTTGACAACAAAACACACACGACTCCTCTTGGGTGAAGCTTGAAGCCAGCACAACATGTGCTTGTATTCCAGTTTAGTGATAGTGCTAGAAGTTAGCCCTAGGAACTTCATAGAAGGCGGCCTCACCTTTACTATCACAAAGGTGAAACTATCAAGGATACTCCTATAGCTAGATATCCTACTCAACTAGAATATAGTTTTCATTAAGAGTTTCATAATTCATCCTTTACTTGTGCTACAGGATTTCATGCCTTTACAGACAACTTCTACAAAAAGTATGGCATGAGTCCATATCACTTCATGACTTGTTATTACCTGTTGAATCAATTTCTTGGGATCTCCAGTCCAAAGGTTAGGTTACCATCACAAGTGACTCAACTTATCAAGGGCTTTAACCCCATTCCGCTAGAGGTTTTTCAAACTTTTCTCGTGCTAATCCTTTCGTCAAAGGGTCAGCAAGATTATCTTAAGACCTGACATGATCTATTCTGATAGTCCCTGTGGAAAGAAACCCTATTACCGTGCTATGTTTTCGACGAATCTGTCGTCTCTTTCCATTATAATATTGATTTTCCACTTTTGCAATGGTTGTTGTGCTATCACAGTGAATAAGCACAGCAGGAACTGGTTTCTCCCACAATGGAATGTCTGACAAAAGATCTCTCAACCATCCTGCTTCTTCACTAGCTGTTGCTAGGGCAATCATTTCAGATTCCATTGTTGATTGAGCAAGTATGGTCTGTTTCTTAGACTTCCACGAGACTGCAGCTCCATCTATATTAAAATTATAGCCACTCGTGGCTTTAGAGTCTTTTGATAATGTATTCCAATCAGCATCGTTGTATCCTTCAAGAACAGCTGGAAACTTTTCATAACATAGACCAAAATTGATGGTCCTCTTAAGGTATCTCATTACCCTTTCAATTGCATACCAATGTTCCATATTGGGACTGCTCATGTACCTACACAAAACCCAAACTACATAGGCTATGTCTGGCCTAGTGCAATCAATAGGATATTGGAGGCTACCAATGATGCTCGCGTACTCAATTTGTTTAACACTTTCACCAGTGTTCTTAAACAACTTCACACTAGGATCAGACGGTGTACAAGCAGGCTTACAATCAAAATATATGAACTTCAAAAAAATTTCTAAATAATGTGACTGACTTAGAGAAAATCCCTTCTTAGTTTTGTTAACCTTTATTCCAAGAATTAAATTTGTCTTTCCTAAATCCTTCATATCAAAGTTATTGCATAGCAAGGTTTTAACTTCATTTACCAGGTGAATATTAGAGCCAAAAATAGGCATGTCATCAACATATAAACATATTACAACACATAGATTACTCTCAGTTTTAATATACATGCACTTATCACTTTCATTAATTTTGAAGCCATTATCAAGAAGTACAACAACAACAAAGCCTTTTCCCACTAAGTGGGGTCGGCTATATGAATTCTAGAACGCCATTGCGCTCGGTTCTGTGTCATGTCCTCCGTTAGATCCAAGTACTCTTAAGTCTTTTCTAAGAGTCTCTTCCAAAGTTTTCCTAGATCTTCCTCTACCCCTTCGGCCCTTGACCTCTGTTCTGTAGTCGCATCTTCTAACCTGAGCGTCAGTAGACATTCTTTGCACATGTCCAAACCACCGTAATCGATTTTCTCTCATCTTTCCTTCAATTTCAGCTACAACTTTACCTCGGATATCCTCATTCCTAATCTATCCTTTCTCGTGTGCCCACACATCCAACGAAGCATCCTCATCTCCGCTACACCCATTTTATGTATGTGTTGATGCTTCACCGCCCAACATTCCGTGCCATACAGCATCGCCGACCGTATTGCCGTCCTATAAAATTTTCCCTTGAGCTTCAGTGGCATACGGCGGTCACACAACACGCCTGATGCTCTTCCACTTTATCCATCCAGCTTGTATTCTATGGTTAAGGTCTCCATCTAATTCTCCGTTCTTTTGCAAGATAGATCCTAGGTAGCAAAAGCGGTCGCTCTTTGGTACTTCTTGATCTCCGATCCTCACCCCTAACTCATTTGGGCATCCATTTGCACTGAACTTGCACTCCATATTTTCTATCTTTGATCGACTTAGGCGAAGACCTTTAGATTCCAACATTTCTCTCCAAAGGTTAAGCTTGCATTTACCCCTTCCTGAGTTTTATCTATCAACACTATATCGTCTGCAAAAAGCATACACCAAGGAATATCGTCTTCAATATGTCTCGTTAACTCATCCATTACTAATGCAAAAAGGTAAGGACTTAAGGATGAGCCTTGATGTAACCCTACAGTTATGAGGAAGCTTTCAGTTTGTCCTTCATGGGTTCTTACGACCGTCTTTGCTCCATCATACATATCCTTTATAGCTTGGATATATGCTACTCGCACTCCTTTCTTCTCTAAATTCCTCCAAAGAATTTCTCTTGGGACCCTATCATATGCTTTTTCCAAATCTATAAAGACCATGTGTAAATCCTTTTTCCTATCTCTATATCTTTCCATCAATCTTTGTAAGAGATAGATAGCCTCCATGGTTGAGCGCTCTGACATGAACTCGAATTGGTTGTCCGAAACCCTTGTCTCTTGCCTCAATCTATGCTCAATGACTCTCTCCCAGAGCTTCATTGTCTGACTCATTAGCTTAATACCCCTATAGTTTATGCAATTTTATACGTTGCCCTTATTCTTGTAGATAGGCACCAAAGTGCTCTTTCACCACTCATTTGGCTTCTTCTTCGTTTTCAAAATCCTATTGAAAAGGTCTGTGAGCCATGCTATACCCGTCTCTCCCAAGACTTTCCACACTTCGATCGGTATATCATCTGGGCCCATTGTTTTTCTATGCTTCATCTTTTTCAAAGCTACAACCACTTCTTCCTTTCGGATTCGGCGGTAAAATGAGTAGTTTCTACACTCTTCTGAGTTACTCAACTCCTCCAAAGAAGTACTCCTTTCATGTCCTTCATTGAAAAGATTATGAAAATAATCTCTCCATCTGTATTTGACCGCGTTCTCTTTAGCAAGAGCCTTTCCATTCTTGTCCTTGATGCACCCCACTTGGTTTAGGTTCCTTGTCTTCTTTTCCCTTACTCTAGCTAGTTTATAGATATCCAACTCTCCTTCTTTGGTATCTAGTTGCTTATACATATCGTCATAAGCCGCTAGCTTAGCTTCTCTCACAGCTTTCTTCGCCTCCTACTTCGCTATTTTATACCTTTCACCGTTTTAAATTATCAAATTTAGCATGCCATTGTTTAGAAGCTTGTTTTAAACCATAAAGTGACTTATTTAATTTACAAACTTTATGTTGTTGCCCAGGTATTACAAAACCATCAAGTTGATCCATGTAAATTTCTTCCTCTAATATTTAAAAAGGCAATTTTAACGTCTATTTGATGCACAACAAGATTATGTAAAGAAGCTAATGCAAACATGACTCGAATGGACGTAATTCTAGAGACTAGTGAGAAAGTGTCAAAGAAATCGACATTCTCTCTTTGCCTAAAACTTTTAGCTACTAAATTGACATTCTCTCTTTGCCTAAAACCTTTAGCTACTAACCTGGCTTTAAACTTATCAATTGTGCCATCGGATTTTAACTTCTTCCTTAGCACCCATTTGCAGCCAATGGTTTTGCATCCTGGAGGTAGCTCAACCAAGTGCCAAGTTCCATTCGATTCTAGTGAATCCATCTCATCGTTTATGGCTTCTTGCCATGAGTGTGCATCCAAAGAAGTCAATGCCTCTTGGAGTGTTGTAGGATCTTCTTCCAGTGCATAAGTTTGGAAGTCACCCCCAAAATCCTTGGTGACTTTGGTTCTCTTCCTTTTCCTTGGTTCAAAACTAGTTTCGACCGAATCATTTAGAGCATGGCTGCTCGTTCGATCCTTCCTTAAATTAGTTGAGGTTAAACCCCCACTATTCCTTGACATAAAAGGAAATTTGTTCTCAAAGAAATCAACATTATTAGATTAAATAACAACATGGTTCTTTAAATCATAAAATCTATATGCTTTACTATGGAGTGCATAACCAATAAAAACACTCAAAAGCTCTACTCTCTAGTTTTGACCTTTTTGGGTCAGGTTTTCGTACGTAAGCTAAGCAGCCCCATGTTCTTAAGTAGGACACAACAGGCTTCCTAGTTCTCCAAATTTCAAACGGTGCAATTTTAGTTTTTGAAGAGGGAACCCTGTTGAGAACATAACAGACAGTTAAAAATAATTTCAGCCCACCAATATGAAGCACAACCATAGTTAAGAAGCACAACCACTGTGTAATTCACAAAGTGTCCTATTTTTTCTTTTTGCTTTGCCATTCATTTCTGGGGAGTACGGTGCAGTTGTTTCATGTAATATGCCTAGATTTTTACAATGATCATTGAAAGCAACAAATTCATATTCAAGTCCCCTATCACTACGAAGACTTCTAACTTTTCGATTAAATTGATTCTCTATATATCATAGTGGATTAAGTCAAGTAGTTCAGTTTCTCTATGTACTGATTTGTGTGGTTTTCTCGTGATCTTTGCCTGACTACAATATTCACATTTTTCAAAGTCCTTTACTGAGATTTCAGGAATTAGTTCTAAACTACTCAGTCTAATTTACTAACTTCTTGTTTACATGACATAACCTAGCATGCCACATATTGAAAGAAGATAACATGTAAGCAGAAACAACAGTTTATTCATAACATCAATATTGAGTTTGAACATTCCATCAATGGCATACCCCTTTCCCACAAAGAGACCATTCTTTGTGAGAGTATACAAGTCAACCCCAATAGTTTGTGTGAACCCAACCTTATTGATAAGGTAACATGAGACCAAATTCTTCCTGATCTCTAGAACATGCAGCACCTCTTTCAATAGTACAGTTTTCCCTGAAGTGAACTTGAGCTCCACTTCTCCAACTCCAGCAACATGTGTTGAGTAAGAGTCACCCAATAGAACCCTTCTGTCCTCCGCCTCAGTGTAAGACTTAAAAAGTCCACGATCATAGCAGACATGGTGCGAAGCACCATTGTCCACCCCCCACCCCTCAGATCCATCAACCAAGTTGATCTCTGACACCATTGCAACAAGCTGATCCTGTGTGAGATTGGCTTGAGGAGCAGTTCTCCGTTTGTTGCGACAGTTACGAGCAAGGTGTCCAGGCTTGTCACAGTTATAGCACAGAAATGGCTTAACTGTTTCATCTCTTGGGGGGGTACTTTTCTGTTGTTATTGCAATAGGTGTTTTGTACCTTCGTAGGGTTCTTGTTGCTGGAGCGAGTCTTGGTGACATTCTTCAGATTCTTACCATTAGGTTTGAGAACAACAGCAGCATGGTTCTTCGAGTATAATTTCTTGTTGGTATTCGAGATGACAAGGACCTCTTCTCGCAGATCTTGCTTCCTGGCTTTTTCCTCGATTTGAAGACGAGTAATCAAGCTTTCAAGAGAAAACTCTTTTGTCTTGTGTCGCAGATCCTTCTTGAACTCCTTCCTGCTTGGTGGCAACTTGTCAATGATCACAGCAACCTGGAATTGTTCATCCAGGTTCATTCCTTCAGATATGATCTCATGAGCAATCTTCTGCAACTCATGCGATTAGGCCTCCACAGATTTGTCATCCTTCGTTTGGAACTTGAGGTAACGACTGACTGCAAATTTCTTGGCTCCCACTTCTTCAGTATCATACTTATTTTGGAGTGCATCCCAGAGTTCCTTAGCAGTTTTACAGGAAGAGTAGTAGTTGTAAAGATCATCTCATAAACCATTTAAAATATAGTTTTTGCAGAGAAAGTCATTTTCATTCCATGTTTGAAATAGTTTGAATTGTTCAGCAGTTGGATGATCAGGTAGTAGTGGCATCTCAGAAGTGCAGTTTGAAGCAATTTTCTTGGTGGTTAAGAAAAATAACATCTTTTGTCTCCACCGTTTAAAGTGAAGTCCTTCAAACTTGACAGGTTTGTTCAAATCCGTGATGAAGGGAGTGATTTCAGTGTCCATGGCATAAAAAAAAATAAACATCTTAAAATTGTTGAAAACACTGCACAAACTCAAAGACAGGGAACGAGCTTACCAGGAAAATTGAAGAACCAAAGAACACAGAAATATCTTGGGTTGACTTGCGGACAATGTCGCTTTCTTTAAGACGTTTCGTGGCTCTACCCAAGGTGTGCAAGCAGTCACAAGTGCCACGCCGTCCTCAGGATAAAACAGCCCAGAATCACCATTGAATAGACCTTCCTTTGCATAATAGGAAGATCCAAAGCCTTCACCCACTCAACAACTCAATGTTCTCAAAGTATTTCTTAGTTTTTTTTTCAGTGTATTCCACCAGACTAGAACCCTAGCATATATATACTACTTAGAGAGATATCAATGTTGGGATAGTTGAGGAGAAAATGCTCACAAAATCCGGCCATTAAATCAGGAAGCAATATCAGTTAGTTGAGAAAGAATAGGTCTTCTAAACAAAACAAAACTTTCTGTTGAAGGAAAAGGATTCTCCATAAAATTAGGAATCCAACGTTAACCTATTTGACTAATCCTAAATTTTAAATGAACATACAACCCCAACATTATGATTGAGGCTGGTTTGGAAGCCATTGTTTCTTTGATTAGATTGGATATGTTGGGGTCTCTGAGCACACAGAGACTTTGCTACAACCCCGAGATGCCACTATGGCGTCCTGGTCCCTCGGACCAAGGACATTGTATCATTGGCCCGAACGCCATGGTGACATTCCGGAGTGTAGAGAAGTTCTCCTGAGCACGACATGTTGTGCATAAAAGGGTAATACTTGTCAGAGTAGAATTGTATATTATGATTTCTTAACTGCGATGTTATAGATTTTTGGGCAATGGACGAAGCAGGTGCAGGCATATAGGATATAGATCAGAACTTGCAATAGCTAATTTGAAAAACGTTTGAGTTCAAGTTCCGAAATCAAGATACTTAGCCTTCGACATTCATAACCAACTAAATTTTCAAGTCCCTACAAAACTTTTCCAGCTAACCGGTTTTTTAACTTCTTTCTGTAACTAGCTTGAGCGGATCTTTCTTCAATCCTATTATATTTGATGTTAAGTTAAATTTGTCTGTTTTTGCAGTGGTATTCATTTTGGTTAATCGGTGGATAGAAAATGGCTCGGTTGGAATGTTTGAGCATGCGGAGTTGGTTGGACGTACTTGGCCATGGGCATACCCAGCTTTGTGCTTCTCATGCGGTTACTTTGCATATGATCAGTGGGATATGCTGCAGTATGGGCTATATAGCGGTTGGATCCCTTCCATCTTGATGCATCATCTGGTTCTCCTCATTTGTTTTACTCTTGCTTTGTATCGGAATGTCACCATCAATTACCTTATTCTCACTCTCATTTGTGAGGTATGTTGAACTATCTTCTTCAAAGCTTTCTTTTCCTTAGGCTTTCCTTCGCTTCTTCAGATAATATTTCTCAAGTGTAAAGAAAATTCATCCTTGAGTGTAAACTGGTCGGTTGAACTGTGAGCCAATTGGACCCTGACACGACGACTTGAACCCATTGCTGCAGTAGAGATTGACAGATTTTCACCCAAGCTTCAAACCCTGTCGTTAAACATAAGGTCCATTATTACTAAGCCTCGCATCGCTGTGATCATTTCGTAAACATATTGCATGGTAGTAGAAGATGTCAATGTTAAGAATCCGAAATCTTAAGGGGATTTAGACTCGTAAAGTGGATTCTACATGAAACTGATTCTGATATTTCTTTTTCTTTTGACAGCTGCACTCTATCTTTCTGCATGTGAGGAAAGTGCGGCGGATGGCTGGCATTCGTGACGCTACAAGCAAAATTGTAAAGGCAGAGTGGGTTCTTAATTGGGTCACCTTCACTCTAGCAAGGACGGCACCTCACATTCTCATCACAGCCAAGCTCTTCTGCGATGCTCCCAAATTCGGAAAGGGTATAGAGCTGCCAATTGCGCTGTTTGGAATGTTCGGAATGAACTTTCTGAATGCTTCTCTTGGCATAGATCTCTTCCATGCTTTCAGGAGAGAGAGGAATCCTCAGCATGCTAATGCTCATCATGAATGACAAGGCCAAAGATAAGAGTCGCAAATAATTTTGGTTTCTGTTGTTTTATTTAATTGATTTTGCACATGAAATCATCGTTGTAGATAGAAATGAGTTGTTCTTTGAGAAATTAACAATGTAATTTATGTGAGCATGTGAAAAGTATGGTTTGTTTCCATTTAAGGTTTTTTTTTTATTTTTCAAATTATTTAGTTTATTTGGTTGTTCTTAGATGAAAAAATGAAAAAAAGAAAAAAGAATTGTTTCCATTTAAGTTTATTTATTTATTTATTTTTTTTTTTTCAAATTATTTAGTTTATTTGGTTGTTCTTAGATGAACAAATGAAAAAAAAAAATTGTTTCCATTTAAGTTTTTTTTTTTAAATTTTAGTTTATTTGGTTGTTCTTAGATGAAAAATTGAAAAAAAAAACAGAAACCAGGAACAAATAAAAAAGAGGTCCTACCGGGAGTCGAACCCAGGTCGCTGGATTCAAAGTCCAGAGTGCTAACCACTACACCATAGAACCCTTTTTGATTTATAAGTTCACCAGATATATTATGTCAAAAAAGATAATATTAGGTTTAATAACATTATTAAATTTGTTTTATTAAACTTGACATGGATACATTCTGAGACACCCCGACCTCGAAAAGTCGAAGCATGCTGGCCATCACCGTGAGATGACGTAACCATAAGGATAAATGATGTGAAAAAATGAGTAAATTTAAAACTAATTAGAAATAATATACTAAACAGTGATAGAGTGCGCAATCTTGGGGCCCGGGCCGGGATGTGTGACACATTCTCAAATCAACAAAATAGAATGTATCCATATAAGTTTAAAAAATGGATTAGAGAAAAGATTTAATGAATTTTATATAAAACATGGGTGTATTTTATATTAAAAAGGTACTTTTTAATATAACAAATTGGTATATTTAAGAATGGGAACATATAAGATTAAAAAATTGAATTTTTTTTTATAAAAATTTAATGGGTAAAAACTTATTCTAATTTTATTTTTTATATTTTGGAAATGTTTGAATTGAAAATTAATTAGGGTGTGAGTATTAAAACTCTAAATCAATTACTAATTTTTATTATAAAAATTATGTAACTTACATGTAATTTATTAATACATTAATTTTCGGGATTTTGATCAAAATCTAAAAACTGATAAGGTCTTAGTCAATAAACATTAGAAATTAGGGACTGGATACTAATTTTTCCTTTAGAAATTGTTCAATCAACAAATGAATGATTTGTTGTTTGGGCCTGCTAGCAGTGTAGTTCGGAAGCAGATCCTCTCTGGATTTAGACATCCAGAGCCCAATGTACGAATAATTATGTTTCTTAAAATTTGATCTTACGGCCAAAACCAGAGAACTTATTGAATTTTTTTTAAAACTACAATAGTTTTGACCGTAGGATCAAACTTTAAAAGTCAGGATTATTTGATCGTGGGGCTGCGGACGTCTAGAACCGGAGAGGATCTGCTTCTGTGTAGTTTAATCGACAACTGTTGATCATGCTACGTGCTTAACATTAAGAAGAATAAGTAAGTTAAAACTAACTTAGCATATATTATGTTTATGTGTCGGCAAGTGTTCAACACGGGGGGCGGTGGCGCAGTTGGCTAGCGCGTAGGTCTCATAGCTTCTGAGTGATCCTGAGGTCGAGAGTTCGAGCCTCTCTCGCCCCACTAGCTTTTCCTTTTACTCTTGTTTACTAACCCCCTGTAGGACTTTTCATTTTCTAGTGTGTTAAGAGCAAAGTAGCTATGGTAATCTTCAACTTTTCGTCATCGAATAAAAGGAATTAATTCATTTATTTTTGCATAATCTCACAACTTAATGTGCCCAAAAAAGGATAGAAAAACCATAAAATTCCAAATTACACAAACAGGAAGAAAAAGCATTTAAATTTTAAACTCTTAAGGAGATTCGGAGTTTGATCAATTACTGTTCATTTGGAGATCAAATGAATCACCAAGTTCCTTGAAATACAAACCCCGGAAACCAATGACGTTTCTCGTTCTCTACTAAAGAATGAATCTCGCCTAAATTTCTAGTCGTATCCCACTCTTGGTTCGGGAGAAGAACTTTGCAAACCCATTTCGGTTCTTCTCAGAGCTGACATGAGTCGACAACACAGTGGATGAGGTTGACGAAGATGAAGATGGTGGGGAGTTGTCCTCATTTCTACTCCTGTTTACCGATGGACCAGAACTCTCATCAGCTGGTTTTGACACTGAATCTCTTTTAGGTGAATATGTTACATTGGAATGCAACTTCCAATGTTCATCAGCTTTAGGAACCTGCGGCGCAACAGCAGTGAACCCTGGGAGGCTTCCGGAGTCTATCAGAAAATCTTCTAGCGTCGCTAGAGATTTGAGTTGATTTCCAAGAGACGCTATTGTCTTCTGGCAATCGGCAAGCTTTCCAGCTGCTACAGCTAGGTCTTCCTGGTAAACAAGTCGCCACAACATTCAATTTTACGGCACATTAACTAGCTTTTACTTAATAAATGGTTGGAATAATGAATAACTTTGCATCTTATGTAGATAATTTAAGTACTTGATCACCAACCTGCTTTCTCTTCAATTCACCGTTCGAGCAAGCACTTTTTTGAAACTTGACTTCTTCATTTTTTCTTGATAGCTCCTCCTCTAGATCTTGACATTTGACCGCAATTTCTGCAGACAAAACCCTCTCCCTTTGAACCTCTGCTTCCAAAGAATCAACCTTAGCAGACATGGTCCACGCCTCTGCTTCCATGCTAATGAGCTGAGACTCAATAGTCTGCTTTGATTCTTTTGCAATACTTAGCTCCTTTTGTAACTCCTCTAACTTCATTTCTGCTTCTTTAAGCTGAAACTCTGCTGCCACATAACATTCTTGACTTTTGGCTAAAGCAGTTTTTAGTTCAGCTTTCTCTACTTCCAAATTTTCTCTCTCGACTTCCATCTTTTCTAACATGTCCTCTAATTCGGCTGCCCGATGACTCATAGCTTCAAGTTCAGCATTCTCTACCTCTAACCTTTCTTTCTCTACTTCCAACTTTTCTAACTTGTCCTCAAGTTCGGCTGTCCGATGACTCATGGCTTCAAGTTCGGCTCTCAAGGCACGTTCTTCATTATTGGTTTGATTAACTATGGCTTCTGATTCCAGACAACTAGTTCCATTCTCAGTCTGTGGCAACGAAGCAAGTCGTTCCATCTCAAGAAAATCGTCCATGAGATCAATATCAATGGAAGGAGCAGGCAAATTTCTGTTTACAGCCTTTTCGTTATTGAGTTGATCAAGCTCAGCAACCAGAGCAGAAGCCCAAGAGTCGGAGAAAGTCAGGTCACGCTTATTTGCCTCAGAGCCATTCATTTTTTGAGAATCTATCTCCATCACGTTTAGCCGCTCTCCACTGTCCGATTGACTATCCATGCAAGACTCCACATAAATTGAAGAAGCAGCACTGGACTTGTGATCATTGACAACAGGTATTTTGCTACCCAAAGCTTTTAGCCTCCGGCACTCAGCTTCAAGCTTTGCAACCTTCTTTATACTCTCTAAATGTTGCTTACTGGCTGTTTCAGCTGCTTGAGCACTCAAGTCCCTCTCAATCGTCATGATTTCCAACTCCTCTGCTTGAGACAGTAGCAGATGCTTCAGGGCCGAGTTTTCTTTTTTTAAAGATTGCAACTTATGAGAAAGATGAGGATCGACAAAAGCAGAAGCTTCAGATCTATTCGCTTCTGCATTTCTCTGGAGCTCAACAATCTGACTTTCAAGCTTCGATTTGGTGGACTCCCAGTCACGGGTTTTCTTCAGCACAGCTTCCTGTACGGTTTGTTCCTGCTCCTCTCTTGCTTGTCTAAGCTGTCTAACGCATTCCTTGAGGGCCCCATCAAGATGGCTTACCCGATCTTCCAGAGACGAGTTTTGCTGAATTGTAGCTTCAAGTTCTGACTTAAAAACAGCGGCCTCATTTTCAGCCTTTTCCCAGCCTATAATGAAATAAAACACAGAATGGTTTAAGATAGAAAATGATGACAATTTTATAAAATCATTTAGAAAATAAAAAATATAGATCATGGTTCAGATTTGGCTAAACTTATCCTATATACTTCTCCATTTCACATGTTCTTTTTAATTTGGAAAGAATATTAGTACAAATCCATTGCCGTTAGGATTTCGGAAATCTTCAAATCTCATCCTAATCATTACGTAGATAAAACTATCAGTGTAAAAAGTAAAAAAGAAATTTGCAGTACTAATATGTTATATGACTATTACCTGCAACAGCTTCTTCAGCAACTTTGGCATGCTGCTTCACCAAGTCTTCTTTGGCACTAACATTCACAAGAGCAGCTGATAATCTCTCCGCTAGACTCTTCAGACTATCATTAACATCGTCAGCACTGGATACAGCTTTTGATGTGACTTCAGGTGATTGAGCATCATGATTCGGAGATGCCTTTAGTGCCTCCTGTTAGAATGATGCCATAAGATATTTAACCATAGTTAAACATGCATAAAATCATAGTTCGGATTGCACGAACAACAAAACTCACCTGATTGGGAGCCTTGTAAATGCACCAAAAGGTTTATCTTAACAACAGGAAAGGAAATAATACAGAACACTATGAAAACTTCAAATCTTATAATTGGTTAAATCAAAGTCACTGCTATTAGTTTGTATACATGCACAGCCACACTAAAAGCCACGATTCATCTTCCTTTGGAGCCTGCAAGGTGTCCTCCAATGGTAGGAATTATTCAGCTTTTAACCACCATAGGAGGGGTCAGTCTAGGTAATAAATCCAAAAGTAGGACCCATAAATTATAAACTACACTCTCTATTCTCCAATATGATGCCTCAAACCTAGTCAACCAGACCAAAAGTTCGGTATTTTAATTCCCTACTCGAGATAACAATTTCAGTAACTTTCTAGCAAACTTGATAACTACCACACACCCTGTGTACTCAACCCAGCCTGTGTGGGTTGCACAGTTCATTATTCAGTCAAACTTCGCTTTCTATGCCGTTGTTAACAAAAGGGAATTTCATGAGTACCAAAATTTTACACATGTTATAAAACTCATTTGGCATCATGTATCTGCCACTTAAGCTAAGGCATGGCATCCATACCATATCAAGGCAAGGAAGACAACAAAAAAGCAGGAGGGAGGAAGCATATAGGTCATAAGCCTTTCTATGGGACCAACTAGCTAGACATATAAGGGTATCTCAAACAGGGAATGCAACCTAATTGTTTGGTTACACGGGCAGACATCTACTCCTGCAGGGCTACAAAGAATATGAGACACAAATTTCAAATCAGAATA
The DNA here is from genome assembly GCA_036320875.1 of Cotoneaster glaucophyllus. NCBI lineage: Eukaryota > Viridiplantae > Streptophyta > Magnoliopsida > Rosales > Rosaceae > Cotoneaster > Cotoneaster glaucophyllus. The sequence continues at coordinate 36,023,933 of CM070073.1, forward strand.
GCCAAATCTAGCTTATAGTTGTTTAGAACACTCAGTCATGGAAGGCAATTGATTAGCATAGGTGCATATTACTATGTTCTGGAAATATGTTTCAAAAACGAGAAAAAAAGATGAGAAACAATAGTTACACGACATTATTTCTCTCCTCACATCATTGAGTCAATCCATATAACAAAGAAATGGAAAGAAAACTTCCACTGTAAATGCAACCTTCAACTTTTGAAGGAAAACAAGGCTTTATGTGGAATATGGGTGCCTTAAAGCCTACATCTTTGGGAATAGCAAAATAATTTCAAAAATTTCATGAACACATGCACATAAGGAAAATTTACCGGAAAGAAAAGAATCCAAATAAAGTGGACAGGGAGGCAAGCAGACAGGGAGGCAAGCAGTTTATGTAAAATTGAGGACAATTTAGGTTGATTACCGAGTTAAATTCCATGAGAGCAAATGTATGCAAGCTTTCCAGAATTAAAATTGAACTCAAATTTTGTGTGACTCAGGGTTCAGCTACCTACCTGTTCATCAGAGTACCTCTCGGAGTGTGAAGATACTGAACCTGAACTGTCAGTTTCTCCAGAGCTCTTCTCAGAAGACTTCTTCTTCCACAACCACTTGCGCTCCATCTACCGTTCGATTCTCCAACTCCCCAACTAGCACATCACAATGTGTTCATCTACAACACGCAATTACAATTTTACAGTCATCAGAAACCCACCTGAATCCTCTTCAAAGTTGCACAAAACAGAAGATGAAAGCCTTAAATAGTTAGCCAACAACGAAATCCTTTGAGATAGTTGCTGCACAACTATAACTCCAACTAATACATCAAAGCCTTTCAAATTCAGGAAGCAATATTCTTTCCACCAAATCTAAAGCATTTAAGCAAAAAAAGAAAGACTTCGCTTATCGCATTCTCTCACCTTTGCTTCAAATCCACTCCAAAAAACATCTAACCCAAAATATTATCACACTACATAAGAATCAAAACAAAATGGATCTGCAGACTCGCCCGCTCTGAAGAATCAACGATTTGCAGCTCCAGCAGCATCACATCCAACTCAATCAATTGCTTCTGAAATAGTGATAAAACCATGACAATGTGCAATCACTAAAGACCCAATTCCTGAAATCACAAAACAAGAACAACCCAATTCTCGAAATCACAAAAGAAGAACAACCCAATTGATAAATTGATGAAATTTTGCAGAATACCCAGTTTCAGAAGCCAAAATTGCATGAATGGAACAGTGCTTGCATCAGAAAACAAAAAGGAAAAATAAAACAAAATATCCAACACAAAAGCTCCAATTTAAGAGCAACCCAGAAGCTCAAATTCAAAAAATTATCAAAAATTTTGAAGTACTAAAATTCAACTTAGAAAGAATAAAAGGAGGAAGACCCAGATTAAATTACCTTTGACTGGAGAACACAACAACCTCAACAGTTAGATGGAAGCCAGCCAGCCAGCCAGCCGGTAGTGATAAGTAAACGTAAAGATTCAAACTGAAGATTTTACAGGCCAGCAATAACAATCATGAAGAGTAATAAATAAACAATAAAGCCTGCAAAAATCTCTGTAGAATGTCAGATGAACAACCAAAAGCAGAAGCAGCAGAGATAATGTGGGATGGGTTGGGTTTCTATTTCTTGTTTTCTACTTTTACCATTTTTGCTACTCTCAGAATTATATATTAAACAAGTGAAGAGCATGTGCTTCTTTGTGGATATCAAGCTCCGAGAAGATCGAGAGAGAAGATAGTGATTGAGCTGCAGAAACAGAAACCTCAAAATTCCACTTTTTTATTTCTTCAGCTTTTTCTTTCTTTCTATTCAAATTTTGAAAGGGTTGTTTTGTTCACCATTTATTTATTATTTATGGTTGGACTTTGAAATCGAGCTGTCCCTTATTCCCGCTCATAATGGCGATTGATTGTTTGTAATTTTATAGCAAATGCAGCTTACATGCAAGTTTTTATTTTCTTCAAGATCGGTTTAGCTAAAAAAGAGGACTAGCAAGTGGATTCGCCAAAGTCTATCATTTCAAGAATCATGAAGATTCACAGAGGTATTTCAGTTTTTTCTGGTCATCATCTTGCGATTTACTAATAAAAAGAATCTAACCAAGAACGTACCATGTGGAATACGGATCTGAAATTTGTCCCCAACTACTAATTCACTATGTGATGGTTAGTTTAGCTGAATTAGTTAGAATAGTGTGTTTCATGTTCGGCTCAAAATTTGAATTCCTCACCTATAGGCTATAGCTAAGATTAATTTAGTTTAATAATTCTATTATTTGACAATTTTTTATTTTTTTTATTTTTCGAAATTATTTTTTAATGGCAATTAACAGTTTGTTTTTTGTTTTTGGTTTCAAAATTCTTACGTTGCAGAGATGATGGGTCCTAATTTTCTTGTCCCCTCTTGGATTTTCAAAGCTCTTCTTTATTGCTTTGTATTGGTCGGTGGGCCATAGGCATAGTGAAGGAATCTTTCCAGCATGAAGCCGCGCCCTTGACTTCGACATCTTCTTCTCAGCTGATTTCATGATCCAATAGTGGACAAAGTTTCTGGGAAATTTTATATTTTTGAGAAATGAATTTTTTTTTCCCGGAAAAAAATGATTTAGTCACGCTATAATTGAATAAAATGTGCAAAATAAAAAAATAGGTGTCATTTACATTTTCTTTTCTTTCTATTCAATGCAATAGCTAGCTGCACTATGAAAATTCTTGGGTGTTGTTCACCAAAAAAATTTATTTTAGGTGGTTTTTCTTACAGATTCTGTTAAAATAGCCTTTGTTTGTTAAATTCAGATTTTTATGATTTGAAAAGAAACAAAAAAGATTTCGGAAATTAATTTTTTTTATTTATATATTTTTGTATCAAATAATTATTTAAAAAGAAAATGAAAGTTAATCATAAACCATCCACCATTGTTTTTTGGGGGCCCGGTGTTTGTTATTTTTTCTGAAGCTTTTACATTTTAAAATGAGAGTTTTAATGAAAATGACTCAAAGTTTAATAAAAAAATCATCTAAAGCTATTGTCTACGGGCCAAACATTGTGCCCAACCCATTACAAATCTACACTTCTGTAAATACCCTTAAATGATTCCATATTGTCCTGACTCTTCACCAATCTCAAACCAACACGAAACCGCCATAATAACTTCTTGTTTTCCTATCAAATCGAATTCCCTCATTTCAAAAACCACCAAATCAAAGTTCAAATTAAAGTTGAAAAAGGAAACATTCATCAGAACAAAGCCGCCGAAACAAGTTCAAAGAAGTTCAATGGCAGAAACTTCGTCCAAACAAACCGGCGAAAAAGTGGTGCAAAACGCACCAGAACCACCGTCGGAACAAACTGACGAAAAACTAACACTGTTTCTGAGAAAAAACTAACACTGTCTCTGAAAAAAAAAAAACCAAAACATAATACTGTTTCTTGAAAAATAATCTGATACAGTGTTTGTGTCACATCCCGACCCGGGGTCGACCACTTCCCGGGCCCGCTCCACTACCGTAGCACGATATTGTCCGCTTTGGGCCCCGACTACTCCCTCACGGTTTTGTTTCTGGGAACTCACACGAGAACTTCCCAGTGGGTCACCCATCATGGGAGTGCTCTCGCGCGCTACTCGCTTAACTTCGGAGTTCCGACGGAACCCGAAGCCAGTGAGCTCCCAAAAGGCCTCGCGCTAGGTAGGGATGGGAATATACATATAAGGATCACTCCCCTGGGCGATGTGGGATCTCACAGTTTGTGTACAAACAATGTATCTGAAAAAAATCAAAATATAACACTGTTTCTAGATAAACAAAAAAATAACACTGTTTCTGGAAAAAAAAAAAACAAAACATAAAACTGTTTCTGGGAAAACCAAAACATAACATTGTCTCTGAAAAATAATTTGATACAGTACAAACAAACACTGTATCTGAAAAAAAAAAAAAAAAAAAAAAAACCAAAATATAACACTGTTTCTAGAAAAACTGAACAAAAAGCTAACAGATCTCAAATTTATTTTCTGGAGAAACAAATGATGAACTCCACTGACGAAGAAAAATTGAAAAACAGTACCTCGAATACACTATGAATAATGACGACGATCACGTTTAAACGAAATAATACAAATCATAAATTAAATAGCATGAGGATCTATATTTTTGTTTCAAAGAAAAATAAGGTTTGCAAAACAACGATGAACTCCATTAACGACGAAAATCTGGAGAAAACAAAAAAAAAAAAAAAAAACCTCAAATACATTACGAATGATAACAGATGATCTGAAAAGCAACGATCACATTCAAATTGATGAGCACTTCAAAAATTGAAACGACGATCACGTTCAAATTGATAAGAATTCTAAAGTCTGGTTCTTAAAGCCTTCAACCAGCTCAAGCAAAAAAGAGCTGAACAAGAAAACTGAACTGAACAAATTTAAAACAACTCAGCCTAAAAAGTTAGGGGTAAAATCTACAAATCATAATTTATTACAGTTGGGCCATTTTTAGTTGGACTACTTTAGTATGTGTCTTGTACTAACCATAACCATTAAACAAACTATATAAGATGATTTTTTGTTAAAACTAAATTTTCAAGCCCTTTTCATTAGTTTTCCTTTTTAAAATTCATTAAAAATTTAAAATGTGTTGAATTAAACTCTTTTTAGTTCAGTGTAATTTTTAGATTTGTTGAAAGGCAATTTATGGTATTTTGAATGTTTCATTATTTTATGAAGCTCCCTTTGTATGTAGAGATAAAAGCTAAATTTCACTTTTCGTGGTTTCTATTTTCTAATTTTAGTTCTTGTTGTTTTAAAAAAGAAGTTTTAACGAAAAGCTCGCAGTATTATTCATTTTACACTAAAAAGTCAAACCTGGTACTATTCACTTTACCCTTTATGTTGTCCTTATCGTTAAAACTCAAAGTTTTCAAGCTATTTTCATTAGTTTTCCTTTATAAAAATGATTCAATTCAAGGACACATCACATTTTTCATTCATTTAGTTAACTGAAGTGCCACTCACATGAATGGGCATTTCAATAATTTTAGGACAAGTCAAGACACTTCTGAGATTTTGTGATAATTTTGATACTTAAAATACTGAATAATTCACTTAAAGAGTGTAAAAATTGTTGTAATAGTTTTTTTATTTTTATTTTCGTTGTCGTCCAAAGAGTAGTTTAATTGGTGTAGTAAATTTAGGATTTAGAGAAATCTACACCATCGAATTTGAGACACGTAAAATGTTTGCAGTTGTACAAATTGATCCACCTCTTTTAGAGAGGATATTACAAGTTCTTACTTCTTGTTGCTTCCCTAATTCTCAATAAGGAAAGAATGCTAATTAGAACGTCGTCAGGTAGCTTATTAATCCATGTTAGAATATGAGGATGATTGTGAGTGCTAGAAACCGGCTATAGTGTTTCAATTGGTATGAAAAGGTCTTGAATTATAGAGTTTAAAGTTGTCCTAATCAGTTTAGGATTGAAACTTTAATTAAATTGTGATACTTAGTACTCATAGTTGGATTGGAATTGTGTGTTTGTTTCCTACGTTGATTTTAATGAGGAAATCACAAGGATTGTTTCTATATAAATATTGGCCTCTGCTCTTATTAAACATACGCTCAATATAGAACTAAGACCTACTGTTAGTTTGAGTACTTTTAGTTTTGCAAGAGAGGAGAATGTGCATTGTTTAGAAGTCTGCTTTGGCTTCTTCTTCTACTGCTTCTACGGGTTAGTTTGTTATTGTGTTTATTGGAATGTGATTTTAATACTTGTATAAATTGTGGTTCATGGGCTTAATCTCTTAACTTGTGTTTTTTTATAATAGTGTTACATGTGGTTTTAGAGCCTAAGATTTTTGCCCTTGAATTCAAATTGAAAGTATTAAATTGAAGCAGTAATCGACGTGATGGTTTAGCGGGAATCGACTATGTTTTGTACAAGAAAATTTTAAGGTTTTAAAGAAATAATAGAGAGGACTTCTTTATGTAAAAGATTAGGTAGTGTTGTTTTCAAAATTATTTGACCATTGCAATTTTGAAAAGGGGGAAAATCATGTTCTATCTAAACCATCTTTTTGCAAAAGATCAAGGGGTTGTTGAAGTTTGTGAATATATGAAATCATACATGCACTTGTAAAATTTATTTTGAGCTAGAATTGTTGTTGTACATATGTCAATATATATTGTATTGCATATGTCGATATTGGAGGCCATGGTTTTGTGTCTTGATGCATCTATTGGTTAGTCTAATAATTAGCCTTTTTATTTGTTGTTGTTATTAAATTAATGTTTTGATATTAGACTAATGAAGCATTAATGCATGCGACACAATCAGTTTTTGAGGCAAGAAACTATTATTTGTAATTTTTATAAGGTTTATCTTGAATTCAAATGTGTATTTGTGATTATGAAATATTGGTTTTGAGATTTCTTGGTTTAAAGACATTAATATGTTGTTTAACATGTGGATGCAAATTTCCGCCATCTTCTTCTTTGACAAAAATGCACCTACAAAACAATAACACCTAAGATTAAGACCAAAAGCTTCACGCGCTCACGATGAATTGGGGGGAGGGGTTCTTTGGCTGAAGAATCTCTGATGCCAAAGTTAGAATTTGAGAGAGAAAGTGTTTAGGAATTTTTGGGGAGAGAATGGCTTAGCATTTTAGTGAGAAAACATGGCTATTTATAGGGGAGTGACCGGCCCTATTTGGAGAATAGAGCCCGACCACATATGGTCCAATTATGAGTGTAATTGCAAGATATTATGTGAAATAATATCTTACAATTAACTTGGCAGTTAATTCCAAATTGAATAGGAAAATTGGGAGTTACCTTTTGAGTGAGGATTTGATGAGGAGTGATGAGAGAGTTTTGAATAAATACCATTTTGAACACCTTTGACTCTTACTTGATTGAACCATTATTGTCCGTTGTATGCGCGTGGGAATCTTGGTGTGCCTCTAGGGTAATTTTGTCCTTCTTTCCCTAAAGTCCACGTGTCACCTTCATAATTTTCTTGATTATTTTTTGCTCCATAAATGCCCCACACTTGCTGGGCTACTCGCAGGAAAGGGCAGCAGGTGTAGAGATCTCAAACTTTGATGCAGATTCCCACTTGGACTTGGAATTAGATTCTTCTAGGAAAGGGAAATAAATCACCTCCAAAGCCGATTTAAGCCTACCTTAAGTAGGGGATTAAATCAACTTCAGAGAGCAATTATTTACCCTACAAGAAAGAGAGAAAGCTAGAGGATATTTGTTCCCTCTCCCCTAGCACTCTTCTTTGCTTGCCCGTGCAAAGAACTGTATTCCGTTGATTTCTTTGTCTTCTTCGCGCCGCACCAATGTAAGAAAAACTTAATTTTCTTTGTCTTCTTCTTGGGTGGTGCTCCAACGGGGCAGCCGTCGGGGTGGTGCGGCATGTCGGCTAGTAAGGGCTAGGAGTCGGCTTGGCATGGGCCAAGAAGGTGGTGTGGCAGAGGCCACAACTTGTGCTGCTCGGCTTGATTGAAGCCAAGGGCTGGCTCGGCATGGCCTAAGGAAGTGGCGTGGCATGGGCCACGGTTTGGGCTGTCACGTATAGGCTGCTTGCCAAGAATGAGGAAACTACTTGAGTTTGATTTCTCAACTGCCGTAGATGGAGCAATCAAGGACAGAGCTGCCAAGATTGGAGTTGTTGAAGATGAAGTGTCAGATGAGTGAACTGTTGAGTACGAAGTGGCTGCTGCCCCCTGACCATTTGTTGCTTAGCTGGTCTTCAAGTATTCGATCTTTTGAGCTGTGTGGCCTTCTGCACTGGAGAGTAATTAGTTTATCCTCTCGTACTGGAGAGCAGACCCAGATGGGTGTCGGGGAATTAGTTTACCCTCTCGCACTAGAGAGCAATTAGTTTATCCTTGGAGAGCAGACCCAGATGGGTGTCGAAGAATTAGTTTACCCACTCGCACGAACAATTAGTTTATCCTCTCGCATTGGAGAGCAGACCCAAATGGGTGTCGAAGAATTAGTTTACCCACTCGCACTAGAGAGCAATTAGTTTATCTTTAGTTTAAATAAGGGTAAAAGAGGTAGTTCAACAAGAATTCAAAAAAATAAGGTGTATTCATAAGATTATGGGGTGTTAATAAAAAAACCTTGTTCAATTATAAACCGTTATCTTTAATTGAGAAAAGGGGGGCTTCTGATTGGAAAATAAATAAATAAAGAAAAGGTGGGCTTTTGTTTCCTTTTTTGATCCACTATGGACTTCTGTTTCAAGTCAGGTCATTTCAGTTTAAAACTAGGCCCACCCTTCTTTTAGATAAGTTATGGACTTAAAAATGTAAGATATGGACGTAAAAACCTTAGGGTACGTTTATTCTACCAAACTATCTCAGACTGGATTAAGTTCAAGAACTAAGCTGGATTGGCTTGGCATTGACTTGGCATGGACTAACTAATATAAGAATAATTGAGCATTTGATACAGTGTCAGACTAAGTCACAGACTAAATCTTTTTTTGTCATTTTTATTCTTTCCCCCCTCTTTCTTTTCCCTTCTCTTTTCTCTTTCTTTTATCTTTCTTATCCTTTCCAAATGCTCCTTATTCCTTTCTTTTTTTTTTGGTCAAAGCTTCTTCGTTCCTTTCTACTCATCACTTTTCTTTTTCTCTTCCTTTTCAAATTCAGGAAATGGGTACAAGCCGATGAACCCCAACCAGATGAAAGATTTACCGGTTGAAAAAGGTGTGGTTTTGGGTGTATTGACCGCATCTTTTGGTGTAACTAGTTATTCCTTACCTGGGACCAAATTGGTTATTGGGTAGTAAAAATTGTAACAGGCGTAGCATACGCTATTCCTGTAATAGGCTCGCCTCTGGTAGAGTAAGCAGGCGTTGAAGTTGCAGATGGTATAGTTGAGCACGAATGTGCAGATCGGCGTCGGCGTTGACGTCGAACTTTGGGTGAACGACAATTTGGATTTGCTCGCCCATGGAGGCACTGTCGCAGTCGGGCAAGAAGAGGAGATAGGGAGAGAGTGTGGTGGTCTGGTAGTGTCATTTCGCTGGATTGAGGACTAATAACAAGTAATGAGGGCAAAAGAGCACATAGCAAACACAAGGGAGGGAAGTCTTAGCAGTCCCATGGTTATTGGGGAGTCTCGCTAAGATATCTTAGCGAAGGGGTTTGTCCATGCGTGTAATATCCCGAAAATTTTAAGTGGTGATTAAGAGTGGATTACTTGTGGTTATTGTTAGCAAAATTAATTTGCCTTATTTGAAGTTTGGATCAATTGGCCTTTGGCCCGTTAACAGATTATATACTATTGAGACCAAGTCTTGGCTAGAAAAGAAAAGAATAATATATATATATATATATATATATATATATATATATATAGGAATCATTTCACAAGAGGGATCCCCATTTTTCTAAAAAAATGGGGACACTCTCTTGACCGTTGGATTTGACTTTAATGAAATTGTGTGGTTGAGATTGTGTGGCATGTGTTTTAATCTCAACCACACAATTTCATTAAAGCCAATCCAACGGTCAAGAGGGTGTCCCCATTTTTTTAGAAAAATGGGGATCCCTCTTGGTAAGGGGCATGTATATATATATATATATATATATATATATATATATATATATATATAAGTGGGTGCTTACATTAACAAATAAGGAGAAAAGGGAAAGGGTTGTTCTAGAAACCCTATTTCCTTGCCGCTCTCTTCTGCAGCCGAGGGAGATGGAAGAGGCTCCTTTCTTGTAGCTCTTAATTTGCCAAAAAAAAATTAACGAAGAGGAACTTAAGGCCTGTTTGGTACTCTACTTGAATTCAACTTTTTAAATTCAAAAACAATTTTCAAGTTTTAGGCCTTAAAAACTTGTTTGGTATGACTATTTTAAAAAACTGAACTCAAGACTAACTTAAAAATATAGTCTATTCTTTAAAAACATAAAAATAAAAAAAAAGAGTTTTTAAACTTAAAGTCACTCATTTTTTTTCTTTCTCTCCTCCCCTCTCACTCTAAATCTCTCTCCTCTTTTTTTTTTCTTTACCTTTTTCGTCTTCCCTCCAATATGTTCTCTTCATTCTCTCGATTCTTTCTCTTACTCATTTTCCTCTCTATCTCGTCTGATCCTCTATCTTCTTTCTCTTTCCTTCAATCATCTCTTACTTTCTTTCCTCCTTTCTCCTCTTTCTCCCTCTCCTGCGACCCCCATTTTTTAGATCTTTTTTGTCTAGTTTAAGTCGTAAGATTTAAAAAATTTAAATCGTAAACCAATCAAGTTTTTGAATCTTAAATAAAATTGTTTTTGTGGAGCCAAAAATAATCACAAGGCGACACATGGACATTTTAGCAAAAAAAGACCAAACTACCCCTGAGGTACATCGGGATTTCTACGCGCGAGCAGCAAACAATCATCCTTCAACAAAGTCAAAAATGCTCCAAAAAGAGGTAACCAATTCAAAGTCCATCTCATCAAATCCCATTTTTGCAAGGTAACCTCCAAAATAATGTTAGTTGGTTAATTAATGGATTAATTACCCAATTAATCCATTAATTACCAATTAAATTATACAATTTAACCCCAAAATTATCAAAGGGCCGGCCACCTCTCATTTTTCCTACCTTTCCTTACCCTTTTCTCCCCTTTTTAGCTAATTATTTAGTTATTCTTTATAACCTTTTCATAACCTAATTATCAATTTATTCTAAATAAATATGTAACCTCCAAAACATTCCCCATTGGTTTTATTAACCAATTAATATCCATTGAATTGGCTAATTAAGCCAAAATGAAGCCAAAAACCATAGCTAGTGGCCGGCCACTCTCTATCCCTATAAATGTGATCCCATTCTCACCAAAAAGCCAAGTCCATTCCTCTTGCAAAAAATCCAAAATACTCTAAACACTTTTTCTCTCTAAAATTCTAACTTTGGCATCGGAGGTTCTTCGGACAAAGCCCCCCCATTCATCGTGGGCGCGTGAGGCTATTTGGCCTTAACCTAAGGTGCTAGTTGTTTTGTAGGTGCAAAATCGTCCAAGATCGAAGAGGAGAAAATTTGCATCCACAATTTTCAAGAAATATTCTTAAGAAATATTTTGAGAAATGATAAAAAATTTCAAATAGGATACTAAATAGACCCTTAGTTTTCTTTTCCTTTGCTTGTGAAGATTAGGACGAGTGAGATTCCTTCCTTTATCTCCATTAGAGGTAACTATTTCTTACATTTGAAATCTAATTGTTATTTGGTTAGATAATCTCTGAATTAGATTGGGTGGGAGTAGGAAAAATGAAAGTATCATATTTCATGTAAGTGCTTGATTAAAGTCCCCAATTAACTTTGACTCAGGGTCTGCTTGTCTGGTATTTGTACAAGCAGTGTTTGATGATTTTTCTTACTTATAGATAAGGAAGAGAAGGACAACGTGACTACAGAACAAGTCGACGAACACCGTGGGAGTTTAGCATCAAAAAATTGTGTTGAGGTAGGGGAGTTTTAATCATAAAAAAACATTTAGATTTTTCATTTTTACTTGATAAAGGATTGTTGGCATTGTCTCTCCATTTCAACCTTACTTCAAATGTTTCTCCGTTTTGAATATGTGAAAGGAGTGAAGAAAATGATTCTCTATGGTTGGATTTTAATGAATTTAATTGTCTTTCTAAAACTTTGGTGTGTTCAAAGTAGTTGCAAAGGTTATTCAAGATTTCATTTTTGACGTGCATGCCTTTTATTTGACTCATTTTGAGATTTTGAAGCATGTTGAGATAATTGTTTAATTGTGAAAGTAGATGGAAAGTAGTATAATGCATGTGCAATTGAGAATGTTGAAAAATGTATGAATGAGCACAATGACCCGTGAAATTGTTAGATTGTGGGCACAATGACCCAATGTTCCTTGGGGAAAGCTCCATGTGTGGGCTGTGAGAATGAGTTGTCAATATGATAAATATGTGTGATATGTATATTGGCCAAGTATATTACGATTCTTTCCAATTTGCTAGTCACTTGTTTGGGATAAAAGAAAATGTTTGTGATTAGTTGGCTATTTTTCTTTAAACGATAATGGCTCCGTTGTTCTTATAACAAAAGAAAATGCCTTTGAACTGTGTCTTGTGTACCGTGTTGTTATCAAAGCTACTAGTGCTATGAAACTTTGGTTTTGCTACAGTATGTTTATTTCCAAGCATTTCTAGAAAATATTTCCATTGTTGGATTACACAGCAGTGGATGTGAATGATTTCGAATTACTCTTTATCATATTTCGGCATGAACCAAGAATTTAAATGACTACAGACTTATCGAAAAACCCCTACTGGGCATTTTATGCTTACCCGTTTTTCTAAAATGTATTTTCAGGTGGTGTAAGGTTGACTAGCTCAGTTTTGAGTTGCAGCTTTATTGTGGACTAGTAGAAAGGAGTCCAGACATATATATCTTTTGGGTGAGCTGCCAAAGTATTTGTATAGCTAGTCTTAGTCTGTAAATGATCCTTTTGTTGCGTTGTAGATTAAGAAGATGTAGGCTAGGCCACAATGGGTTAGTGTCTCTACTTACTTGGGCAATGAAAACCATGTAATATATGATCACTTGTCTTTTGGCTTGTATAATTTATGCTCATGTACATTTTTCATCAGATGACCAAACAGGTTTTTCTTGTAATTGTAAGCCTTCAACAACTCATTATAATTTGTAAGGCTTAATGAGTTACCTTTGGAGAACCATTATGAAATTGGTTATATTTGTGGGTGGGTTGCATTTTGCAAATTTCAGATTTTGAACTTTTGGAACATAATCAACTTTATTTCCAAAGTGACTTGGTGCTGCTGAAATTGTCTTTTTCAAAAAAAAAAAAAAAAAAAGAAAACATCAGCATGCTTGTTTTAGATTTCAATTTTCCTATGCTTCCCGAACTTGAAAATTCATGAAATTTTAACAAAAGTTAGATATGCCTACTTTGGATTTGGAAAATTTCATACTTTTGGGTTTGACGGGCTATTTTCGGTGAATTTTATGGTACAGATCGTTTATGCAGTTTGTATTACAGCAAGAAGTCCTTAAGATCTATTTCTCAAAGTTACCATTGTAGTTTGGTTTAATATATTTGTTGAGTTTAAATTTTTCATTGACATAATCTTTGGCTAATAATTATTTTACACTTTTTGTCACATCCTCGCCTGGGCCTCCACCACATCCCGAGCTCGACTCCACCGTAGCACGATATTGTCCGTTTTGGGCCCCGACCATGCCCTCCCGGTTTTGTTTCTGGGAACTCACGAGCAACTTCCCAATGGGTCCCCATCCTAGGATTGCTCCAGCTCAATCTCGCTTAACTTTGGAGTTTCTATGGAATCCGAAGCCAGTGAGCTCCCAAAAGGCCTCGTGCTAGGTAGAGATGGGAATATACATATAAGGCTTACAGGATCCACACCCCTGGCGATGTGGAATCTTACAATCCACCCCCCTTAGGGGCTCGACGTCCTTGTCGGTACACTTTCGGCCAGGGATTGGCTCTGATACCAAATTGTCACATCCCGGCCCGGGCCCCCACCACATCCTGAGCTCGACTCCACCGTAGCACGATATTGTCTGCTTTGGGCCCCGACCATGCCCTCACAGTTTTGTTTCTGGGAACTCACGAGCAACTTCCCAATGGGTCACCCATCTTGGGATTGCTCCAGCCCAATCTCGCTTAACTTCAGAGTTCATATAGAATCCGAAGCTAGTGAGCTCCCAAAAGGCCTCATGCTATATATATAAGGCTTACAGGATCCACACCCCTGGCAATGTGGGATCTTACAATATTGTGACAACCCGTCCCTAAATTTACGTTTTTATTTATTTTAATCGAGGGAATTGATGAAAATGTCCTAGAGGCAAGGATTTTGACTTTTGCTGACCATCGTTTGGAGGAACGTATGACTTATTCTTTTGGCATATTTGTGTAGTACTCGTTGGTACGAACGCATAGGCGAAAGCCGTTTGCGAGTCCGGATTATAACGGTATAGTTACGAACATTTGAAATTGGTTATTTATATTTTAGATTACTAAATTATTTGAACTCCCATCTTGTGGGAAAGAAGTCAATCAGCTTCAAGGATAGAGAGAAGGGACCAATAAAATATAAAATAATAATAATAAAAAATCAGCCAATTAGGATAGGAGAGAGGGAAGCTCTCTCAGGCAAACAAATGCAGAAAACCCGGTTTTGACCTGGGGTGATTTCCGGCAGTTCTCTGCCATTTTTCAGGCAAATCTCACTCACTCATCACTTGCAACCTCTTCCACAACCTTCCTTTACCATCTACATCCAAATTTGAGGGTTTTTAAGTCCTAAACCGTAAGGAATTTCACCGGAGCACCGGAGGTGATTCCTCGTTCCGGCGAGTTTCACCACCCACTACCACCCTTAATCAACTCCCCTTGGGCCCAGGAATAAGATCCAACCAGTTGTAGGGCATTGGAACACCGAGGAAGTGGAATCGAAGAACACCCATTCTAGGGTTCCGGCGGGTTTGAGTGAAATTAGAGCTCTTCCCGGCCTATTTAACCTTGGTCATAGCCTCATAGGCGCCGATCGTTAGGGACACCTCGATGCTCGTGTTAGCAAATCGTAGCGCGGCTTCCAAGTGAGTGGGCATTTTGGTTTTCTATATATGTATATATACCTTGTGTTTTCCCAGAAAAGTCATATAATTGGTTATATGCTTTGAAATATTATGTTAAGTGTTTACACGTTAGATTATGTTTTTATTAGTTGCATATACTATTATATGAATGAGTTTTAGATTGCATTATGGCATACCCAAATGCATATTACCTACCTTTAATTGTCGTGAATGTCTGAAGTGCTAAGGTGAACGTGAGACGCACAAGTGAGTTCAGGTGAGTTTATGGTGTTATTTGAAATGATTAGGTTATGGCATCATTATATTGTGTTTTATGCAACTCCGACATTGTCGTACAGGTTGCCATAATAGGTAACTCCGACATTGTCGTACAGGTTGCCTATGAGTCGTACAGGTCGCGTTAGGCAACTCCGACTCATGTGATATCATAGATTGATTTATGTGTCGTACATACCACTAGAGGTGGTTCCGACACAGTTTTGTTGTACAGACCACTATAGGTGGTTCCGACACAGTCTAGTCGTACAAACCACTATAGGTGGTTCCGACTCATGTGCAGACATATGTGATGAGCTATAGATTCAGCCGTACAGGCCACTATAAGTGGATCCGGCTGACACATTATTTTTTAGCGTTTTAAGTCAGTTGTTTGGCTTGATTATGTATAGGGTATCTTGCATGATTTACATGTTGGGATTTTTAGATTTATGGAAATGATCTTGAGACATATATATTTGTGTATATTATAATTTCTGGGAAATTATACAGGTTTTTCGGTGAGGGGTTATACTTTTGATAATGTAAAAAGGTTTTGACAAGCTTTGGTTTCGCCCACTCACATTTTCTTGTTTTGCGCACCTCCAGGTTTAAACTGCTAAAGGTTCGTATCGACGAGGATTCGTGGCATATTCCAGTTTAGGTGGCTGCCTCTGAGTGTATGATTCTTACCCACACTGATGTACTTTACTTATGCTCTGACATCGCGTGTGAAATGGGCTCAATCCCGCTCACCGCACACTTCTGCCTTAGACACTCTAGGTTTAAATTTATTCACATTTGACACATCATCACACTTTATGGCTTCGTCACCTTCCAG
The DNA here is from genome assembly GCA_036320875.1 of Cotoneaster glaucophyllus. Classification (NCBI taxonomy): domain Eukaryota; kingdom Viridiplantae; phylum Streptophyta; class Magnoliopsida; order Rosales; family Rosaceae; genus Cotoneaster; species Cotoneaster glaucophyllus. The sequence continues at coordinate 36,039,680 of CM070073.1, forward strand.
GTGTCGGTCAGCACGGCTCAATTCGAAGTCCTAGTGGACATTCCGGGTTGGGGTGTGTAAGTTTAGTATCAGAGCATAAGTTTGGGCAGTATTGCATTCATCACAGCGTGATGCGAGCATTTTCAGTTTTTGAGCTTAACGCTCGAATCTTGCCACCTCGTCAAATACGATAAATGTGTTAGTTTTCTTGAGTTCTACGTAGTTTTGTTAACTTGTTGACTTTTAGAAAGTCACGTTGGAGAACCTTTATAGAATTAAAGCAAAGAATTTCTTTACCAAGGGAAAGATGTGGATTTGGGACGAGTGGATGACCCTAAAGCAGGGCTAATGTACTGATATTGGTGGATCACCCGGAGAATTGTAAACCAATTCCATCATTATTCTCTAGCCAGTAGTATTAAATTTGCGAGATTGGAAATCCAGAATAGTTTTGATTCCTTGGTAATACCCGTTAGCATGCCAATTATTTAGGATTCCTACGAAGCTTACTTCGTCGAGATTCCAAGATTGTCGAAGGCAACGACATTGTACTAAAGTAGTAACATTCGATGAAAGAAATGCCTGGAAGACAATAACTTATGGTTCCCGAAAGTATTCGTTTTCTCAACCGTCGTGGTTACCATTTCAAATCTCCAGGAGAACGATTGACTTCTGTTAAGCCATTTTAAGGTAGATTATTAGTAAATTCCTATCTCTGATTTTGGGACATCTTAACCATTAGTAGTTTCCAAATTCTTTTGGTGATGTACTCGTCATTTTGATGAGTATATGCACCTAAGTATGAGTTGTTATACCTATAATTAGTTTGAATCTTCGAAGTGGTGAGTATTTTCCTTCAAATTATGAAACCTCCCTTTTAGGACCAATTTCTTCTTAGTCTTTTTAAAACCATGTACCTGAGTGAACTCTAGCCTGTAATCGGTTTATGATGGGGCTTCTAATTGACGATATTGTTCGATATCCAGGAACTGTCGACCAATATCCAAGATGTATGATTTCTGATATCGGACATAGGTGATAGTATCTGGGAGTGATACCTTATGCGGAATATCGGTTCGCAGTTTTAGGGTAACGAATAATATTGAAATATCATAAATTTGTTAATTAGAGCGCGACTAATAGACTGATTAACAGTGGTTGCTGAAGTTGAAGAAACTAAGTCTCCTATTTAGGGAACTTCGAACCTTAGAATTGGACCTAGAACCTAGTCACTTCCTTAAGTGACAATTAAAGCTATTATCCTCTACTTTGAGTTGACGATCTAGCTGACCTATCCTCGTAACTTGAGTTTCTTTCTTAATTTGCCTACTTTGTAGTAGCCTTTTCGACGACTTTTTATCCACTTTGGTAGTGAGACCATGTTCCTCAAATATTACCTGTGTGTAAATTGGTACTTCTCTTGGGAGATGCGATTTTCGTAAATAATATTCTTTTCTTTTCTCCAAAAAGATAGTAGTGGAAGAAAGTGGGAATTCTCACAAAGTGTGGTGAAATTCGAGACAATCTTTGGTCTTGTCAACCTTATTGACAAATTGTTATCGATTTTTCGACTATAATGTTTTTCCTCACTTGTCGATTGAGGAAAAATTAGGTTGGTTTGGGATGTTAATTATGAATAAAGTTTTTGACAAATGAACTGTTGTCTCACCTTACCTTTTCTTTACATCTTTTGATGACATTGATCATTTGGAAATCCATGATGACGTGTTCTTGGGATATTTCAACTGTGTGGAGGCAACATGACGAAGAATCGCTTGTACTTTCCAACGGTTAAAACCTTTCGAAATGAACCATCCTATTCATGACTAGAGTCAAGTGTTATCATCCTTATTAAAAAAAAAAAAACCGAATGATACTTCCCGGTGGAGAAACGTGTTTGAGACCTTTATAAATCTTGGATTTCTCAAATATATTCTCATTTGAAATAGGTTAAATTTCTGACAGCGGCAGTGGAAGAACTAAATCAACTTTTATAATTGCACTAGCGTGTATTATCACGATTGTGCAAATGTATTACTATTTAATGCAGCGAAAGACTTATGTTTACTTGAACACTTTCGGCCTATCCTGCCCCGCCTCAGTTGGAGTTCACATGTATTGTTTTGACATTACTTGCGAGATATCAACAAATGGTTTGAATAGTCATAATTACTTCTTGTATGTGAAGGTAGTTGAGAAATATCATCATACACCTTTGGTACGAGTTATCTTGAACAAGTGGTGATGATGATGATGATGATGATGATGTTCATAGATCGACTTGACAAGTCAACCCGAATTTTTCCATTGGTCCAGAGGGACTACATTTTTGACCACTTGGTAAAATTCCTCATTTATGAAATTATCAAATTTCTCAAGCGTTTAGATTAGCGTCTATTCTAATGAAGATTCGGTATTCATCTCTTTGTGCTGGAAGGTATTCTAGTCAATTTTGGGTCCATGTCTACCCTACTACACTTTGTATTATTTTTGAAACAAGCAAATCGTCTAGAGGAGTTGCTAGGACATTGACATTTAGTCGTGAACATTAATTCTTCAATCACCCATTTAAACGAATATTACCGTTGGTGATTGGATCTTCTGGAAGATTTCATCGTCGCGAGATGTGGTGCATTCACTCCAGTTACCTTGTATCCTGGATTTGATGGACTTATTTGACCCTCGAATTCTCGAGTATTATGTTAGCCTTTTAACATAATTTTTCGCTAAATTCGAGAGATTCAATATGAATCTGCTCACTATGGTGTTATAAATGGCATTGTTGAGTTATGCGGTGTGTATGTGTAATAAATAGTTATCTTTATTTTAGTTGGTTGTAACTACGGTTACAATTTTTAGTTTTGAGTATGGCATTGTTGAGGTGTATTGTGAAAATTTTATCCATAGCACATGATCGACAGAAAAATATTGTGAACAAGTAATTGAATGATTGAGATTATAATGTAGCAAATTGTGTGTTATTGTGTTGTCGCCTGGGAGGGCAGTATGTGAACGTGATTGAGGCACTAATTGGATGATTTATCCGTATTTTTCCAATGAGGGGAGCATGATGGTAATATTGCATCCTCGGGAATTTGTTAATTACTTATCGGGACAATAGGGAATTGTTGGTATTACGAGCTGCATACGGTAATATTGAAAACTTAATTGTTGAACTTGTTAAGCAAGTGGACATCTAGGTCCGTCTACGTTTATTTATTTAATTATTGTTTGGGCTTAACCCAAAGATAGCACGCACTCATCTTCGAGGCAAGTGACGTGGGTGTGTAGGTGAAGTTTTCTATTTTTGGAGTTGTTTTCAGTACAACTATTTTAACTTCACTTTATATTATATACGTACTTCGACATTACATTGTTATATATCTATTGTTCTACTTTATGTTTTATAAAGGACTGTATATTTAGTATTGTACTAGAGATGAAGGAAAGTTTGAGTTGGAGGCATGAAAGAGGAATCACTCCTGGCCGAAAGTGTGCTGATGAGGACGTCGGGCCTCTATGGGGGTGGATTGTAAGATCCCACATCGCCCAAGGGTGTGGATCATGTAAGCCTTATATGTATATTCCTATCTCTACCTAGCACGAGGCCTTTTAAGAGCTCACTGGCTTCGGAATTCATCGGAACTCCGAAGTTAAGTGAGTTCGCGCGAGAGCAATCCCATGATGGGTGACCCACTGGGAAGTTCTCGTGTGAGTTCCCAAAAACAAAACCATGAGGGCGTGGCTGGGGCCCAAAGCGGACAATATCGTGCTACGGCGGAGTCGAGCCCGGGATGTGGTGGGAACCCGAAGCCAGTGATTTCCCAAAAGGCCTCGTGCTAGGTAGAGATGGGAATATACATATAAGGCTTACAAGATCCACACCCCTTGGCGATGTGGGATCTTACAATCCACCCCCCTTAGGGGCTCGACGTCCTCGTCGGCACACTTCCATCCAGGGATTGACTCTAATACCAAATTGTCACATCCCGGGCTCGACTCCTGCCGTAGCACAATATTGTCCGCTTTGGGCCCCTACCACACCTAATGGGTCACCCATCCTGGGAATGCTCTGGCCCATTCTCGCTTAACTTCGGAGTTCTTACGGAACCCGAAGCCAGTGAGCTCCCAAAAGGCCTCGTGCTAGGTAGAGATGAGAATATACATATAAGGCTTACATGATCCTCACCCTTTGGCGATGTGGGATCTTACAATTTTAAACAACCACTTGGGGTGTGACCATACGAGTCCCTTTAGTCTCATTAATTGTAATCCTAACATGGAACAAATACAAGACTAGACTAAGAATTAATCCTGTCTAGTCTAGTGACTGTTAGTAAGGCCAAACAAACACACCCTTAGTTCCTTAGCGCAGTAGTTGAAGCGTGTTGATAAAATATTGTAGGCCTATTTTACTGAGGGATTATAGAGAGTGGAGAGGGGCGGCAAGCAGAGAGAGAAGAGAGAGTTTGGTGATTCTGTGGCGACGATTTTTGATCTCTTTGTGCCTTTATTTATAGTAATAATCCTTACCTATCAAGTAATACATTACAACGAGAAACTATCTAAAAGATACTATAGAATCCTATAAGAATTTATACAATCACACTTGTAAATAATTTAGGAATGCAACACGAAGTACATTATTTTAAAAACATACATATATTTTTCTTTCTTTCTAACAAGCATTTTATCAAGTCATTTGACAGTGGTTATGGAAGGGGTAAAATCTCTTGAGAAATTCAAATCTCAATTAACAAAAAGAATCAATTGTTTAGTATGTGGTCGATAATCCAATCTCTCAAATATGATCTAAGGTGTTTAATTAGCAAAACTTGGAAAATTGCTGATCTTCAACTTAATTGCCTGTGTTATTTAATTAAACTCACCATTAAAAAACGAATCTTTACAAAACTACTCTCAACCGAGCCCTCAAATTTTACCCAACCCATTTTTTTTCATCTTGAATTCAATCAGGCCATCATGTGTAATTGCCCCTTTTGATGCATCATGCATTTATCCTATGCCAAGGTTGCGAATTCGAATCTTTTCTTCTTCAATATTTTCTTGTGTGAAGGGGCAAAAAAAAATAAAAAGCCAAAATCTATCGTGCAACTGGGCTTGTCAGATGTTCTCATTCCACTGGTAGGTCCAGATCCCACCAAAAGAAGGAATCCTTGGTAGGAACTTAGGCATCATCCTGGGCAAGATGCCTTTATACCACATAATTGCTGTTAGGCCATCTTTAACTTTTGGGTTAAAATTTTAAATTTTTTACTCAGAAAGTTTAAGTTTTAACTCAGAAAGTGTTTGTTTGCTCTAACCCTTCTAGGTAAATTTTTAGTCCGAGATTACTAAATAATGAATTTAGAATTATTTTTTTCTTGAAGTAACTTTCTTAAAAATAAAACTTTATGTAGACTATTCTAATTAATTTAACCTAAAAATATTTAGATTTCGATAATTATTGAAAAATCGCTAAATCGACATCATGAAACTCGTTGAACACTATTGAAAAATCACTCGTTAGATTTGAGCATATAAGATCTAAGCTGTTAGATTCAATGAAGTTTTAAATATAAAACTAAAAAAAAGTTCACATATATGGTGGCCCAACCCACTAACCCATGAGGAAATTCTGGCCTAAATTCAGAGCTCATTTGAATGTGTTTTTAAAATGATTGAAAGCACTTTTAGAGAAAATATTTTTGGGTTCCAAAAGCACTTTAAATGTTTTTTCAGGATTTATTAGCATTTTACTAAGGATTGTTTCGAAAAATATTTTCACCAAAAACGTTTTCAGTCATTTTAAAAGCACATCCAAACGAGCTCTAAATTTGCTCGGAAATGAGTTTTGGGTTAAAACTCATATTTGGCCCAAGAGTTGGAACAAGTTGTGATAGATTTAGAACCTAAAATTTGAGTTTTACTCAAAAGATTGGAGTAGGTGTTAGTATATAGTTCATTTTTCCTTAAAATTGTTGAAATATTACTGAATTACTGTGGTTTATATTGTGCCAACAAAAACCTTGTAATATCCAGGTGCACTCTGCTTGTTCATCGATGTGTTCAAAGTTGATCTGTCGGCCTTGGATACTTTTTGTACCCAGCTTGTATTTTTGCAGGGCTGCTAGGGAGTGTATGTGTGTGGTTCACATCTCCAACGCTTGTGTGGACTCACTCATCCGGTGAGGTCTGAATGTGACCTTAGGGAAAGATCCAAGTAAAGGCATGTGTTTTTGTAAATATCCCATAGTCCATATGCATGCTGGTTTTGTTGATCCAATGCATACATAAAGGCGACAACCTCATTAATTAACCTGGTTTAAGGTTTTAAAGAAACTTGCTAACTAGTGTTGAGCTTAATTGGGTTGACTCCATTTACTTGACACAAAATTCTAAAAGTAGTCTAAACTGTGAATGAGTTGTAAGGTCTCATTTGGTGATACTGGATTATGAGAGATTCTTTCATGTACTCAGGGCACCATATGATTATGATATCTCTCTTATCTCCTCTTGATTTCTACCAGTAATAATAAAGGAGACGCTGATAAAATTGTGTATTGGATACGTGAGAGATTCTCTCATGAACTAACTAGCCTTTGAAAACTGAATATGGTTGGTTGAGGCATGGAGCTTTAAATCCTGCCTATTACTTTATTCTAAAGTTGGGGAGGGGTGGTGGTGGCTACAGTGAAATTGAAAGGAAGATAACCCCTATGGTAAAAAGATTAGGATTTAAGCCCCTGTAGTGAAGTCTGTTATAATTTAAGCTCAAAATTGAAGATTTTGTCAACTCACCATTAATTGTTAGCATATAAAGACTCACATGTGAGGCTAAAAAGATAAAGTTAACCTCACATATAGCCCCACATGCTAACAATTAATGTAGAGTTCCGTTTTAGCCTAATATGTGTGGCTCACATGCTAATATTAACAGAGAGTTGATGAAATTTTCAATTTTGAGCCTAAATCCTAATACACTTCACCACAGGAGTTCAAATCCTAATTTTCTTAATTATTTAGATATGGGGATGGTGTGGGTTAGCGGGTATGGCCCTACATGGGCTGTGGTGTGGATTTGTGGGTTTGGCCCTGTGGTGTCCTGTGGTTAGAGTAATGTCTTTGCCTATTTGGGCTCGTACTATGGTTGACACAATTAGTTGTGACCCATTTAAACGTATCTGATTTCTTTTTAAGGTTAACGATTTCATTAGTGAAGCAAGTTCACTTTAATCAAATAGATAGTAGGTTGAATGCGGTTATATATAAGCACACTTAATTGTATTGTTGTTGAAAACAAATGTATTTCTTTTTTAATATTGCTTTAATAAATGGTCCACCAAATGTGACCAAGTTATGTTTGGCCACATAAAATAATAATGGATACTAGTACACCGTATTGTATTGTATTTTTAATTTATTGTTTTGCTAAAGTATTGTATTTGATTGGACTACATACTTATTGTACTAAACAACCCTAAATATTGTGCACACAACAACACACCATTATTTGGTCACCTTTAGCGTGTAATTAACCCAAAAAAAAACTTGTACAAAATATGTTTGACATGCCACGTGATAAGAGAGATAGTGTATACATGCATAAACTGGTGATTAAATACGTTTGAACCACATGACAGGGGGCAGACTAACTTAGGGGCAAGGGGGATCAGTTGACCCTTCAAATTCTGGTGAATTTCCATGAATGACTTGGGTGCTGCCCCTTTGAAGGTTGGAGTTGCCCTACATATACGCCCTCCAACTGCTATATAAAATGCGTTAGAGAGGTGCTGCCACTTGACAGTCTATTCCTAATATTATTTACCTCTAACTTGTTTGTTGGTTGTGATTACAATTGTAGGAAGAAAAAAGAAAGAACGAAGTAAAAGATTATCCAAAAATGCAAAGTAAATGAAATGGTAATCTCAGAGAATGAACAAAGCATCACCATTCTAGGACAAATATATTAATGAGATGCAATGAGATCAATCAATTTGTTAGTGTGTTCAGGAGAAGTGTGTTCGTTTGTTAAGCATTCATACGGGACCAGTCTTGGAACAAAGCAAATGACTTTAGGCCTACCGAGACTCGATGAAATGGCGATTTGCATGCTATTTTTGTTAAAAAAAATTGACCCCTTAATAATATTTTCTGGATCCGCCACTGCACATGACAAGAAAGATAATATGTGTATAAAAAATGTTACTTTTACTACCTATTTGTATCATCTCTCTAACAAAGATGAAACCTATATGTGTTACCGGGCCCTACCTCTATTAGAAAGATGGTACAAATAGGTGATAAGTGTAGCAATACTCAATGTGCATGCATAAACTAGTGATTCACTTATTTTTCTCGTAACACACGAGTTACAAAATCACATTAATGGCTACGCTCTGCAACATATGCATTATATATTTTGTTGTTATGCTGCTATGTATGATTTGCAACTTTTCCAGTGAGGATCCTGGCCGAATCTTCTTTGTGAGGATTCCGAAAATCCTCCAATCACATCCATTCATTGTATATCGTGCGGCCAGTTTTTGTCAGATACTGTTTATATTAAAAAAAAATTACAATGATTTCTGACCGCACGATGTACGATGAACGGATGTGATTGGAGGATTCCTAAGATCCTCACAAAGAGGATCCGGCGAGGATCCTTCTGGCAACTTTTCATCCAACCTGTTATAAGGGAAAGGGATCCTCTCCAGATCCCTTCCACCAAATCCTACCAATTAACAAATCCGTGCCCTTGAATTTTGATCCAACGGCTAAAAACATGAGGCCCCTTTAAAAGTTATAATAATTTTAACCGTTGGATCAAATTTCAAAGGTTCGGATTTGTTGATTGGTAGGATTTAGTGGAAGGGATCCGGAGAGGATCCCTTTCCTGATATAAGTGTACCCGTGTCATACCCACATTTTGTGGACTATTATGCTTCCCACTTTGTTGATGTTATTACAGTGAGGTAGGCTCGAACATTATCTCCAACATCACAAAGTACTCAAAGACGTGGGCATTCTAGTTGCCCATCAATTGCTCACACACCATATCCACATCTCTCACGATTTAAACTAGCTCTAACTCTCACACACACCTCTAGTTCTCCACCCCAAGCAACAAAGATAATCTTCTTCCAACAATTCCAAATTTAAACCCTAGCAAAAACCATGGCTCAAACCATGCTTCTCATGTCCAGTAGTGTGTCTTCAGGCCATGTCGTCGACTTGAAGTCCTCAGACCCTTCATTCCAAGCACAAGTTCAAAGACTTAGGCCTAAGTCTTTCTCTCAACTTGTTTTCAGACCCCTCCCATCATCTTCTTTTGCCTCATCGTCTTCGACCGTTGTCGCTCTCTTCAAATCGAAAACGAAAGCTCCTGCCAAGAAGGTTTTCATTTCTTTCAACTACGTACATTTTTGCTTGTAGTTAAAACATAATTTGTTTGATTGTTGTTTTTAACCAAATTGAACAGGCCCCGTCGCCGAAGCCGAAGGTTGAAGACGGTATCTTTGGAACTTCTGGGGGCATTGGTTTCACAAAGCAGAACGAGCTCTTTGTTGGTCGGGTTGCCATGGTTGGCTTTGCTGTGAGTCATAATCTTCTTGCTCTTTTGTTCTATATTTATTCTTTACTTTCCATTTACATATGATTTTCTTTTTGTTGTTAGTTCTTATAATCTCACTTTGTTTGTTTTTTAATACACTTCATTTTGTACTGCTTAAATTAGTAGACAAACTAGTTTGTGTTTAGTTTTTTAAAAAGTAAGAAACATTTTTTTGCCCATGATTAGAGATGCTATAACGGCATGTGGGTGAGGTTTGAAAAAAAGGCACAATTTAGTTTGTACAAAATTACATTATTGCCCATGATTTTATTTTGTGATAGAAGATCAAATTATCTTTTTACACTCTTTAAGTTGTCAAATAAAATTTTGTCAAAAGGTAGTTTAGATATTAATTTTTTAACCAAAAAAAACTCTGACAATAAAAGAGAAGTTTTAGTGAAAAAAAAATAAATCACGATTTAAACAAAAAGCCTAAAAGTAACGACACACGAAGGAAGAGCATGAACTTGACTCTGTATATGCATCCAAAAGAAGCTTTGAAAAACCAAATATAAAATGTTAAGGAAATAAAGAAAATCGTACATCCTGAATTTTCTTTTATTTAAACAGATTGCTCTGAAGTAGTGGTACAAATGGTATACATAGTTATGTTATCAAATCTTAACATAATGATAAGGTAACAAAACCTAAAGTGGAGAAAACCTTCTTACTTTCTTCTACCCACCATATATGTTCTTCGTGCTTGTAAAACGTAATAAGTAAACATGCAAACCTTTAAACATAGTTTAAATTAATAACATCTTCCGAGTTTTGGTATTTTATCGGTTTACAATTTGTTTTCATTACCATTATCTTTCAAGATTTGTTTAAAACCATTTAGTTTTCAACAATATCTCAAAATAATTTTGCAACAAATTTCTGTATAATTCTCTCATTTCGCTTTGCTTATAATTAGCATGAAGGAAGTATTTTGAGATGGTAATAAAATTAGCATGATGAAGCGTTTTCAGATATACACATAGTAAACCCTCACACATGCCGCTAAAATAGTCACAAGTCTTGCCATATTTTATATTTGGAAATACTGAGAGATCATCATTGTAAACCATATTTTGCAAATCATGTAATGTGGCGGTTTGTTAGTTGGACTACTTTTTTAATGATTTAAAGAAGAATTCTAACCACCAACTATCACATCATATGATCTACAAAATATAATTTTAAAAAAGATCTCTGGAGCATCATTTTTTTTTTGTTCAGATGAGCCACAGTCTTTGACTGATAAGATTAGACCCACAAAGCATATTCATGAGAATTTTGTCTTTCTGTGCAAACATTGCAGGCATCATTGTTGGGAGAAGCAATTACAGGAAAAGGAATTCTTTCACAATTGAACTTGGAAACCGGAGTTCCCATCTATGAAGCTGAACCACTTCTTCTCTTCTTCATCCTTTTCACCCTCCTTGGGGCCATTGGAGCTCTAGGCGACCGTGGTAAATTCGTCGATGACCCGCCCACTGGAATTGAAGGGGCAGTGATCTCTCCAGGCAAAGGATTTAAATCAGCCTTGGGTCTCAATGAAGGAGGTAACTAATTTACAATTCAAGATAAATAATGTTCAAAATACAGGGTACATGCTAAATTGTTACATTGTCAGTTTGGACATACAAAAGTTCCATAAATTGATAGTTTTACACCATAACATGTCTAACGAGAAAACATTATTCTACAAAACGAAGTAATTTACATTACGTGGCATGACCTAGATGATCTAAGGAGTTTCTGTTGTTTTACAAATGCATAGGTCCTCTATTTGGATTCACAAAGGCGAACGAGCTATTTGTGGGAAGATTGGCACAGTTGGGATTTGCATTCTCTCTAATAGGAGAAATCATCACAGGGAAAGGAGCTCTAGCCCAGTTAAACATTGAGACTGGAGTCCCCATTAACGAAATCGAACCCCTTGTGTTGCTCAATGTTGTCTTCTTCTTCATTGCTGCAGTGAATCCCGGAACTGGTAAATTCATCACAGATGTGGATGAAGAAGACTAGAGAGAGAGAGACAATACATCATTGATGCTCACTACATCAAACTTATTTTAATCATGTATGAGAAAATACTTCTTCCTTTCTCGAATTCCTATATCATTGATTTTTTTTTTTTTTTTTCCTTTGGTCATGTTGATCTTAAATATACTGCACTAGCTTTTGATCCTATGGTTATTGACGCACACAAAAAAAGCAGAAAATGAAAGTAAGAGAGTGAGAATTTGACGCAATGAGCTAGCTTTCAACTCTACTGAGTTAACTTGCTTAACAAGCTAGGTTTGTAAATTGTAATCCCCTACCCGGTTTACCGTATCGGATCTACCAAATGCGACATTGTCTTCCATAGAGTTAATTTTCCAAGCTAGGTTTGTATATTTTAATATCCTACAAGATTTTATTAATTGGATCTACCAATGCGACGGTGTCTAAAAATCCTAAGTTTGGAAGCGGAATTCATCTAAAACTCATATTGGTGAGATTATTTTGGCATTTAACATTGGGACAAGAAGTAATCAAATAATCCTTAAGGAAATTTAACTATACAAATGACTTTTGTATCATGTCTCTACCAAGAATCTTACATCAAATTGCGAAAATCGTTTTACATTTGCAACTAACCCTTTAAAAACAATGTTTTCTCTGTGATTACTAGAAAATGCGCGCACATCATGTGTGTGAAAATTTTAAGAGAGAGGTGGTGAAAATCAAAGAAAAATCATGTTAAGCAATCTGTTTATCGCCCCCTGCCACCCCCCCCCCCCCCCCACACACACACACACACACTTAAACTAAACATTGTCCTCAATGTTTCAAAAATCAAACTCAAACAATAAAGCAATAGAAGACATACTAGCAACAATAATGTTTCAAAAATAAAACTCAAACAAGACTCACAAAACGAGACAATTATGGCAAAATAAAAACAATAAAGAGAAGGGTAAAAGAAAACAAATATGGTTGCAGAAGCCGAAAATTATGTTGTCTCCATCTTTTAACATATGGGTTGCCTCCTAAGAAGCATTTTTTAACGTCTTCCAGTAGACAAGAAGCCTTTTTTAACATCTTCCAGCCGGATGATGCCTCCAGTTAATCCTTTCTAGTAGCTGCAACATGGAGGGGTACATCCTCCATAACGTGCTCCTCAAAACTTCCATGGATTTGATCTTCAAACGGAAAGTGATACTTCAAATGATCCGAACAGTTTAAGCTCTAGAGTGGGTGCCTGAATAACTGAAGGTAACAACTTGTTACTAGAAAAGAGAATTGAAATTAAGGGAGGTGGCTTACTAGTGTGTTACGGCAAGAACTCAAGGACAACCAAGATTTCGAAACTTCAAGAATGTTGCTCTCGGCTATATTTGGTTTGAGGGCAGTGGCCTGTCCCATGTCATCAAATCCAATTCCTTTGGCGATGGTTGTCTCAAGTAGAGGTGAGTTCGGTTTCAATCGGTTCGGTTTTTTGCCAAAACCGAAATATCGGTTCAATTCGGGTTCGGTTTATTTTTTTTGGTTCGATTTTTTAAGGTTCGGTTTCGGTTTTTTTTTTTTTTTCTTTTTTTCCCATACAGTCACACAGTAAAACCCTCCAATAGGGGCATAGGAAATGCTTATGCAAATTCCGATTTGCTGACAGTGAAACATACACGGCAAACAATACGCTAATCAGATTATGCAAGAAATCTTAATCAATTGAGACAATGAATAATTAGGAACCAAGAAGGAAATGATGGAAAAGAAAAAGAATTAGGAGATGAATTTTTTGATAGGAGAATGCTGTACATGTATTCATGGAAGAAGGAAAAGGCGAAAAAAAAGGAGATGATCAAGGAGCCAAAATTTACTTGAAATATCAATCCTTCTATATATGCAGACAATGGGGTTCCGAAAATTACCTCAGAGAGATGAACAATATGCAAAACACCAATAAAATGATAAAAAAATCCATTTTAATTCAGCAAACCCTCAATATAAATCACATCCATTTCGATTAAAAAATTGCCTCAGAAATATTGGAAAATCCGGATTAGAATCTTCCGATTTGAAGGGGGTTCCGATTCGAAAATGGCGAGGAGAAATCACGGTTTGGAAGAAGAAATTCGCGAGGAGAACTGGAGAAAAGGGAGAGAGAGTCTGATTTGGAGAAAGAGAGGAAGAAAGCAGAGCATGGAGGTGCAAGAATTCGATGGTGGGAGAGAGAGGCTGAGAAGTGAGAACAAAGAGGAGATGAAATGGGAGTAAATGGGACGGCTAGGGTTTTGTGTTTAGAAATCTTATAAAGAATTAAAGATCCAGAATCAGTATAAATATTTTACTAATACAATTATAACAACACAAAGCTTGTTGTCAAGTTGGCTGAAGCAAACACTTTCAACCTGGAGGTAAGGGGTTCAAAACATTTGGCCTCCAGATTTTGAGTATTTGTATATGATTTATATAATTAATATATAAACCGGTTTGGTTTGGTCCGGTTTGGTTTATGGACCACCAAAATCAAAACCGAGCCAACCTATTTCGGTTCGGTGTTCGGCTCAGTTTTATTTTGCTTTCGGTTTTTTAAACCCACCCCTTGTCTCAAGTACATCCTCATTGATAAATTCTAAATATTCCCTGACCTTCTTTCTCTGGAATCCTTTTTCTTGTTGTACAAAGGTCCTTAAAAAATTTTGCATACTTCGGAACATGCTTTATCGTATTCAGAAGTTGAATAGTAACTTGCACTTTTCGGAAGGTTTCTAGGGTCTCTTTCATGATCTTCTATCTTTGACTGAGCAAAGCTTTAAGGGAAAGTACATTTGGATTAATAAGGTTCAAAATAATTGAATTTTGAACAATATTACTTGTGTTGATTGGCAATGGAGTGGAGGAGGTTGCGAAATTGAGCTTGGTGGTGGGAGGGCTTTGCCACAACGATTGCTCCTTCCTTGCCATGGCTGGAACATTCTCATTATCTTCAGACAACAATTGTTCGTCCATCTTTTTTGCTTGTTTGGACGTCTTTGGCTCACTTCCAACCTCCTTACCATTTCTCAAAGTGAACCTTTAGAGGTCTCAAACCTCTTGTCGGATTGACAATAAGTGAGCTAAGAAGTTTGTCTTGTCCTCAAATTTGTGTTTTCTCATTTGATTTTTCAAATTCACCATCTATCCAATTTAATTCTTCATGTTGACCATCTCTTTAGCTTGGTTTTGTAGACCCTACGTCAAAGCCGTTAGTAATTGAAGAATTTTGTCATGATCAACATATATACTTGGATTTGGATCAAATTGTTGTGGGGGAATTTGTGGTGGCTGCATAGGTCTTGATAAAACCCTTGAGGTGGCTGCCAAAATCCTCCTTATCGTTGAATTTGTTGAGGTTCCCTCCACTTGAAATTTGGATGATCTATCCAACCTGGATTGTGAGTGTTGAAAAAGGGATTGTTCCTTGGTTGATTGTGGCCTTGATAACCCATGGCATTAACACTTCTCCAAACTCCATTCTCAATTAATTAAGAACGTTGATTAGTTTGATATCCTTGCCTACAAGACACATCAAATGTCCACATTTTGCATTTTGGTGCCTTGGATAAACTGTGACATAAGAGAAGTAAGATTAGCCATTTGAGCTTCAATTTTTGATAGATTGGCAATTGTCATGTCTTGCTTCTCTATTACCTAAAATGAAAGAAAATTAAAACGATGTCAAAGATCAAAAGAAAAGAAAAAAACCAAAAACACTGAGGGATTAGCAATTTTACTAATCCCCAGCAACGGCGCAAAATTTGATATGCTGGAAACTAACGTTCAAAATAAACCTACAAACAATGTAACTGTAGTACGAGTAAGTAGGGATCATTTAATCCGGGGATTAGAAGGGTTTCTAATCAACAAAAACTAAAGTAAACAGGTAAATAAATGGGTTTTTTCTTAATGAATTGAACTAAACTAAACTGTAAACTGAAATTAACAACTAAACAAAAGTAAACATCAACAATGAATTAAAATATGAGAAAGATTGATGGGTGAAAGGCTAGTTAAAGGATTCTTCTCCACACATAAAATATATGCATACAAATCAATTTCTAGTTATTCTTCCCTTAAATCGTGAATGACATTGCTCCAAGGTAACAGTGACATACTCATTAACCCTCGCATTTTCCGAAGTTCTATAAAAAGAAAGACACTTCACTCTTGAAATTATTCCTCTCAAGACATCTAACTACGTTTTTCTTACTATGTAATAACTACTACCACTTTTTCTTTTCCTACAATAACTAAAGAAAGCTGCTAGACCCACCATAGTGTCATATTTTCTCACCCACATTATAAACACACACAACATAAAAATAAAAAATTGAACTGTTATTTCCCATTGTTGGAAATGTGCCCTAAACCTAAGTATATGAGGATACTTTACAGACATTTCACATGTTAAATTGAACTAGTTTAATATAAGGGCACATATTATTGTTTAAAGTCGGCTCATATAAATGTTATACGCTTAAACCATAAGTCCAAGGAATATGTAATTAGGAGAATGTGATCTAAAGAACTTAGGTTCATAAGACCATTCTCTTTCGTACACATATCCTAAACGTTCCTGATCATTGATTGCCAATTGGCATTGACGATCTTTTAAGATCAGTACATGCTATGTCTTCTTTATTGGAGAGTGGCTGGTCTCGAGTCATTGATATGATTGATATCAAGACAAGTATGTAGGTGTGAGTCCACTAAAACATAGAAACATACTTCCCCTATTTAATCGTTAAATGCATGTATTATGTTGCTTAATGAACTTAGTTTTTCAAGAATTTTCCTTCAATTTCCCCACCCACTATTATTCCTAAAAAAATGAAATTCTCTTTCTCCCACAACAAAGTCTTTTCAGAAGATACTCTACTAGTAAATGAATTACCTCCAATGCTCTGCTATTGTGTGAATATGCACTCCAATAACTACTATCAATATCCCATTACCTTCAGTTGCTAGCTTCTTACCCTTTAATTGGAAAGGGCATCCACACTTTTCATTCCATAATTCCTTCTATCCTCATACTTGATGTCTTTTTTTCAAATTCAGCTTGCATATTGTTCATTCCTTTCACAACCTAATGTAAGATTAATTTTCTTCACTTATAAGTGAGAATTCCTATTTACTTGTACGTGAGAGATCTTATATTCGATTATCGTCAAAGACAAATTTGAAGCACATTATTGTTAGTCCATCATAAAGCATAACTCACTCCTCCACCCCTCTAGCGTAAATATTATCGTTTGTTAAAAAAAACCATTTTATTCATTACCTTGCAAATGCTCATTATCTGGCACTTCGCCATCGCAGTCATGCCATCCTTTACAAAAAGGGCTGATAATTGATAGGCAATCAAATAATTGATAGGCAATCAAACCCAGCCAAAAATAAATAAAAAAAGGACACGTAGAACATAATTACGTACAAAAAATATTCGTTACCAGGAAAAATTCCACTGTTACTGTTATTTTAATTTTAAATTGAGAAATAATTAATCATATAAATACGATTATACGAGTGCCTCGGTGCCGTTAGTGTACACGTCAGCACAAAGAAAAGTATTCACACAGAGAGAGAGAGAGAGCGCGTAGTCTATCTAGTCTGGAATTCATTCCTCTCAGCTTTCTTCGTTCTTCTTTCTTCGTTCTTCTTTCTGGACACGACACCCTTTTGATATCTACGCGGCATCGTTTCGGATCCAATCCCAGCTTCAACTGCCACTGTTGGCGGTAAAACTCCCCCGAATCAGGCGTGACACGTTCGTCACAACCCACTTATCACATCTCTCTCTGCCCACAACCGTACTAGTTTCAAAACGGTCGAATTTTCAGAAAATTCTCCGCCACCGCCACCGTGTCAGCCGTTGGTTTCAGCGTCTTGGATGGAGAAATCGAATATTTACAGAGGCAGTTACACCAACGGAGCTTACCATCCTTCCTTCTCTTCCTCTTCTCGCGCCGATGTCAGTTACAGGTTCCATCTCTCTCTCTCTCTCTCTCTCTGAAACTATTAATTTATTTTTTATTGGTTTGAATTTGTCTTTGTATTTGATACGGTCGCAATGGAAATTGGATCTTTGATCTCTTGTGGCTTTTAATAGTTGATTATATTTAGTTAATTAATAGAGAAGGAGTGAAAAATCGACAGAATTGGCAGGATTTATTTTGTGTTTGTTGGCGTGGAATTGTTGAAATTGATTGGGACCAAAAATTCTTTAGACTAAACAAATAAGGAAAGATTTTTGACATCTGTGAAAAGGGTCCTCAATAAAATTGCAAAAATGGTGTTAATTGGAAGAAAAGGGAAATTATCATAGACATTCTTTTATCCACAATATAAATGAAACATTGTTGCAGTTTTTGATATTTAAATTTCGGTTCTTTGAGATTGCAATTGCTTAATTTGTTTCTTGTTGGGAATAGTCGAGTGCAGTTTTGCTTACTTGCCACCCATGGCCACCGCATTGATTCTAGTTAGATGAGTGTGATTTAATCTCAAAATTTAAAATCAACTTATGACAATCTATGCGGTGGTATCGTCACCACGTAAGAGTGGTGGCGAGCAACAATATTTTTGAAAGAGTGCAGGAAGTAAAAAGAAAAAACTAGTGTTATGATTACGGGCCAACATTTACCATCTACCTCTCGTTTTGCTACTTTAACTTTTGTTATAGTGGATTAGTGGTAGAGCAATTGCCTCAGCTTACTCCAACCTAAGCAGAGTTCTAAATTCTACGACATTGTTATTCATGATTAAATAAATAGAGTAAGTCAGAAGTGATATGAGCTTAACAATTGAGGATAGTTCTTTGTGCGGGGACACTCTTTTCCCCTTTGTCCAAATTGAAATTCCCGGCAAGGTTTTAATCGAGGCCCATGTATGCACTCTATCCTCATCATGTTTGTTTGTACGAATTCCCTCTCGTTTCAATGAATATCGTACTTTTCTCAAAAAAGTCAGAAGTGCTTAGAGCATGACAAAATTTTTCTTTAAATGTTAAAAGACAAAAATATTTCAAATTTCTTTCTCTCCAAAGTCTTTGGTCATTTCTATTTAGTTGTCTTTAAATCTTTATGAACCAATTTACAGAGCATATAACATGGAAATTGTTTTTTTGTGCAGCTGCGGCTCTTGTGGCTATGAGCTGAACCTAAGTTCCAACAACCGGAACACTTCTACAATTGGCTCTAATAAGTATGGAAAATCTATAAAGCGGGGGATCATATCGTTCTTTAACATCGATGAGAGCAGATTTACTCAGGTTGATGAACTCAAGTGTAAACCCCATTTCTCTAAGCGTTCATGGGGTTTGTTCAGCCGGAGAACTAAACTTCTTTGTCGCAAATGCGGTAACCATATAGGAAATGCTTATGATGAGTACACTTCATCTTCTTACCCACTTGTGTTAGATGGATCAGATTCATCATCAGGCCATGAAGTTACCAAATGCAGAAAATTTGATGTGAGAATTCGTGCTTTGCAGCCTTCGAATTCTGAAGAATGTGGCACTTCGTTTTTAGAATGACATTTGCTGGGCAAGCATACATGTATAAGGTTATACTCTCTACGGATTGTATCGGTTTTGTGTTTTACCCTTTTGTTAGAAAGTTTACCTGTATATAAAAGTTCAGTCAGCATTGAAGGAATTGTGGTGTGGAATTTTTGAAGTGCTTTGAATGGTTGAGGAAAGTTTGTTAGAACATACCATTGCTAGTCTCTTCAATTTCTGGGAGTATATGGTTTCTGAACAATTATTTTTAGGGAGTTTTAACGAAACACTCCTGGTACTGTTTACTTTTACCGTTAACCTTGTCAACGGATTTACTTAATTTGTTAAAGAGTTATCATTTGAAGTAAAAGAAGAATTCCTCATTAGACATGTAAACAATGATCCTTCCGTAATCATTTTTCCAGTGAAAGGTTTTATAAGGGTGCCCTATCTGGCAGCTCTCTCGCGCTATGGTTAGACTTGAGCGAGCTCCCGCCTAAGGCAGCCTTACTGAAAAATTCTCCTCCTCACAGCCCTTTCTTGTATCGACCGAAAACAATTTACAAAATATAATAAATTATACAATTTAGAACAAAATGGCATCTGAAGATTTTTTGTTTTTTTGATGAGGGGAGATTCAGGGAGATTCAGAACATTGAGTGTCAAGTATCAGAGACTTACTATCTGAATTTTGATACCCGATCAATGCTGTTTTTTCTAGGTTTGGACTATACAAGTCACGGACAAAAACGTTGAAATTGTCCACCGATTGGTCGGCTTACAGGTTCTTCATCAAGAATATTGCAATTGTATCTACCTTTGGAAAAGGCATTTCTATAAAGGAGAATGTGGCTCCCTTTATGTAAGGATTCGTTTTTCTTTGCAAACAAATAATAGTTTAACACGTTACTTATTTATGTGTGATTATATTATTTGTAGATAAGGAAGAATATCTCCTTGATTGTAAGGAGCTAAAAGATGTTCTTCTACCAATGCAATACTTTGGGTACTGACTTTTTGACGTGGTCTAATTAAAAGATGTCACGTGTTCTTTGTTTATTAAAGCCGAAGAAAAATTCCATATCAGATGTTCTTTGCACTATATAAAACAAAGAGTAGTTCCTTCTTGGATTTTCTTACATATCATCTAATAAAACCTTTTTGGTATGATTATTTTCTCCATTATGGAGTCTCCAAGAATTGCTATGAAAGTTATAATCACTCTGTTTTGCTCTTGCATGCTTTTCTCACACTCACATTTCACCACTTTTACTGCCTTGGCTTTGGAAGACTCTGAGTTTCCAGCCATCTTTAACTTTGGAGACTCTAATTCAGATACTGGTGGATTGGCCTCGTCCCTTTTGGAACCACCCCCTCCTTACGGCGAGACCTTCTTTCATAGGCCGGCTAGAAGGTTCTCCGATGGCAGCCTCATAATCGACTTCCTGGGTATGTATTCGGTCATCTCTTAATTTTCTCACACTAAGAGAAACTGCTCTTTGTGTTATTCCAACGCTCTTCCTATAGAACATGTTCACATAAGCAGCACACATCATATACTTTGTTCTAGATTGTAAATCATTATCTTTTTCTCTTTTTAAGAAAGCCAAAATTGTGTTTTTTTTTAATTGTTTCAAACTTGAAATCTCTTACTAACTGTAAAATTAAGATTTCCAGGAGGAATGCTATCTTTATACATGTTTGTAAAATTCAAAGTAGAACTTTATGGTTTGAACCCGTGGAGCCGATTTCTTTTCTGTAGTTGAATCCCGTAAAATTCAAAGTAGAACTTTATGGTTTGAACCCTTGGAGCCGATTTCTTTTTGTTGAATCCAACATCATAGTTTTCTTGGTGTGTTCCATGTTAAAAGGATCCAATGAACTTTGTATATGTTTTCCAATAGTTACTTCTCATGACTTGGGGAGCAATGCACTGATACAATCACTATAAAAAAAAAAATTCCCTTTCCAGACCTAATAATTTCGTCGGGCCAACTAGGGTTCCATCTCCTTTTATTTTGCCCGACGAAATATCTTTATGCAACGTCTGTCGCGTAAAACTCGTCGTTCAAATGCTTACCTGACAAAATATAATACTTCGTCGGGCAAGTTATGTTTACTCAATGAACGTCGAGTAAAGTGCGTTGACCAACTTAGCCCGACGAAAAAGAACTTGCCCAAAACATCTTTTCCTCAGGCACATGGAGATAAAAATAAAAAAAGAAAAATCCTGATGAAAATTCGTCAAGCAGCTAATTTAAAGAAAAATATAAAAATACAAAATACATGCTCGACAAAATAATTCGTCAGGCAAATTTTTTTACTTTTTTGTAATTCATAAATTAAAAAAAAAATTTAGTTTTAATTATATTAAAATAAAAAAATCATAGAAATAAAAAAATATGTTTAATTATATTAAAACTGAAACATTCGTACAAATTTATGTAAAATATCCTAAACCAACCACTCCTAGGGTGGCTGGAGGGATGGCGGCTGAAGGTCGATTGGAGGATTGAGGAGGCGAATGCCAGAGGCTACCATTGCCTAGGCCATCCGTAGCTTAAATTCATCTATTATTCATCGTTCATAATTCACAAACACAATAATTCAAATGATGCATCAAGATTCATGATGAAAATTAAGCTTACAATCCAAATAGAAGTTACGAACCAAAACAAATAGAAGTTAACAATCCAAATAGAAATTAAAGTTTCAAACCAAATGAAAATTGGAACTAAACTTCAAAAAGTAGAATTTATTGATCAGTTATTCAAGCTTGAGTTGTCGAAGCTTTTGGAGAGGCATTGAACTTGTAGAAGATTGAGTTTGTGTCAAGCCTACATTACAAACAAAGAAAACATATTAATTAGTAGCAAGAAGAATTAAAGTTGAAAACCATTTAATAACAAATTTACTAAAAAAATTAAAGCATATCTTTCTTGTTTCCTCTTCTTCCATTTCCTTGTAAAATTGAAGCATATCTTCCGTTGGTTCCTTGTAGAAGTTTACTTCATCTGCCCTAAGCCAACTACTAGTACATACTAGTGCCTCTACTATTTTAGGAGTCAATGATGCCCTAAAAGGGTCCACAATCCTCCTCCCTAGGATAAATGCATTTTCACTAGCAACGGTAGAAGTGGGGGTTACAAAGATATCTTGGCGATTTGTGAAAGAATTAGGAACTCTTTTGTGTTTGATTTCCACCATTTCAAGATATCAAAGTCACCAACAATAATGCTAATATAAGTAGGGTTTTATTTTCAAATTATTGGAATATTATAAATATGTGTTATATAATTATCTATTATATAATTTATAAATGATATATTATATTGTATTTTCGGTACGGTACGGTAATACTATGGTAATGATATCCATTACCAATACCGTACCATGAAATTTCGGTACGGTACAATACCGTACCATTACTGATTGGCACAAAATCGGTATGGCACGGTTGGCAATTCAGTTGGTACGGCAATTTTGGCAAAACAATCCACCCCGAAGTGTAGGGGTGGAGATGCAAAAGGCAGTTACTGTTCATTAAGGGCAGTTACTGTTCACTGGGTGAAATAAATAGTGGATAGCCCTAGGGGGCCTTAAACACGGTGGAACTGCTCTAAAGGGTGGCCTTCGATTCGACTTCCATACTCGCTCCGACACCTCAACAAACCTCTGGGCTTTGTTCCTGGACTCAAGAGGAGTCTAATGATGGTAGAGATCGAAGGAATTTGCTTCAAAAATTGGCGGATTGCCACCAAGAACACACGGTGCCGCCGATGCCATTCCCACAAAACCAAGACAAAAAAGGTTTAGGGTGGAACTTGAAGAAGAAGGGTCGTGGAGTTGATTCTAGGTAGTGGCACGGTGTGATTCGTCGAAAAAATCGCCTGAATGGCATCGGAAAGCATGGGTGCCGCCGAGTCGGGTACGGGTCAAGGGGAACCCGGTAGGTTTCTCTCATTCTCCCTTTCTCTCCTTTCTCTCATTTCTCTCCTCTCCCTTTTGTTGATTCTCTCCTCTACCCATTGACCTTCACTTCTCCCTCATTTCTCTCCTTTTTCTTCCATCTCCACCGCCTATCTTTTCTTCCCTTTAATCTGGGCCACACACGTGGCTTTCCAGATTTTGCTCCAAAAATCTGGAGTCTTCCAGAAAATATTCAATTTACTAAAATTTCCCCGACTTTAAACGTTAATAACTCCAAATTACGTTCCGTTTGCGCCCACACGTTCGTAGCGACAAGTACTACGAAGATATGCAAAAAAAACCTTACGTGAAATGACAAGGAGGTCAACAAAAGTCAACGTCTTTGCCTCGAAGGGCATTTTCGTAAGTTCACATTATAAAAACTATAATTTTTGGGACGGGTCATTATACTTCCCACTGCCCTGCCTGCCGTCTCTGTCTGTTTCTCCCTTCCATTGGTTGCAAGTGCAACAATTTCTCTCAAAACTCACTCACTGCAAGCTGTGCGCTGCAACTTCCAAGCCGACATGTCCTTCTCATTCAGTGCATTCACCAACTCTTTTAAGTTTTAAGGTAAACTAATTTTTAAAATTTGAATTATTAATTCATAATTTAATATAAAATTTTGCAAGTGACATAGAATTATATGATAATTGATGTATATAATTGTTGTTAACTTCTTGTTGATGAATTGAATTCTTGATTAATTGAATTATTTCATTTCATTTCAAACCCAATTTTTAGGTTCAATTTTATCAATTTTTCTAATATGTTAGACTATGTGTTAGTGCATTTATAATATATAATAGATGTTAGGGTTTTTATAATATATAATATTTGTTGGAATGATGATTTTGATAGGAAATTTTTGTTATATCATGTGTAGGTAATTTTTGCAAACAAATTTTCGAAGCCATGTCTTTTAGGAAACAACTCTATGGTAATATGAAAAGGAAAAAAAGGCAAAGGATAATGAAATTATGGAAAGTTTAAGAGGATCTCTTAATAAATTTTTATTTAAAAGAAACTGATGTTGGTGAAGAGTCACAATATGTTATTGGGGAGTCTCATGATCATGAAATTGGTGGTTAAGTGGAGAAAGATGTTAATGACGAGTCTCATGACCATGAAAATGGTGGTGATTTGGAGGAAAATGTTGGTGATGAGTCTCAAGACCATGAAAATGGTGGTGATGTGGATTTAAATGTTGATAATGATCATATTGGTGTAGAGGAAAATATTGAAACTCCTGAACCTATTTTCCATTTAAACATTTATGATCCAAGAGTTTGGGATAGTCTTAATGCAAAAATGAGAACCTTACTTATAGAAAAGGGACTAATTCGAGAAACTAATATCACCTATATTAAGGACAAACTCTCTAGAAAATTTTCTTCACACTACTATGATCGAAAATTACGAACGGGGCGTGAGGGCCTAGCTCCCTAGCTTTGACTGGGTTCCAGCCATCGTTAAATATTTTTTTTTAAACATATGTTTCCGTATTAAAAAAGGGCACACTTTGAGCTTTCGCACTGGGCACAAAAAAAACTTAGGACCGGCCGTGCACTTGCTCATCCTGATATTTAGATAATATCGAGATCGGGGTGTGTTAGCAGGGACCCCAAATATTTATACCAAAGATGGTGGTTTAATAAGAATACTACGTACCCACGTGTGATCATTTTCAATCCAGACTTGTCACCATGAATATCCATAATTCATATCCTATACAAGCGTTGTAATACAATCATGACCATTTAAACAAGAAACTCTAATAATACATATTCCTTATCAGCTAAGAAACATAGGTAATCCTAATCTCTAATAATCTGCAATTCCACCTACAATCATGACCATTTATACATGTCCTTTCATGGGTCAGCTTTTAGTTTGATCTAGATGGATTGAAAATGACGTACAATTTGAAAATTCCACCTTCAATTCCTAGCTTGCGCTGTATAAATAGTAGTAGTGACCTCTTAATTTTCATACATCGATCTCATCTGCAATTATCATTGTTGTATTATTTTCTCCACCATGGAGTCACCGATAATTACTATCAAAGTTATCATTTCATTCTTTTGCTCGTACATGCTTTTGTCACACTTGCCTCTCACCACTTTGAACCCTACTGCCTTTGCTTTGGAGGACTGTCAGTTTCCAGCCGTCTTTAACCTTGGGGACTCTAATTCAGATACTGGCGGATTGGCCTCATCCCTTATTGCACCAACCCCTCCTTATGGCGAGACTTATTTTGGTATGCCGGAGGGCAGATTCTCAGATGGCCGTCTCATAATCGATTTCCTCGGTATGTGTATTTGTTCTTTAACTGCCTTAATTCTTACTTATTTCGTATTTTTCTCTTGCTTCTACTTATTTCTTATGTGGATGAAATTACTTCTTGTTTCCAAACTGTTTCATTGATGATCTTGAAACTTAAAACAGTCTCTCTGAAACTACTTGGAATAGATACCTCCGTTAGAGAAGTAGCACACATCACTATATACTTTGTTCTAAATTATTAAATTAGTATTTCTTTTCTCATAGAAACGAAAGATTATATACTTTTTTTAATTAATGTAGGGTTTCTGACTTGGAATCTCTGATACACTCTAAGATTAAAGTTTGGAAGAAGAAAGTCGAACTTCAACCATGCGTACATGTATAAAACAAATCCAAAAGCAGAATATTATTGGTGTTAAATCCAAAACCGTGGAGCCGGTTGCCTTTCTGTTAAATCCAAAAGCATAGTTTTCTTGGTGTGGCCCATGTTCAGGGCCGTCTCTGAGATTTCGGGGGCCATGTGTGAAATTCATAAAAGGACCCTTCTTATAAGACATCTTTAAAAAAAAAATTGAACAATGTATTGATGCTAAAAAGCAATATCAAAATGCTAAAAAGCAATATCAAAATAAACTTTAAAACTAACTAACCATTTGTTTCTAAATATTATTAAATGTAGAGAAAACTACAAGATAACCATAGTAGGTGTCATCTTTAATAACTCAAACAAGATCACAATAAAATTATAGTAAGTATGAACAATGAAACCTGATAGTCCGTAATACGTGTGCGTCTAGCGATTTTTTGTGACTGCTCTTCTCTTGATTTTGCACTGAAAAGTACAAAAGAAAAAAAAAACATTATAGATGAGAAATACCCAAATCTTCAAATCTCAAGTCTACATCACTCTCAGTTGAATTGTCTTCATGATTTGGAAGTTTTCCTTCAATTTCATAAATTTATAAATTAGGGTTTAATAATTTGTGGGAAATATAACAATGGGACGAAGAGAGAAGGGAATTACACTGGGAGTCTGGGACACTGGCACAACGTCTGGGATTCTGACTTCTGGTGCTCTGGTAGTCTGGTGTGAAAGAAGAAAAATGGAAAGCGGGACTTTGGTGTGAGAGAAGTAGTCTGAGTCTCTGAATTGTTTGCCTCGGTCAGTAGGGTTCTCCACTTTAATTGATTAGCTTTGCCCTTTGTTAATTATTATTTTATATAATTTTGTACAATTTTGGTAGTAGTCTGATGACTTTTGGGCCCACCAGATATATATATATATATATATATTGATTTGATTAGTATTTATATATATTATTTTTATATAATATATATATATATATATTATTATATTCAATAAAAAATATTTTTTGGGGCCCCCAAAATTTTGAGGCCCTGTGCAATTGAACTGGTCGCACTCCCCCAACGCAGGCTCTGCCCATGTTAAAAGGAATCCATTGAAGTTTATATGCTTCTCAATTGTTTGTCACTTGCCATAACTTAACCTTGATGGGATGAAAATTTTTAGCATGTAGGTCACATTATAACATAATATTATTAACTCACGTGTTATAGGATAAGTGTATAACATAATTTATATGTTATGAATTTACGAAATAATATTAATTAATAAATGTAAAAAGAAATATTATATCAATAGTACAATTTCTTGGTGTATCAGTCACTCAAAAAAATTTCATACATATTCATGACCAAAATTTTTATTAAAGGCTTCACTACAAAGTTGCCTTTTAAACTTTTGAAGTTTTTTCACTTTCTGTCTTTCAATTTTTTTTTCCCAAAAAATGATCATCTGTGAACGTTTCTTAAAATGATAAGTGATTAATTTTTAAGGTTATTTCACTCAAAGCATTTGTGTTTACTTTGACAAAATACTGTCTATGTATTGACCTCTTCTATCTAGAATCCTAATATCTCTTTTTCTTCCCATCAAGTTGATAATTTGAATTTAGAGATTTTTTATTCTAATCCTGCTCATTTTATCCATTAAAAAAGGCCTTTGAGGTCTACAAAAAATGCACGGTCCTTTGTCGGTTCAAGATGTTTTGCCACAGTGGTCCATAAGGACACAAAATACTAGTCAAATTGAATTGTAGTTCATCACTAGTTTTGTCAATTCTGGCAGCTAACCCCCAACGTGGGACCAACTTTATTGACTTAAGTGACACTACCCCAAAAATTCTCACAGTGAAAAATCAGACATAATCATCCCGATTATTCATCAGATATATAGTTGTAAAATTCTTTTCTTTTCTTTTTTGGAGTTTTATCTATTCAATAATTTTTATTTTTTGTGCTGTGGTGGTTGTCTGATAAAGCTTTTGTGGTTCAGCAAAAAGTGTTGGCCACCCTTTTCTAAGCGCATATTTGGATTCACTTGGGACCAACTTCTCGTACGGTGCAAATTTTGCCACTGCATCTTCCACAATCAGGCTGCCCAATAGCGTTATACCAAGTGGTGGATTTAGCCCTTTCTACCTTGATATTCAGTACATGCAGTTCATGCAATTCAAATCCAGATCACGACTCATAAGGCAAAGAGGTAATCTACTAAAACTTGAATGTGTTGCTCTATCAATGCGTGTTCCAATTTGGATTAATATCTACTGATCAAGTTAATAACCGCTTCTTTGATAAAAGCAACATTTACATGGGTGGAACCCATATAAGTAGGATTCCCCTTTTTTGGTGGTTAGTATATGTCGTACAAACACAATTACAGATAACGACTAGGGTTTTGGAACGGAATTTTGTTTTTTGAGCTTTGGGCATGTTTACATATAGATAATAAGAATTAAAATAATTTTTAGTTTCTTAAAATATGAGTATGAGAATCATTTCACTTTTTAATTCTCTCACGTGTTCAGTAGCACAAATATAATTAAATAACTGTGTGTTTCTTTTTGAAACCCATAACCAAATACCTTAACATCTAGAAGTAGAGCAACTAGAGGGGCTAGTTGTGATCCTATTCCTCTGTCCTTACTTCCCGTATTTCTATGTTTTCTGATTCCTTTCATCTTGGATTATGTTAAGTAACCATGCTCTTCATCTTTTGATTTCCAGGAGGAATATTTGCAAGTTTACTGCCCAAGGATGAGTACTTCCCCAAAGCTTTATACACATTTGACATTGGTCAGAACGACCTTGGGGAAGGGTTCTTTGCAAACAAGACTATAAAGGAAGTGAATGCATCTGTTCCTGATATAATCACCAAGTTCTCAACAAATATTCAGGTAACCTTTGAAAATAATGACCTAATTGGTGGGTTTTTGATTGTTGCTTTAATATGTTTATCGATCGATGATCATCGAGATAATGTTGTGATGTCACAAAATGTAGAAAATATATGACTTGGGAGCCAGATTCTTTTGGATCCACAACACTGGGCCAATTGGCTGTCTCCCTTACATTTTAGCTAATTTTCCATCAGCTCAAAAGGATGAGGTTGGCTGCGCAAAGTCTTACAATGAAGTGGCTCAGTATTTTAACCACCAACTGAAGAAAGCCACAGTTCAACTTAGGAAGGATCTTCCTTTGGCTGCAATTACTTACGTGGACATATATTCTGTCAAATACTCCCTTTACAAGGAGCCCAAAAAATATGGTAAGCCGCCCAAACTGTATGATATTTATACACAAAACATACCTGCATTTTAGAGGCCTCCCTTGTTACAAAGACTTGAATTCACCATACGTTACGATGCGCTGAGAGAAATGTTGCATGGAATAGGTGCATTCAAGTTTTTCTGTCAGTTACGTTGGATGGCTAGGACTTGAAATGTCCTATCAAAATGGTCGACTTAACAGTGGTACGACTATAGATTAAATCAAACATTTTCACATAGTAGGAGGTAAAAAAAGTCACCTCTGCTAAGATGTAACTTTATAAAACTTAGATGAGTAATGCTATTTTTACCACCTAATATAATGTACCACAGTTCAGTACCATCTAATGTTACAACTGAGGTGAACAAGCCACATCAATAAAAAATTATCTTGTGGAAAATGAGGTGTATAATCACATCACGAAAATTAAGAATCATTGTTTGACTCACATCAAGTCCATAGGGTTTGGTTGGTTGGACTTATATTTGCGTTAGTGTATTACATAATATGAAAGTGATGTGTTGATTATCAGTTTTTCATAACAATCGAGAGCACACCTAAAACCTAATCGTAGATTAGAGAAATTTCATTAATGTTATCTATTTTCCGTTGTATGAATCTTTCTTGAAACTTTTTTCAGGGTTTGAGTTCCCACTTGTTGCTTGTTGTGGGTTTGGGGGCAAGTACAACTTTAGTAGTGCTGGATGTGGAACAACAGTTACAGTCAATGGAAGCCAAATATTTGTTGGTTCGTGCAAAAGCCCGTCAGTGAGAGTGAATTGGGATGGCATTCATTATACTGAGGCAGCTAACAAGTTTGTTTTTGACAAAATTTCAACCGGAGCATTTTCAGATCCACCCCTTCCCTTAAAACATGCATGTCACAGGATTTAGACTAATTACAAATTAATTAAACCAAAAATAAGTACTCCTGCAGACGCATGCATGTGGAAAACTGGAAATCTTTTATTGCAATAATGTTCTACCTTGTATCAGCTACTTTGAGTCGTTAAGGTAGTAGGTTAGAACCACACAAAAAATAAAGGCTCCAATATTCAGTACTGTTGTAACTATATTGGAAACTCTTATGATGAGTATATACTTGTCCACTTGTATAAGATGTATCAGTTTCATCCTTAAGGCCATGTAGTTTCCAAATGCAGATAATTTGATGCAACCATATGAAGAGTGTGGCACCACTTCACTTTTAGTTTGAAGTTTACTGAGAAAACGTATTTTACTTGAGGCTAAAGAAGCATCTACCTGCTTATTCGCTTCGCACACGAGTTGTAGGCGCAATTAAAGTACGAAAGATAGCAAAGTTATTTACATGCCTTAAAACAATAGGAAAAATAACTTTATTTAAAGATAAGGACAGGGAAAAAAAAATACATAACAAAAGTTTGGTGCAGCCCCCGAGAACTTCGTCAATTACAGAGAGGTCGAGGCCAACGACAACCAAGCCCTCCACGAGCTCTTCCTCAGGTCCTACAATCAATCCCTCTGGGTCCCCAACAAGGTAAATAATGGTGTATGATCCAGATGAATATGGAAGGAAAGGGTACAAAGAATAAACAGAGTTTGATTTTTCTTTTTGGTCTTTTGTCGCGGTGAATGCTTCTATTGGTGTAAGCTAGAAAGATGTCACTCCCAAGTCCCCAACCCACTTTGGCAGTTATCATTGTGGACGTAGTGACCTTGTTGTCATGTTCTACTTTCAAGTTTCTTTCTGAAACATCATTTTTTTATTTTTTTGGTGTTTTCGACACTTTTGTGTGAGTTTCTGGTGAACCCAATTGGGGTTTCTTGCGATTGCAGTACTCAGTGGACTAATCTGCGGCCGATAAGTTGAAGAAAATCTGCTCCACTTGGCGCGCCTGCCAAGTGTTCGATGTAATGCCCGAAAGATCGTTTTATAATAATGGAAAAACTTGAATTAACTGAGTTACTTTTGTAAAGTTTTCAGAGAACCTAATGCCAACATTGATAAAGGGAAGAAATAGAGATTTGTTGAGAGTTCAAATTGATTTTGCATTTAAAATGGAAGAGAGAAAGGATTGCGTGTGCATAGCCGTGGTGGTTGAAAGGATGTGCAACACAATAGAACACCCACCATCGAAAAGGTGAGGCCCTTGAGGGCTTCGATGGTGCCCTCTTCTCCATTGGGCATGAATTCGCCACAACCATCCGTAGCAATCCCTCATATGGCTGCTACATGGTTCTTAAGGCACTCCTTGTAGTAAGTTTTCATAAACAATGTCGTATGTTTTCAAAAACAATGTAGTAAGTTTCATAAACAGTGTCCTAAGTTTCATAAACAATGTAGTAAGTTTCATAAACAATGTACCGTGAGTCATTGCGTCAGATTTTTTGTCCTTTTTATTTAAATTTAAGTCTTTTTAATTAAAAAAAATATAGCTTGGTTTTTTTATTAAAATAAACTTAGCCCAAACCTCAAAAAAAAAACATCTTCAACACTTGTGTGAGGTGATCAGGTTTTGCCTCAACATGAGGTCGAATCAAACTTGATGTACTCTTATTTTTCATCACATAGACCCAAGTCAATTGTCTAACAAATGTAACAAACCAATGTATTCCATGTTATGTAGTAATCGGGAAGGGACCATATAAGCACCTGAATGAACCAAATCCAAAAGGAAATTCTTTTTTGTTAAAACTTAAAAGGGTACGAAACATAATAACTTTTAGCTAAAGTGCAAACATTACATTTTAACTCAGAGTCTTGAACACCATTAAATAAACATGGATCCAACTTGTGCAAATATTCAAAGGACGCATGCCCAATTCGACAATGCCACAACCAAAATCTTCTTAATGCGCTTGTTGTTACTACTGCAAACTTGATGTACTCGACTGGATGCCATATTGTCAACATAGTATAGCTCCCTTCTCTTAGTGCCACGCTGAATGATTGCCTAAGTCTAGATATCTTGAAGTAGGCAAAATGTAGGAAACATTAATACAATACAATCCAATTTTCAGTAACTTGACCAACTGACAATAAGTGGTTCAAAAAAGCAAGAATTAACAACCTACGGTGTAAAGATAAAGTGAGAGTTAAGGCAATAGAGTCGGCCCCTGTTACTGGGACAACATCACCATTAGCCGTAACAACACTCCCACCGCATCTCTATCCACATATGCAATTGAAACCTTACCAAGATTACCCGTGTCATCCACAATATCATAGAGAGAAGATAGTTGGTCAATAAGTGGCAAGACCAGTTCAGGGGTCTTATGGCTAGTTGTGGTATTGACGAAAGTCACATTGGAATCACTGTTACCGCCGGTTGGTTCCTCCTTATTAAGGCCAGCAGCTATCGCTGCAACTCTCGTACCACTATCAGCTACTTTGGCTTGTCCCGTACGAGAACTCCTTTCAGCCTTCAGTTGTTTACGACTCTCCAAAAACCAATCCAGATAACCATGTTTTTTAGACATGTTTCATCTGTATTCCGAGTACCATTGCCGAAAACATAATGGAGATTCTCTTTCTCCATATCAGAGAGGCAAGTAGTGCGGGAAATTTTAGAAGCAGAGTTCTTAGCCACCATGGCCATGGAAGAGTCACCAACTGATCCCTTAGTTTCAAGCATAGTTGATTATCTTTTGGCCTCTTGATGAACCACTTTTAAAGCATTCTCCCACACTAGGAAGTGGCTTCGTCGGAAGGTAATCACTCTGGACGCTATCAAATACATCATTGAATCTAGCAAGAAAGTCATAACCTCGCTCATTCTTCCACACCAGGAAGTGGCTTTGTCCGAAGGTAATCACTCTGGATGCTATCGAATACATCATTGAGTCTAGCAAGAAAGTCATAACCTCGTTCATTAATCAGCCTTGCCTTGCGACTCTTCAGATCAGCAGTACAGACCATTTTGCTTGGAAGATGCTTATCGAGTTCTCACCAGATACTTTTCAGTTTGGCAAAATACATGTTGATCGGACGACCCTCTTGCGTCGTTCGTGTAGCCCTGCAGCGGAGTTTGATAGATTGGAGGCTCGTCAAACCCATCATAAAACATTTGGGTTGCACTTTCCAAAATGTCTTTGGCCGTTGGAAATGAATAAACAAACCAAGCACATGGGGTTCCATGGTTTTCAACAACCAACCCCTAACAATTGTATCTTTGGTGATTCACTTGGTATAGTCGGGATCAGTTTTTTCAACTTCGGGGTTTTTATTCAGTGAAATAAGCAAGCTTTCCTAGCCCCCGCAGCGTGTACTTCGATCATATTCGACTAGTCTTTGAAGTTTGAGTTACTTAACTTGAACCAAATGGTAGGCATTGATGTTGGCGGATCCACTGGGGTTTGTCGAGGACTGGTTGGCGAAAATAGCGGCTCTAGCCTTCATCTTTCGGCCATCAATAGGTTAGGATTTCCGTAGATTAGTTTGGGTTTGAGGTTCGGTACGCAAACCAGAAAATATGGTCAGCTATGGTTTGTGTTTCAGCTAGGGTTTGTGTATGGGAAGAGACAAGCTCTGCTCTAGTGCCAAGATAAAAATAATTGAGTAATTTCAGTTAATTCAATTTTGTATTCTTCTCTATTGAAGGTGTGATTTATATACAAGTAGGTTTACAAGAAAACCATAAGAAGAAGGGAATTATAATATTAAAAATAAATACAAAAAACTATTGACTCGCGCAAACAAACGGTTGTTGGTCTAAGATGTAAGTCCCATGTAATACCGCATAGAGCAGCTTTACTTAAGAATTATCCTCCTTCCTTTCATTTCTAGAATCAACCAAAATCAAATTACACAATGTAACAAATTATAAAAAAAAATGTACTTGAAATAAAATGACATCTAATCATGTGTTTTCTGATAAGGGAGAGTCTTTATCATGAGCGCCAAAGTGCTTTCCTATTAATGTCTACACACATTATCTGCTTTACTATTAATGTACATATTATCACGTTATCCTGTTAAAATTTCAAAGTCGGGTCAGCAGCCCACTACTAATTACATATCGCAACTTTTGAAACAAAAGGAATACAGTGTGAAATATATTATGTATAAGAATGAACGGCGGAATAATATAATCACATAGCTAGAATAACCACCTACCTGAAGAAGACATCTTGCTACGGTTAGGGCTCTTCTACAGCTCACCTCCTGTATGCAATATCTCAGTAAATGGGGCCTGAGCTTTAGGGTTTCTTGCGTGTGAAGGAGTGAAGGGACCCCTAATATTTATACCAAAAACGGTGTTGATTGACAAGGAGACTACCCATTGTGAGATCCTTATCATTCCAGCTTTATCACCGTGAATATCCATGATTCATATCCTATACAAGAGTTGTAATATAATCATGACCGTTTAAGCTAGTAACCCTAATAATACATATTCCTTATCAGCTAACAAACATAGGTAATCCATATCTCTAATAATCTCGCGTGCATAAAAAAGGCTAGCTCTCTATAGAAATACATGCTGGTCTTGGGAATGCATCATGTGTCCTTTCATAGGTCAGCTTTTAGTTTGATCAAGATGGATTGAAAAATCATGTGCAATTTGAAAATTCCACGTTCATGAATTCCTAGCTTGCACTATGTAAACAGTAGTAGTGACCTCTTAATTTTCATACATCGATCTTATCTGCAATTATCTTTATGGTATTATTTTCTCCATCATGGAGTCACCAATAATTACTATCAAAGTTATGTAGTAATCGGGTAGGGACCTCAAACATCTGAATGAACCAAATCCAAAAGGAAATTCTCTTTTGGCAAAACTTAAAGAGCAATTCCACCCCTAAGGACTGGGCCCTAAGGACTGAGTGCCAGCACTCAGCCCATTTATCCACTCAAGTGAACAGTAATAGACCCCAATGAACAGTGATAGACCAAAGCATCTCCACCCCTAAAACTAAATAGCCTAGTCAATTTTATTAAAATATCATTCATTTTTATTATAAAATAATATTTATTTTCTAATTCGGTTTCTCTCTCTCTCGGTTTCTCTCTCTCGCTCGGCTCAGTCTCTTGGTCTCTTTCTCCCGTGTCCGACTGCTGCATCTGCATTGGGTCAAGGTAAGAAACCCTCACCGACAGAAACTCCGGCTCCAATATCTCGACAGAAATCAACTCCCGGTACCTGAAAACCTCATCTATCGCAGCTATCCTCGGCCGAACCGGGTCCTAGTGAAAACGCCTCCAGGCTCAGATCAGTCGAGTACTCGACGTCGGTGAAGTTGTAGTAAATGTGCGGATTGCTTCCGCCGACCAAAATCCAGCCGTCAGGTGCCATGACCGATGTGGTAACCGGATCGCGCCTCGACCAGCTCCGCTCCTCAGCCTCAGGCGCCACGCTGGCGTCATATGGACCGGGCAACGCCTCAGTCAGTTTTGGGCTGGGCTAGAGACCGGCTTGGACTGGGTGCCAGTCAATTAGGCGGGCTGGAGGTGAAGCACAAGGTCCCGGGCTGATTTTTTGGCTGGGTGCTGGGCCGGTGGAACTGCTCTAAAGGGTATGATCTAAAGTACAAAAATTACATTGTAACTTAGAGTCTTGAACACCATTAAATAAAGATGGAAGCAACTTACGTAAATATTCACAAGATGCATTCCCAAATAGACGATGCCACAACCAAATCTTATTAACCAACTAGCTGTTACTGCTGCGAACTTGATGTACTCGACCAAGTGCCACATCGTCAACATAGTATAACCATTTCTCTTAGTGTCACGCCCAATGATCGCCCGAGTTTAGATATCCTAAAGTAGGCAAAATGTAAGAAAAATTAATACAATACAATTCAATTGTTCAGTTACTTAACCAATTGAAAATAAATGGTCCGATAAAGCAGGAATTAGCAACGTACGGTGTAAAGAAAGAGTGAGAGTTAAGGCAATAGAGTCGCCCCTGTTATTGAGACAACATCACCATTAGCCGTAACAACACTCTCTTTGTTGTCATATACTGAAATAAGGATTTGTCATATGGCATGCAATCAGTTGCACCAGAGTCAATAATACCACCGGCATCTTTATCTACAGATGCAATTGAAACTTTACCAAGGTTACCTGTGTCATCCACAATATCAAAGAAAGAAGATAGCTAGTCAATAAGTGACAAAACCCATTTAGGGTATTGACCGAAGTCACATCAGAACTACTGCCACCACCAGCTGGTTCCTTCTTATTGCGGCCAGCAGTTATCGCTGCAACTCTTGTATCTCCATCAGCTACTGTGGCTTGTCCCGAGCAACCCGTGCAAAGAGAACTCCTCTCAGCCTTCAGTTGTTTACGACTCTCCCACACTAGGAAGTGGCTTCGTCGGAAGGTAATCACTCTGGCCGCTATCAAATACATCATTGAATCTAGCAAGAAAGTCATAACCTCGCTCATTCTTCCACACCAGGAAGTGGCTTTGTCCGAAGGTAATCACTCTGGATGCTATCGAATACAT
This sequence comes from Cotoneaster glaucophyllus, assembly GCA_036320875.1. Taxonomy (NCBI): domain Eukaryota; kingdom Viridiplantae; phylum Streptophyta; class Magnoliopsida; order Rosales; family Rosaceae; genus Cotoneaster; species Cotoneaster glaucophyllus. The sequence goes on from CM070073.1 coordinate 36,076,113, forward strand.
CATTGAGTCTAGCAAGAAAGTCATAACCTCGTTCATTAATTAGCTTTGCCTTGCGACTCTTCAGATCAGCAGTACAGACCATTTTGCTTGGAAGATGCTTATCGAGTTCTCACCAGATACTTTTCAGTTTGGCAAAATACATGTTGATCGGACGACCCTCTTGCGTCGTTCGTGTAGCCCTGCAGCGGAGTTTGATAGATTTGAGGCTCGTCAAACCCATCATAAAACATTTGGGTTGCACTTTCCAAAATGTCTTTGGCCGTTGGAAATGAATAAACAAACCAAGCACATGGGGTTCCATGGTTTTCAACAACCAACCCCTAACAATTGTATCTTTGGTGATTCACTTGGTATAGTCGGGATCAGTTTTTTCAACTTCGGGGTTTTTATTCAGTGAAATAAGCAAGCTTTCCTAGCCCCCGCAGCGTGTACTTCGATCATATTCGACTAGTCTTTGAAGTTTGAGTTACTTAACTTGAACCAAATGGTAGGCATTGATGTTGGCGGATCCACTGGGGTTTGTCGAGGACTGGTTGGCGAAAATAGCGACTCTAGCCTTCATCTTTCGGCCATCAATAGGTTAGGATTTCCGTAGATTAGTTTGGGTTTGAGGTTCGGTACGCAAACCAGAAAATATGGTCAGCTATGGTTTGTGTTTGGGAAGAGACAAGCTCTGCTCTAGTGCCAAGATAAAAATAATTGAGTAATTTGAGTTAATTCAATTTTGTATTCTTCTCTATTGAAGGTGTGATTTATATACACGTAGGTTTACAAGAAAACCATAATAAGAAGGGAATTATAATATTAAAAATAAATACAAAAAACTATTGACTCGCGCAAACAAACGGTTGTTGGTCTAAGATGTAAGTCCCATGTAATACCGCATAGAGCAGCTTTACTTAAGAATTATCCTCCTTCCTTTCATTTCTAGAATCAACCAAAATCAAATTACACAATGTAACAAATTATAAAAAAAATGTACTTGAAATAAAATGACATCTAATCATGTGTTTTCTGATAAGGGAGAGTCTTTATCATGAGCGCCAAAGTGCTTTCCTATTAATGTCTACACACATTATCTGCTTTACTATTAATGTACATATTATCACGTTATCCTGTTAAAATTTCAAAGTCAGGTCAGCAGCCCACTACTAATTACATATCGCAACTTTTGAAACAAAATGAATGCAGTGTGAAATATATTATGTATAAGAATGAACAGCGGAATAATATAATCACATAGCTAGAATAACCACCTACCTGAAGAAGACATCTTGCTACGGTTAGGGCTCTTCTACAGCTCACCTCCTGTATGCAATATCTCAGTAAATGGGGCCTGAGCTTTAGGGTTTCTTGCGTGTGAAGGAGTGAAGGGACCCCTAATATTTATACCAAAAACGGTGTTGATTGACAAGGAGACTACCCATTGTGAGATCCTTATCATTCCAGCTTTATCACCGTGAATATCCATGATTCATATCCTATACAAGAGTTGTAATATAATCATGACCGTTTAAGCTAGTAACCCTAATAATACATATTCCTTATCAGCTAACAAACATAGGTAATCCAAATCTCTAATAATCTCGCGTGCATAAAAAAAGCTAGCTCTCTATAGAAATACATGCTGGTCTTGGGAATGCATCATGTGTCCTTTCATAGGTCAGCTTTTAGTTTGATCAAGATGGATTGAAAAATCATGTGCAATTTGAAAATTCCACGTTCATGAATTCCTAGCTTGCACTATGTAAACAGTAGTAGTGACCTCTTAATTTTCATACATCGATCTTATCTGCAATTATCTTTATGGTATTATTTTCTCCATCATGGAGTCACCAATAATTACTATCAAAGTTATGTAGTAATCGGGTAGGGAACTCAAACATCTAAATGAACCAAATCCAAAAGGAAATTCTCTTTTGGCAAAACTTAAAGAGCAATTCCACCCCTAAGGACTGGGTGCCAGCACCCAGCCCATTTATCCACTCAAGTGAACAGTAATAGACCCCAATGAACAATGATAGACCAAAGCATCTCCACCCCTAAAACTAAATAGCCTAGTCAATTTTATTAAAATATTATTCATTTTTATTATAAAATAATATTTATTTTCTAATTCGGTTTCTCTCTCTCTCTCTCGGTTTCTCTCTCTCGCTCGGCTCAGTCTCTTGGTCTCTTTCTCCCGTGTCCGACTGCTGCATCTGCATTGGGTCAAGGTAAGAAACCCTCACTGACAGAAACTCCGGCTCCAATATCTCGACAGAAATCAACTCCCGGTACCTGAAAACCTCATCTATCGCAGCTATCCTCGGCCGAACCGGGTCGTACTCCTTCGACAAATACGACGGTGAAAACGCCTCCAGGCTCAGATCAGTCGAGTACTCGACGTCGGTGAAGTTGTAGTAAATGTGCGGATTGCTTCCGCCAACCAAAATCCAGCCGTCAGGTGCCATGACCGATGTGGTAACCGGATCGCGCCTCGACCAGCTCCGCTCCTCAGCCTCAGACGCCACGCTGGCGTCATATGGACCGGGCAACGCCTCAGTCAGTTTTGGGCTGGGCTAGAGACCGGCTTGGACTGGGTGCCAGTCAATTAGGCGGGCTGGAGGTGAAGCACTGGGTCCCGGGCTGATTTTTTGGCTGGGTGCTGGGCCGGTGGAACTGCTCTAAAGGGTATGATCTAAAGTACAAAAATTACATTGTAACTCAGAGTCTTGAACACCATTAAATAAAGATGGAAGCAACTTACGTAAATATTCACAAGATGCATTCCCAAATAGACGATGTCACAACCAAATCTTATTAACCAGCTAGCTGTTACTGTTGCGAACTTGATGTACTCGACCAAGTGCCACATCGTCAACATAGTATAACCATTTCTCTTAGTGTCACGCCCAATGATCGCCCGAGTTTAGATATCCTAAAGTAGGCAAAATGTAAGAAAAATTAATACAATACAATTCAATTGTTCAGTTACTTAACCAATTGAAAATAAATGGTCCGATAAGGCAGGAATTAGCAACGTACGGTGTAAAGAAAGAGTGAGAGTTAAGGCAATAGAGTCGCCCCTGTTACTGAGACAACATCACCATTAGCCGTAACAACACTCTCTTTGTTGTCATATACTGAAATAAGGATTTGTCATATGGCATGCAATCAGTTGCACCAGAGTCAATAATAATACCGGCATCTCTATCTACAGATGCAATTGAAACTTTACCAAGGTTACCTGTGTCATCCACAATATCAAAGAAAGAAGATAGCTAGTCAATAAGTGACAAAACCCATTTAGGGTATTGACCGAAGTCACATCAGAACTACTGCTACCACCAGCTGGTTCCTTCTTATTGCGGCCAGCAGTTATCGCTGCAACTCTTGTATCTCCATCAGCTACTGTGGCTTGTCCCGTGCAACCCGTGCAAAGAGAACTCCTCTCAGCCTTCAGTTGTTTACGACTTTCCAAAAACCATAGCCATGTTTTTTAAACATGTTTCATCTGTATTCTGAGTACCATTGCCAAAAACACAATGGAGATTCTCCTTCTCCAAATTAGATAGGAGAGCAGCGCAGGAAATTCTAGAAGCAGAGTTCTTGGCTACCTTGGCCATGGAAGAGTTACCAACTGATCCCTTAGTTTCAAGCGTAGTTGATTATCTTTGGGCCTCCTTATGAGTACTGTTGAGGCATTCTTCCACGCTAGGAAGTGACTTTGACCGAACGTAATCACTTTGGATGCTATCAAATACATAATCAAGTCCATCAAGAAAGTGATAACCTCGATCTTTCATGAGCTCTTCCTTTGGACTCTTCAGATTAGCAGTATAGACCATTTTGCTAGGACGACGCTTATCGAGTTCTTGCCAGGCACAACTGTTCGGTAAAATACATGTTGATCGAACGACCCTCTTGCTTTGTTCGGGTAGCCCTGCAGCGGAGTACATAGATTTGAGACTCATCAAACCCATCATATAGCATTTGGACTACACTTTCCAAAATGTCTTTGGCAGTTGGAAAATCAATAAACAAACAAGCAGATGGGATTCCGTGGTTTTCAACAACCATCCCCTAACAATTGCATCTTCGATGATCCGCTTGGCATAGTCGGGATCAGTTTTTTTAACTTCGGGGTTTTTTTTTTCAGTGAAATAGACAAGCTTTCCTAGCCCCGCAGCGTGTACTTCGATCATCTTCGACGAGTCTTTGAAGTTTGAGTCACTTAACTTGAACAAAATGGTACCCACTGATGGTGGTGGATTCAATGGGGTATGTCGATGACTGATTCACGAAAATAACCGACTCCAGCCTTCATCTCTATGGCCATCGATAGATTAGGATTCAGTAGATTAGTTTGGGTTTGAGGATCAGTGTAGACCAGAAAATATGGTTAGGTATGGTTTGTGTTTCGGCTTGGGTTTGTGTTTCGGAAGCGACGAGCCTAAATGGAATATGCTCTGGGACCCAATTATGTATTCTTCTCTACTGAAGGTGTGATATATATACAGGTATCTTTCTTGCAAATTAAATGATGTATCACCAATATAAATGAGCAGGTCTATCTACGATTAAGTAATAAATCAATCATCAATTTTCATTTCTCTTAGTTTCCAAAATTTAGTCTCGAATTATTCTTACAAGAAAACCATAATAAGAAGGAAATTATAATTAGGGCTAGTTCAATATGGGATACCAAACCAAAAAGGTGATCTCGAATTCCGAACCAACTAACTATTTTCGGAATTGAAATTTGAAGCAGGATCCCAAATCGAAATTTCGATATTCCCAAATTTCAGGATTCCTGAAATATTTTCGTTATTGCGGTATGACTCGGGATTTCAATTTAATTCCTATTTGATAGGGCCCCTGAAGTTCACGAAATTGAAAACCCCCAAATCCAAAACCCTAGAAGTCAAGTAACCAAATTGAAAACAAATTGAAGCCATTCCACCCAAAACTAAACAAAGCTACTTTCATTTCCTTTGCGCAAAACAGAATATATATATATATATATATATGCTTAATACATAAACAGCATCCAATATATATATTTAACGGTGTTGCTGCTGCATTTGCAAGCCAGCAAGTAATAAAACAAAAAATTTCTTACGAATTGTGTTTAATAGCATTATCATGCATCAGTATCAGGCATCATATGTTGCTGTCAGCTACAACTGTTGCACGTCGGCGACCAAACTTAAGACTTGAAGGTCTGAGCCCTTCAAACGAAGCCAAACTCTTGGTCGAGATAGACGATGCTAGCAGCTGAGCTGCTGCCATTCCTGCAACGTGTTTTTTAGCGAGAGATGAGATGTCGAGAGAGAGAGAGAGATCAAAGAGGTCAGTAGAGAGAGAGAGAGGTGAGTCACTTGTGTGATGTGATCGGATTCAAAGACGGCAAATAAGGAGGAGAGAGAGCGAGAGAAATCGGCGAAGGATGAGAGACAGAGAGAGTAGGGTGAGGTGAGGTGAGGTCGAGAGAGAGTGAGGGTTTTATTTGGATTCAATGTTTGAGATTAAATCTTAACCAAATAAACGACTGTTACAATTCCATATATATATATATATATATATATATATTTATTTAAAATTAAATAACATTTTTTTTTATTTCAGTTCGGTTTGGGATTACCGAACGAATGAATATGTGAGACCGATTCCCATACCATAATTTTGGGATTTTGGGATCGGTTCGGGATTGGGTATAATCTCGACGAAACTGGTCGGAGATGACTGTAGGTCATCGATGACTATGGTTTCTCACAAAAAAATTGGTGAATTACATTGGTTTGGGCTTGGAAAATTCAAGGAAAATGCAAGTGGCCCTCTACCACAGTGGTGGAGAAGAGTGTTGCCCTTGCAACATGGCATGGGTTTTGAACCCCGTCTGCTCCCTACTTTAACATCGAATCGAATAAATCTATCGTTTGACTAAAAAATAAAATAAAATAAAAACACTTTGTGCTGCTAAAAGATGGTTTGCCAGTGCTTTCATAATATGCACAACACTCCCATCCACCCGCATAATTATAGGCTAGAAACTAAAAGAAAGTTAAAAGATACCATGAACCGACAACATTACAAATATAAGAGCATAATAACATACAAGCAAAGATTAAGTTCAGTGTGAAAAAAACTACTAGTGGATGGCACCTCAAACAGGGAGGAAGACATGATGTTAGAATAACAACAAATCCTGGCATGCTCAAATAAGGTCATGATCCAAAATGCTTCCATTTTTCAATCGATTGACGAAATATACACATCTAAAAAAATTTATTATTTGGGCTCTACTTTGCATACATCCATGTGTAACAAAAATGTATGGTTTTGTGTACCATTAAGTAAAAGCCACCTCAAGCCGCCTCAAGCGGACGGACTTGACCTGCATCACCGTCATAATCTTCCTCACTTTTAAATAGTTCATCACGATTAGTAGCCTTTTGCTTTTGATTGGCTTCATTAGCATCCATAAGGGCATTGAGAATATGAATGAGACAGCACAATATCCCCGAATCAAGGGAGAGATTGTTTATCAATAGGCTGCAAACAGAAAAAGGAAACAAGTATGAACAGCATACGGTACGGATGAAGGACCGAAAAAATAAAAGTTAAAACCAAATAGAGGTCTCCAACTCAGACATGAATGACATTGACAACCGATTTTGGTAACTGGATCCAACAAAAATCAAATGAGGAAAAACAAGTTTTCAGTGACACAAGGACGATAAACATACGAACGATATATTCAATCAGTGATGGTACTTTTGTTTTTGTCATCCATGAACTTACATCAAAGTAATGGGTAATTCTTCATCATGGCAACATTTCATGACCCACAATCACGTCCTCTTAAAACATAAATTTCAAGGAAAAATAAGACCTTTATTTTCTATTTTATTTTGGAGGAAGAAGTAACATTCAATCGGAAATAAGGGTTCACATGCATAAAGTAAAAGAAATGTACCTGATGAAAGGATGAAACCATCAGATCTAACTACTTAACAAAGAAAAACTCTTTCATTTATGTTCTGAAAGGTAACAAGCGTTCAATAGAAGCTGGTAAAAGAGAGGTAAATACAGCAGAACCAGTTCTTACACCGGCCAAGCACATCTCCTCATGAATGGAAAGTAAAGAAATAGGAAACAGAACATATCCTAATGAATTCTTTCCCACTAGGATCAAATGCATTCTCTCCCATTTTCCATTTCCCCGCCCCATTCATTATTTCTATGAAGTCGGATGCTACAAATGAGAAAGTAACGTTTGGTACCTTTCAGAAACATGTACGAAAGAGCTTTTCTTTGTTTGGCATTACGTATATCCTCCCTAAGCCAGACACCAACAGCTTCTACCGGCTAAAAATGTTATCATATCAGTACCAAGACATACTAAGGCTGCAGAAAGTCACATTAAAATAACACAGCACAAGGAATAGATGTTTAGTTCAACGAAAAGAAGGAAGGCCGATGAACCAATTACCAGGTCTACATGATACTTCCACACATTCAAGCAGAAAATCCACGATGCCCATGGTATATGTAGAATCACCGCAATCAGGATTGAAATCTTTGACAGCCATTAAAAGAGCTTTGATCTGCATAGAGGGAACATAAAATCATAATGTGAGAATAATTTTGAACGATAACAAGAAAAGCATGGATCACGCCATGATTTGAAAATAATACATAGTAAAACAGTCAGCATAGACTGTGTAGTCATCATTGGCTAGCTTATGTTGTTGATAGATAATAAAACTATATGCTTATCCAACATTAGAGGATATATGTGCGGTATGCATGGTCAGTTGCGCAGTCATAATTAGTATATTTAGGATTTAACCATTGTCAATGCAGTGCACGCATATAATATATTACCATACCAGATGATGTTTGCGAATATATTTTGCTGTGCTCCTGTTGTCATTGACCAAGAGAAGAACAAGAATCTGGAAACATAACCACAACTTAGCACAAACAAAATCCGAATTACGGGTTCTAAAAACTAATTTAAGATTATGACTCTAGAAAATGTTGCTATCCAACTATGTCTTTACAAACATGGAAGGCAATACGTGCAATGTATCTACCTGCATGGCATGCCTGTGAAGCTGAATGCTGTGCAGCAGAACCAGGCCCTCCTTCTGTCGAGAGAAGACTGTCAAAGAGCCATTCGCAACCATTTGAATGAGCAACTGAAGAGAATCATCCTCAGTCAAACTTTGAGCTACCAAAGGATGGTTTGCCAGTGCTTTCATAATATGCACAGCAGTCCCCTGTACCCGCATAATTACAGGTTAGAAACAAAAAGAAGGTTAAAAACATACCATGAACCGATAACCTAACAAATACAAGAGCACAGTAATGTACAAGCAAAGATTAAGTTCAGTATGAAAAAAATGTCACGTGCTACTACTGGTTGTAGTTCAAATATGTTAAATATACACCTTAAACAGGGAAAACCTGGCATGTTCAAAAAATGTCACGCTTCAAAATGGTACAAGGTTCTACTTGTACGGTTGTACCAAACACAACATAACAGCTATTAAGCCTATTGTGTTTTCAAAATCAAACTTTGCATACGTCCATGTGTAACAAACATGTGTGGTTTTGTGTACCATTAGGTAAAAGCTACCTCAAGCTGACGAACTTGACCTGCATCACCGTCATAATCTTTCTCAGTTGTAAATAGTTCATCACGATCAGTAGCCTTTTGCTTTTGATTGGCTTCATCAGGATCCAGAAGAGCATTGAGAATATGAATGAGACAACACAATATCCCCGAATCAAGGAGTGAGTGTTTATAAATATGGTGCAAACAGAAAAAGGAAACAAGCATGGACAGCGTACGGTACGAATGAGGGACAAAAAAATCACTTAAGTCCGTCACAACCAAAGAGGTATCCTAATATAGTGAAATTAAGAAATTCTACCCCAGAAGCTAGAACTTGTAGAGGAGGGGAAAAATACAGATGTTAGAATAACAGCAAATCCTGGCATGTTCAAATAATGTCACGATTCAAAAAAATGGTACAAGGTTATACTTGTACCAAACACAACAGAACAAGAATTAAGCCTATTGTGTTTTCAGAATCAAACTTTGCATATATCCATGATCCATGTGTAACAAACATGTATGGTTTGGTGTAAATAGTTCATCACGATCAGTAGCCTTTTGGGCTGTTCGAGACATGTAGGCCAATATTGCAGACCAGGCAGCAATAGGGGGAAACTGTTCCATTTTCTACCATTTTTTTCTCAAAACAGTGGCACGTGGGAATATGTGATCCGGCTTTGGCAAGAAGAAAAGAAAATAAATCAGCGTCTCCTTCTCTAACAAGTTATGTTTTGTTTTTGCAATAGCATGCTCAAACAGCCCATAAGCCTTCTCAAGCTAGCCACTGAACACGAAAGCTTTCGACAAGACTCGTTAGGAGCTCATTCATAACATATTTCATAGGAAAAATTTCCGTCTGCACGTGCTCCTCATGCAACTTCCATGCATCATTTAGTCTATGCTCATCAATTGCATTCTGTATGTCCCCAGTTAATTTAGGCGGATCTCGAGCCTGGCCAGGACCAAGATTGTTCCCACCACAGTTGAAAAACAGGTTCCTTTAACTGCAAGTCTCCCTGGTAATCCTAAAACATCTTGTAAACTCCACTTGGCCAACGAAGAAAACCCAAAAGAACACAGAAACCGGCCTGGCATTTGAACAAGCTCGAAGCTGAGGATTCCGAGAACATATAGAGCAGAAAGGGAAACCGAAGTTGTCCAATGATGGATGAATTTCTTCACAGAAAAGAATCTTAACCACAAAATCATTTACCACTCAACTCCTAACTTGCCTATTTCTAACTTGAGGAGCAAGTAACCAAAGACATTGAAGTGGCCAACTTCGTTGAGGCATTTAATCAAGCAGCTGGTGGTCGAACTGAGGTTGAAAGGAGAAAAGCGATTTACTGGACGTGCAGGGATATTATAATATTTAATTTTTGGGTTTATATCACAAATGGTCCTTGAAATTGACCCCATCAATCATGATGGTCCCTGAAATTGAAAATCGATCAACGTAGTCCCTGAATTTTAACTCGCGAATCAATGTGGTCCTTCTGTTAGTGTTCCGTCCAAATTAACACTAAAAAAGGGTTAGAGAACCAATTTTTCATGGTAAAATGACCCAAAAAAGGTTAGAGAACCACTTTTTTTTGTTTTTATTTTAGTTTTAGCACCAAATCCATGAAAAAATGGAGAGAAAAGTGAAGATGGAAAAAAAAAAAAAAAAAAAAAAGAGGTAGTAAGTAAAATTATAAGTAACAGGGTTATTTTTTATCATTTTATCATGAAAAATTGGTTCTCTAACCTTTTTTTAAAGTTAATTTGGACGGAACACTAACAGAAGGACCACATTGATTCGCGAGTTAAAATTCAGGGACTACATTGATCGATTTTCAATTTCAGGGACCATCATGATTGATGGGGTCAATTTCAGGGACCATTTGTGATATAAACCCTTAATTTTTATATAAATGAAAAATAATAGTCATATGTCATAGTTGAATTCAAATTCATGAGTTGTATCTGTTCGTTGGAACTTTAGGCAACAGTCATACTGTTTCAAAAGGGGTGGCTTGAGTTCTATATAAACTCAAGCATCCTACATGTCTAATAGAATTTTAAGAGAAGAGTTTTCTCCAATGTCTTAGTAAAAATCCTGGAGTTTACCCAAGTGCTTAGTGTTAGCAAATTACTTAATAATTAAGTCCTAATATAATTTTGAGACTTGACATTTCAAATAATGTCAAACAACTACTCTCGTATGAAATATATTTTCATAAGATGGTTTGTGCACACCATTAAAGATAGTCAACCTAAATGGATCCAAATATTAAAGGTTTGGCTAGAGAGTAAGTTGATCATCGAGGGGAATGAGGCTAAAACCAACATAACTAATGAATCAGTCGGGTGGAAACCTAACTTAGTTGATTGGAGATCTCATGGTCTAAGTTCAATAGACAAACTGGTTGGGCACGATTCAAAGAAGTTAACACACTATATACCTCATTCCTATGATGGAAGAAGTGTGTTTTCTGCAGAAGTTTTAGGGTGTATATTTATACTTAATGACAGTGCTATCTTATAAATAAGATGAATAAAGCAGACTATTCTTAATCAGTGGTCACCTGTGAGAGTAGAAATTGGTCGCTTCTATGAGAATGAGATGGTTAAATTCTCTAAAGCTCTCATGAATCCGGGATTTGTTCAGGACCAAAATGAACACAACCGTATGAACCGTAATATATTAGGATTGTGTGTTGCTTATTGTCTCGGTTTACTGCTGCGGTGAACAGTTCAAGATCTTCTACATCCACTGTTTCACTAAGTAAACCCGATAAGTATTCACTAGGGTAGGTTCAAGTCCAAAAGACACCTCTCCCGATGCATCTCTTGTCCGCCTGTACTCTCAAATTCTTCCTAATTTTTCATTCATGTGGGGGATTGTTGGAATTTATATATTATAATATTTAATTCAAAATATTGAATGAAAAATGCATAACCGTTTGAAAGGGATCAAGGCATTCCTTGGTAAACGGTATCATCCAATAGATGAATGTTTGTATCTCTTAATCAACCAGTATATTAGGTTTTATATAAACTCACGTTAGTAGAGCCGTGAGACATATAGAAAAATAGAGTTAATTTTTACTCTTGAGAAATAGGATTTTCCCATTTTGTTTCTCTCATGCTTCGTTTGTCAAATCCGAGTCGTGTCTTGAGAGTACGAAATATATGAAGTTCGCCACTAGAGTCCGAAGATTGAAGTGCTTTGATTTTTTATTATAGATTGTTGAATCCTGGGAGACGGACACCTATCGAATTACAAGCACAAGAGTAGAGGCGAAATTCTGTCTTTAGGACATTGCATTTATGCAAGCCTCAATTTCCAAGTTTGTCAATTTTTCTAACTTTCTATCTAGTTGTTTATATTAATCTCATATATAATTGTTGTTGTGAATTTCTTTAATTATTATTATTAGAATTCTTTTATATTTCTCATATTTTTCAATATTGCTCCAACAAGTTCAAGTTAATTTGGCGTCGGCATGTCGGGCGGAGTCGGATAAAAAGAGCCTGGAAGAAGAAAGAGAAGGAAAGTTTGAATATCTAACGTTACAGAGAGGGAGATAGGAAGCTGTGGAAGTGAGGTAGCGTGGGAAAGAAGCTGGGTCGGTTTTGCGAACAAAGAAAAACAGGTTCTCTATTGGGCCTATTCATGGACACGTTGGACCGGTGGGCTGCTTTATTCTTTGGTGTAGTTGGTTTGGTTTAATAAAAGAGAATGAGAAGTGACTTTCGCTTGCACCAATTTTTCCTCCCCGCTCCGTCTACATTTTTGTTTATTTATGTTTTTTAAATTGTTTTTTTTATTTTAATTAGGCTTTGCTCACTCGCCTCTTAATCTAGGTAATATCGTTTGTTCAAAAGACTTTTAGAATTGGATCCCGAAGACAGTGGTATTTATGTGCTGCTCGCAAACTTATTATGTGCTAATACGAAAAGATGGGATGGTGTACGGATGGTTAGGAGCATGATGAAAGAGAGGGGTATTAAGAAGAATACGGAGTGAAGCTTGATAGAGGGGTGTATATATATATATATATATATGTTACCCGTCCCATCAATGTCCCCCAATCCTAACTCCAACCCCTGTGATTTGGTAGTCAATCTTGGAACGGGGTTCTAGAGATTAAACTCTGTTTTAATTTCCCCACTGTATTCTACACTTAATGTTGAACCAATGGCAACATCTGGAACCTTCCTCAGGACGTTATGTACAACTTCATTCTTACGAATTATTTGAGAATTCGATGATCGAACTCGATGCATGGATGTTCATTTAATCACTATCAATTTTTTCTTGTCTTAATTCAATAAAGGTCAATCACAAGTAGTATGACACAAAGATTCTGATAATCTCCGTTATCTCATCGATCAAACATATGAAGGTCGGACGTTGGACGAGTTGACGACTGTTAGAAAAGTACTTCCTCCAAAGTTTCACTAATTATGTTAATATTCATCATGAAGGCGGGAAAATCAGCAACATAAGTTTGGTGAGGTTCTACATGTTCAGTAATTCAACCTTCTGGAGCAGCAAGGAAAAGGTGCAGCTAATTGCAAACGTTTACAGACTCCATAAAGACGAGACCTTTGATATGGTTAGGGCGTTCACAGCTCAATTTGGTAACTAAAGTATGATGACTGGCAAAGTAAAGTGGACAACCATGTCGTTTTCAAGGCTGTGAAAAATTATCAACAGAACAAACCCGACTCCGCCAAGGTAGAAGTCCTCAGAATTCCAATTCCCGTTATACAACTGCGGAAAGTTTGTTATTGTATGTGCACACCTGTATGAAGCACTACTGGGAACATGCAAAGCGGTTACAACAGGTGAGTCTCATCACCCTACAAAATTATATTATATTATTATCTATACTAAAACCCGGTGGGAAAACCACTGTTCACTAACAGTGCCCACTCGGTTTTGCCCTAATCTAAGGCACAGCCTTTTAAAAGATACTACACGAATTGACGATTTTGCCTACGGAAAGGTGCTTCAACCCTCTCTCATTTTCATCCATCGCTTTTCCCTTGCGCCTGCTCTCTGTTTCTCTGCTTTTCTCTCTGTTCGATCTTTCGTGTTTCCTTGCTTATCTGTTTGTGTTGATCGTCTGCCGTCTGAAGAGGTGGTTTTTCTGGCAGATTGCGGTGTTTCAGGTGGTTTGTCTATTTTATTCTTTTTCTCTTTTCTTTGATTAGGAAGAAAATTTTGTAGATCAATTGGTGTAAAATTAAAATCTTTGCGTTGTTTTATCAGTTCTTACCTATTTTTTTTCGTGTTTTTAGCATCGTTGTTTAATCTGATTGCGTTTTTTGTTGCGAGAAAGACTGGTCTATCAATTTTAGGGTTTCTCTGTGCAATCTTGGAAACCCTTTTCGATTAAGGTGAGTGCGTTTTCTATTTGGAGTGTTTTATGCTTTGGTTGTTCCATCTAATTGCATTTTTCATTTTGGGAAATTTTGGTCTTTTAGGTTAGGGTTTTCCTGTACATCGATTGGTTGGTTGGTGTAATATTGAAGTTTTTTCGTTTTGTGTTGATTGTTTCATTGTTCTTTTACTGTGTTCAGTGCTGTTATCTAATCTGATTCGGTTTTTTGTCACAGGAAAATTGGTGTGTGAAGTTTATGGTTTTTGTCTGTGCAAACCCTTTTTGATTAAGGTTGGTGATGCTGTTCGGATTTGGATGAATATTTTTGGGTCATATATTAAAAGATTATGATGTTCTCATATTTTTGGGTTAGATATAGTTATATAAACAATAATAATTTTTTTTAGAAAAGATATTGGCCAATCACTTGAACTATTGATTTTGTTAGTTCTTTCATCAACGGTTAATAACCTGTGTTATAAAACAATTTCCTGCTAAATACATTTTGCTTTACCTACTAGGTTAGTATTGTCTAATTTCAATTAAATTCAGTGTGTTCGTCATGTTGTTTTTGAGAAGGTCACCTGCCTTGACGGCAAGTAGTTGATCTTCCTGATCTTGATCTGCTCCCTCATCATTTTTCCCAATTCTTCCTACCCCTTTAGAAACAATGATTTTAAGTAAAATAAAATAAACCAACCACTTAAGAAAGAATGAGAAATGGAAAATGAACACAATAAAACATGGGAGATGTAGTTCGCATCATCATCAACATATCTAGTATATTCTCACTCCCAAATCTGTATAAAATTTAATAGACTAATTTTTTTTTTCTTTCTTCAAGAAATAGTGAAGCTTCTCACACTATATCTATCTTTTTGATAGGACCCAATAAGGAAGAGAAATGATTGTTTTGGGTGCAAATTATTGAGTTTTTTTCACTTTTTCTCGCACAATTTAAAACTGATCCCAATCCAAGTGAACTCAACAGTTAAAAGTTGAAAGCATAATACTCACCTCTGGTACCAGGAGATCTATAGCAGCTACTGTTTTTAAATCATCATTCAGATTCTTGTAGAATGCTTTAACTCGTTTAGAATAGTTGAAAACGGTAGCAGGCTTTTGAAATAATACCTTCATCAGGTATCTGCACAAAATCAGAACAACGAATCTATAACCTTTATTTAATCAGTAACGATAATAAGACTAACCAGTAGAATAATTCTAAGGGAGTACCTTTTGTGGTTAGATAACCATGTCCAGTGCATTCTTTCTAATAATTGACACAAAAGAAATAAATATACAGCGATTTCATGTAATTCAAAGAGGAACAACCATATACCTGAGTTTTTTTTCAAATGATTAGTCACCCTCTGCCCCAATTCCCTGAACATAAATTCTCATGCGCTCATTTGCTCCATGTTCTGCCTGCTCCCATCCGGATCCTTCTCTTTCTCCTAGCTGGAGACTCTAATTCAAGTAAAATCAAACATTCAAACAACACCATCCAAAACTACAAAACAAAGAAGAGAAGAAGGAATTTTGAAGAAAGCTGGAGAGCTATTGATTCTATGTGAATCTAAAGCTGCTATTATCATCTTTTCTCAACCTGCCAAACTCTTTGATTTCTCAAGCTCCAGGTACCAACCCTGTACAACATCCCACTGCCTTATAAATTCTTTCGAATTTTCCCAACTTGAACAAATATAACCAAGTACATAACTTGATAACCTCTCTCTCTTCATGAGAGAGAGACACACACACACACAATTCTTTTACACTTCATTATTGTTATCTCATACCAAATGTCTTAACACTTGAATCTTTTGTCGGCAAATTTTTTTAAGCCATTGTGCAAATGGTGCCATGTGAGATGCACTATTGATCTAATTTTCAATAAGTTTTTCTTTAGTGATTGGTAAGAAGGCTTATTTTAATGACCAAGTTTATTTCATATTGTGTCATCAATACTCAATTCTTTATGGTTCAGAACACCCATACCAAAAACACTACCTTCACTCATAATAATAGACTTTATCTTTTATATCCAGCATAAAATAGATAATCATACATGATAATGGATTACAAATTATTTTTTATTAGTTATATTCAAATTTAGTTTCTACTCTTTCATACTGTATCTAGCTGAATTTTCCATCCATGTCAACTAATTATTATATATTATTTATTAACTCCCATAAAATGATTTTTTAACACTTTGTTTTCCAATTTTAGGAAAAAAAAAAAATTCTAGCTCATTCAATAACAAACTTACAGCATTCAGAAATACGTTTTCAAGCAAAGAAGACACGAATATTCAAAGGTATGTCAAATTAATTAATGCTGTATTGATTTTGTTTTATTGCGTTTTACATTTATTTACAAATCTTACAAAGGTTTCTCTTCAGAAGAATTAGCTATTATTAATATATATAAACTATCTTCTTTTCACATAATCTAAATACATGGCAAATTACCTCCTTCCATATTAAAACATTAAATTAAATATCCAAAAGTATCAAACTAGACATTTACATTAGAGATATGCCCGTTCCACATATTTCAACCAAACATGTTCTTTCACATATTTAAAAAATATGGATAGGGTTTATCTTTAGTGAAAAAAATGTTTGTTTATACTTTTGAATATTCAATTTAACCTTTCACCAAACAAACAAATAATTAGTCGTGTATTCACATTAAGTTAGAAGAAGAAAGTATCTATATAAATTCGTAGTTAATTCCTCTAAAGAGAAAAGACGGAAATGATGATTATAAATCTGATCTGTCTTAGAACATAATTTAATTTAATTTTAAAAATTATAACATTCACAAATAAACTGCTATTTAATCATAACATGATTTACAAGAGTTTAATAACTCTTATATAACACGCGCACTATCAAAATTCCGAACCTAGGTATGTATCCAATTTCACTTACTCTTTATTTCTTAATGCATTTGTTTGTATAAATTAATACAAGATTAGTCAAAACTTAACAACTTACAAATTATGCTGAATCTATTTTTAATAATTTTTTAGTTGTTATTACCAACAAACTTTTTTACCCAGCAGTAACGCGCGGGCACTACTTCCTAGTTATACATGTACTAAAACCCAGTTTCATTGGCACTGTTTTTCACTGTTTGTGAACAGTGAACGGACGATAATGCCCTCCAAATGCTTCTTTCTGTGCCCATTTTTGTGCTTTTTTCACAGTAAAAAGGCTGTTTTGCCCTCATTGGCCTATGCGTCCCTCATTGCTCCGCCTTCTTCGTTTGCTTTACTGCTTTTTGTTTCTCTGTGCACAGCGCTGCCCACGCGTCCTCATCCGTGTGCCTTTTCGTTGGATTTTCTTCCTGCTATACACGTGTTGCTCATCCTAGAACGGAATGAAGATGGAAAATCAGGGATCTTCCATTTGCTTCCACATATTTCTCGATCTCTCTCGAGCTTCGGATCGCTAGCCTCTGCATGAAGGTTCGTCTCTCTCTGTCTCACTTTTTTTTTTTCAATTCGTGATCGAATTTTCATTCCAAAGAGTGTTAGATCTGTTGCCTTCGGGAAGAAAGTTTAAACCTAGAAAAGCTTCGTTTTCAGGAAATCGGAAATCGTCAATCCTGCAAAAACCTTGGGTTTCCTGGTGAGTTCTCCAGCATATTGTTTTTGAGTTATCTTTTATTGGTTCAAATTTTTGTGATTTTAAAACCTCTCGGTGGCTACAGATTTCATCGGCTATTTCATCAAATTTTTAATTCGATCAGGATCGGTTTTTTACCCACGAAATCTAACGTCTTCTGGTGAGTTTCGTGACTTCTCCGTGTTGCTGTTTCGAATTTTGTTTTTGTGGTTTTCGATGTCCACATGGGTTTTTTTGTTTGAGTTTTGTATTTGTGATTTTGCATGTTGTTTTGAATTTACAGATGGCTTTTCTGTTTCAATTTTGATTCTGTGATTTTGAGAGTTTATTTATATTGTCAGATCCAACTTGGGTGTATGATCAGGAGACCTTGCTGTTTGTTTTTGGGTTTAGGTGTATAGACTTCGAAGCCCTTTGTGCACATGGTAAATAATTTACTATCTTCCTTTGAGGATTTTGTGTAACAAAATTTTTACTTTTTGTATATTGTGAACGTTGAACCTGTGCAAATCCATTTGTTCTTTTTTTTTTTTTTTTTCTTGTGTATTTGGAGAATGTTGTTTCCGTTTTTTTGTGTGTTTTAGGTGGTGTTGCGTAAGTTGGTCTCTTTTGTTCTAAGTTGTAAATGATTTTCATTCCATGTTATGTTGAGTTATGTTATTGCAGTATTGAAAAGAGATTGAGGGTTTTGGTTTAGTCAGACAGAGGGGGAGATAAAGAGAGAAGTGGATTATGTGCATAAATGGGGGACGTAGTTCATTGTTTCTGACTATTTGAATTTCAGTTTCTACTTTTGTGGTTCACCTGTATTCATTTTGGATATATTGTTTTGGATAATGTGATTGGAGCCTTTAAAACAAAAATATAGAGGTTTTTCTTTAGTTAAAGAGAGGACGTGAATTGTGTCAATCTTTGGCTATTCGTGTAGACCATTTTGATCATGGGTGTATTAATCTATGGAAGATTTAATGAAAAGATGTAATGAAAACACCATGTTTACTCAAAAAGCATATTGATTCCAATTTAAATTTCTTATTCATATTGATTCCAATTTAAATTTCTTACTGAAATGGGGATATAATGGAGGCATAATATACAATAAAGACTAGAGAACACGATAAAGAGGAAATCCTGATTAAGAGTGAGTTTTAAAAGAAAAACAAAAGAAAAAATGAACACAATGCAATCTCCTTTAATTAGCTCTTAAACCCTAATTTCTCTCTCTCCTCTCTCTCTCTCTCATTTTTTATTTTCTGAAAAGTGTGAAAGAGATATTGTCTCTTTGTGTAGGTGGTACTCGAAGAAATTTGTGAAGTGCCAATGGGACAAGGAGGATTGCATTTCAGATTGGCAGAAATACAAGGCCTGCGTTTCCAATCTTTACCCTCCTCCTAAATTTTCATCTAAATCACAATTTATATGATTATTTTGCTGATTCTCTTTTTTGGTATTTGAGTTTTTATCTCCTGATTATTTTTTTCCAGAGGTTGTATTAATTTTCCTTTGACTGGAAATTTTGGGTTTCTTCAGGTATAATGTTATCAACTTCTATTTTTTTAATTTTCTGATTTTGGGGTTTTACAGGAAGTGATATATACTTATTTTTTGGGTTTTACAGGTATATTATATATTGTAATCATATAATTTTTTTTTTTTATAAATATTTCTGATTCAGGTATAATGTCATCATTTTTTTATTTATTCAGGTATAATATCATCAAATTCTAGACGAGGTGCATCCAGACATCAGTTTGGTAAAGGTAAAGATTTACCTAATCCTATTGCTACATAACCATATGAGAAAATAACGATTTGAACATGCTAATTAGCTAAGAATTAGTTTACATTAGAGAATATATGTGATTTTGGAATCGTGTTGGTGTAGCTAGGGACAACTATGTATGTGAATAGATGTTGGGTTTGGAAGGTCTACTCACAAAGAAGAACAAATCTAAGCGTAGAGTGAAACTGAAAAACAACCAAACTCAAAATGTAATTTGCCAAAGAGCACGATTGGCCCTTTGTTTTAAAATTTTCATACTTTACTTCTCATTCTCATGTACCCTTATGTATCAGTAACATGTATTCGAGTTTAGAACTTTATCTGAAACCATTTGGTGGCTGTTTGGAATTTTGGAATTAGATTTTCAATTTGTTTTGTGAATTCCTAACATTTAATCTCATTTGGGTCTAAGCCTTTAGCTATTTTTGTTATGAAATAGTTCATTGATTGCATATTATTAATTTGATACATTATGTTTGTGTTAGCTCCAATTTCTTGCTTTAAGAAAACCATTTGGTTGGTTTTAAGTTTTTCGTATTTTTCGTTGTTCTGTTTGCATAAAAACATGTTTTACAAGTTTGGGGACTGATCTAATATCATTTGGTGGATGTTTTTAATCCCAATTGGAGAAGACTCTTTTTGCTCTAAAGTTTGTTAGTTGACAGAGATTGCAAGTGTAACATGGTGTTGTGTTGGATTTTGGTTGGTTTAGGTTGCAGAAGATGGGGGCTTTGGATGTAAAGAAGGTGGTGACAGACACCAGGGGTGGCTTCTCATCATTTGCAAATGGTTACATGGGGTGTTTTCTATTTACTGGCTAATATGTTGAGCCTTTTAGTCATCGGATACTGGTTAGAGAAAGAGTTCAACTTTGGTATGTATTTGAAAATCAGTTTTTTTTAGTCTAATTATGTGGTGTATATCTTCTGCAAATTCTGAGAACTTTGTGATTATAAGCATTTTCATCATTCAAGGGAGTCAAGACTTATGATTCTTTGCACTACAACTTATGTTAAGCTTTTATTAGCATTGAGCCAAAACGATTTGGTGATGTAGGTTTTGCAACTTATCATGTCAGACAAATAATTTTTCGATTAATTTCTCCTTTCTTTTTTTTTTTTTTTCTTTTTTTGGGTTTACAAACGTTAATTGTATGATCCATGGTATACTATATTGAATGATAACATGTTAACAGTAGTTTTAAACTTACATGATCTTACCCCATTTTGAAAGCAAATTAAAGAAATAATGATGGACATGCATGTTAAAAATATTATGAATTTAAAGAGGTGAAACCCAACTCACAACTGCTAACTGTTTAGTTTAACACAATTTTCCTCTGCTTGGTTACTGAGAAAATGTTGGGAAACAAAGAAGCACGATTTGAAAGCTATTGTTATGATGGATGCTTATTTTGGCGAGCTTATTAAGTCTTGGATAATTTATGATTTTAAGATCTTCAATTTTAGTATTTAAAAAGTAATATTTTTTTTTTTTTTTTTTTGGTGTGCAGTGGTTAAAGAAGGCTGCGGGGAAACTTTAGAAAATATTAAGGAAGGTGAATTGATCATGGTATTTAAATTTTAACAATTCAATTTCTTAAAATTGGGTAAATGTTGGCAGTTAATAGTACTTTGAAGATGGATTTTTGACTCTGAGTTTTGACTCTTTATTGTGCTTTTTTTTTTTATTCAATCTTTGGCAAGCCATAATACATGATAAACAAAATAATTGGGTTTTAGTAAATATTGATTTTGTAAAATTCTTTAATTAAATTTCTAGGTTCTGATGAATTCTCATTTAGAGTTGGTGACAACCAATCGACTCACCACCAACTTTAGATCAAGATTCAAGTATGCCTTAAATGTGTAAGTCATGTTTTCATTCTATTTTGTTGATTTTGTCATCACAATTTATTAGTGGGATATCGGTTAATTTTTACACTTGGATTTTAACTTTTTATTTGTATTTCTGGAAAATCGCAGAAACCTTGCATTAAGATTCAGCTTTCCGATCTGAAAGACCTTAAGATTGAAGGTTGAATTATTGTAAGTATTTCTTCTGTCACAGGTTTACCCATATTCTTCTGTCCAATCATTCCTTGACAGTATATTAGTAACCCCAATTATTATAGGGATTAACAGATTAAGATCTATTTAGATTCTATATACACATTTTATATCTGGAACTTAGATATTTTATATATATCAAACGTAATGCATGAAATAGAAAGAAAAAGGTCTACGATTTTTTGTATGTGGATTGTATTTGTTAAATATTTTGTATATAAAAATTTTCTAACATTTTGAATGTAAATAGTATTAATCTTCTATCTTACAATCTTTCATATGTTTCGAATACAATTTTTAATCCCGCGGCAACGCGCGGGCATCAATTTCTAGTATATACTAAAACCCAGTTTTGGGTTACTGTTTACCTATAGTGTGCAGACGGATTTGCCCCTCATTTTTTTCAATGTTTTCTGATTTTGGTGGGATTTTACAGTGAATTGGCCATTTTGCCCTTGGTCATGTGTGTTGCACGTGAGTGGCTATTGGGTTTTCTAGGGAAGATGTTTGAAGCATCTTTCGTTTCTCTCTTCTTCTTTTCTTCCGCCTCTTCTTCCTGCTCCAGTGCTCCATTTTTCGATAGCCTTCCTCAGCGTTTTTGTCCTCGCGCTCCACGCGTCTCTTATCCTCTGCTTTCGCGTCGTTTGGATTGTTCTTCACTATCGTGTTCTGCCATTTTTTAACCCTTGGTGGCTTTTCTTTTGTTAATCTTTGTGTTTGCAGGTGTGGAGCCATTTTGCAAGGGAAAGTTTTTCGTTGGAGAGCTGGACTTCTCTCTCTGCGATTCTACTGGTGTCGTCCACAGAGCCGACAAGAAACTCTTGAGAGGTCCCCTATTAAGGTCTTCATATTTCCCCCTTTTCTTCATCCTAAACCCTAATTTCCAAAATTATTCCCTAATTTCCAAAATTATTCACTAATTTCACATTTTTCATTTTGTACAGGCATGGGTGAGACGCGTATTTCTACAACCTCTTCAAGGTGTTCACGTAACTGGGAAAATTTCAGCAAGAAAAATCCCCAGAAACTCCTCCTGTTCTGTCATTGATATCTCAGCTCTGTCTCTCTCAATCTTGAGGTACCTAACGTTGGCTTCTGTTTTCGGTCTGAAATATTTAATTTTTTATTTGAGTTTGCTGGGATTTATGCATCAAGCTTCAGCCTTTATTTTTTATTTTTTATGAAATCCTGTTCTGTGAACTTATTTTCTAGGGGATTGAATTACTCGGATTGCCCAAATATACATATACTGTTTGAGAAGGCACTTAAAAATTTACTCATTTCTAAAATATGACGAAAAAATGATTGTATCTGTTTTGTTTTATAAGAAAGTATTTTACCATCATCATGTCATTGGCTATTCTTTGGAGAATTTGATTGCAAGTTCCTGAGGTTAGCAATTGTAATTAAGATAACGAAAAGATTTGGACTGTCAAATACCTAACAATTCAAAGAAATATACACTAAAGCCGACAACATTCCTATGTACTGTTTAACAGGTTATTGAATGACATCATATTTCAAAAATATTTAAAATGAGTTGAGGTAATAGATGCTTTGAAAATAATAAGACCCTTGAGATTTTCTTATTGATGTTTAGTCCGATTCATCTCTTCTTTTTCTGTATAAAAAAAAAATTTTGGACGGTCAAATACCTAACAATTCAAAGAAATATACACTAAACCCAACAACATTCCTATGTTCTATTTAACAGGTTATTGAATGACACCATATTTCAAAAATATTTTAAAATGAGTTGAGGTAATGGATGCTTTGAACATAATAAGACCCGAGATTTTCTTATGGATGTTTAGTCTAATTCATCTCTTCTTTTTCTGTATGAAGCGATACAACATTTGTGGCTGCTTCAGAGCTTAAAATAAGCCTATGAGAGCTTTTATGATAGCTCTATGGTTATGATTGTAATGAAAAAGTTTGTCATATGATTGTGTCTCAATTGACTAAGTGCCAGATCAACTTTTTATCATTGTTTCAAGTATGCTATAGATTGGCAAACAAAACTTTGTTCTACGTCGCTTTATAAACATATATATACATGTAATCACTTGATTCACCTATATTATGAGGTACTTGACATGGAGCAGACACAATCATATGACATTGATGTACAATGCTTAAGAATGTCTAAAAATGAAGAATTCAATGGGTTTGTGTTTAATTTTTTTGGTGTTTAAATTAAAGGGTTGAGCTTGATGGCTTTACTCTTTTCTTTTTTGTCTTTCCTTTGCTGCATTCTGTGTAAAGGTCAAATGGGTTCTTAATTTTTTATTTTTTTAAAAAGTTTTTTAAGAGTTTTCTTGGGTGAAGTTTTATTTTTTATGGTGAGTTCTCAACTGGGTTTTGGTTATTTTTCTGTCTCCGGATATAAGTTTAAGATGCTTTTCTTTGTTTTTCTCTAATTTTTAATTTTTTTTTTTGCTATTTAGTGTGAGAAATGGCTTCAAAATTGGATTTTCCAATGTCTGGGCAAAGGAAAACAGGAAGAGAGCACCAATGGTGGTGACGATGGAGAATCCCTTCTTTGCGGTGGAAACAGACGGTCCATGTGTAGCAAAAGCAGGGGTCAAAATGAAGAACCAATGACATGGGGATTTGTTTAATTTTATTGAGTTTTGTACTGAGGTAAAACTCCCCCCATTTAACATAGTTTTAAATGCTGATTAGTATATGTGTAAATAGGATTGTGAGTATGGTTGTATATATGTAGTAGTAGAATTGGAAACATTGTTGTAATTATGTGTAACTAGAGTTGTAAACCCGCGGCACCGCGCGGGCTTTTTTGCTTGTTAATACCTACTTGTCAGCATGCATCTTCTAACTTTTTCTTTTAAATGAACAGAAAGAACATGGACCAAGTCGAGTACTGGAGAAGTTGACAAAGTTGTTTCCTACGCTGATTGAAGACATGTATGCGGGGTTGACCCATGCCTTATATGCTGATAAAGTTAGAATCCTCGGTTCATGTAAGGGAGATAGTGAGGGGTAATCGCGGCATGAGAATCAAAGACATTTCAAGGAGTTAGAAAAATTTAATGAATGCCAGAGTAGATTCTAGTTCTTAAGAATTTTCAAGGGAAGTTGGATAGCAGGCAGTTGGTTCTTTTTCGGGCTCTGTTTTTGGGTGTGTTTGTGCAGCATGTCTTTCTTTTGTGGTAGCCAGAACTCATGTTGGATTATACATTACGCGTGTGCTAGTTGGCCTTTGATGACCCTTAAGGCTTTATCACAAGTGTGTACAAAATTGGACGCCATGTGGAGGATCTTTTGTACGTCGAATATATAATTTCCCCAGAGCATATACAGCAGAGGACATTAATGAAATTCAACACACTGAAGGAAGGGCAAATGTTTTGTTCTAAACAAATGAATCTTGAAGACCAAATTGCGTTACGGCTAGAGAGATGTGACCTGTTGGGAAGAAGCGAAGGGGCTTAAGGGTACTTTTATCCAGATAAACGGAAGGGTCCGGGAAGCAGCGCAACAATCACCCCCTCCTCTCAACCTCGAACACTATGTCCTATTTCCTTGCCTTATCACCCATCTTGATCATTGGATAAAAAGTCACAAGATGGAGAGTGCGGGTACTTATAATGATTTGGCATTCAACATTTTGGGGTTAGTAATCTTTTATTTGACATCTCCTTTGGTTGATGGCTAGCTATGCTACTGGACATTACTTATTCTCAAGTATTAAATTTTTTTTTATTTGTACTTGCACTCAGGAATATTACTAAAGCTCTAGTTGATTGTTCTCATATCCATGGTAATTTTCGAAATGGAGTCTGTATTACCCAACAGAATTGTGCATATCTTTGGAACTTTCCTCAGCATGGTATGTACAACTTCATTCTTTAGCACAAATTATTTGAGAATTCGATGATCGAACTTGATGCATGGATGCTCATTCAATCAATATTCAATTTTTGTCTTATTTCACTAAAAGTCAATCGCAACAAATATGGCACAAGGATTCTGATGATCTCTGTTATCTCATTGATCAAATATATGAAGGTCAGACGTTGGACCTTCAAACAGTCGTCAACTCATCCAATGTTCGACCTTCATATATTTCATCGATGAGATAACAGGGATCATCAGAATCCTTGTGCCATACTTCTTGTGATTGATCTTTAGTGAAATAAGACAAGAAAAATTTGATAGTGATTAAATGAGCATCCATGCATCAAGTTCGATAATCGAATTCTCAAATAATTTGTGCTAAAGAATGAAGCTGTACATACCGTGCTGAGAAAAGTTCCAAAGATATGCATGATTCTGCTGGGTGATAGAGACTTCATTTCGAAGATGAGCATGGATGTGAGGACAATCAGCTAGAGCTTTAGTAATATTTCTGCATGCAATTACAAATAAAAAAAAAATTTAATACTTGAGAATAAGTAATATCCACTAGCATAGCTAGCCATTAACAAGAGGAGATGTCAAATAAAAGATTATTAACCTCAAAATGTTGAATGCCAAATCATTATAAATACGCGCACTCTCCATCTTGTGACTTTTTATCCATTGATGGGTGACGAGGCAAGGAAATAGGACATAGTGTTCGAGGTTGAGAGGAGGGGGTGATTGTTGCGCTGCTTCCCGGATCCTTTCGTTTATCTAGATAAAAGTATCCTTAAGCCCCTTCGCTTCTTCCCAACAGGTCACATCTCTCTAGCCGTAATGCAATTTGGTCTTCAAGATTCATCTGTTTAGAAAGAAACATTTGCCTTTCCTCCAGTGTGTTGAATTTCATTAATGTCCCTTGCTGTGTATGCTCTGGGGAAATTATATATTCGACGTACAAAAGATCCTCCACATGGCGTCCAATTTTGTACACACTTGTGATAAAGCCTAAAGGGTCATCAAAGGCCAACTAGCACACGCGTAATGTATAATCCAACATGAGTTCTGGCTACCACAAAAGAAAGACCTGCTGCACAGACACACCAAAAAACAGAGCTCGAAAAAGAACCAACTGCCTGCTATCAAACTTCTCTTGAAAATTCTTAAGAACTAGAATCTACTCTGCCATTTACGTATACCGATTCCTTGGATGAGTTTCTAAAAAGTAGACTTGGGCAATGACTTGGTGAAGAGATCGGCCAGGTTGTCCTGGGAATGGATTTGCTTGACTTCAATGTTCTGATGCTGCTGCTACTGGTGTGAGTAAAAGAACTTCGGTTGCGATATTATAGAACGGAAGGAGCTTTTAAGATATGCTAAGGTGAAAGCTGCTCAAGTCTAGGTATTATGTCTTTCCATTGTATGTTTTTTTTTCCAAGTAATATAATATGTGCATGAGGACCCAATCTCCCAACTTGATTTAGGTTCCAGCCCTCTTTAAAAATATTTCTAATATATTTCATGTATTAAAAAAGGCACATTTTGAGTTTTCGACTCGAACACAAACTCAGGACTAACTCTTATAACAAGTGAAAATGATAAGTAAAATCATCAACAAGCATTCATGAAGTTTTCTTTAATATCTCACATGAAATGAACAGAAGAACAACCATTCCATGCAAGGTCTGAATCAATACTGTAGACATTGAAATTTCGTCAGTCAATAATTCAAAGTTTGATCACTTCACTAGTCGAAGCTAACTAAGCCAAGTCATGGGCCCACAAAATACACATGGCACATGACAAAGTGAGTAATCGGGAATGATACATATTGACATTTGAGACCTTCGTCAAACAAATCAAATCAAGTAAAAAAAGAGCAAATTATCTATTCTAAAATTGAAGGGGGAGCGGCACTGTAGCTGCCTCAATTCTTTGCCACTCGATTTTACTCTATTTACAACAATGCCAGCCAAATTAGGCCGGGTTGGGAGGGTAATTCTCAAAATTTCAGAGGGTGATTTTGTCCAAATGGTTTAGCAGGGAGCCACTCGATTTCATGCTATTTACAACAATACCAGCCAAATGGGGCTGGGTTGGGATTGGTAATTCTTAAAAGTTCAGAGGGTAATTTTGTCTGTTTGGTTTAGCACAGATTGTTGGTTGGGGTTAGGTTCCTTCCCCGTCACTTCGTTCTGTCTTGGGCACAGGCAAAGTCATGCCGATCCTGGCATGGGTGAGTGGGAGGGCGACGGTGAGAGAAAGAGAGAGTGACAGTGAGAGAAAGAGAGATTTCAGGGATTTGGGGGTAGAGAGAGTGATTTCAGGGATTGCATCCCGTGTTTTCCCCTCATCTCTGTCACACTCAACCTCTCTCTAACCCTTTCTTTTTCACTCTCTTTTAGATTCTCCCTTTCTCCCAACTCTCCATCTCTCTCAACTTTAGTCCTAACCCTTATTTGTTCTTTCATTCTTCAATTTTCTCCATCCGAGCAATGAAAAATCGAACTGGGTTTTCAGATTATTGATGCACAGGGATTCGCGGATAGAGAAGGCAGAGAGAGAGAGAGAGAGAGTTGGTGAGTATGGGCTTGCACAGAGGGAAGAACGCAGAAAGAGAGAGAGAGGGAGAGAACGATTGCACAGAGACAAGGAGAGAGACAGAGAGAGATCGCAGAAAGAGAATGACGAAAATTGAGGAGGAACCCATGTCTGCAGAGAGTGAGTAAGTTCTGAACCAAAGCTTAGTTTCTCTAATTTTTGGCTATGCGACAACAAATTTTTGAAGCGGAAGAATCTGTAATACTATTATGCATTCATGTTTTTCAGGTAGTTGTGCCAAAAACCTACCAGAAATATACTTCAAGAAAGGTTTTTACTACAGGATGGATAGATGGAGAAAAGTTATCTCAGAGTACTGAAAGTGATTTTGGAGAACCGGTTAACATTGGAGTCATATGTTACTTGAAGCAGGTAAAGTACTATTACTAGATTTGCCGCTTTTGTATTTCTGGAGGCAGATAATTATAAACCGACTTTCAGTTTCGGTTTATCTTTTATACTTCATAGTTAAGCATGGTCGTGAAACAGTTGCTTTCTTCCTGCAGATCTGGTAGTATTATTTCCTGCTTGATTAACCTGCAATTAACTTTTGTAAATTGGTTTTCTACGTATTTGGCATGTGACTTTATCATGCTGTTTACACAGTGATGATTTTCATTAGTCAAGGTTTTGTTGTTGTATTTGTTTAGAAATACCGCTCCAGTGTGGCTTCGCGTTTCCTTTTTCACTTTTTAGAGTAATTTTTGGGCATGGAAATGCAATTGCATGCTACTCTTTTTTGGATGGGCCAAATTAATGTAAATGATAGTTGGCACCCTTGACGTCTACTAGCCAAGTTTTTTAAATTGTCATTCTTCTACAGTTGCTTGATACTGGAATGTTTCATGCTGATCCTCATCCTGGGAATATGATTCGCACTCATGGGAAGCCTGCCATACTTGACTTTGGTAATATTCCACTCATTGCAGTATTACTATTTTCCCAAAGGCCGTGTTTCCATTTGATTTGAAACATCACTTGCATACTGTATTAAATTATTTGGTGCAAATTGGTTTCATGTGCTTCTGTGAACTATGTTTAAACTTTTATAAGTAAAAGAAATATATGTTTAGAGAATATACCTATGTCACATATCATTAGATAGAAAAAAATTATGGTAAAAGATAACACATCATTTTTCTTCCATTTAGTGGAGTTTCTTCTACTGTGGTTTATCATGATTTCACCTTACTATAATAAAACTCAGATCCACTCTTAAGTCAAGTTTACGGTATAGATGATGTAAGAATTTGTCGCCAAGGGTTTGAGAGAAGGGTGGTTTCACAGGAATTGAAGCTCTTGCTCTCGGTTGTGAGTTCCATAAATATTTGATTGTGCAAATATACAATGATTTGTATTTTATGTCGATGATCAAAATGTGATCATAATCAATATTTATATATAGATAAATAACTGAAAGTTTTAGTTCCAGAGATGGAATAGGTACGAGTGGTTATTGAAATCTGTTCTGTTGTGTTTTTTTTCTGCAGGAGAAGCAAGAAATTACAATTGAAAAAGCCATGCGTAATAAGCGGAAATGTATCACCACTGTGAAAGGGCTGCAGTTTTTTGGTGAGCTATCTGTTGTATTATATCCTTTGTCTTTCTATTTGGAGATTCTTATTTTAATCCTACCATAATAGG
The DNA here is from genome assembly GCA_036320875.1 of Cotoneaster glaucophyllus. Taxonomy (NCBI): domain Eukaryota; kingdom Viridiplantae; phylum Streptophyta; class Magnoliopsida; order Rosales; family Rosaceae; genus Cotoneaster; species Cotoneaster glaucophyllus. The sequence goes on from CM070073.1 coordinate 36,105,701, forward strand.
TAACTGCAATTTACTTTTGGATTTGATTCTTCACTGATGGGATGTTGTGGGGGCGTGATTTGGGGGAGATAGGGGAGGGGGTTGGTTGCAGAGAGAGGGTGAGGGCGGGTGCCCGATTAGGGGGACAGAAAGAGAGTTGATTGGGTGCACCATTTGAGGGTAGGGTTGAGGGAACGAGTGTGTTGGCTGCAGATATAGGGTGGGGTTGAGGGAAAGAAGGAAGATGCATTTTTCATTTTCAAGGTTATCTCTCAACACCATGTGAATGTACAAATGGTTCTTTCCCAATTCAACCAATTTAAAAATTGGGATTTTAACTGATGTTTGTCCATGGTTCCGTACTTTCCAGATATTGAAACATGCATAAATTCACCTGGAAATTATTCATGTCAATGTCCAATTCACTGTATGTACATTTTTATGTATATAGTTTCTATATATCTATGCACAATGCTTTTAGTCCTTTATTTTGAAGATCCAACTCTCTTAAAAATTGTAGTGCTTTGACCGCTGAGCAGTTGTTGATCCTCTAACCCATCTCATTTGGAAGAAATCTGTTGAAAAATTGATACATCATTTTCTCTGTGTAATGATGCTCTGAGTTACTGGCCAAACACAAGGAATTTTCGACCACCAAAATGGTACATGTTGAGTTTTTGGAATTTGGGTTTTAATTTCAGTAATTCCAATTTTTTTCATGGTCACCCCCTCTCTCCCTTCTTTGTGAAGCTTTTCATTTTCAGTGATTACTCATTATTTAGTTTTGACTGTGTTGGTTTTGTATTTACTGATTTTTTTAATAATGCCATGTGTGTTTAATTTGAGTTGTAACATATAAATTGTTGTTGGATTTAAGGGTTTATTTGTGTGACGATTACAGGACTAGAATTCGTTTATTCGAGCATCAGCCTTTCCATCCTTGAGTTGTTCTCGGAGCATCTGTTCTATCAGTGCTTTCCTGCCTTCTTTCGTCCAGGCTGAAGCAATTTTGTTGCTGACCTTTGCCCACATTCCAGCTCCGCCCAGGTAGGCTTTTCCAAACGTGTAAATTACCATTGTCTCAAGATATGTTGTATTTTTTAGAATACAAATTGCAAGCTCAATTTTGTACGGAAGGCATTTGAATCCCTGCATCTTTAGCTTTTTTCAGATATTCCTAGAATTTGGACTCTGAACAATGATTTAGTTTACAGTAATCTATCTCATTGAGGTGCAGCTGCTTCCTTCTGTCAATTTTTGGGAAGAATTCCCTTAAGAAATCATCCATGTCCACTTGACATTTAATGTAGATGTTATTATGGTAGTTTTGGAATGATATACCAAAAGAGGCATTTTACCGCATCAGTATATAAAGTAGTTGGAAAGAAAATAAGAAGAGATCTTAATTAATGAGGATATATTTTTTAATGGTTGTTTGAGATCTCATTACTGGTGCATATAATGATTTTGGATGGGGATGTGGTGCATATATTGTGTGGTTGGATAGATATCACATGCTAAATATCTCATTACTAGGTGTGGTGCATATACTGTGCTTAGTGTTTCCTGGTCTGAGTTGTATATATGATCTTTTCGTGGATTTCACGTTATTTACACATTTGCCACCACCTCTTCGTTCGGTGAGGGTTTCGGGGATGGGAGGCCATGCCGCATCTGTGAGAGAGACTCTCTCTCTCTAGTTTTTTTATATTATTTATTATAATTTCTTAAAGTATTTAGGTAAAAATTATAAATTAATTGAAATATTTTAGAATTATCTGAAGAGGATTTTGGGGTTGCTGTGACTTGGTTGTACGTCTGGATTTTTCTGTGCTGATTAAATTTGATAACTTTGGTTTGATAGGTGAGGCAGATAGAGGGAGAGAGGGAAATTGTGGTTTCAACACCTCTCGCTTCTGTTCTTGGAAGGTACTTCTTTACCATTGAACTCTCATTCAATTTCTATGAATTTACAGTTTTTGGTTGTTTTAATGGAAAATGGTTTCTGGGTTCTGTTTTTTTTTTTTGGGGGCGGGGTGGGGGAAATTATATATGTGGAGAAATTTTTGGTGAAATATGGTTAAGTATGAGGCTTTTTGGGTTGTTTTGATTCAACTCAGAGTAGTTGCTGAATTTTCGTGGTGAGAAAGAGTTTGATTTTTCCGTAAATAGAGTTATTTATTTTGAAATCCCAAATTGAATGAAGACTTTATATATTGTTGTAGCAGTTGCAAAGAAATGAAATGTAATTGGGTGATTAATTTGTTTGTGTTTATGAAGCGACAACTTTTATTTGATCTGAGTGTAGACTATAGTCATTGGATGGAACTTTAGTTGCAGTTATACTTAAGTCAAAAGAAAGCTAAGAAAAGAAAAAGAAGGCAGGAGAGCAGCTCAAGAGGAATATCAAGTATGATTCTTGAATTTGAAACGTTGCTTTGTATCTGGGTTATCACAGTTTCATGGCACAAGAAAGCTTTGAAAAAGAAAAAGAGGGATCCTGATTCTTCAAAGTCCACAAAGACAATGGAAAAGAAAGTAGAAGCCGATCCAACAACAATGTTTTTAAAAGCACTCTGTATTCATGGTAAGCAATCAAAGTACTTAATGCTAATATCTGGCTCTTTGACCTAATTAATAATTGGGTTTGATTAATGTTAAGACATATCTCGAGTTATGCATGAAAGAAAAATAGTAGAGATATCTTGGACAACGGGAAATTGTAACATAATATACAATTTGATCCATGTGTAAAAATGGTGTCTTGCAGCATTAGAATTTGAACAGAGTCTCAATCTTATTGACATTTCAACTAAATTATCTTGAGACAAGTTCACATTGGGATGTTTGAGATCCGAAAGCTCTCCAGTCACCATCGAGGCAAAATCTTAGGCGCAATCAGTGTATGTCACTTCTCATCATAGGAGAATACCATCAATTATACTATCAGTGGATTAAGTACCACTTAATGCGATCTGCTCATACATGTTCATGTGTTACCACTTATACTTGGACAAAATCTTAGGCCCAATTATTAATGCTTGAAATAAATCTTTCTACTTATTAATACATAAAAATTGTAAATAGGTCATCACCCACAAATCTTTTTCAAATTTCTATGCTTAATACTTAGTTGATGAGTCAAATTTCAGGCATAGTATAAGCATGAATTGTTTGGTATAACTAGGTGACTTTTATTAAGTACTTTATCTAGCAGAAAAAATTTGCATGGTTTTAGTGGCTTCCGGAACCTGCAAACATTGTCAGGCATTTTCTACAAATCATGGCATACCGTTCAGGTATTTTTTGGCTGTTGTAAAATTTTCTACTTATTATGTTCCAAATAATTATGTGGTTTGATATGTTGAATTATCCATTATGTGGATTTGGGATTTGGGAGTAATACTAACTGGAATTAAACAGGTTGATTAACATACATTAGGCTGTGACAACTGTGGCAATATCTATCTTTCAAGACTATATGAGGTTTAGTAATTTTCAATATTCTTCGACTCTTTTTAATCTGCAAAATCAAATTACCTATGGAATTTATAACATGCAATCAGTTTCTTTTTAGTTGAGTTCAAATAATGTTGATTGCGCTGTTATAAAGCTCTTTTTTATAGTTACGTTGAAAATTATATCGATATATTCTTTATTTAGTTGGTCCAACCAATCTGTAATAGATGAGATTGTTTTGTTTGATGTTTCAATCAAAATTTGATCTTTTTTTTTGAGTGAAATTATAATGGAATTGCAAGTCAAGTATTTCCTGGATCTACGATTACAATGCTTTTTATAATTTCCTAGATCTATCCTTTTTGTTTGTTCATGATTATGTTGAATGTTTTTCAGGTTAAATGTGTCTAATTCATGTAGTTAAAGCTGGTGCAATCAAGTCCCGCAACATCGCGCGGGCATATTACTAGTTAAACCTAATTTGATAAATCCCTCAATTATGGTATAATTCCTTAAACTATTGAGTCTGATTAAATTAATGACTAAATTATATTAATTAGTTTAATTAAATTAAAATCAAATCAAATGCAAAGGGGACAAATCAACTCTAATTTGATTAAATTATAACAATAAGGGTTTAGTTTCCTATATTAAAGATTCCGGATTTAATTAAGACCTAAATTAAATAATTAGCTCAAAGTAAATCAAATCAGAAAATCAATCCCACAAATCACGGGATTTAGATTGGTGATTCTAAAATAAGACCAAATACCTTGCCTACAAATACTAGGCTCATTCTAAAAAAATAGAAACAAAAGCAAGTTCAAACCCTTGGAGAAAACCTGATAGCTCTCTAGAGCCAAAATAAACACCAAACACTCAACACTCGTGTTCTTCATCAAGCTTGTGGGTGATAGGCACAACAAATACACGTGCTAGTTCTTCCACACTACATTTGAAGACTTCCCACCACATGAGACTCCTTGTGGTCCCGTTTCATTCAAGATCAAGTTTCGACAGCGCTTGAAGAAATTACAAGCCCAATTCAAGATCAAGTGTTTACCATCCTTAAATTGGATTCTATTTTGGAGATCGAATCAGAGGATTATTCTTGTAAAATAATAGCTACACGGAGATTATAACCCTAAATTCATTAATACAAAAAATTGTTTTGTCCACGTGTTGTTTTATCATTTGTTGCAGTAATTTTCGTGTTTAATTTAGCAGGTAATCACTTGCTTTGATAATCATTTTCTTTTTAGTTTTGAGTTCATTTTTAGATTTTAACTTTTAGCTTTTAATTTTTCATTTTTTGAAAAATTGAATTATTTTCAAACAAATTTTCAGTTTAAAAAATGGTTTGATCAAATGGCCCCTTAGTATTTTTGTATAACCGGCAAATGCAAGGTAAAAGTACGAGGAAAAACAAAGAAGATTCCTTTTAAGTTTTGACCATTTGTTTTAGAGGTCGTTTCACTTCAGTATATATGATTAAATAAAATCTTGAGTTATTCTTCAATCAACTAGACTACTTTTCAGCACAAACCTAATTGCTCTTCAACAAACCTCTTTGAGCTCTTCAGCTACAATCTCAAACCTTCCTTCGAAGCAAATGCGGCCTACAATCCCTAATATCTAAAACTTTTATAGTTTTGCCACCTCGTGGTATGATTCGGTTGATGTGCAATTCCAACCACTCCTGATTTCCTCTCTAAGGCGCATGTTTTGTACCAAGTCCAATATGACACCAGTGATCTTTGTGGACTCCTCTAGCAAAATCTTGACCTTCATGGCTTGACTATGGCTAGAGGTTTACTGCTTTCGTTATATTTCCAGTCAATTTGAATTTCAAGTTAGGTATCATGGCCAATCAGCCTAGAGTTTACTTTGTGATGTTTGTAATCTTGACTCCATCATAATGATTGAAGTCTGTTTCTCTCATTAGTTTCTATTTCGCTTTCATTTTACTTTTTAGGCAAGCATAAACGAAGTTACATTGAATTTGAGTCCTTGTTCACTTGACGCACATAAAAGAATTTAACCCGACGATTAACAATCATTTGGTTAGGAAGTCAGATTTATGCACAACTTTAAAACTCATTCGAATACAAACACTTTCTGTTGGCACCCTCCAACAGTGGCACATGTATTCTCTCTTTCTCTCGAGCCACAGCATAGTGCGGAGACCGAAAGCAATACACGGGAAAAATATGTGTTGAAGCTAGTTTAGACTTCGTCTGAGTTTTGAAGCCAACACAGTTTTTGATGAAAAATAGATGAGTTGATTAAAGAATCACCCAATATTTTAATTTTAACGAAAAACTCCCGGTATTATTCACTTTAATAAAAAATCACATTTTTACACTACAAAGTCAATCCTGGTACTATTCACTTTACCCTTTATTTTGTTCTTATCGTTAAAACTCAAAGTTTTCAAGTCATTTTCATTAGTTTTCCTTTTGCTTATTCGTAGAGATTGACAAAAGTGAATCAGAAAACTGAGAACTGTCGACGGGGTTTCCTCATGAGCTGGTCGTAGGATGGTCATACTGTAGACCATATTCTTAGTCATATTGATCGAAAGACCCTCGCTTCATCCACGTGCAAATATTTTTCGTTTTCTTTCTCGGGTATGCGCAGGTTTTATTGGCTATCATGCATGCATGCATATTTTTGGATCGCAAAAAAGCAATGCAAATGCAAAAAAAACTTGTATTACACGGTACATTAGCATGATGATGTTCTATGGCAATGAAATAAGGACATGTGTGAGTTTATATTCACATGCCATTGCTCCATAGAATGAGACGCCACATGACAGTGGCGTCATGAAAGTTGTTCTCTGCAAACAGATGCAAAAAATGTAGTTGGCTCGAATTTTATAAATCTCCCCCATTGAAAAATATCTAGTATATATCAGTGTCCATACCTAATACCTTCCTATATATATGGCACCACCACCACATTAATATCAAATTCACGACCATTAATTGTTCTAGTATCTTCAACTTGCTGTGATACATAATTAAATATGCAAATGTTGTGTGGGACCATGATTTTCCAGGGTCGAAGTAGGGCTTATCCGAATATAGTTACCTCAGAAGTTCGATCATAAACTCACAAGCTCTGGACGGAACTGGATCAAAAGGAATAGCGGTAATTAAAAACCGTATAGTTCATGCAATATAATATACATTTATCAAGAACTAATTTTATACATACACACACACACATGTATATCCAAACAATAAGTCCCGAGGATGTGGCATGAGCGGAGTAGAAGAAGTGGAGAGAGAGAGAGAGAGAAAACCCAGTAAGTCTAGAGTTCCAATAAGTAGATAATATATTTTATAACTGTAAACTCATAACCTAGATAAAATGAGTCGGCTATTTGGGACAAACTCATCTGCCAGTACTAGCTCTAGATCCAATTTAATTAGGATCCCAGACATAGTGAATGAAGAACAAAAGTTAGAATTTCAGTCAAACGAAAGTGTTGACTATGGAGATTGGAATATCCCCAAAGTATCTAGTAAAGAAATTTATAGGAAAAAATGGTCACTCTTTTCATTTAAAAGTGAACACCAAATAAGAACAGTCGTGCAAGCTTATGTTCTCAATAAAGAATATGAAGCCTATCAACTATTCACACCAAAAAAAATAAGAGCTCATAGAAAAGACGGTCATAATTACATTCAAAGATGCAAGATACTGACTTTAGTGAAAACATTCTTGGAATGATCGAGTCAAGCCTGTACAGCGGACCAGTCCATTTCGATTATTTCCTAGACCTCACAGCAAGCCTAACAGACCCACATATGTTAAAAGCACTCACATTAAACATAAAAACCTCTAGTTATCAAGTCTTGGAAGGTGTCCAACTATTAGCTCTGATTTTCAAAGTCTATTACAAGTGCACAAGTACAAACATGAACTTCCAAACCATAGCCAAAAGTCCTAGAGAACACACTTTATTAATCCAAAGTAATCAAGAAAATGCCAATACAACTTAGTCAATCTAGACAACATAGAGCAATACTTTGATGGTACATTGAAAATCAATTTCAACACTCCTGCTATTTCAACAATCCTGCTAGGAGGTCGAGCGTCCAACTTCAAGAATTAAGTCAATCAAGTAGGTTTAAGGAACTAGTAAGAAATTCTTTTTCAGAATCTACTTCAACAAACATATTAGATCGTGTTTGAGAATAAATTAATGATTTTAAAATATGAGACTCAAATTAGTTAAGACAAACTCCCAGATTGCTCACCCTTGCTACGAAAACCAAGCCCAAACCGAAACTATCCAAACTCAAGAAGATCTAACTTCATCAACAATAACTGATTTTGAAGTAAACCAACAATTATTACTTTTAAGCAAGCCATTTAAATACATTGGAAATCATTAAAAGCTGACATCGAAACAGAAGAAAATATACCAAGGAGAGAAAGATTGAAACAGAGTTACAACAAAGATAAAAAAAATTAGATATTTACAAAAAATGGGAAAACTTTATGAATAAACACAAGATTGATATATTCTTTTTCGTTTTGGTTGAAAGGTATTATGAATCAGAAAAGAAAATTAAAGTAATCACAAAAGAAAATTGGGTCAAACAAGACAAAACAGTAATTTCTTCGAGTCACCCTCCACAAGAAATAATACTAATCACCACCTCAAATACACAAGTAACAACTACACCCTATAAAATTCCTGAAGAAGTTGCAGGAATTAAACCAATCATAGAACAAAACAATTTCACAAACCAAAGCCCATACATGTCATAGGAAAACAATTAGATAAAATTAAAAGTAATATAAACAGACTACCACAACAAAAAATCATAACCAAAGAAAAACGATAGTAAATTTCCCAAGTGCCTCATCCAGTAAAACAGCTCTAAAAACAAACTCTACTAGTGAAAAAATAGACCAAATGTTGAAGGAATTAAAAAGGAAACAAAACACCATTAATGTAGTAAGACACCAAGAATCACAATCAGAAACAACCTCAGAAAACTCAGAATCAGAATATAGTAACACAATCGAAAAATTGGAAGAAGCTTTCCAGAAATTCGAATTAAAAAGAATAACAAACAAAGAAAAAATAAATCCAACCAGTCTTACCAAGAAGTTGTATCCAAGGCCAACACCTTCGGATATTTAATTTGAAGAAAGAAATTTCCAAAGTCAATTCTCAGTGTCGACAAATAAACTCTATGAATGGAATATATATGGTTTATCCGAACAAGAAATTCTAAATAAATTACAACATGTATGGTTGCTAACAGTTATGTTACCAATCATAATCTCAGTCAACTAGAAGTTGTTGGTCTCTTAGTCACTAGATTTACAGGAATGTTACATTCCTGGTGGGAAAAAAATCTTACTGAACAATCCAGAAATGCAATAAAACATGCAGTAAAAGGGATAAAGATGGAACCCCTATATTCGATAAAAGAATCGGCATAGGAGTCCCAGATGCAATCAACACATTAATCTTCACAATAGTTGAACATTTCATAGGAACACCAAGTAACGTAACCTCCAGAATACATGATCAGCTAAGTAATCTAAGATGCCCCGCCTTAAGCGATTTTAGGTGGTACAAAGAGGCTTTCATGTCTACAGTAATGCTTAGAGAAGACAATAAAGAGTCATTTTGGAAAGAAAAATTCATAAATGGATAACGAAACTTATTTGCACACAAAATAAGGCAAGTTTTAATCAAGGAATAAGGTATCATACCAGATAATACCCTTACTTATGGAAATATTATTAATATTATCCAGAAGGAAAGATTAAAAATGTGTATTGATATGAAAATAACAAAATAAAAATGTGTATTGATATGAAAATAACAAAACAAGTCAACAAAGATAAATCAATAGCCAATTATGAGTTAGGAATGTTTTGTGAAATTACAGTTAAAGATTTACAATACGAGGTAAAAAAAATTAAGGAAGAAATAAAAATCCTTAAAACAGACAATCAAGAAATTAGATCACATCTCAGCTGTTGGAGAGTTGACCTTGTGTAATTAGTTTAGTTACCTATTTGAGTCCTTGTAGTCAGATTGTAATTAGGTTATTTGATGTTTCTTTCCTTGTAAATCACTCTTGTACATTATATATTTCCCTTCTTGGTGAGAAGAATGATATCAGAAAATTAAAACCCCAAAATAAGCCCTAATTAGCATGGTATCAGAGCAGAGATCCTAGGATTTCTGCTCTGCCCGTTCCCTCAAGCAAACTCGGCCCTCCCATGGAGAACCTACCACCACTCTACAATGGAAACAATTTCATCCTAATCGATCCTACCCCTGTACTAAACACTACTACCTTAAACACTACTACCTTAACTGACCCTACCATGAATCCTCCTCTTGTTTCGAGTTCTTCCGACATGCATTCGGAGTCCTCAGGTAACTATGGTTATGCTTTTAATATGAATAATTGTGATACTCAGTCTGGTTGGATCATTGACTCTGGTGCCACAGATCATATGACATATGACCCCACTGATTTAGCTTGTGATACTATTCCACTTCGACGAAATATTACTAATGCTAATGGTGTCACCTCACCGGTAACTGGAGCTGGCACTGTACGCCTCACACCTACCCTCTTTTTGCCACTTACACTACTTGTACCTTCACTAAAGCATAAATTGATGTCTCCTGGCCAAGCTACTGAGCAATTGAACTGTTGTGTACTATTGTATCCGAAGTTTTGTCTTATTCAGGATGTTCTCACGAAGGAGATGATTGGTCGTGGTACTAAGAGGGGGGATCTCTATTTTGTGGACGATGTAGTACAGGACGAGTCAATCTCGTCCAAGGAGCCGTTGATCACAAACGGCGCCAGATATGGTTATGGCATCACCGTTTGGGTCATCCGTCCTTCAGTTATTTACAGCATATGTTCCCGGATTTATTTGTTGGTTGTTCGGTTTCAGACTTTAAATGTGACACTTGCATACTTGCAAAAAGTCACCGTGTTTCTTATTCGTTGAGTTCTAATAAAAGTACTATTCCTTTTGGTCTTGTTCATTCGGATGTTTGGGGACCATCTCCGATTACTACTTCATCTGGTATTAGGTGGTTTGTGACTTTCATAGATGATTGCATACAGATGACATGGTTATACCTTCTTAAGCATAAAAGTGATGTGTTTCTGGCGTTTAAGACCTTCCAAACCATGGTTCAGACATAATTTTCTACTAAATTCCGGATTTGACGTTCTGATAATGGTGGTGAATATGTTAATAATGATTTTACACATTATTTAACTAATCACGGAATCCTCCATGAGACTACTTATCCTCAGACTCCTCAATAGAATGGGGTGGCGGAGCTAAAAAATCGTCATCTATTAGAAACGGCTTGATCACTATTGATTGGGGCGCATGTCCCCCGCTCTTCTTGGGATATTGCTCTTCAGACTGCCACTTACCTTATCAATCGTATGCCATCAAGAGTATTGAATTTTCTTACACCTTTGCAAGTTCTTTCTACAGTCGTGCCTCTACCGTCCGTTTTGATGCTACCACCGTGAGTTTTTGGATGTGTTACCTTTGTTCATCTACATAAAAATCAAAGGACAAAACTTGACCCATGTGCTTTCCAATGCGTTTTCATGGGGTATGGACTACGTCAGAAAGGATGTCGTTGCTACCACCCTCCTATACGTCGGATGTATACTACCATGGATGTTACTTTTTCTGAGTCTGAGATGTATTACTCTTCGGCTTCTTCCAACCCTCATCTTCAGGGGGAGACACTGGATGACGAGCAGGTTTGGACCATGGCTGCTACCACTGATCTTCCGATACCACTATTAACCGACCCAGTAGCCGAGCCCGCAGTGACTGCGTTGCCAGCCCAACCAACAGAAGCAGCATCGCTGCCCATAGAACCAACGGCAGACGCACTAGTGCTGTCCTCACCCACTGCAACAGTGCTGCCACTTGCCAATCTTGAGACTTCTACTGATACTACTTCCCCCTCGTCTCAAAATATAGTACCACCAGATGATCATACTCCAGAGAATATTCCTGAGGTAAGATCTACTATCCCTATTAATGTGTTCGATGTTCCGAATTATTAGTTACCTTTCAGGCACAACCGGGGAAAGCCACCTAATCGATATTCAACGGAAACAACGAAAGGCTCTAAGTATCCCATTGCCAACTATGTGTTATCACATAAATTATCAGAACCCGACAAAGCTTTTGTACAACAAATATCCAATGATAGCACACCAAGTTCATTGAAGGAGGCACTATTTGATGATCGATGAACCAAGGCAATGGCTGAAGAAATGGATGCACTTCAGAAAAATCAAACATGGGATTTAGTTCCGCTACCCCGAGGAAAGAAGAGAGTGGGATGTCGATGGGTGTACACTATCAAGTACAAAGCTGATGGGTCGATTAAACGATACAAAGCACGATTGGTGACCAAGGGATACACTCAGACGTATGGTGTTTATTATACATAAAAATTTGCTCTGGTAGCAAGGATTAATACGGTAAGAGTGTTACTTTCGTTGGCGGCTAACTTGGATTGGCCATTACAGCAATTTGATGTGAAAAATGCTTTCTTACATGGTAATCTTAAAGAAGAAGTGTATATGGATATTCCACCTGGTTATGCATAGGTTTCACAACTCGGAATAGTGTGTAAGTTGAATAAGGCATTGTATGGATTGAAATAATCACCTCATGCATAGTTTGGTAGGTTCCTGACGGCTATGAGGAAGTATGGGTTTAGGCAGAGCAATCCGATCATACACTTTTCTTGAAACGTCGAATGGGTAAATTGACGGCACTTATTATTTATGTGGATTATATGATTGTTACTGGTGATGATAAAGAGGAAATCTGATGGCTGAAAGATTACTTAGCAACTAAGTTCGAGATGAAAGATCTTGGTGGATTGAAATATTTCTTGGGTATAGAAGTAGCTCGATCTAAACAGGTATATTTCTATCTTAAAGAAAATATGTTCTTGACTTGTTAGCCGAAACCGGAATGCTTGGTTGTAAACCAGTGACACCCCGATGGTCCAAAATCACCATCTTGCCATGCACCCTAATCAAGTTCCCACTAACCGAGATCGTTATCAAAGGTTAGTTGGGAGGTTAATTTATTTATCTCATACCAGGCCTGATATTGCATATGCAGTAAGTGTTGTTAGCCAATTTATGCATTCTCCGAGTGATACGTATATGGGTGCGGTTGAACGCATTCTACGATACCTAAATTCCTCCCCAGGTAGAGGCATCATGTTTTCCAAGAATGGTCATTGCCAAATAGAAGGTTATAATGATGCAGATTGGGCATGGAATATTTCTGATCGACGATCCACATGGGGTTACTTTATATTTGTGGGGGGAAATTTAGTGACTTGGCGGAGTAAGAAATAGAAAGTGGTTGCTTTATCAAGTGCAGAGGCGGAATACAAGGGTATGGCAAAAGGAGTATGTGAATTATTATATGGCTTCAGAGGTTACTATCAGAACTCGGGTGTCCTTCAGTGTTGGCTTCGAATTTATTTTGTGATAATAAAGCAGCGATTGATATCTCACACAACCCAATCCAGCATGATCGCACGAAACATGTGGAAGTTGACAAACACTTCATTAAGGAGAAGTTGGATGAGAATATTATTCAATTCCCATTCGTAAAGTCAGATGATCAATTGGCAGATATCTTAACTAAAGCTGTTGCAAGTCAAGCATTCTACAACTCTCTTGTCAAGTTGGGCATGAACGAAATTTATACACCAACTTGAGGGGGGAGTGTTGGAGAGTTGACCTTGTGTAATTAGTTTAGTTACCTATTTGAGTCCTTGTAGTCAGATTGTAATTAGGTTATTTGATGTTTCTTTCCTTGTAAATCACTCTTGTACATTATATATTTCCCTCCTTGGTGAGAAGAATGATATCAGAAAATTAAAACCCCAAAATAAGCCCTAATTAGCATCAGCTTCATTCAAATACAAAAATTAATTGAACAAGAATTTAAACAAAACAATGAATCAACTTTTTCCTCATCCGACAAATAACCAAGAGAAAACAACCATGAAGAAAATGATAAAGGTTCAACCAAAAGTTTAATTTTAAGTTTACTTAACAAAATTAGAATCAGAAAATGGTATTCAAAAGTCAAAATAATAATTGAAGATTTCCAATTAGAAACGATTGCCCTAATCGATTAAGGAGCATATTTGAATTGTATTCAAGAAGGAATAATTCCAACCAAATACTTTCACAAATCAACAGAAATCCTTAGCGCAGCCAATCATTCCCCAATGCAATTAAATTATGAAATACCAAAAGCACACATTTGTCAAGATAATGTTTGTTTTAAAACATCATTTGTCCTTATAAAAAAAACATATCAGACTATCTCATTTTAGGACTTTCTTTGATAGCCCTCCTGTATCCTTTCACAGTACACTATGATGGAATTTCTACCATTGGTATGGCCCAAGAAGTAAAGTTTAAGTTCTCTTCCAAAATAGAGCTCAACAAGATAAATCAGTTAAAGAAAAATAATATTTCAAAAACAGTCAACGTAATTGAAAGAAAAACGCAACACATCAGTTATTTAAAAGAAGAAATAAATTACAAAATAATTGAGGGATAACCCTTACAATAAAGATGTAGACATGTAAATTTCATTGCATGCAAATGATGCATCACAAAGCTCCACGTGGTATATGACTCGTCACAAATAGACAAGTCATCAATGACATGTGGCACAAATCAAGCAAAGGAAGTACAAAACCTTCCAAAATTCGTCAATAGGGAGAAAATATCTCTTAAAATTAGCATGGAGTACAAAATCTCTCAAAACCGGAAAGAAAGCTAAAGCATCTTCACAAAACAAGCGAGAATTGAAGATTGCTCACAAAATAGGTAACAAGCCCTATAAATTCAGCCAAGCAAGGGAAAGTGGCTGAAATTAAGACACAAAACATGCCTAAATTCTCCCATGGATGAATCAAGACACAAATCAAGGCCAAATCCATCCAAAGGCATGCCTTTGGAAGTCTATAAATACAAGGTCCTCAAAAAATCTTAAGGTCGACAATTTCTACATTCAAGGTCGACAATTTCTACATTCGAGGTTGATAATTTTCTACATTGAAGGGCCGAAATTCTCACAAAATGAGAACCTCTGCCAAATCTTTGAAGACTAATACGCTGCCAAAGCTCTCTTCGAAGAACGTACAACCAAAGCTGAAGCTTTCTTTCGACCAAAGCCGAAGCATTCCCTTGAAGAATCAACAAGCACTTGTGCGGATTCCTTCAAGACTTTGTTGCAAGCTTAAAACTTGTAATGACGTTCGATTCAAGATCAAGTCGCCAAGACCCTTGAATCAACAAAATCCCACATCAACATCACCTTTGCCGTAGGTCATACACAAACCTAGAGGTGAAGACTATCCACACATTGTTTCAAGCTCAAAACTTGAAGCAATTGTTCAATCGTTCATCCGAGATCAAGTCATCACGACCCTTGGATCAACAACCGACGCATCTACATCAAATTTGAAGACTGAATTAGAGGAAAATTGTAAATACAAATCTACTTTGTACACATGTTCTCGCCTCATTCGTTACAGAATTTTCGTGTTTACAAATTTGGCACGCTCGGTGGGACATCTCTGCCTCTCATCTCTATCTTCAAATCCACAAGAAACACACATGGCATCAAGAAAAGATCAAGTTGTTCCCATAACCAACGCGAAGAATAAGAACATCCTTGCCGCAAGTGGTGGCACTTTGGGCGTTACAACTCGAAGCAAAGTAAGAGCTCTCTCTGCTGAAGGAGCACGAGCATTTGAGGCACGAGCCCATGATCACCTTGGCCTCGCTAAGAGCACCAAGAGAAGAAATCCCGAGGAGGTACTCCGAGTCTTTGACTTTTGACACTGACTCAAGCAGCAGCTGGTATCTTGTAGCCATGCAAGTCTTGACTACTGGTGTGACTTCGATCGAGAAACATCTGACACAAATGAACGAAGCAATTGCAAGGTTAACAAGGATCGTGAAGGAGAAGGACTTGCAAATTGACGTACTTGTCAACCGTCTAGAGGCGCAACATGACTAGAAAGCTGACCATGATCCAAAGGTTGATCCGTAAAAGAAGGAAACCAACGAGGAAGATGAGCCTCCGATGGAAAAATCCGAAGAGAAACTGGACCAAGCAATGACATTCATGGGATCTCTCTCTATCCAGCAACTGCAAGAGATGATCACAAGCACCATCAAGGCACAGTACAAAGGAAGCTCGCATGACTCCATGATGTACTCAAAGACATACTCTAAAAATATTGACGCCTTGAGGATTCCAAGGGGTTATCAGCATCCAAAATTCATGCAATTCGATGGAAAGGGCAATCCTATACAACGTATTGCCCATTTCATCGAAACTTGCAACAATGTTGGGATGGAGGGAGACTACCTCGTCAAGCAATTCGTATGCTCGCTAAAAGGTAATGCCTTTGACTTGTACACCGACCTCGAGCCTGAATCCATCAATGGTTGGGACTAGCTTAAAAGGGAATTCCTCAACTGCTTCTACAACACTTGCCACAACGTAAGCATGCTGGAGTTGACGAGTACAAAGCAGTGGAATGACGAACCTGTCATCGACTACAATAATAGATGGTGTTCATTAAGTTTGGATTGCAAAGATCGGCCTTTTAGAACCTCCGCCATTGAGATGTACGTTCAAGGCATGCACTGGGGGTTACACTACATCCTTCAAGGCATAAAATCGAGAACATTTGAGGAGCTGGCAACTCGTTCCCATGACATGGAGCTAAGTATCGCCAATCATGGGAAGAATAAGCCAATCATCGACTTCAAGAAGGATAAGGTGTTCGCCCCAAAGGTAGACAAGACTGGGAAGAATCCCACCAAGGAAGCTTTTACCGTCAATATTACCCCCATCAAGACCTCATCTGCGCCCGTCAAGATCTCCTCCAAGAACAAAGCGAAAGAAATAAAGAGAGGTGAGCCTTCTCGCACCTAAGATAGGTACAAAAACACCTTGAGGGAACTGGAGCAGAAGACTTACCGTTTTTCAGACTCTGACGTGGCTGCAATGCTAGATGACTTGCAGGAAAATACAGTGATTGAGTTACCTGAATGCAAGCGCCCCAAAGAGACGAATCACGTTAATGATCCTAGGTACTGCAAGTATCATTGTATCGTGAGTCATCCTGTTGGCAAGTGCTTCATCCTCAATGAGTTCATCATGAAGCTAGCACAACAAGGGCAGACCGAGCTTGACCTTGAAAACATGGGCGCAACACGTACTACTACGATTGCATTTGGATCCTTCGATCCCGTGCCTCTGAAAGTGATGCCCGACCACTCTTGTTAATGCTAAAGCCACACGGCACCTTCTGTACAACCATTGTTGGGGGCAAGTGACCAAAATGAACTTACTGACGATGAAGAATGATGGACATTGGTGACCCACAAAAGACAAGGAAGCCAAAACCACAAGCCACAAGGCCAAAGGTCGAACAAGGGAGAAAACACCGTTGCGCAATAATAGGAAGCCCAAAATGAGCGTAAGAGTTGCTAAGCCAACATACGTAAGGAAACCTATGGAGCAAGAGCCGCGTATTCCCGTCTCCTTGCACGAGTACTTCCCAAAAAACTTCTTCCAACAATGCACTACCGTTGCCAGTCACATGGTTGAAGTGGAGATAAAAGATCCCTCAAAAGGCAAAGTTATCGCTATTGAGGAAGAGAAGACCTTCACGCCCAAAGAAAGCCTGTCGGCACACTTTAGCATCGAGGAAGCACTACAATTGCCTAAGGTGATGCGAAAAGCACTAGTAGTGGTCTTGGCAAGTCTTGACGACCACAAGGTGCAAGTAAGTAAGGACAAAGGCTTGAAGCTTCAGCTCACATGAATATGCCATATATTGTGCCACCCATGATGCAATCAACTTCACTGACGAAGACTTATTGCTAGGGTCAAAGCCTCACAACTGTCCTCTCTGTCTCTGGGTATGTGAGAGGGAACAAAATCAACCTCATGCTTGTGGATGGTGGGTCGGCCATAAACATCATGCCAAAGTCAACAATGACCACAACCAGCATCAAGGTGGATGAACTATCCTGAAGACGCCTCCTAATCCAAGATTTTAACTAAGGAGGATAGAGAGAGATGAGAATGATCTGAGTGGAGATGACCATTGGTGAACTCAAATCAAGCACGCTATTCCACGTGATTGATGCAAGAACTTCCTACAACTTGCTCTTAGGAAGGCCTTGGATCCATGGGAATAGAGTAGTACCATCCACCATCCACCAATGCTTAAATTTCTACTGAGAATGAGTAAAGGTGATACAAGGCGACACTAAGCCATTCACTGAAGCAGAATCACACTTCGCGGACTATTGGAAATGTGCCCTAAAATCAATCATATGATGATACTTTAGGAACATTTCACATATTAAACTAATCTAGTTTAATATAAAAGGCAAAGATTATTGTTTTAAGCCGTCTCATATAAATGTTATATGCTTAAACAATAAGTCCAAGGAATATGCAATTGGGAGAATGTGATCTAAAGAAGTTAGATTCATGAGACCATTCTCTTTCGTATACATATCCTAAACGTTCCTGATCATAGGATTGCCAATTGGGCATTGACAGTCCGTTAAGATCAGTACGTGCTATGTCTTCTCTTAGGGAGAGTGACTGGTCTCAAGTCATTGGTGTGACTGACACCAAGATAAGCATGTAGGTGCTCAATAGAGAATGAGTCCACTGAACACGATCAACAAAGAGTTCTCATACTCATGTCACATGAGAACTCATGGTTGGGATAATGCAAAGTAGTCCTTTGACCTGAGGCATCATAGTTGTCTTGTGGTTAGGTCTTTGATCTTTGACTATGTCAAAGGCACTTCGTCAGAGGGTGTCCACGACATGGTTGGGGTTAAGCCACTTGGCCATGAAGGCAGGTGAATGCGCAACAAGGGATCTCTAACCTTCAAATCGTTTGAGGGAGAATACTCTATGATATGATTAAGAATATCTGGCCAGAGTATGAATGAGATTTAGGAAGTCGTTCCAAATCACATTCAAGGTAATCATATAAGTAAGAGAATCGCATTGGATAGTAGACATGAATAAACTATCAAACAAAACAATGTGGTCAAGAGAAATACCGTATTGCATTATAATCCTAAACTGAATAGGTTCTCCACCTCTTCTGATTAGCTTGAGTAACCATGACATACTGCTAGGTGTCACTCATGGTTTATGGAAACCCTAGATGTGTATGATCACTAAAGGGAGAATTGAAAGTAAGTTTCAATTCACAATCAATTTGAAGAGTTCTAATCGCCCACTGCCTTGCTAAAAGGAACCTAATGGATCATACACCGAGTAAGGTAGAGATTGAAGAAACACCGGAGTTGAGTAACAATAATTAAATTGTTTAATTATTTATGGCTAGGATTAATTAATATGTTAATTAATCAAACGAATAAGTTCGTAATAGACCTCGGGTTAGTTTTGGGCCTCAAGACCCAATATGATTTGAATGTCAAGCCCAATAACTCAAGTTGTATGACAACTTGAAAACACAAAGGGCTTGAAAGCCCAATGAACCCTTAATGGCCGGCCATATAGAGAAATGAGTGGGTTTTGGACTTATTACAAGTTTGCCACTCCAATGAAGATAGGTATAAATGTGACTTTATAGCCTTTTCTTCATTAGGGTTTCTTTTGGAGAAAAGATGAGAACACAAAGCTCTCTTTTCTCTCTAAGAGGTCGGCCACCCTAGAGGAATTAAGATAGCAATCTTACTTCCTCTAGGTCACTCATCTCTTCATCAATGCTCTCATTGGTGTGGAAAATTAGAGGTTCTCTATTTTGGAAACTTGGAGAATCCTTTCAATCATCGTCCTCCAAGACATCCATGGAGCTAAGAAGTAAGGAATGAAAGCCCTCCCCTTGGGTGATTAGCCTTTGCTTATGCAAAGAGGAATCAACAAAGGTATAAGATTTCTCAACTCACTTTGTTCTTGAGTTGAGTCTTGGTTCACCACAACTACTAGGCTTTTAATTTCATGAGTAATGTTTTGTTTTGAGTGCATACAAGCATGATTCCGCCTTTAAAAGTTAATTGCATGCCATAGATGTTGCTCAAATGAACATGTTCTTTACAAATTTTTCCTTCAAGTGGTATCAAGAGCCTAGGTCTAGTAGTTGGTGAATCCTTTTGGGTTTTGTAGTTCATTGTCTTTGATTTAACTGTTTTAATTGTTACAAGCTTTATTCTTGCTTCTTTGAATGTAAATTTTTTCTAGAAAATTTGCCATCTCAAATGTTGTAGATGTAGTTCATATGAGCATGAATTTTGGAGCCAAAATTTGGTGCCAAGTTTATGGGGAAATTCGGCCAAATCCAAAGGGTTGATTTTTGGGTTCATGTTTGTCTTGTTAAAAATGTTTTAAACTGACTTTTGGAACCCCTAAGTACCCTAGGATGTTAACCCTCTTTTGAGTAGTGAAAATTTGAATTTTAATGAGTGAAAACATTCATGGAGCTCTTATGGGTTTTCATGGATGTTCTTCAATGTTCTTGCTTTGTTCTTGCCAAGAACAAAAAGTTTGGTGTTTTGATTCAAAGTTTATGGTTGTTTACATAAAGTCTTGTTTTATGATGGATGATGTGACTTTTCAATCACAAGATTTTTTTTGAAAGAGTGATTGAAAGTTGAAAATGTGTGTGAATTTTTTGTACATGATTGGTACTTCTCTTACACACCCATACCTATTTTTTCAACACTATACCCATCACCTTTTCAACATATTTGACTTTAAGACTTTGTCTTTCATCAAAAACCACTCCCTCACACTACCATGACCGGCCACTCCTTAAAAGGGAGTACTTTTGGGGCTTTTATGTAATTACATAAATTTTTGATACTTTTGTGTATTTGCACTTTAACCCGAAAGTTTACGTTTTTACGTAAAGGCCCAAAATCACTAAAGGACAAAATGTTTTGCTCCTTTAATGAAGTTTTTTGCATTTGATGAAATTTTTGGGTTCTAGTTGTAATTACATGAAGTAGTGGACTTTTGTGTTTTTACAAAGTGACCACAAAAGTTTGTGTTTTGCAATATAGCCCAAAAAGTTGAGGTTATTGCATTTGGCCCAAATTAGTTGAGAACAAAATAGTCCTATATCTATAAATGAGAATTGGATTTTCATTTCATTTAGCCCCATCTAAATCAATTCTATGGATACAAAAACCAAATGAAAATGTTGCATTCAAGTTTAATTAGTTAAAGCGTTAATTAATTAAAGAAAGGGTGATTATGAACCTAAGCCTACGATAATTGAGCTATGTGAATGACCGTGTTTCAAATTTGTTTGAACCATGGGAATGTGTAGATTAGATTTTGGTTGTAATTTGATATGATCAAATGTCGTAAAAGTGCATAAGCTCTTCTTTACTTTAAAGTAATTTGTTTTGATCAAATGTTGTAAAAGAGCATAAACTCTTCTTTACTTTGAAGTACTCATTTCTTGTTTATTTGATATGCATGAAATTGGAGTAGAGGGTCCAACGCCCAAATAAGAAAACACGCCTTAATCTGATTAAATGCGTAACTAAAATCAATCACCATCCCTAGACCGAGATCCAACACTAGGCTCGTGTTTGATCAAATCAAAGGTTCATAGTCATCCTAAGGCCCTAAGGCAACTATATAGTCCATCAATGAATGCAAAGTTTATGTTAGTAGTACCATATACTCTTGCTTTAAAAACCGTTAGTGGGATTATCATATACTACTAAATCAATCACATGGACCAATAGTTGTAATAGGACCAATAGTTGTAATAGGACCAAATTGTTTTAATAAGATTAAATTGTATGCTTATATGTGATGAGACCTAAAACCCTCAACCAAACCATTATTAAGTTGACAAGCGTGAGAGTGCTTTGAACACTCTTTCGTGGCCTTCCACCGTGGTAGACTCTAATCGTTTGTGACTCATACACCGACTTCACCCTATCATGGGGGAGTACAAAGTATGTGCTTACACTCAGGAGGAGTTCTATACACATACATGATGTTGTGAAGGTAGGCAATGAGAATGATCAACATCATATCATTGTGAGGTTGTTCTTGAACCCCTACCCGAACTTGCATGGTGGGAATGACTTAACTAAATGCAATGGAGCCAACATCATATCATTATGAGGCTTCATTCTCTAGAGGCCAAATAAGATGGGTACTTGCAAGAGATGCAAATGAGTAAGCGTACTCTCTCATTATTATTAATGCTAGCCAACATCATATCATTGTGAGGTGGGCTTGGTAATAGTGAGCCTCCCATACCCTACTAAGAGTTTCCTTCAAAACTCTCGAATTCCGATGAGGGATATGGAATTTGCCGAAAATAGTGGGTGGTGCTATTTGATTTAAAGACCCGGATCAAATGGCTTAAAATCAATCAATTTATATTCATTATGTATTTATTTACCGATATATTTGCAAACGTTATCCAAAACTTGACAAAGAAAAGCCGAAGGCTTTAGTTTCCGGACTTGGTACCACAATCCCATAGATTGTCTTGAATGGCTTATATATGTACCTAAGTAGTCTCATCCTCACAATCTTCCTATTGATAATGTATCATTGGAAGAATATGTTAGATAAGGCTATCATAAAAAATGGACAACACTTTTAGTGTCATAATTCTTCACTTACAAATCATTGTATGAAGAAATAAGAGTTGCTTTGAACAACCCTTAGTTAACGCAAACACTAGTGCTTGTTTCTTTGTTACATGAACAAGGAACTTGAGAAGTAAGCACAAGGGCATGGACACTTTATGTGCCATGATTCTTCACTTACAAATTGTTGTATGAAGAAATGAGAGTTGCCTTGAACAACTCTTGAAAGTTTGTAATTATGTTTAGAACATAATGGTTGATTGACAAAAATAGTCCATCAACATGGACATATGATGATTTTGAATCATTGAGTGTTGAAGTGTTAAACCACTTCACGAGATGGAAACTAGGCAAGGACTTCACCTTTGAGTCCCTATCCAAATGGTTCATTAAGTTTATTGTAAACTATATAGTTAACAATAACCGCATTCGCTCCAAATCGTTTGATGTGTATAACACGATTGAAATAAGTTTCAAGAGAGATAGTGGGAGTTTAGGGACCATGACTATTGTAGTCAATGGAGAAGTCAAATGAAGAAAGCTAAAAACTCCAAGGGAACAAACTTTCTTTATGAAAGGATGGACATTGGAAGGGGTATTTGCAAGATATGTCTTGCAAGTGTCAAGAACACACCTTTCGAAGGTGTTGTAAAATGTTCTTGAATAGTTCAAAACAGTTGGTTCTTTTACTTGAATGTTTGATTCCGTATTAGTAACTATGTTTTACAATTGTTGTAAAAGTGTGGCTAACAAGAAGTAGAAGATTAATGAGAGAAGAGAAAGTACTTCACATTCGGAACGTGTATCAAATATTGATCTCTGCGAAAGCCGATAGTACTTCCTCATATGAACTACCAAAGAAATTGGAAAAACAAAGATTGTCTTTACATTCCAATTTGAATAAGGAACTTCATTCCATCACTATAATGTTAGGAGATGGATGAATGTATTGTTTGACAAAACAATTGTTCTTTATGAATGATTGGATTATTGTAATCTGATTGATTGTCTCTATAATAGAGATAATGTGGTAGTGTTAACTATTTAGAATACAATGATGCTTAAAACCCAAAAGGTTGCAAGGTAGTGACTAATCCCATAGAGTTGTGACACCTCTAAAACATAAATTACGAGTTGATCATATATGGATGCTTTGGATCGTTAGATCCGGATCCGATGCCTTCTTGTTAAAATTGTATAGAGGTGAAATGTTCGAATCTTTATTCTTTTGGAAACAAGAAAGAATCACAAAGTTATTAAGGTTAATTCACTTAGATGTTAGTGGCACTTGTCCACAACATAATGCTGCTCATGTTGTTTGACATTCACCAAAGATTTCCCTCGGTTGGACTATCGTTTATTTTGAATAAACACAAGTCCGAATACTTTGCAAAAGGTTTCAAAGAATTCAAGAATGTAAGTTGATGAGTAAGACGTCTAAAGTATTTACTCCTTAGATTTGATCCAAGGAAAACTACCACTTTAGATGAGTTTCCTTGAAAGATATCAAGGAATGTAGCATCATAAGATAATGGATTTCTCCATTGGGAGAAGAACGAACTCGAATAAGATTTAGTTCGTTGGATGTTATCAATTACCCATATATAGGATATATATTTCTAAGTCAATATGATTGTCAATTAGAAGATCTTCCAAAACGTTTCATAACTCTATATGACGTAGTTGGATAGAAAGACAAGTCTTAAGCGTGTTAAAACTTGAGGTTGTGTGCTAATTAGCAATATTTGTTTTAGAACAATCTTGTGGGATATCCTTAAATTAACTTTTGGATATCACTTCTATGAACCAACTAACAAATGTTGTTTGTTGGGTAGTTCATTGTAATCCTACACTAGGATTTGCCAAAGATAGAGCAAATGAACGAGAGATAGAATTCAAAGAATGGGTTCTTTGAGAGACAAGATGATAATCAACAAATATAACAACCTAGTTCCTACACCACTAGCTCCAAGGTAGTCGAGAAGGATTTATAAAGCGTCTTAGTTGAATGGTTTGAACTTTATGACTATGTCATGGAGTTACACAGAAATAAGAATGAAAATCCTTATGACTACATTGAGTGTATATATGATATATACTCAAGGAAATGGCATAGTACCATTTGACCCGAAATATTGAAACCTTCATAGCTAATTGGTAGCTTAAGGTGACTACAATCAACGAGATTGGTTGACTTGGAAGAAACCATCTTTGATGTAGCCTTGGTTTCTATTAATTCGACGATTGCTTGCTACAATTAAACGGTGATTCAATGTTTAGACGTAATAGAGGTTTCGGAAACCATTATCAAGATAGTCTTGATAATATATGTCTAAGACTAGGAATCACAAGACGTGTAAGTTATAAAGATCCATCCATCATGAATCTTAGCAAGCTAGTGGGAGCTATAAGCATCTTATGAGAGAAAGATCAAATCGTTTGATTTCTCATAAGATATAACTGAATCTTTTGTTTACTAGGTATACAACAAATTAGTGGGAGTTAATCATATTCCTAAATTTGATAATATATTTGATATATTAATTTTGGAAATGAAAGGAATTCTTCTTCGTTAAAGTAATGACTTTGAACATTCTATAACGATAGAATGTATATGGGAGACATAGTCTATATACATGGGATTGAAATCTATAATGATAGATTTCAAGATATAATTGGATTATCTCAATCCCTATTGATAGACGAAATATGTAGGAAATTTCTCGAATGATAAACTTCAAATGAAGGACAATTCCAGTCAGACTTGGAGTTGCTCTTCTAAAAGGGAATGTACCCTTTTGACTCCCAAAGAAGCATAAAGCATAAATAGAATCTTTTATGCATACGCAGAATTGTGATTTACGTATTTCATATTGTATGAAAAATGTTGATATGAACTGTACCAAGATCGGTACAAGACGATATCAGTGCAAACCCAGGATCAGAACCATGGCAACTGTCAAGTGAGTCCTTGAGTATTTAAGAAATACTAAAGGATAGATTCCTCAAGAATGAGGAAGAATTAAAGTAACGCAATGGAAGCGTAAATATATTAGATTATGAATCTAATATCGCATCCATCATTGGATGTCTCTTCATTGTGAATGAAGAGATAATTGGATATCTCTTTATTATGACTAAAGAGATATTTGGGTGGAAACATTACAAGTAATGACTTTAATGTGTTCTATCATGAATGCAAAATATATCACCATATAGAAGTTTACAACAATGTTGTTTGGATGGAAAAGTTCATTTATGAACTCTCCATTCGTTTCCAACCAGGAGGTGTCTTTAGTATACCGACACTACGACCCTAATGGGGCGATAGCTCAAGCCAGGGAATCAAGGTCTCATCAAGATCCGAACTCAAGTGAGAGACTAAACCACATGATTGAGAATCATTTATAATGGTGATGTCGTCATTCTCAAGGTTGTTTCTATGGATAACATATAAATATCCATTGTCTAGGCCTACTACTCAGCCATTTCTGAAAGGAATTCAGAAGAGGTGTCATCGCTGATGACCAAGCTGATTGGCTCTAGTGCAAGTGGAAGATTGTTGGAAATGTGCCCTAAAACCAATCATATGATGATACTTTATAGACATTTCACATGTTAAACTAATCTAGTTTAATATAAAGGGCAAATATTATTGTTTTAAGCCGTCTCACATAAATGTTATATGCTTAAACAATAAGTCCAAGGAATATGCAATTGGGAGAATGTGATATAAAGAAGTTAGATTCATGAGACCATTCTCTTTCGTATACATATCCTAAACGTTCCTGATCATAGGATTGCCAATTGAGCATTGACAGTTCGTTAAGATCAGTACGTGTTATGTCTTATCTTAAGGAGAGTGACTGGTCTCGAGTCATTGGTGTGACTGACACCAAGACAAGCATGTAGGTGCTCAATAGAGAATGAGTCCACTGAACACGATCAACAAAGAGTTCTCATACTTATGTCACATGAGAACTCATGGTTGGGATAATGCAAAGTAGTCCTTTGACTTGAGGTATCATAGTTGTCTTGTGGTTAGGTCCTTGATCTTTGACTATGTCAAAGGCACTCCGTCAGAGGGTGTCCACGACATGGTTGGGGATAAGCCACTTAGCCATGGAGGCAGGTGAATGCGCAACAAGGGATCTCTAACCTTCAG
Source organism: Cotoneaster glaucophyllus (assembly GCA_036320875.1). NCBI lineage: Eukaryota > Viridiplantae > Streptophyta > Magnoliopsida > Rosales > Rosaceae > Cotoneaster > Cotoneaster glaucophyllus. Next base: position 36,132,044 of record CM070073.1, read on the forward strand.
ACATTTTGAGGGAGAATACTCTATGATATGATTAAGAATCTCTAGCCAGAGTATGAATGAGATTTAGGAAGTCGTTCCAAATCACATTCAAGGTAATCATATAAGTAAGAGAATCACATTGGATAGTAGACATGAATAAACTATCAAACCAAACAATGTGGTCAAGAGTATTGTATTAGAGAAAGACCGTATTGCATTGTAATTCTAAACTGAATAGGTTCTCCACCTCTTCTGATTAGCTTGGGTAACCATGACATACTGCTAGGTGTCATTCATGGTTTGTGGAAGTCCTAAACGTGTATAATCACTAAAGGGAGAATTGAAAGTAAGTTTCAATTCACAATCGATTTGAAGAGTTCTAATCGCCCACTGCCTCGCTAAAAGGAACCTAATGGATCGTACACCGAGTAAGGTAGAGATTGAAGAAACAACGGAGTTGAGTAAGAATAATAAAATGGTTTAATTATTTATGGCTAGGATTAATTATATGTTAATTAATCAAACGAATAAGTTCGTGATAGACCTCGGGTTAGTTTTGGGCCTCAAGGCCCAATGTGATTTGAATGTCAAGCCCAATAACTCAAGTTGTTTGACAATTTGAAAACACAAAGGGCTTGAAAGCCCAATGAACCCTTAATGGCTGGCCATATAGAGAAAGGAGTGGGTTTTGGACTTATTACAAGTTTGCCATTCCAATGAAGATAGGCATAAATGTGACTTTATAGCATTTTCTTTATTAGGGTTTCTTTTGGAGAAAAGATGAGAACACAAGCCACCCTAGAGGAATTAAGCTAGCAATCTTACTTCCTCTAGGTCACTCGTCTCTTCATCAATGCTCTCTTTGGTGTGGAAAATTAGAGGTTCTCTATTTTGGGAACTTGGAGAATCCTTTCAATCATCCTCATCCAAGAAATCCATGGAGCTAAGAAGTAAGGAATGAAGGCCCTATCTCTTGGGTGATTAGCCTTTGCTTATGCAAAGAGGAATCAACAAAGGTATAAAATTTCTCAAGTCACTTTGTTCTTGAGTTGAGTCTTGGTTCACCACAACTACTAGGCTTTGAATTTCATGGATAAAGTTTTGTTTTGAGTGCATACAAGCATGATTTCACCTTTTAATTGTTAATTGCATGCATAGATGTTGCTCAAATGAACTTGTTTTCACAAATATTTCCGTCAAGTGGTATCAAGAACAAAGCAAGAACATTGAAGAAAATCCATGAAAACCCATAAGAGCTCCATGAATGTTTTCACTCATTAAAATTCAAATTTTCACTACTCAAAAGAGGGTTAACATCCTAGGGTACTTAGGGGTTCCAAAAGTCACTCTAAAACACTTTTAATTATATGATATGGTTTTGAGGATTGTGATTCTAGGGTGTGTGCAGTATTAGTACATGCATTGCTTTCTAGGGTTGAAGTCTCAAACGAATATTGATGGATGTGTATATGATGATAGATGCGATAAACTCAAAGGTGATCACTAAGGAATAATTTGTCATGGACATATTATTTCAGACTATAACTAGTTAACGTCCATGTGGGAGAATGTAAGAATCCTATGTGGACTCAACTAGTTAAAGATAAAGGAGAAATAATATGTTGGTAATACAAGTTAATAAGAGTTTGGATACGTGGAAAGTTACATCATATAATGAGGGGTATACTTTCATCGTGCATTTGAAAGGAAGCACTAATCATAACCACCTCTACACGATTGGGATCTGAAGCAACGGGAAAATAACCAACCCTCCACGATAGATGGGAGTTGGCTGTCATTGCTTTTATAAGTGCAAGAGTTCCCTGCTCACAGAGAAATACGTTCTGCAATTAGGGTTCTATCACCATTGGAACATAAGGTCTTGAGTGAGTAGAAGAATTCTTGAGTGTGTTAACAATAACCATGGCTGCACCAAGTAGGTCTTTCTTATCTAATTTCATGCATGCTAATAACTAAGGTTATTCCAACATGCACGTGTGTAAGAACGTAAATCTTTCTTTCACTCGTCCAAATATATCAAACTATGTGTAATTGTGTATATATAAAAGAGGATCTGTAAGTGATGGTTCCTCGGCAATTTTATTTTAACGATTATATTGCATTGAATCCCACGTTAAAAAAAGAAAAGACGAAATAACATCCACGCCTTGGGTAAATTCATTGTTGTTTCCTATTTAGGCTTAATTGTAATTGTCGATCACACATTAGTAGTTTCGGCCACCGGCCTCGAATATCTGTGCCCAATTCACTTGCTTAAAAATACATGAATGTGAAATAGGTAACAGAGGAAGGAAGGAAGCCTTGATGTCACACTATCACCATCCATGCATTCAATTTATACTATTTGCAAGTAAGTTTGTTAAGTTAAAGCTCTTCAAGCTCCAAGTATATATCAATCAAGCGATCTTGTCTTTTCCATTTTATTGCATTCAATCACATCTTGAAATTAACAAATAGTTTATCTTTTTTATTTGGTACCCTTTTTTTATAAGGAATAGTGTCAGGTAAAGGTAAAAACGTGGTTTTTCGTTAAAAGTGAACAGTACCGATAGTGTTTCGTTAAAACTCCTTTTTTTTTTTTAAGAATGGAAGTCAATCGTGAATTTGACTTAATTTAAATAACTAAATGTACACATTACATTACCATGCCAGATAGAACAAACCATTTATTTCTATGGGACCAGTGTCCCCGCCTAATGTCTCAAACCCATCTCTCTCACCAGAAAAGAACAAAACGGGAAGAGGCGTTGTCCTCTTATCCTTCACACGTTTCATTGGCTCTGGAAAGATCATCAATCAACCCCAACATTCATCACCAAAATCCATGGCAGTTTCTCCACCTCAAAAACCAATCTACCAAGTGATTCCCTTATCTAATTTCCCCCTTCATTCCCTTTCCATGCATGTGAATTCAATCCCATTCCCACCTATTGCACTGATTTCCTCCCACCCTTTTCTTCTCTTCTCCAATGGCAGCTGAAATTTCATCCGGCAGCCGGAGAAATTCCAACACTCAGCTTCTGGAAGAGCTCGAAGCGCTTAGCGAGTCACTCTACACATCCCACATTTCGAGTACTAGTACTCGAAGAACTGCCTCCCTTGTTCTTCCAAGAAGCTCGGTTCCTACCATACCCTCTAAAGATGAGCTTGTTCCGGCGAATGTTGAGGAGATTAGACTCAACAACAAACCACGAAGGCGGATGTCTTTGTCCCCGTGGCGCTCCCGCCCAAAACTTACTAGTGATGAGGAAGATGAGCAAAAGGATCGAGGCAAGAAGGCAACGAAATATAATTCATCGGAGCTAAGAAGCTTGGATGACAAGGCAACTGCCACCACCGAGAAAAAAGGTATCTGGAATTGGAAACCGATTCGCGCTATTTCCCACATTGGAATGCAGAAGCTGAGCTGCTTATTTTCTGTTGAAGTTGTTGCCGCGCAAGGCCTTCCGGCTTCAATGAATGGCCTTAGACTTTCTGTCTGCGTTAGAAAGAAGGAAACAAAAGAGGGAGCGGTTCAAACAATGCCGTCAAGGGTAACACAAGGAGCTGCTGATTTCGAAGAGACCCTTTTTGTTCGGTGCCATGTTTATTGCAGTTCCGGCCATGGGAAGCAGACGAAGTTTGAGCCTAGACCCTTTTGGGTATATTTGTTTGCAGTTGATGCAGAGGCGCTTGATTTTGGGAGAAGCAATGTGGATTTGAGTCAGATGATTCTGGAATCCATTGAGAAAAGCCACGAAGGTCAACGAATTCGGCAATGGGATATGAGTTTTAAACTATTAGGGAAGGCGAAAGGGGGTGAGCTTGTTCTGAAACTAGGGTTTCAGATTATGGAGAAGGATGGAGGAGTTGGAATTTACAGTCGGGCTGAGGATTTGAGGTCCGGTAAGTCCAAGAATTTCTCATCTGCTTTTGCTAGGAAGCAATCAAAAACTTCATTTAGTGTGCCTAGTCCAAAACTTTCCAGCAGAGGAGAAGCATGGACACCTTCACAAGCAAGAAAAGCAGCTGATCTTCAAGGAATTGATGAACTTAACCTTGACGAACCAAACCCCGTTCCTATATCATCATCTTCTTCTTCTGCAGCTCAGAAGGCAAAAGAACCGGAAGCGCCAAAGGCAGAGGAGCTTGATCTGCCAGACTTTGAGGTAGTGGATAAAGGAGTTGAATTCCAAGATAAGGAAGAGGAATATGGGGAGGAGCAATCCGAAAAGTCTATTGGCAAAAAATCGGCAGCATCAAGTGAGGTTGTGAAGGAAATTGTGCACGACAAAGTGCATACAGCAAGATTGACAGAACTGGATTCAATTGCTCAGCAGATTAAGGCTCTTGAGTCTTTGATGGGGAAAGAAAAAAATGACGAAAAGGATGAAGATGAAGAAGATATCGATTCACAAAAATTGGAGGCGGATGAAGAAAATGTGACAAAGGAGTTTCTTCAAATGCTTGAGGAGGAGGAGATCTTAAATGAACATAAACTGAATCAAAGTGAGATCCCCCCTCTCAAGCTTGAAGGGGCCGAGGAATCTGGTGAGTGTGAAGCAGCAGAAGTTTTCCTTCCTGATCTCGGAAAGAGCTTAGGGTGCGTGGTTCAAACGCGCGATGGAGGGTACTTGGCGTCCATGAATCCGTTTGATACTTTGGTAGCTAGGAAAGACACTCCAAAACTTTCCATGCAGATATCAAAGCCGTTTGTTCTGCCATGGGATCAGTCATTGAGTGGATTCGAATTGTTTCAAAGGATTGCAGCTATTGGACTTGATGAGCTGAATTCTCAGATTATGAATTTGATGGCATTGGATGAACTGATGGATAAAACCGCAGAGCAGATTGCTTTTGAAGGTGTTGCATCCGCGATCATTCAAGGAAGGAACAAAGAAGGCGCTAGCTCGAGCGCTGCTAGAACAATTGCTGCCGTCAAAACAATGGCAAATGCATTGAGCACAGGCAGGAAGGAGAGGATTTCGACTGGGATTTGGAATGTGAACGAAAACCCTTTGAAAGCAGAGGAGATTCTCACATTCACCATGCAGAAAATTGAGGCCATGGCGCTTGAATCTTTGAAAATCCAAGCTGAAATGGCTGAGGAAGAAGCCCCATTCGATGTTTCACCAATGAACAATAGTTTCACAAATTCAAGTGGTGTAAAAGTACTTCAAAACGAACCGCTCGCTTCTTCAATATCGCTCGACGACTGGATCAAAGACCACAGCGTGGCCAATTCGGATAGCTTACAAGATGGGAACCAGCCGGAGACAATCACACTGGCAGTGGTTGTTCAGCTGAGGGATCCCTTAAGGCGGTATGAGGCGGTTGGAGGCCCTATGATAGCGCTTATTTATGCAACGAGAGCTGATGGCACCGTCGATGAGGAGGAGGAAAAGAGATTCAAAGTGACAAGCATGCATGTGGGAGGGTTGAAAGTGAGGACAAAAGGGGGGAAGAGGAATGCATGGGATAGTGAGAGGCAGAGGCTAACTGCAATGCAGTGGTTGATTTCTTATGGATTGGCGAAAGCAGCTGCAGGGAAGAAGGGCAAACATCATGTAGCATCCAAAGGTCAGGATTTGTTGTGGAGCATTTCATCAAGAGTGATGGCTGGTATGTGGCTCAAGTACATGAGAAATCCAGATGTAAAATTTACCAAGTGAAGCTGAGTATTATATGTATTCATTTAAGTGTTTTTGTAATTTACTTACAGTAATAATAGATAAAACGTGTAAGAATTAAGGAAATGCAAATAGTAAAATTGATGCACTTTTAATTAATAGCTTTTCCTCTATATATACTGATCAGCTCTTTAAACAGAAACTTGGAAATGATAAACATGATTTGGGAGTTCATAATACAAACAATTAGTTTAAATGAGCAGAATCTTTTCCGTGGCTAAGTAATCGGAGAAAAAAGATGAACAAGACTAGTGATCTCCCTAAGAACAATCAGATGTGTTAAATTGAAAAAATTATCCCTGCAATACAAAGCGAGAGAGAGTTTCGAATTTAGGGATGAAATCGATTTAGCTTACCACTATTCAAATTCAACTTACTCAGCATTAGTGCAATTGTAAGGATTCGAACTTAGGATCACATATTATGGTTCAACGAAAGAGTTCCTTGGTTTACTACTATTCTCAAAAGACTAGGTTGATGGTATGCAGAGAAACTTCGGAAACATATTTGATTAGGGCAACTTTCACGTTCAGTGGGGCTAGTTAAGGTCAGGTGGGAGCAAAATACAGGAAGTCTTGTGCTTTTGTGAGAGGTGCCCTATGAATGACGTGGTCGGACAACCTAACCATGTATTTCTTGTTGAATGTTGGCTAGGGTTTGTGAGCAATAATGTCATGTGTCTTATAGTGAAAATTATGTCTAAATACTTTGAGGAAAATCCTAAGAGGGTTATCATGAAACATGAAAATCTAAATTGTACGAATGTAGGCTTTGATGGACGCTTGTAATCCAATCGATACTTAAATTGTACGCCTCATATCATAAGACATATATACCATATCATGTCTAGTAAGCCGCTTTCTAGATTGTATATTAGATAATTTAAATATAAATTATATTATTTTTTGTCATATTTATATCAATTCGATTCAAATTATATTATATTCGTATCGTGTTTATGTCAATCCGACTCAAATGATACCTCTGATTATTAAAGAAGTTGGGTGAAGATCCATGTCTACTCGTTTTCATCCACCACTAGAGCAACTTTTCAAAACCTACAATGTGGTCCTAACTCTAAACAAAGATCAATGGTCCATGGCTTTTGAGCAAAGCCATAAACTTGGGACGAATTGAACCAACGGAAGAGACAAGTGAAGAAATTTGGCCTAATCCTTATTGCCAGGTACTTCACATGGATGATGACTTGCACTCGAAAGAATAAGGGCTGGTTTGGTATTATGTTTTTTATTTTTTTACCAAAAACTGATTCACTTTAAAGTATATTTTAAAAGTAATGGCTCACGAATAGCAGCTTTTAAAAGCAGCGTGTAAGTTGCTTTTAAAACTTGCTTTAATAAAAAACGGAGATGAGCTTTGATGAATATTTTCAATTCCTGTAATACTCTCATTAGTTTTTAGAAATGACATTGTTACACTCAGTTATAACATGAAAAACAAAAAGACCGCCACCACCTACTACTACAAACACTAACCTTACACCACCACAACCATAACCACCGTCACCGCCACTATCGTTGTCATCACCGCTACCATCACCACCAAAACCACCACTGCCATCATTGTCATTACAACCACTACCTCCACTATCGTCGTTGTCGTTTCCCCTACCACCATTAGTACCTCTACACCCTAACCACCACACCCCATTATTGGCCAAATCACCATACCTCTACCTTTGCTGCTGCCATCACCACCACTACTGTTGTCACCGCCGCCGCCGCCACCGCCACCGCCACCACCACTGCCCTCACCACTGCTATCATCGCCACCATCCCCACTACCAGGTTCATTTTTGTCATCATATATAATTCACTTTTACATTAAAAAATACCAAATGCTTTTATACTGTTTTTCATATTCAAAATACTTTTAAAAATACAGTGTATCAAATGTTCAACTACTGTATTTTACAACCGGTTATTGTTAAAGCACAACAAAAGTTTAAAAAAAAAAACACAACAATCCCAAACTAGCCCTAACCCTCACAATGACAATATTTTTAATTCATCGTGAAGAACACGTTAATTAAAGCAATGCTTAATTAGGTTAGTTCCAGGACTGAAAATATTAGTAATAAATCTTTGGAGACTCAAAATACAAAAACTGAAACCCCTCACTTGTGGTGCAATAGTAGTCAGATCAACAAAAGTTGAACCAAGAAGTTCTTCTCTTCGAAATATATTTCTATTTTTTTTCTTTATTATGAAATGGAGTTTTGCACTTATTTGTAAAGAACCCTACCATGTGGACTCAGAATTCCAACTTGAGTTTCACAATGGACTTGTAGCTCAAGACTCAAGTGATTGAGGAAATGTACTCGCAGCCGAAGTCGTATATTCTTGCATCCGAAGTCCTGCTCCCTCGATTAATATCGCTTGTATCTTGAGTTCTTTATCGGAGGGAACAAGATGATATTAGCCATCAAGACAACTATTAGACAAAAGATCCACAGGAACGGGCCCTCTGCTCCATTGTTTCCCACTTTATGAACCTAACATGGGTCTTGCTTTACAAAATGTTTGGTAATGGGAGTTGAACTTTTACAAATTTAAATTTCATCTTTTTATAACAATGTGAAACCAAAGCACATATATTTCAAGATCCCTCCTTTTACAGCCTGTACTCCTTTAACGAAATGAAAGAAACCAAAAGAAAAAAGAAGCCCCAAAGAGTTGAAAGCCAGATAACAAAAGCACTTTTTAGGGTTTTTGACTCTAATACCACCCTCCCTCAATAATATATGACTTTATGGATTGGAGCTTCTACCCACAGTTGAGCATGGTGGAGGAAAGACTTGTGTCACTTACTGTACAACCCCCTTTATTCCATGGCCCATCTCCTCTTTGTCAAGCTTCTTATCCAACCCTTCCTTACCTTGACACCCTCCACCTTGTTGCTGACATGGCACACACTGCCCTTGTTGGACCTCTTCCATCTGATGAGCTGGGTCAAGTGACCAATCCTCTTCTGCCACCTAAGCGGGATGTGGGATTTCCCGTACTCTATCACGCTCTTGGTATCCCTTGCTTCCTTGGTTTCCTTGGCTTCCTTGCTGTAGTTGTGATTCCAGGACATGTTGCAATGATCTAGAGAGACCTTAGAGACTTTGTTCTTCTCCCATGAGGCTACTCCATTGTCTTCAAACTTGATTGATATGAACGAGTCTGCAAAAGCAATTGGCAGTGCGAATATGTGATCATGGTTGCCAACAAAATTCAGACATGCACATTCTTTACATTCTTTTTCGGTAGTGAGAAAACCCCCAATGGCCTACTATCTCATTCAGGTCGAGGTCTTAGGACAAACCTCAAATGCATGCAATCATATGCAAACCACACGTACTCACATCATTTTCTGTTAAATAGTGAGTTAGTACATTAAACTGGGCAGAGAAAGCTCTCAATCAAAAGAACGCAATCAACGCGAATTTGAAGTTTGGAGTCATTATATATAGGTTCATTCAAAATAGGCTAATGGTGATGATATTCTCTGTTTAGCTTATGAGAATATTTGCAAACACAAAATGTTAGTCAAATGTAAGAACTGTGTTTTCATCCCCTCCAAACTCTACTTTCATTATTATTATTATTATTATTATCATCATTAGTTGGTTGGGAAGGATGGGGAGAGGGTTGAGTGCAAGCAAAGAGAAAGGATTGATTAACAAAGGAAAACAATGGTTAGTTTGAACTAAAACATAATTAAGTTTGGCTTTTGCACTTTAATATTTTATATATCAACTTAATTAAGTTTGCTTATAATAATGGAAGTATGCTGATTGTTTAAGATATCCCTAAAGAGGGGTTTTTTTTCTAATACCAACACAGATTTGGAGGGTTAGTGCCCCTCACTTACTTTTGAAGTGAACCAAATGTAAATGCACAAAACCTCATAAAGGTAACATCCATCTACTTCTAAAACCTGAAAAAGGATGAAGCTTTTTAGGTAATTGTCAAACTAATCTGCTCGTAGTCTTCTAATGATAGTTTCTTCACATAATTGGAAACAATTCCTAATTAAATCATAATTGATTAGACAGACAACCACATGAACCCCAATAAAAAGAAAAGGATGCTTCTTCATGAACAAACCCCTAAAACCCGCCACTTAGTACAAAGATCTTGTGGTATTTCTTTTCACTTGTGAGTGAGAGGTCTTAGGTTCGATCCTCGCCAAATACGAGTTTGAACCACATTATTACTAGCTCATTGTTTAGCTATGCCACTCTTTTTTCTTCTTTTTTCTTGCCATTTCTCAACTTATTTTTCATACTAGTAAGGGGGGAAAGATGAAGTCTTGCATTCCAAATCTTCCGTTTTGTTTATACTTTGGCCATAATTTTGTCATTATCACCTAAAAAGCAACTAATTACACAACATATTAAACCAGACCCACAACAAACAAAGAAACAAAGACACACATACAACATCAAAACACAATGCTTGGCCTTCAGCATTGTTTATATCACCACAAAGTTCAAACTCATAATTTTCACCACTAAAAGCTGCAAAAAGTTAAAAAGATAGGAAATTTACCACTCACCCACAAGAAAAAGTACTTACCTTCTTGGCTGGTGGAAGCCTCTTGATCTGAGCCGTCGTCAGGTTTCCAATGCCGATTGAGGAAAGAGCTGAAAGCAAAGATCTTGGGGAGGCTAATGGGTGCCTTCTTGTGCATGCCATTTGGGTTTTTATGGCCACTGCCGCCTCTGAAGGAGGAGACATGGTGGCGGTGGCGGTGGTGGTGGTGGCCTTTTTTGGCAGACAAGATCAGAAGCCTCTCAGTCAGGCAGAGCGAGCAGACCCCCACAACCAACTCTTTAGGGTGGAAATAGCAAAAGGTGTTCTCTTCTCTGAAGCCATTCATGTTAGAATTGGGGTTTGAGGGAGTTGATGAGAAAGGTAAGGGAAAAAGTGAGAAAAACTTGTGACTTGAAAAGAAAGAATAGGTTCTGTGTTGAGTTCTGTTTTCCTGTGTGGGAGAAGAGTGCGTGGTGCGAGTAGTTTGTTGGAAGGCTTTATAGTTTGGAATATTTTAAGAGGGGATGGTACGTGACCAAAATTTTAAGAGTAATGTTAAAGAGATTAAATTTGTAGACTAAATTTTAGAAACTAAATGACATGTAATTTGATGATTGGTTTATTATTTAAGCGTTGATAGACGTGCTCATTTATATTAGTGACATATCATTTAATTTGCAAATTTAGTTTTCTAGTTTAATCTCCCTAATATTACTCAAAATTTAAGCCACCTTCCATAAAATATGTGGGCGTTTAACTTCTTTTTAAAATTATCAAACGAATTCAATCATTAACTACTATATTATATAATTTACGAAATATGGCATTGCTCAAATTTAAGCCACCTTTCGTAGAATATGTGGGCGTTTAATTTTTTTTGTAAATTAAAAAACGAATTCAATCATCAATTACTATATTATATAATTTACAAAATATGATTTAAAATTTTAAACTCTGTATTTTCCAGTTTTAGATCAATGGAGATGATCACGAGGTTGGCCCACAAATCAATTTTGGCCAATATTGTAAGAATTGGATAGAGGCCTTATGGAGAGTACCAAGAAATTTGATTTGTGTCTTATTTATTTATTTGTTATTCTTAGAAATGAGATATTTGATTTTACATATTAACACTGGAAAATTGGAGGACGATTCTTATAATATATTTTACTTGAAATGAAGAAAGTCATGAATTGAGAAATGGGAAAAGAAGTTGTAATGGGATGAATTAATTCCTATCGTTCATATAATTCTTGATTTTCAAGTGTGATCGCAAATTTTAAAGTGGAATCAATACTTTTTTCGATCTTACTTATGTTATATTGATTTGATCACAATATTAAAAAAATAAAAAAATCTAATCGAATAAGCTCGAGTTAGATTGGGTTGGATTGAAAATCTACCATTCAATTTATATTGGATCAAAAGCAGATTCACTAATTAGTTTTATTGATTTCGAAGAACATAACATTGCCTTTTGGATTGTATTTTTTTTTTTTTCATTGAGTTTGAGGTTTAGATCGGTTTGATCATTTCAAGTTGAGTTTAGATTTGTGTCCTTGGTGTTAGGAGTGTGGATAATAAGAATAGGTTTCGGGTGTGATTTTTTATTCAAATGGAGAAAGATTAGGCGATATTAGTTTTTCGGTAATAATTGCATACGAAGCACCTACCCTGCCCCAAAGAGGTGAGGACCATTACAACCAGAAAACACCCGCCCATCCCTCCTCCACCAAATTTATTGAAAATAAATATAAGTAAACAAAAAAGATACAAACAGGGGACCATACCAGACCACAAAGACAAAAGCAACCAACGAAAACAAGAATAAGGACAAAATGAAATGTCACGGGTATGAGTAGAGGCTACAAAATCTAGAATTGTAGACCACCAATAATAAGCATAATTATTTGCCCTCAAATGAAGCTAAAGTATCTGCAACCTGATTTACTTCTCTATAAATATATGTACACGTAAATCACATTTGACGAAGTCGCCAGAGACAATTCTTCCAATCTACCATATGAAACCTCGGGTCGCATTAGAAGCCTTAAAAAGATAGTGAATAACCAACATGGAGTATGTTTCTATCCATAAATGTTTCCGATGTATGACCAAAGCTATACGCACAAGCTCAATAGAAGCAAAAATTTTCTACAACAATTGAACGTGAATTTTGACATTGTGAGATTTAACATATGGTTTCCGGCATTTTTTTACACATATTATGTCAATTTTTCCTAAGGGTAGTGCTATCCACACACCCATTTTTACTTCTAACACAAGCTTCTCAATTTCGATCATCAGATCGAGTGAATTAAAGAAAATAAATGGCCAAACATTAACAAGAATGTGTAGGAGGTAAAAATAGATGTGTGAACAAAACTATCCCTTCCAACACCAAAATTCGCACTTAAACAAGAAGAATATTATGTCAGTTTTCCTTGAACTTGTATCTCATTATCAATTTTCCCGTTAAACTTCAATTTGAACCATTTTTTTTTTAACAAATGATATTATCTATACTAAGGAGAGGGGGTGGGTTTAGCCTCACAATGGGCTAACAATAATGTGGTTCAAATTCACCTTTGGCGAAAATCAAACCTAAGACCTCTCACTTACAAGTGAAGAGAAATACTACTAGATCGTAGTACTAAGTGGTCAATTTAAACCACTTTTATTTTGTATAAAAAATCACATGCCGATCATTTCAATTGTTATTTGTTTTTTTTTATTATTATTAAATATCTCTATCATTATTATTTTTTCCTTTCTTTTTTTTCTTTTTTCAAAACGATAGAAACTTTGATTAAATTCGAATCAAAACGTTTACATCAGATGTCAGAGTGTTAAACAACCACTCCAGTTCAAACTCATTCCAACTATGAAGGCCACCTTCCTTAAAAACAAAAGATGTCACTAGATGCGTTGCCCTATTACCAACACGGGGAGCAAAACGAAATTCTACTGATCTCAATTGTTGTTATAATCATCTAATATCAAATAGGATACCTTCAAACATTACCTCCGGTTGCAAAGTACCATTAATCATCTCCGTAAGATTTTCTGAGACAATTTTAACAAAAAGGTTAGATGAAATATGAGAAAGTCATTTACAATAATTTATCTGAAAATTAGTCAAAATAAAAGATATAGGGCAAAAAATAACACCTCAAACATTAAAAGGGAGCAACTATTTTGACAACCTAAAAAGTGTGAAATTCACACTTTAAACCGCAAAAGCTTCATATATGCTTCTCTCATTGCTTTTAAGTGGATAATATTCTATAACTAAACTGCTAAACTTTGGGTTGGATGCTTCTTTTTCTTTTTTTGCATTCAATTACTAAAGTTTCCTACTTTGCTTTGCTACAATCTCTAACAAAAAGCAAAAGCATTGTGAATTTTCTGCTCTCAATTCTCAAGTCTCAAGAGAAGAGAAAGGGAAAAGTATGGAGGAGTCAACCGAACCGATATCCCACACATTCAGTTTTTTTTTTTTTTTGGTCAAATGATAGATTTGTTAGATCATATGTTAGATTAGGAAGCCGACGGGTTTTGAACCTACGCCATGATGCAAGGGCAACATTCCTCTCCGTCACCGTGGTAAATGGCCACTTACATATCCCACACATTTAGTTAATTATTATGATATATTTATCACTAATCTTCCTAAATGCCTACAATTTGACAAACCAAACCCCAAACCCTATCCAAAACAATTGCACTGGGGATGTGGAGTTGGTCACTGCCATGTGAGTTTTCAGTCAAAAAGTGCGACTCCCTCCCACTTCATTTCCACTTCATTTCTTTTTAACTTTATGGATAGGATGTAAACTAAAGTTGTGAGATTAAAATTGCAATAAGTATGTTTTTTTGTAGGTAGTTTGTAGATGCTCAACGAAAGGTCACTAGATGGAGAAATTCTTGCATGCGACAATCGGATCAAGTACTACATAATTTTTAATTTAAAATTTTCGCTCTCTTATAAATGAGTTGAACAGTTCACTTAATTTGACCACTAGACACAAAAACATATCAACAAAATTAACTTGCAGTTTTTCATCGTATCACATCTTGGAAAAAGGCTATGGTGGTGTGGGTGCATTGCCTTTATCCAAGAAGATCGTTTTCACTACAAACGTGTAGTCCAAGGCCTCGATATTGCAAATTTCCTTGGAAAACTTTGAGAATTATGTGAAAAAATCGACATGTTTTTTCCCTGTGAAGATTTTCGGGAAAATTATGCAAATCCCTGTCCGGGAATCTCCAAAACCTCTCATTCATGCCTCGTTTTCTACAAATTGGTTTCCAATTTTCGTGTATCAAGATGTATGTCACTCCAAAGTTGCTAACAGGATCGAGAAGAGTGATAAAAAATTTCAAGTGGAGGGATATAGAAAATGTATCATTTCTTGTACTTGTATTATGACACATGGAATGTCGCTTGAATATTCGCTGCTTGAAAAAACTCTCTTGAGAAGAGGATTGTCTTGTTGTATAAGACATGAGAAAAATCAATACCTCCTTAATGTAATTATAAATCTTGTCCCGCTTTACTCTTTAAACTTTCAATTTGACTAGCGCTCTCCCCTACACCTTTGGTTAGGTTAGTCAAATTTTCTGTCGAATTAAGAATTATTTTTGTTCATTTTGTACAATATAAGCCTTTAGATTTGTTGTTGATGAATAAATTTCAAACCCTCTCTAGCTCAAATTCTCATAATTCTAAGCATTTACTATATAAGCCTTGAAATGTAGCATTTTGTTGACGTACATGTCTTAAAATTGGTCATACGACGAAATGAAGGAAATTTTTGCATAATTGACAAATTGAGAGGTATATTGACATGAACTTTAAAGGGCTCAAAACCAAATTGAAAGTTCGGAAAGTAAAGCAAAGTAGGATCCAAAATTCAGAAACATGTTTAAACATTTTTTTTTCTTTTGGTTAAAGATAATTGAAGGGGGGAAGTGAATGAACCATAAGTTAAAAGGAATAAAAGTTGATGGAAACAAACAAACCAAAGGAGCACATGGGGGATGCTTCTACTAAAAGGATTTAAGTAAGGTTCATATCATGGAGTGTGGATGATGGACCAGATAGTTCCCTTCACCCTTTCTAGACCAGACCATTTAGGCTCCCTTGCCACCCTAAATGTGTAGTCTTTTCAAATCTTAATGTCCTTGGATTGGAAACTGAAAATAGACCCCATCTTCTCAATCCTGTCGTGCCATTCCCATTCATGACTGATAGCACAATGTCACGTGTTTTAAATTTCACACAGCATCGCATGTTTTAATTTCACGCTATCATTTCATGAAGTCATCATACGGCAATCAAATGTTGAATTCATTTTTTGTAGATAAAACGATAAAGTTACACTGAAAGGTGGGCTAAACCGCATAATGCGTAATAATTGAGTATTGAACACATGATGTACTAAGTGACCAAGTGTCAAATTCTACGAAATCTAAATTTTGCAGCCAACAAAAGTATGGAGAAGACGAACGAAAAATACAACTTAAAAAAACAACTTAAATCAGAAAAAATACAGAAAGGATGGGGGCATTCTCAAAAATTGCTACTGTGGATCGTCTAACTTTCAATGCGGTAAAACCAACAAAAAAACTCGAAATAAAATTCAGAAATCTGGCCATTTTGCTTCAGTAGGTACATAATTACACTAATATCATCATTCCTCTTATTGCTTGGAGTAGCTTAATACAAGTAACTCTACGCATTTTTCCTAACACTAGTCCTTCGGCTAGCATTAAACCTAGCAAGGCCACAAACAAAATGGAGAAACAGGTAATTTGGTGGTTCCCTCGATTTATCAGGAAGCGTATAACTTGGCGAGGTCTTCTGAGAAAGCCTTCCTGATGACATCTCTCTTGAGCTTGAGAGCTGCAGTTACCAGGCCAGATTCTGGAGTCCATGGTTCCGAAAGCAGTTCGATTTTGGCAGGGATCTCAAACTTCTCCAAACACGCCTTCTTTGCTTCCTGTTAATTGGCGAAAGATAAATATTTGAACCAGAACAAAGCAAATTAGATTGCACCTAGTATGTTCAAATATTTTGATAGACCACTAGAATCAAGCGAAGTTTAAAGTAACGGAAATTTATCCAGAAGATATATGTACCTTTACAAGTGATGCTTGCACTTCTTTTATGGTTTCTGCTTTCGAACAAAAGTCTGCAAAATCGGTAAAAGTGATTTCTTGTTTTGCAGCCCATTCTTCTAATGTGACTCGAGAAGCCACCACAAGAGCCACACAGTAACTATGAAAAGGATCAGCATACAACATGATATTGTCAACGTAGGGGCACACTGAAAGAGCAGCCTCAACCTGTAAAGGAAACATTAGTCCCCGAGGAAAATCTGATGAAAAGTTGCATTCATCTTGCAGCACTCGTACCTTTCCTAAGGAGACATACTCCCCGTGCTGAAGTTTGACTATATCCTTCTTACGGTCAATTATCTCAAGACAACCATCACCATGAAATCGCCCTATGTCACCTGTATAGAACCATCTCATTCCTTTCTCGTCAACCTTTTTCACAAAAAAGCCAAAAATACAAAGTTCGCTAAAGTTAGGACTCCAATGAACAATTTTTCATTGGTGGGTAGATGCAACTGAAAAAAATGGTATGAAACCAAAAGTCTACCTTGTATGACTCTCTTGTTTTCTCTTCATTTTTGAAATAACCTAGTGTAACATTTGGACCACCAATGACTATCTCTCCACGAGGCATCGGGGTATCAGTATTCAGATATCCTCCTTCCGGCCAATCAATTAACTGGATACAGAAGAAAAAAAAAATGTTTTTTTCATAATTAAAGTCAATATCATCTTCGTGCCTTGGAAACAAAGTACAGAGCTCTTCTTAAGCCATTTGCCTTAACAGAAAACAAAAAACAGACAAATCAATCTAGAAGTTCATAAATGAACACCTCCAAGCAACTTAAGTCATGATTAGGATGCCAAATAAGTTTCTATCTTTCATATTTCCTTTTAAAGAAGAAGTTGTTGTTATCATTGGCATCTCTTACCTTTACAAATGAGCATGGAAGTGGAGCTCCAACTCGACCTACAGAAGTATCGTCAAACTCTGAGAATGTCCCACCAGCGCAAGTTTCAGTGAGGCCATACCCTTGACCAATTGGAGAACTGTCAATAGCCATCAATCACAAATGAGATATGATGAGAATGGAGCAAAAGAAAATGAATTTGTTTCTTCAGAAGCATGCAATTGAGTCGTTGTGCACCTCTGAATTTTAACATTCGAAGGAACTTCTTATTAATATGTGATTTGAGTTTGTCCGTTAGTATTAATGTGTAAAGTTTATGTACTGAGGGGAAACAAAGAGGGAGTATCATAATCCTCTTAGAAACCTGAATATGTCCCACCAGTAATCTTCGACTGAATTCATAAGACTAGGATTGGAAAAACACCTGGGGGTGAAATATGAGTGGACCAACTAAAAGAAGACGAGTTGTTAAAAGTACTAAGACCATATTAACCCAAGGCAATAGTATGTTTACACTTATAATATGATTACAACCAGAATTTAGGTCCTTATTTAATTTCTATACAACTATGTCGGTTTGAAAGGCATTGAGAGACAGATTAGCATAGTCCTTTTTGAAAGAAATGGGACGACTCGTAGAAATAATGCCCTGCGTTAGAGCCAGAGACTTGACCACCAATACTACCACCTCATTTTCACTTAAATCTGGTGTACTCATATTTTAACCATTTAGTGGACTGTGATTTTCAAATTTCAAATCAATGAAAAAAAAATATAGGCAGGACAAAGTCATGGTTCACAATATGGTATTCTGTAGATGTTAAAAGTACTAAAATCATACTAACCCAAAGCAGATGTTGATGAATCTTTGAGTATCACCCGAGAGAGGAGCACCACCAGAAAGAATAAAACGAAGGCGACCTCCTAGAACTGCACGGACCTTTCTAAACACAAGAAGGTTCCACAGAAACTTTTCCAGGCCCCAAGCCCCGAACCAACTGCCATTCACAGCAGACAACCTACGAGTATATGCCAAGTGAAACAATATCTTGGCTAGTCCACCCTTCGCATTTACCTGAAGCATCATGCATCATGAAGATACAGTGTTGGAAAAATTGGGATAATGCGCACATGTATATGCAATTATGCATCTACACATGTAATTTTGTTATCTCATATGCACAAGAAGTTTCAAAACCTTGTTGAGCACTCCATCTCGAACACGATCAAGAATTGCAGGGACAGCTGTCAATACAGTTGGCGCGAGTGCGGTTGCATCCCCTTTTGTTCCCCTTTTAATTTTACTTGACGTATCAGTAAGGGTCAACGGAGATCCATACCCTATGGCACTTCCAACAGCAACCAAGAAGTTCTTCAAGATAGATAGTAAAACTTGTTAATCAGGTACCAGAAATATAAGGACCTAACAAAGCAGCTAGTGATAATCATTAACAAAAAAAATGATCAGTGAATCACTGTAGCCATGCAATCTAGCCAGCTTACATATTTTCCATACCTCCGCTGCTAATTCAAGGATATGAGCGAGGGGAAGATATGCCAGATAAACATCCTTGCCTCCAAGGCCGGGAACAATAGTCATGACCGCAGAAGCTACAGCTAGCACATTAGCATGTGTCATCATTACACCCTGTAAAGCGCAAGATGAAGGTTAATTATTGGTGATTGTTGATTAGACGAATGCCTATACTTGCATTAGATGCCAACTCAAGATAAGTATAAAAGGGTGACCCCAAGCCAACAAGTTTCCCCGGCTCCCCACTTTGCGCCTGAACAACTTTTCCGTTGCGGTCAAAATAAGTATACAAAAATGAATGGCATGAAATAGAGTATAATACAATTATCAGTAGTCACAAATCATAATCCCCACACAGAAAATCTTTAATTGAACCCAACCCATCAAGTGTTCACCACCCTGTACCCTAACTCCATAAGGCAATGCTTAGATAAGCAAATTGCAATGCCTGTACTAAATAATTCCATCCAAATTGATACACGTGATATTTTTGTTCCGAAAATGTGATGGGGAATGGATGCTACAAAGAGCCTTTCATTACTTCTCCTATTATTTAACTCAAGGCTATAGTAATAAGAAAAAATTTATCAAATGAAAAGGAAAGAGTGTAGTAGTAGAGTAGTAACATTAATAATACTGCTGCAGTTTAATGCAGATAGAAACTAGAAAAATGCATTATAAAATTATCACAATCAAGCATCCTTATCTTCTGAAAACTTTAACAGTGTAACAAAAGCACTTTTTAAGGGTAATTTCAAAACCAAAACTCACAATATATCAACTGTCGACAATGCGAAGGTGAAACATAAAGGAATAGCAATACTGACACAAATGTCACACAAAGCTTCAAAAGTTTTATAAACTCCCAAGTCAACAATCAACAATTAAGAAACCAATTAGAAGGAATATCATGTCTGAAAGTGCAAAGAAAAAAAAAAGGCGGAAACCAAAATAACAAGATATAATAGAAGCTTTAAACCTTGGGTAATCCAGTACTTCCACTTGTATACATAATGACTGCAATATCTGCTGGAAGAGGTAAATCGGGATCAACAGGGTTTTCTTGGCCAAGTTTCTCAACATCATCAAATGAAGTGATTCTCCAGCGACTTTGAACAAATGAGGCAGTAGATGGGATATTGGCATCCATACATATGATTCGCTTTACTGTATCTAGTTTTCCACTTATGTCTAGAAGTTTCTTCAGTTCTTTTTGCCCACATATCACAGTTGTAACTTCCGTCTGGAGAAAAGTAAAATGAAATGATATTGGTCATGTAGTAAGAACAAAAAAATTGAGGACAAATGACAAACAATAACCCTAATGTGGTACAAACATATCAACACCATCAATGCATTTATTTTCTGCTTTCAAAAACAAAGAAATCTAACACCAAAAACGCATCTCCAGTCAGTGAAAAGCTCCTCCAACTAGGTTGCAACATTTGGATGAGCTATACGAAAGTCACAATGTGAAATTCAAAATATATAGCTTGTGCTTAATACATTGTTTTAAAAAATAAAAAATCACTCAATAAGTAAATAAACATACATGACCTCTAATCGACAAAAAAAAAAATTGTATAGAAAGGAGCCTATTCTGCAATAGTAGCATAATGTGCCAAACAACAGGAATGTGGGTGCCAATCCATGAGAGAGAGAAACAGAGATAGATATAAACCACACAATTTCATTAAAGTCAATCCAACGGTCAAGAGGGTGTCCCCATTTTTTTAGAAAAATGGGGATCCCTCTTGTGAAGGGATTATATATATATATATATATATCCATGTATACTGAGAGAGAGAGAGAGAGAGAGAGAACCTCATTCAGTGAGTGACATAGAGCCTCCTCCCCGAGAGATGCATATATGGTAACAACAGTGACATTGCGCCTAAAACAACCCTGATATAAAAAGAACAGAGTCAGGGATAAGAAATTTGTGCACAAACTCATCCGCTTTATCATTGCATACAAACATTGCCGTTTAAAACCCTAATTTAAAGATTTATATAAAAAAAAAAGGCATCATATGTGCAACAAAATCATGCTCTCAGGAAGTTTAAGGTTCAGCTATAAAGGAATCTTATGAAATGTCAGAAGAATGATTAATTTTATGTCGGAAGAGCACGTAAGACATGCA
Organism: Cotoneaster glaucophyllus; assembly: GCA_036320875.1. Taxonomy (NCBI): domain Eukaryota; kingdom Viridiplantae; phylum Streptophyta; class Magnoliopsida; order Rosales; family Rosaceae; genus Cotoneaster; species Cotoneaster glaucophyllus. Next base: position 36,152,968 of record CM070073.1, read on the forward strand.
CCTGCAATGCAAGAAACCACTCTTTCCTCGTGTCAGCAAAGATTGCCACTTTCTCTTCCCTATTATGTCCAAGTTGAGCTAAACCGGAAGCAAAGTTGCACGCTGCTTCAAATGCCTTCCCATAGGTCAGCCATTTGTAGTCTCCCAAATGAAGCTTCTCAAAGGATCTTCCATCCTTTGATACCTCAACCTCCCTTGCAATCAATGCCCGGGTTCCAAGAAGGCGTTTCTCTAGGAACCGCTTGGATGACTGCTCGAAAAGCTCCGCAAGAGTAGTAACACCCTTCCATAGTGTTGCAACAGGGGCAGTAAACCGATGGTTTCGGATTGCATACCCGGGTTCCCCACCCACATCAACGGCCACACCCCGTTGCTTCGCTCTCATCGATTTCTGAATTATAATTGTTAGTAGCAGAGGAACAAGCAGGCCAACCATGTAGGAACCCATTTTTGTCCCAAATTAATATCCAAATTTCAATCCTGAAAATTTAACATCCAGTCAAATTTTATTCAATCAAAATTACACTAAAAGACTAGAAATTAAAAAAATCAGACTTAAACCGTTTAAATTATTTCAAATTTAATAACGTGCTCACATTTATTTTCATTTTTCAATTTTCTAATTTCCATTTTACATTGCAAGCAAGCATGTCATGAACTCAAGCACAAAAGCAGTGAAACGAAAGAATAAAACGCACATTGCAACACAAAACGGAGAAGCAGAAATCCAAAAGCAATAGCATAAAAAGCACTTTTGAGTAAAGCAGATTCATCATGTAAATTGCGTTTCGGGGTACCTTGCTGTTGAAGCAAAAGCACGGGAAGCCGAAATTCGACTTTCAAGTCATCACCGCTGCGAAATGCGAGCGATTGGGAAGTGAAAACCTGAAAAACTGGAATCGAAACGAGGTCGTTTTAATAGCAGGGAGGGCGGGAAGCGTGAGAGAGAGGGAAGGGCTGAGAGGCGGAGGGATCGAGAGGAAGGGGAGTTGGAGACTCAGACTGACAGAACTCAACAAGTCTCAACTCGTTTTTTGTTTTGTTTTTTTATTATTTGTAAAAATTATTGGCGCGGAGAGGGTTCATATGGGCCGTACGATCTGGGTTCTTGACGACGCTGGATATTGTGCTTGCGGCCCAAATGGGTTTGGATGAAGATTATGCTCCGCCCCTTTGTCTTCTATTTTCACTTTTTTCACAAGACAATATTTTTTTTCTTTTTCTTTTTTATAAATACTAGCAAAGTTCGCACACTTTATGTGTCTTCAATATAAATTTTTATTTTTTCTCAAAAATTACTTTTACTTTTTTTTTTAACTGGGTTGATAGGCATCTGATAAAAAAAGGAGTTGATAGGAGAAAGAGAGAGAGTTCAGACGATAGTGATAGGGTGAGGTTCAGAAAGAAAAAGCAAAAGCTTGTTTGTGTGAAATTACTTTAATGCCCCCATTTTTTTCTTTTTTAATATTTTTACCAGTCATGTATTAAAGGTTATAATTGTAATTTCATTAATCTTTGGTTGACAAAGAGAGTTTTAGTAATATATAGTTTAGATGGAGAGCAATTGTGGTTTGTTACACATCTATCAGAGATGGGTGTATCCTACCACTGGCGGAGGGAATAAAGGACCAGGGATTGCCTGGGCCTATCCTGGCTTTCTAAAACAAATATATATATTAGGGAATTATGCATCTTTCTATTGCTTCAAGTCCTGCTTTCCAAGTTTCAAGCATAACCCCATCTCCCAATTAGCTTTAATATTTTATCTATCTCCTTGACATAAATTAATAGCATTTAAAATAAAACAATATTTCGCCTTTCTTTGAATAGAAAACATTCAATTTTAAATATGAAAATTAAAATATTTCCCCTTTTCTTTTTGAAATCTCATACATTTTATAATCCTAAATTCGAAATCTATTCAACAAATAAAGTTTAAATTTCTTTTTTTCTCTATTGTTTCTTCTCTATTCTACATATTACATGAGAGTTACGGTTCGTAAAGTTTTTATTTATCTCATTGAGTTTAATAGTATAGGCAACGGGGTTATAATCAAATGATTTTAAAATTTAAAAACTTGTCCATGAAAATTATAATTTTTGTTAGTATGTAATATTATATGTCCATATTCTTAACAGAAGCAAATAGAATGGCAGAAAGAGGAAGATGAAAGTAATACAGAGAACGCTGAAAGACATAAGAGAAAAATATAGAGAAGATGAAAGGTTCTTGTATTCACCGAATGATTATTTCTTACAAAGGTTAGGCTACAACTAGCCTTTTATATCTCTCTCAAAGTCTAACTACCTTGCTTACTGTGTAAGCTACTAATATCTATCCTAACTAACCTTCAACAGAGATATTGATGACATGGCATATGATGTGGCATTGAGTCAATATCAGTGAACATCCCCCCTCAATCTCAAGGAGGGTAACTGAGTTTGAGATTGAAACAATGTTGAGTGAACGTTGGACTGTGAAGACCTTTAGTAAGAATATCAGCTGTCTGTTCATCAGTAGACAAATACTCAATTGACAAATCACCATTATGGACCCTTTCCCGGACAAAATGATAATCCGTATCAAGGTGTTTAATTTGGGAGTGATATACTAGATTAGCACTAAGTGCGATTGCGGACTTATTATCACAGAATATAGTTGGTTGAATAGGTAATACAACCCCCAAATCTTTCAGAAGCAGTCGAATCCATGCCACATCTGCTGTAGTATGTGCAAGTGCCTTGTATTCTGCCTCTGTAGAGCTCCGAGAGACCGAGGATTGCTTCTTGGACTGCCACGAGATTGGATTCCCACCAAGATAAACCACATAACCAGTTACAGATCGTCTTGTATTCAAGTCAGCAGCCCAATCAGCATCGGAAAATGCTGTCAAATGAATATCAGTATCAGCAGCATAAGTAATTCCACATGCTGCAGTGCCTTGAAGATATCTAATAATCCGTTTCACTGAAGTAAGATGTACATCTGTAGGAGCAGTCATGAACTGACACACTGAATTCACAGCATAGGCTATATCTGGTCGTGTAAAAGTAAGATATTGCAATGAACCAACCAAGCTTCTGTATAAAGTAGAATCCTGCAATGGTATACCCTCATTTAATAACATTTGATTGTGTGGCTTGCATGGAGTATTTGCCGGTTTGCAAGATTCCATTCCAGCCTTGTGAATAAGATCTTTAACATACTTTGATTGATTCACAAATATGTCACCATTCTCCTTGTAGTGAATCTGAAGTCCCAAGAAGTAAGTCAATCTGCCCATATCTTTCAAGTCAAATACACTCCCCAAATCATCAATAACTTGCTGAACTTTATTAGCATCGGAGCCTGTCAAAATGATGTCATCCACATATAATAAAAGAACCACCACATCCTTATCATCTCGTTTCACAAACAAACTTGTGTCAGATGAAGATGCAATAAATCCCAAGGTTGGTAGATAGCTTGTGAACTTTGAATTCCATGCCCGAGGGGCCTGTTTCAACCCATATAACGACTTAATCAACTTGCAGACATAATTGGGTTTAGTTTGATCAACAAACCCTTGAGGCTGTTTCATATACACCTCTTCTTGTAAGTCACCATGCAGAAATGCATTTTTAATATCCAACTGTCTCAATTCCCACTTATGTATAGCTGCTAATGACAAGAGAAGTCTCACAGTAGTATGTCTCACTACTGGACTAAAGGTTTCTGAGTAGTCAATACCTTGTTCTTGGGAAAAACCTTGAGCTACAAGTCTGGCTTTATACCTAGATACACTGCCATCAGGATTTTTCTTAACTTTATACACCCACTTACTTCCAATAATTGTTCTATTATGAGGAGAAGGGACCAATTGCCAAGTTCCTTGAGCTTTAAGGGCATTAAACTCTTCTTGCATTGCATTTTGCCAATGTGGAATTGTAGAAGCTTTTCTGAATGTTGAAGGTTCCTCCAACTCTTGTATTGCAGCAATGAAAGAAAAACCCCCAGTAAATGCACACGCATCGTCTAGCTGTAGTGTTTGTAATTCTGGAAATGAACCAATGTACCCTGTGTAAGATCTTCTCGTAACTGCACCTGATTTCAACCTAGTAATCATATTGTGACCTGAGTCTTCATTAGATTCAACCATAGATGAAGGAGCTGGTAGTATGACCTCTAATTAGGAAGAAGTATGGACAGGCAACAAAGATATCAGATTGGGAGTTGGTGTGGAGAGAATAGGAGAGCTATCGATATGAACATTGAGATCCTGTGAATCCTGACTTGATGAGCTTAGAACCGGTAAACCATCTCTTGTTTGGTCTTCAACTATTTCTGGACTTACAAATGACTCTTCATGTGTTGGAGTTGATGACATGGCAGAATTAGGAGTAAAATGTGGCATTTGAACAATAATCGGAGGCTGTGTTGAATGTTGTACCTTGTGTGACTTTCCCGAGGATAACAACACCTTATTTTTAAATGGAAATGTATTCTCATCATGTACCACATGTCTGGACAATACCAGTTTATTGGTGCTTAAATCATAACATACTGCCCCTTTATATCCAACAGCAAAACCCAGAAAAACACATTGCTTGGATCTAGGCTGCAATTTATTTTGAGTATATGGCCTTAAGAATGGATACACTGCAGATCCAAATATCTTCAATGTATATATCACAGGTTCGTGTCTAAACAGTAGCTGATATGGAGACTTCATTCCCAAAATCCTACATGGCATTCTATTAATCAAGAATGCAGCATGATTGCAAGCATGAGTCCAAAACTGTAATGGGACCTCAGCCTCAGTTAACATTGTGATTGCAGTCTCAATTAGATGCCTATGTTTCCTCTCAGCAAGACCATTCTGCTGAGGAGTGTAAGGGCATGAGATAGAATGTGCAATTCCTTTAGTAGCTAAGAAAGACTGAAACCTGTGACTCATATATTCAGCACCACCATCTGTTTGTAAGCATTTAATGACAGAATCAAACTGAGTTGTAACAAATGCAGAGAACTTGACAAATACTTGAAAGACATCTGATTTATTGATAATAGGGAAGATCCATACAAATCTTGAGAACTCATCCACAAAGCTTACATAGTACCTAAATCCTTCTAGAGACTTAACAGGAGCAGGTCCCCAAATGTCGGAATGTACTTTTTCAAATATAGAACTAGCCCTAGTTTCTTTTACAGGAAAGGGTTGTCTACACATTTTTCCAGAAAGACATGAAGAACAAACAGAAGGTGAGGAATCTGCCCTAACAGATTGTCCAACATTTCTGAGCATAACAACAAGTACTTCTGCAGATGGGTGCCCAAGCCTCTTATGCCAAACTGAAATCTTCACAGCTTTTCCAAGTAGTGCAACAGCTTTATTCGAACCAGCAACCAATCTTCTTGAAAACACATTCACAGGTATCTCATATAGCTCTCCTTTACTCTTTCCTTGGTACAAAATCATTCATGTTGCCTTGTCCTGGATAAAAAACACAATCTCATCACAGATAAACCAGCAATGATTATCTTCACACAACTTCTTGACAGATAAAAGATTAACAGCAATTGTTGGAACATGTAAAACATTCTTGAGAAATAATAAATGTTGTGGAGTTGAAAGTGTTGTAGAACCAATATGATTAACAGTCAAACCTTCCCCATTACCAATAGTGATTTTCTCATCACCATTGTACTGCACAGGTTGATTTAGATTCCCAAGATTAGGAGTCATATGATGGGATGCACTAGTGTCTAACACCCATGTGTCAGCAGCAGAGAAATGTTGAACATTCTGACCAAATTCTGCAGCAGTCATGTGAGTTGGAGCTTGAGCAAAAAATGCAGTAAGAGAAAGAGGTGGAGGTGCACCCTGATAGGAAAAGTTATTTCGATGCCTACATTCCAGAGCACTGTGACCCTTTTTCCCACAAATCTGACAGATTATAACCTGATAGCCATCACTCCTATTTGAAGAGTTTGCAGCAGTATGACCTCTGCGAGAACAAATTTGACATTCAACCACAGCACCTGTTTTAAAGTTTGTGTTACCATTCCAAGAAGACCTTTGTCCAGTACTAGAAGAGCCATTATAATTGTTTCCCCATCTCTGTCTATTCCCATTGTAGTAAGGTCTTGAATTATTGAAAGATCCATAACCATTCCTGTTGTAGTTCTGAGAATTATTATACCCATTTCTGTTTTGAAACTTATTGTTCCCTTGATAGCCCTGATTAGCACCAGATCTGGATCCTGCATCTAAGCTCTCGCCTTGTGAATATCCTGAACTTTGATGACCATCTTTCAACCGATCTCCTTGTACATACATTGCAGCCATACCACTTGCTAGAGTAGTGATCCGGGCTTCTATGGCAGATTCAGCACCAATCAATTGTGCTCTGAAATCTTTCAGTGGAATAGAAGTCTCTCTTGCTAAAACAACAGTCTTTACAATATCAAATTCTGGTGGTAAACCAGATAAAGCAGTAATAACCACATCATTATCCGTAACTCTTTCCCCTGCAGACACAAGCTGATCACGAATAGCTTTCAATCGAAGCAAATACTTGTCAATAGAATCACTTCCCTTTTGAATTGTCTGGAACTCAGTCTTGAGTTGATTGATCCTTGCCCTTGATACCGAAGCATATCGATCTTGTAAATTTGTCCACGCTTCATTAGATGTTTTACATCCTATCACATATTCCATAGCATCATCTGATAGAGTTGCAATCAGCAAACTCAATAGTGCCATATCTTTCTGAACCCAAGATTTATAAGCCTCTGTCATTTCTATAGTCACTCCCTTCTCAGTGTCAATCACAAACTTTGGTGGGCAAGGACATTCACCAGTAAAGAACTCAAAGAAATCATACCCTCTTAAAACAGATTGAAACTGATAATTCCACTTAACAAAATTGTCATCTTGCAACTTCACAGTTAACATACCAAGTAAACTTTCAATGCGTACTGATTTATCAGACATTTTGATCACTTAATTATGCGTACAAATCACAATTAACAAATCAACAGGCTTAGCAGCACTAATCTTTAACTCCAATGTCTAACGCTTATCAATTCTTCAAGATAACAAACTTTCTTCTTGACATCAACCTTCTGAATTTATACCACACAGATACACATATTTCACCAATTTTCACAAATCTTTTGCTTCAATCGTATCGCACCACAATTACAATTCTTCTATCATCAACAAATCTTGGCATCGGCCGTAATCAAATATAGAAAATTCCCAATTTATGAAAAGCAGAAGACAACATCCAAATACGCCATATATCTTCACTGAAGCAAAAACACAAACACTTGATGTGCAAACAGCAAAGAAAGGAAATCAACAACCTGATTCGAAGATCCTCGACCCAATATTCATCAGCAAACTTTCAAGAACTGCAACAATCCTCCAAGAACTTCACGAAGTCTTCAGCGATCCTCCCAAAGAAATGCTCAGCGGAAGAGAAACCCCAAAAAAAAATATCCACACTGGGCATGGCTCGATACCATCTTAACAGAAGCAAATAGAATGGCAGAAAGAGGAAGATGAAAGTAATACAGAGAACGCTGAAAGACTAAAGAGAAAAATATAGAGAAGATGAAAGGTTCTTGTATTCACCGAATGATTATTTCTTACAAAGGTTAGGCTAAAACTAGCCTTTTATATCTCTCTCAAAGTCTAACTACCTTGCTTACTGTGTAAGCTACTAATATCTATCCTAACTAACCTTCAACAGAGATATTGATGACATGGCATATGATGTGGCATTGAGTCAATATCAGTGAACACATATGTTGTTTTAAACATTTGATTTTGATACATACATACATATATATATATATATATATATATATATATATATATATATATATATATATTAGCTTTGTAAATACCATCAGCTTAAAAAAAATAAAAAAAAATATAACCTTTATGAGAGGCCCCTCCTCATCGAAAATTCTAGCTCCGCCACTGTATCCTACAAACATGAAGGTTCAGGGAGTTCTTAATGTGACCTCAATATTGAGATAATAATGAATCTCTCCCTCTTTTGACTTAATTTTTCGTACAACCAATCACTTTAATGCCCTACTTAGTTACAAACTCATGCTATGTGGCTCAGCACAAGACAATATTTCAAACAAGTCTAACTTATGGAAAGGAAAAATCGCATTTGAGAGAGTAATGCAGATATACGCTTTGACAGACTGAACTAACTCGCACTCTATTTTTGCATGATATGTAAGGAGTATTCCTCTTGATTGTAATTTACTTTTTGGTACAAGTAACGAGTTGAATGTGAAAAGTACACGACTATACATGTTAAATTGTATGTCTTCTATAAAAAAAGAAAGTTTCCTCACGATACGTGTAAGGTGACAAACATTTTCCAAAATTTTGTTGAGAGAAAACAAAAGGGTTTTATCAAAATCTAAAAAAAGAATGATTTTGTAGCTTTGTATATTCATATTTCATGTTGTCGCTTTGTATATTCAAATTTCATGTAGCGTAAAGGCATGGTCTTTTTTTTTCTCTCAAATAAAATAAAAAACTCATTGAACCCAAGCGTGAGGGAATGCTAAAAATTTGGTAATTTCTCCTCCGACAAAAATAAAAACCCCATTGGAGCGTGTGTGTACATTGGTCTAACCGACCTGGCGCAACATTAAAAACGAGGATAAGGAGCAGGGATGGTGACTTAAAATACACGTGGGAATGCCCTTGCCGATATATTAGCTTAGAAAAAACTCCCAACTGTTTAGAGAAAAACTTTGTTGTAACCGGTGCATACACCCACCCCTTGTCGTGAAAGAGAGAAACAAAGTGCACAGTGCACACAACCGGAATACAAATACAGCATGCAAGATAATCCGTGAGACGAGAGCAAGACATGAAAAGTATGCATGCAAGATGCAAAGGGGATATATAAGTTTTGTTCCAAACCTTTGTACATTTCTCAACCAACATAGTCCATTCTCAAATTACCAAACTACCCTTCTAATCATCGATTGAAATGACCAAGGATGTGTTAATACTCCTGTTTCGTCTCGTCATTTCTCAAGGTTTATTTTGGACAGCAATGATACAATAAGGGTTGTGAGAATTTTTACAGTTCCAACGCGCTGCACTTCTTTAGCTCGGTCTTGGTCTTTCACTCCTAGTATCTTGTGAATTCCCATGGGATGCTGCTGCTCCTGAAAACATTTCCATCACCGATCTCAAAGCTCCGGATACTTCCTCAGGCATTTGTTCTCCGAAATTCAAGTTGATGTTACCCCCAATCCTTACTCCCGGTTCATCAGATCCGTCGGTGCTGCTATCATTTCCTTGGCTGTCTTGAGAATGTTGTCCTTGGTATGCATTTGCAGCCATGTTCATGAACATACTGGCAAATTCAGCAGGAAGGGCACCTGTATTGAAGGGCATAGAACCGAATGGAGGCGGTGCAGCATGGTTTCTTGACCCTTCGGTAGACTGGTTGGTGTGTTCTGAACCATTACTACTACTAAACGAACTTGTGTTCTGTAATAGATGAGAGGAAACAAAAAAATTACTTAAAAGTCACAAAGCATACTTGTTAATAAATCATATGCTTCACCGCCAAGAAAAGTATTGCGTTCTCATTCTTAGAACAGTTGAGAACTTCAGATGAAAGGAAAACCTAAAGAAAGAAAGTAGCTAAAAAGGAAGGAGTACTGTTGACCTGTCTTTAAGATGAATGTATTACCTGACCAGATTCCGCTCGTCGTTGTTCATCTTTCAGTTTCTGATCAGCCACCTATTGGATTCAAATTAACAAAGTGGTTAAAGCAGTCGTCATTTAAAGAAAAGAAGAAGGCACACAAGAACCAACCCGAATGTTTTCTTTGACAGCTTCATTGTTCGGATCCAATTGCAACACTGAAAAGATAAAATCCCCACTAAGATGTCAAATACTACCTTATTTTGTAAACATCTGTTTCCAAATTCTTTTGTATACCATAAGCTGGCATTAGCATAGGTTACCCACTTACCTTTCTTAAATCCTTTCTCTATAGCGTCATGGTAGTTCCCCTGTGCATAGTAAGCTAATCCCAGACGACTATATGCCTTGCTGTAATTTGGGTCGATTTCAATTGATTTAAGGCAATCTTCGATTGCTTCAGTATATTTGTGCATCTGAGTGTAAGCAGCCGCCCTGAATATACGTCATATACATTAATCAAATGTGCGGTTTCAATAAAACAATAAGGATGAAACCCTAAATAGAAAATGAAAACTTGGGACTTCCCATTCAAGCTTGGGTAAAAGAGTTACAATATTAACTGTTCATTAGGCAAACAAGCATGTTTAAGGCAACATTTTTCGAATATGATCTGAAAATAATGAGAATTTTCTGTTGCAACAATTTTTTTGTTATGTCATTAAGATTAATTTGCACTAGACATCTTTCTTTGTTATTCCTTCTGGGAAAATGAGAAAACGTAACTGAAACTGTTATGGAACAATTATTAGTACCAATAATTTAAAGACAAGTTGGTAGTGCACCTGTTACAGTAGTAAATGGCATTACTTTCACAAAGGGCAATGGCACAATCATACAACTCAATTGCCTTGGGGTACAGCTTTGATTGCATGGCCCTATTACCTAACAAAATAAAAATCAAATCAAAGAATCAGCCTTTGGATAGAATATTGACGTTCAATATCAGCTTAGAGTGCCGTATTTGACAAGCGTGAGGTAAGATACAGATATTCACGAATGCTTTTGATGCATTGTCATTCCAATGATATTAGAAAAAGGAAACTGGTGCGTATAATAAGACAGTGATGTGAGAGAGAAACAGAGAGATAAATGAGTGAAGTCTTTCTCAAATTTACAGAAACTTGACATTGTACAGTTGCTTCAAGAGCAACACGCTAACAACACAACCAAGGCAATATCATTTAACTACCTTGTGATTTCAAGGTCTCTGCCAGGTTTTTAGGACTTAATTCCACGCATCCAGATCTTTCCATCTCCTGAAGCAGCAAATGGTCTTTTTCTTATTAAGAAGGATTGAAAAGTGACAGCAAGAGAATTCCATTTAAGAAATAATAAACCAAGATGAAAGCGATCATTCAAATGTTAATATAAAAAGGATTATGAAATATAAGCAGAAAGGAATTGGATATTATCTAGCACAATACTTTATGTCGCTGGAAGTTTGAAACCATAGGGGTTGATGTCAAACTTCATGTAACTCAATTGCCTAATCCCTTCCCATCAGTCCCAATCCTTAAATCTTAGCTTTCCCTTGGAGTCGCAAATCCTGGATGCTACTCATCAAGAGTGTGCACCAGACACATTGCCTTGTATATTTTAATGGTGATTACAGTGTCAGTTCTCAAAGCTACAGAATCATTAGGAACTACAACATAATGATGTTGTATATATTTCACATTCCATATACAGTTTAATTTTCTATTCTTAAGCTTCAATTAAAATTCTCAATTACCAAAGCGAACCTTTACTGCTTACCCGATATGTTAACAATATGTGAATTCAGCAATTTAGCATGCAACAATAGATGCATAGCATGGTCTTCTCCAAAGAGTGTAGACATGGCTAAAGAATAATTCATCACAAAACCAAAATTCATATGACATTACTAAATTATGAAGACGAGGACTACAATTTTATCTCAAAATTTTGTAGGAATAAATATGAAGGACATCTGATTTGTCCTTGTAGCTTTCTTTTTCTTTTAATAGAAGTTTTCTAAACAAAAATAAATAAAACTCATGCAAAAAAGGAGAGGGGAGAGAGAGAGAGAGAGCATACAGCTAAAGCCTCGTGGAATATTCTAGTCGCTTTCTCTAATCTCACTGGGTCATCACTACCATCAGGGAGGGTCTTAAAAAAGAGGCTTCTCTCAAAGAGTGCAGAAAAGAATTGCCCAAACAGTGCGTCTTTAGACTCCCCTGCCAATAACATGATCATCAAATGAAATGTAACATGAACTGTAAACTGTGACAAAAACTTCATTTCATAATGCCAACACAATTCCATTTAAAGTATGTGATTCATGTGCAGATTCAATGAAAAGATCACATTGAATTAGACAACTTTTAACTTTTGTTCTCTTTGAGCAAGATCCTCCTAAAATGATTTAGTACTAATCCTGTATGGCATAACCCCCTAACCCGGACATTATAATTTATTTTTTTTCGGTCAACAACCCGGACATTATAATTTATATAATTTATAAAGTAATGATTCTGACAGCAATTGGAAGTGTAAACCAACGTTTCATAGGTGAGTCTATTTTGGTCTCACAAGGCAAGGCATAAGCCTTGAGCCATTGAGAAGTATACCATTCGAAACATGAATTTTTTATTAAAAAACTGTAAATTAAAAAATTGTGAAAGTACTGGGACATGTATATATTTAATATGGAGCAGGTTAAAAAAAGCAACATTGACATGGCTATGAAGTACCTGACATACAAGTACGATTTAAGGTGGGAGAACCACATACACAAAAGAAAAAGCCTAGAGAAGTCTAGGAAAGAGGAAAGAATGAGGAGAGCTAACAACAAGAGCTAGTTCACGTCCTTTGGAAGGAAGATAGGGTTTAAAAAACATTATTTTGGGGATGAGTTCTAGCGGGTAGGAGGGGGAAGAAGAAGAAGCAGGGTTCATCAAGGGATTAAACAAAAATTTACGTGTTGATTCTAAAACCAGCCATTAATGAATTGAATAAAAATGAAAAATTTCAGTAAATGGATAAAAACTTCCAAAAAAAGTATAAGGCTCCGAAAAAATCGTCTTCTTCACCGCTAACGGCTTAGCCTCCATTCGTGTTGCACAGCCTTCCATGAAAAGAGCTAAAACAAATCTACCCGTAACAGAAATTTTCTAATGCTTTGCATTGAAGCGCACCTTGAGGCACACCTAAAAAAACTTTTAAGGCAGTAGTTCAATCCCTAGAGATGATCCATTTAATTGCAGATGCAACAGATAATATTCCTCTTAAGAAACGCACCCAATGATGAATTTCATGTACAAAATTGGAAGCAATTTAGCCAAACTTAATAAATCACCCAACAAGGCAAGGACAAGCATATAGGAAACACAAAATAGAATTAGAGAAAAGCAACAAAAGCGTAAATGCAATACCTAGATCGTGGTGATTGCTTGTCAAATCCTCACCCTGATCAAATTAAAAACAGGAAATGAAACAGTCACACTCAAGACTTTCAAACCTTATAGTAAATACATATACTACTAAGAAACAACCATATGCATGCAACTATAAAAGCATCATTGGATTTATGATCTTAAAGAAAATGAAAAATAAAGCAAAAGAATGAAGAAAAACATAAAAGTCGCATGTTCTCAAATCAGGAAAGAAAAGTGCTCCCTTTAACTAATCTGATATCAAATTATTTATTGAGTATACAACTCAATTAAAGCATACACAAATTCATTTGTGAATTAACAATAGAACAAACCATCCAAATAGTTAACAAATACTAAAAAAACAAATTTCATCTTCATTTGTTTTTCATCTAGTCACATATTCTGCTTCTATTTCCGGCTGTTATCAAACAACCTCCAACTTAAGTAAAACCAGCATATACACCCAATACCTATCCTTTACCAATTATTGAGGATCTTTGAGATAAAGTTCAGTTTCTATCAGTTTTATGAGCTTCGGTTTCGAGTGAGTTCACTGGAATATTGCTTTCCTTGCTTTGTTTAGATTGGAAGGCAGCTATTTGCTAGCCTGGCTGTGTTTTTTATTTTATGTTGTTGTTTGTTTTCGTTTTCATGGTTCTGTGTTCCTTGTTGGGGTAGTGGTGTTTGGGCTGATCTACTAGACCACCTCTCTTTTCCTAATAAAACCGTCTCTTTATCAAAAAATACCTATCCTTTACCAATATAGTAAAATATAATCTTAATCACACAATATCAGTTATGTCACTAAGTAAACATTCACTTTGTTGAGCTTTTATAACCTTCAACGCACATATATCAAAAGAGATAAAACCCTAACTTGGTCTGTCTTCCTCCCCTTTCCTGTTCATAAACTAACACTATGTATCCTTTTACTTCCGCATTTCCTTCCATTGAAACAAAGGATAAGGCCTACTAGCCCACAGATCTAGTTCATCCAATTTTCCCCAAATTTCCAATCTCAGATTGTAAGCAAGTTTGCATTTTCATGGTCCATATTAACTTATAGATGACTAAAAAACAATTACAATGCATTACACCCATGGTGATTTACATAAGAATTTCTAAGGAATGAACAAAATAATGTGAAAGCCCCAGAGAATTTTATACCTTCGAAAGATTGGCATTATCAGCCCCTGGTGCAGCTGATGAACCAGGAGCATCAACCGAGTTTGATCGATGAACGTGATCAGGTTTCTTCTCCCGAAGCTTGTTCAACTCCGGTGAACTAAAAAGATCAACCAACGACGGGGGTTCAATCCCATCATCAGCAACAGATGTATTGAGCTTAAAAGCCTCATGCAAGCATTCCCTTGCAACCTCAATGCTTTCATTATCAACACCAGAAGCTGGTTCAACTGCCCCAACCGAAACGAAACAAAACAACCCATGATCAGTGAGGGATTCGAAACCCATAATAGTAATTTGAAGGAATTAATCAACAAGCACATTGATGGTAGAGAAATAATTCAAAGTCTACAGCTCAAGTGTATAAGTTCATCAATACTTTGAGGCATCCAAAATCAATGTAATAAAAATAATGCAAGGAACGAGCTTGAAACCCTAGAAATAATTTCACTATATCTTATGTATCGCATTGCAAATACAATCATATATATATATATATATATATAGAGAGAGAGAGAGAGAGAGAGAGAGAGAGAGACCGGAACTGAGGAAATCCAAGAAGGAGCGGACGATGCGACGAGAGAGAGGAGAATTGGCCTTCAAGGGAGCCATGGACTAACAGAGAGAGGTGACAGCCGCAGTGCGCATGATAGTGTGGAAGCGACCTGCTTGTCTGAGTTTAACTCGGAATTCTCGGCTGACTATATTGGCTGACTATATTAGGGCTATGTTTGGCTGCGGGACCTTTTGCTGTGTTTTAGACCTTGTGATTTTTTTGTTTTTTTTTTAATTTTTTTGCAAAAATAAAAAATAAAAAAAAATTACAATTTTTCAATAAAAAACTGATTTTGTTAGTCAAAATGATCCTGAGATTAGCGTAATTCATTTGATTCATGAGATTTAAAGTTAATAGAGTGCGTTATGATTATCTATTCAAAATACAACACGTGGTATGTCTTAGAGCATGTCCATCCCAAGAAAATAGCTTGGGCTATTGGGCAATCTAAAACCCTCTCCCCCAAAATCACTCCCAATCAATTGGGCTCCAGGGGAGCCCGACGGACCACACGGGATCAAATTGCCTAGCCCACTGACTGGGTGAATCTGACGTTAGCCACGTAATTTTTTTTTTTTGGCTAAGCATGTGCGTTACAAGCGCAAGTACTGGTGAGTGAACCGACAGAAAAACAGAGCTGGGGCCAGCGCTGCATGCACACTTAGCTGATCTGGGGTGGGGACGATGTGGTTGTATCTGGACCGTTGGATTTCCAATGGTTAAAAAAAATTGAATTTGAAAATAATGGCTAGTACACATGGAAAATTCTGGTCGTTAGATATTCCAACAAAGATCCAGATTTTTCAGGCTTCAAAATTAAAAAATTAAAAAAAATCTTATTATTTTTGCGGTCATATTTAGAATAGGAATGTGATTGTGTAAATCCTAGAGAATATGGGAATATATCTTACATTCCTATTAGGAGTAGATTACCTATTAAATATTGTAATCCTAAAAGAAAAGGTTTTTAGCTATCCTACTACTATAAATAAAGACACAATGGGATGAATCAAGCACACCTCACAATTAAATCACTCTCTCTTTTCTCTAAGCACAATCGGCCTCCTCTCTCTCTAAACCCCAGATTGTTCAATCAAATAGGCCTACACACGTTATCAGCACGCTCTTGCCAGAAGCTGAGGAATTTGACGGATCGTAGGAGAAGGCTATCTTCTACCAAAATTCAAATGCTTATATGTGTTTTCTGCTAATCAGGTACGCTTAAAATCAGTGTTCTAAAAATCGGCCTAGGCGGCCGCCTAGGCGCTGGCCGGTGGCCGGCCGCGGAGATTAACGCAAAATCGGGAACAAAATCGGGACAGGGATTAGGCGGCTGTCGAGACGGCCTGGGCGGCCCTTAGGCGGCCTAGGAGGGCGACGAGTGGCCTAGGCGGTCCAGGAATTTCAGTTTTTTTCAAGAATACAGTTGATTTGCATTCTTGCCTTTTCTGGGTTTGGCGAAGCAGAAAAGACGAAGACGATGACTCTCTCTCTTCCCTTCACACCTCAGGAAAGAAAGAGTGCTGCCAGTAAATTTTTGCAGCTCGTCTGTGAAGATGAGGGAAGAGAGAGAGAGAGAGAGTCGTCTGTGAAGATGAGGGAAGAGAGTGAGAGAGAGAGAGAGAGGAAAAGAAAGAAAAACATTTCTATGTGGTGTTTGACTGGGATCTCAAATCCAAGATGGTTTTGATGAAATTGAAAACCATGGACTCGGTTTTAATTATGAGTCGACAACCACCAAGTATATTATATATATATATATAAATTATTTAATAATGAAAGAGATGATGTGAATACATCGAGAAGCCTAAGAGAAATTTCAAACATCTTTGAGCTGATGGACGGGTGATGTGAAAGAAATGAGGTGGATGGTTGATGGTTTTAACTTTTAATAATGAAAACCACCCACTATGTGGGGTTTTTATATTTTTAAAAGTTTGAAATATATTATATATATATATATATATATAAATTATAAATTATTTTCATAAGCAAGCATATTATATATGTGCATAAAACATTCAAATATATATGTTATTCTATAAGAAATAACATCAATAATTATTTACATTTGATATAGTAAATTTAATTAATTCATAAAATATATAAAAAATTTACCTAAATCCGCCTAGACCCCGCCTAGCCGCCTAGGCGCTAGGCGCTAGTCCGCCGCCCAACTAGCGCCTAGCGTTTTTTAGAACCTTGCTTAAAATAAAAGAAGATATTTGAAACGTCCACGAAGCATGAAAACATTCCCCATGATGCATGAACCCCTCTATGTTTATATTTTCCTTTTGATATATATATTTTATAAGTTTATATATTTGTCAATATATATATATTTGTTTCATGCATCGCACAATTAAATTGTTATGTGGAATATGTGAGTCAAAGTATCAAATTAAATTAAAAGCAATTCTAGGGTTGCTTAAACCCTACCTATGTAAAAAAAAATTGGGAATTTGGACATGGTATGGCACCACCCATTGCGGCACAAACTGGGCAGCAGCCCTCTGGGCTTTGCTGCACCTACATGGACCTTGATAGTAGCTTTACTGTGAGCATAGGCACACCCCAGGCCTTCGACCTGGTTGGGTTGTCTAGGGCCCATAGTTTCAATAATTTCTTTACTGAATATCACTTTTTGGACATTAACGATTCAATAATTTCTTTTTATACTTTGAACTGTCACATACTTTCGTAGTAACGAAGCTCTCACACTTGAGTTCCCGAAGAACCTCAAATCCACTATATTCCAATTAGTATATTGCATTATGTGTTTCTTGCATGAACTTCTCATTATGAACTAAGACCTCGTTTGGCAGCTCGGATTGTACTGACTATTTCAGTCGGATAGGATAAATAGTCATCGGATAGTACTGACTAAATTAGTCGGCCGTTTGGTGCAATATCGGACTAATGAATTTTTATCATATTTATATCATTTTTTTTTATAATTTATGATAAGAAGCAAATGAAAAAAAGCCCTAAAGAGAACTTTGGCCAGGGATAGCCACAGTTCCTTTTCCGACTTGATGAGGAAAAAATATCTGGGGGTACTTCTTATTTTGGGACTTGTGCGGATTCTTCTTGTACTGCTTCTTTCCTTCAAATCCTATATGTATTTATCTAGAAGAAACATGCTTTCGATCATGGCCAATTAGTCACAGCCATAACCACCTTCAATTTCCTTCAAGATACCAATTCAAAACTCGAGAGCAACCTCCAATTACAGACTCGGTGCTTGCTCACTCAACAAGCAGAAAATTGTTTTACAGGTGAGTTACTGCAGATTTCTCTCTAGGTTTGGTTAAATTCGAAATCTGAAACATAGAGATGGGAGGTGATATATTTAAATTCAACCTATGGCAACCACCGCCACCATCAAGACAAAAACCTAGATAACATCTTTCTAATTCTAGTTCGATCTGTCACCATAGATGTCCGAATAAAGACGCCATGGCCTGGGTTTAGTTTGCCATCTTTGATTTTCTGTTTGTATGTGCTTGATGTTGATCGGACGTGGAGAGGGAGAAATAGAGAGAAAGAATACGTGGATGAGGATTTCGCGATGCGCATGAGCAAAGAGTTGGAGAAGGCGAGCCTGATATGTGACCCGGCAAATTACAAAGAGGTTTTGGAGAGTATAAATTAGCGGGTGTGAGGGGTACTAAATGGTGGGACCAGTTTAGTGTATCCGGTGCTTAATTAGTACAAGTGAGCACCAAACAACTGCAACCGTATTATTAATACTATCAGGTCCCTTATACGGCGTGTCAAACGAGACCTAATTGTTCATAAAAACCTAAATTGAACCTGTAGTTTCAAATTTAGTGCCTTTGAAACTCGAAGTTTTCATTCAAAACATACCACATGAAACCTGTAGTTTTCATGCATAAATTAAAAGGAAAACTAATGAAAAGTCCAAAAAAAACTTCTCTTTTAACAAAAAGCCCTTTTTAAAGGTATAGTGAATAGTGTCAGGTAAAGGTAAAAATGTGGTTTTTCGTTAAAAGTGAACAGTACCGGGAGTGTTTCATTAAAACTCCCTAAATTAAACAAATACATGTATATAGAACCTGTATGTTTTACAATATATGTCTATGGCTTACCATATGACTAATCACATTTTTTTTCTCCCTCCGTTTTAGGTACATGTCGAACTTGAACAAGCTCGATTTCACCGCTCTAGAAGTTGAATAAGCTCGATTTCACCACTCTAGAAGTCTCCGGAAGAAACTATTTGAAGTGGGTTCAAGACGTGAAGCTCTATCTAACTGCAAAGGGTATTAGAGCCACCATCGAGACACCTATCGCTGACAAATCTGTCGATGAAACTCAAAAGGCTATTGCAATGATCTTTATTCGAAGACACATCCATGATGCATTACAGACTGAGTATCTCGCTGAGGATGACCCACACACCCTCTGGCTTACTTTGGCCGACCGTTTCGATCACCAGAAAGACATATACTTGCCTGAAGCAAGACATGACTGGTAGCATCTTCGCTTCCAGGACTTTAAGTCCGTGAATGAATATAACTCTGAAGTTTGTAGAATCCATTCTTTGTTGAAATTCTGAAAAGTGGAATTAACCGAATCAGATCTTCTGGAGAAGACCTATTCGACATTCCATGCCACCAATATTGTCCTGCAACAACAATATAGGGCACAAAAATTCACCAAGTTTTCAGATTTGATCTTTGTTTTACTTCTTGCTGAAAAGCAAAACCAACTTTTGATGAACAATCATCAAGATCGACCCACCGGCTCGAACGCTATACCTGAAGCTCATGCTATTAATTCTCACAGCCAGAAACGACGACATAATCGTCGTGGCCGTGGCAATGGGTGGCAAGCCCCACCACAGGCCCAAGGTCAATAGAATGCCGCACCTAAGGGAAAAATTGCGATCCACCAGCGTCCACCACTCGCCCCTAAGGTTCCAAACTTCAAGAACAAGGGCAAAGCTCCCGTTAAGGCTGCTTTTACTGAACTGGACATGTGCTATTGTTGTGGATCAAAGGATCATTGGTCACGCGTATGCCGAGCTTTTCCTGAGGCTATTGCCAAGTATCATTCCCGTCGTGAGTCTAACTTTGCACATGTGGATCATCCAGAAGATGCAACTACATCAATGGAGATATCGGATTTTCAGGAGGCGTCAACACCTATGGATGAATAAATTAGACATGTTTTTAGGGTGTTTACCCCTAGTGGCCAAACCCACTAGGAGTGGCCCCCCTTATTTTTCTAGGTTTATGGTTTAATTTTGAACAATTTTTCTAAGTATTTGGAATAATTTGTTTGGTTTTGGTTTGTTTTGAATTTTGGATTGTTATTTGAATGGATATTATTTTCTCGAATTGCTTAATTGAATGAATGGACTTATATTTATACATGTGACCAATTCAATCAATTTATTTCTAAGTATGTTTAGTGGGGAAGTTAGTTGTTTGGCAGATAGTGCAACCACGCACACCATCTTGCGTGAACGACACTATTTTACTAATTTAATACCCAAGAAAGCTTATTTGACAACTCTCTCAGGCCCATCCAACCTGATTGAAGGATACGGAAAGGCACGTATCATGTTGTCTAATGGTACAATCTTGACCATTAAGGAGGCATTCGATTCTCCACGTTCCGGAAGAACGTTGCTGAGTTTTAAAGATATTCGAGATAATAAATATCATCTTGAAACCACTAAAGATAATGGTTCTGAATTTCTTTGTATCACTTCATACGAATATGGCCAGAAGCATATTCACGAGAAGTTGGAACGTCTGCCGAGTGGGTTGTACATCACAACCATTCGCGGCATAGAAGCTTACAGTGTGGCCGGCCCTATGCCTGAGTTCCAGGACACTTTGTTGCTTTGGCATGATCGTTTAGGACATCCTGGACGTGACATGATGCGTCGTATCCTCAAATATTCTCACGGGCACAAGTTACATCCCTATGTTGGACTCCCGCCATGCAAAGCGTGTTCTATAGGGAAGGTGAATACTCCACCCTTCTATACAAAGATCATTTACGACCCCCCCCCCCCTAAATTTCTTCAGAGGATTCAAGGGGACATTTGTGAACCTATCCAACCAACATGCGGACCATTTAGATACTTTATGGTGTAGGTTGATGCATCAAAAAAATGGTCACATGTTTGCTTGTTGTCCATACGCAACGCCGTGTATGCTAAACTCCTAGCTCAAATAATTAAGTTAAGGGCTCACCACCCTGATTATCCGATTAAGTTGATTCGACTAGATAACGCTGGAGAGTTTACGTCACAGACTTTTGACGATTATTGCATGTCAGTAGGGATTGATGTGGAACATCATGTGCCCTATGTTCACACCCAAAACGGCCTGGCAGAAGCTTTCATAAAGCGCCTTCAATTGATAGCTCAGACTTTGGTTATGAGAACCAAACTGCCGGTATCTGCCTGGGGCTATGCAATATTGCATGCCGCTATGATGGTCCGCCTAAGGCCCACCGTTACTCAACCACATTCACCGTTAGAGTTGGTCACTGGATACGAGCCTGACGTCTCGCATTTACGGGTGTTTGGGTGCGCCATTTAAGTGCCAATAGTGCCGCCACTACGTACCAAAATGGGTCCTCAGAGAAAAATGGGAATCTATGTCAGTTATGATTCACCATCAATTGTTCGCTACTTAGAACCTTGACAGGAGATCTCTTTACCGCACGTTTTGTGGATTGTCACTTTGATGAGACAATCTTCCCGTCGTTAGGCGGAGATAAGCATGCTAACGTTCCCATAGAACGTCGCGAATTGTCGTGGTAGGCTCCCACTATGTCTCATTTAGATCCCCGCATTATGCAGTCTGAAACTGAGGTCCATCGAATTATAGATTTTCAGGGTATTGCTCAAAGCATGTCGGATGCTTTTAATGATCTAGCAAAGGTGACAAGATCATATATACCCGCTGCAAACACACTTGCAAATATAGATGTACCCCGCGTACGTCAACAACCTGCCTAAGAAGGCAGGACCGTCCCCGAAGGTGGGAAGGCAGCACCTTCCACGCGGCAAGGTACATTGGCGGCTAGCCAATCATCTGCTATGACCCTGAAGCGTGGCAGACCCTTTGGTTCAAAGGATTCACAACCCTGGAAAAGGAAAATGGCACCAACTAGTGACCCTAGTTTGAATCTCACCATTGCTCTCTCATCCATTCCAATGCATGAGGTTATTCTAGATTACGGTGATGCTTTAGACGAAACATGCCGGCCTCCCAAAAATCGCGAGATTTTGGTCCACTACACAGTATTGGATAAGGTTTGGAATAGGAATGAGATGATCGTCGACAATGCATTCGCATACTCAGTAGCTACTGACATCATGCTTAGCGATGACATTGAACCACATTCCGTCGATGAATGCCGACATAGAACTAATTGGTCAAACTGGAAACAAGCAATCTAGGTCGAACTCAATTCGCTTGTGAAACGTAAAGTGTTTGGACCTATCGTTCCTACACCACCATGTGTGAAGCCCGTTGGCTACAAGTGGGCTTTCGTGAGGAAGCATAATGAGAAGAATGAAATAGTGCGATACAAAGCACGCCTCGTAGCACAAGGCTTCTCTTAGCGCCCTGGAATTGATTACGAGGGGACGTATTCCCCCGTAATGGACGTTATAACGTTCTGCTACCTAATCAGTTTGGTAGTTTCTGAAAAACTGAATATGCAGCTTATGGACGTGGTAACCGTGTATCTCTATGGGGATCTAGATACGAAAATATACATGAAAGTTCCAGAAGGACTTCCATTTACTGGTTTAAAAAGTTCTAGACCACGGAACACTCTCTCAATTAGGTTGAGGAGGTCACTCTTCGGATTGAAACAATCCTGGCGGATGTGGTATAACCGTCTGAGTGAATATTTGACAAGTTAGGGTTATGTGAACAACTATTTATGCCCATGCGTGTTCATAAAGAAGTCACATTCCGGATTTGCAATCGTTGCAGTTTATGTCGATGACATGAACCTCATCAGGACTCCCGCAGAGCTTGAGGAAATTGCTGCACGAAATCAGAATTTGAGATAAAAGATCTTGGGAAAACTCGATACTTCCTCGGCCTGAAGATCAAGCATTGTTCGGATGGAATCCTAGTACATCAATTGAACTACACTCAAAAGGTGTTGCGTCATTTAATGAGGATAAAGCGAAACCTTCGAGTACACCCATGGTCGTTCGGACTCTAGATGCTAAACGAGATCCCTTACGTCCAAATGAGGATAAGGAAGAGATTTTGGAACCCGAAGTTCCTTACCTTAGTGCAATTAGGGCTTTATTGTACTTGGCTCAGTGCACTAGACTCGACATCTCCTTCACTGTGAATCTATTGGCTAAATACAACAATGCGCCCACACGCAGGCACTGGAATGGTGTTAAAGACATTTTCCACTACCTCAAGGGTATAACGGATTTGGGCTTGTTTTATACCCGCGAATCTCCGAGTGTTGCCGGCCCCTATGGTCCTCGGGTTGATTCTCGCCTTGTTGGTTACGCAGATGCTGGATATATGTCTGAACCACATAGAGCACGTTCTCAAAAGGGCTATGTCTTTACCGTTGGAGACACCGCTTTACCGTTACGACTTCATCAAACAATGCAAAGATTCTCGCTCTACATGAAGCATCGCGTGAGTGCTTTTGGCTGAGAGAAGTCATGGAACATATTCGAAGCACTAGTGGTCTTACATTGGCCGTTGACCTTCCTACGACGATCTTTGAAGACAATGCAGCATGTATCGAGCAGTTGAAAAAGGGATACATCAAGGGAGACAGCACCAAGCACATAGCGCCGAAGTTCTTTTACTCACACCAGCAGCAGCAGCATCAGAACATTGAAGTCAAGCAAAATCATTCCCAGGACAACCTGGTCGATCTCTTCACCAAATCATTGCCCAAGTCTACTTTTCAGAAGCTCGTCCAAGGAATCAGTATGTGCAAATTATCTGAGTTGAATTGCTTGTAGTTCTCTTATTTAGAAGTTATGTCCAACTCATGGGGAGTATCTAGAAGCATACTCGCATGATCTTAATGTACTCTTTTTCCTACGATTAGGAGCATTTTTTCCACTGGGTTTTTGTTACCTAACGAGGTTTTAACGAGGCACCCATCCTGGGATGATCATACTTCGTTGAGTTCACAACCTTCATCCTGTTTGACGTTTTTTTTAGACATTATGCATACTTCTCACGTTTCTCCTTAGTCTATGGGTTTTCCCCATGCCTTGGGTTTTACCATAGCGAGGTTTTGTGAGTTTTACTACAAATGCATACTTCAAATTAAATTTGAGACTCGAGATCATCCGTTGTGCCGATGACTTCATCAACCATTCTACCTTATATGTTGAAGATCTGATGCGATGGTTTGTTGAGTATTTACAAACTCAAGGGGGAGTGTTGCAATCATATTTAGAATAGGAATGTGATTGTGTAAATCCTAGAGAATATGGGAATGTATCTTATATTCCTATTAGGAGTACATTACCTATTAAATATTGTAATCCTACAGGGAAAGGTTTTTACCTATCCTACTACTATAAATAAAGGCACAATAGGGTGAATCAAACACACCTCACAATTAAATCACTCTCTCTTTTCTCTAAGCATAGTCGGCCCCCCCCTCTCTCTCTCTCTCTAAACCCTAGATCGTTCAATCAAATAGGCGTACAACAATTATTACCGTTGGGATTATGTGTCAAAATCTGGGCTTTTTGGATTAATCATAGAATGTAATGCAATGGTCCATATTATTTAGGTTAGGTAAAAATTATTAAAAAATACATAAAAAATATATAAATTTTGTTCTATATTCAATTTGGTATGTTATTTTTATTTTTAATTTTTTTGGCAAAATTTGGTATGTTATTTAAAATAAGAGAATCGTTATATAAACTAAAACCATCTTTATTCTAAACAACATAAATAACACTCAAATAAAATTATAAAAACATATCAAATAAAATTTAAAAAAAAACATCAAATAAACTTACAAAAACACACCAAATAAACTTAAAAAAAAAAACAAAACAAACCAAATAAACTTGAAATGAAAAAATACCTACTAAGAGCATTTTTCTTCCACACAAGCTTGTTTTAAATTTTTTGAGCTTGTTTCAATGCCCACAAGTGCTCAATCAAGTCACTTTGACGCCTATTATGAATGTATGAAGATTGAATAGAAGTATAACGTCCAATGACTCTTCCATTGTAACATCCATTCCTTTCCAATGACTCGTGTTGCATGGGTTCTTCGATGGCATCATGAGCACAATATATCCTTGCTCTGGAATTGTTCATCATGTTTGGTTCAGATTCATCAACGGCATCATAATCATACTCATCTTCTACATTCATATTGTGGAGAATGATGAATGTTATCATGATGGATCGAAGTGTCTTTACATCAAACAATCTGCAGCACTCCTGACAATTGCCCAACGAGCTTGGTGTTTACCAAAACAACACTCCACATCATTCGTACACCCCTACTGGCATGCGAAGTGTTTCTCTTTTGTACTTTGTCACTGCTTTGACAAATGATGTCCACATTGGATAAATGTTGTCTATTAGGTAGTACGCTCCCGAGTACACAATCTCATTGATTGCTTATGTGACTTGAGGAGCTCTTGCTTACAGCACATCATTGAACGCTAGGAATTGACCTAGAACACTAAAAAAAAGCATGTCAAATGACCCCATAGCATGCATGACACGACAGATATGTGAGGCTTTCTCACTTCTTGCTTCATCATTTCTCATTCTACGTTATTCACCCTCTTGCTCTTATATCTCGAACAACTCATTTCCTCCCTCCTCAAGATTGAACAATTCATTCTCTAGCTCAGCGATTTCTAACAATCTCCTTGAAGAAGACATTATAAGAACTCAAGATTTCTGAACTATGAGAAGAATTTTCAAAGATTTTCATTTTGGTGTGTTACTTTAGGATGGATATAGTACGGTTGGGTAAACGGTTACAAGACCTGAGGGTTAGGGAGGGTATTGTTGATTCGGGGCAGGTTCCGGGGGGGGGGGGGGGGGGGGGGGGGCAAATTTGGTAGAGACAAAACAGGGCGGGGCGGGGATAATGTATCTACATGGGCAGGGCGGTTCCATAATTTTAGAATCTCGGGGCCCTGAACTGACCCATCCTACCATAACAATTGCTTTACTTTTTCAATCCCCTTCCCCCATTCCCAGATTACCCCACTTTCTTTCTCCGTTCTCGTTCTCCTTTCCCTCCCACCCCACTACTGCTTCGACGTCACAGCACCAGGCCCACCAAATGAGTCATGACTCACGAAATCACCTCGCCATTGAAGAAGACAAAGATTGCGAAGCTCCAGATCGAAGAAGAAGATGGGCTCAACTTGGCTACAGACCACCTAATCTGGTCTGACTCAGCCAGTTCCACGTCTCTCTTAACTCGATCGACGACCTCATCGCCACGATCCAGGATTGGACTGTGAAATCCCGTCCTCGGATTTCACTATTTAAAATTAAGTATTTTTGTATTATTAATTTTAACACGTTTATATTTACGACGTATGTATTTTTGGAGACACCTCGGTCGTATATTGTTGAAAAAGGAAGCCAAGTGAGTGGTTGGAAAAAAAAATAAGAAAAGAAAGAGGAGGAGGGCTGCCAAATGGCAGCAAGAAAAAAAAAAAAAAAAAAAAAAGGAAAGAAAGCTGCGGGTGAACAGCGAGGAAGAGAAGGAAGGAGTTTCAGGAGAGAGGAAGAAGGGGTCTCAGCGAATGGGGAGAGGAGAGAAGAATTGAGGTGGCCAATCAGAAAAGAAGAAAATGAGGAGAAAGGAGAGAAGAAAAAAGGGGGCGGGAGCGGGCACCCCGAACTGACCCGACGGGAACCAACGAAATCGCCGGAATTCATGGCGTTTTACGGCGAATTGAGGCAGCTCACCCCCTGGAAACAACTCCCCAACCTTCCCTTTTCCATATCCACCTAATATTTGAAGGAAATTGAGTGTAATTCATCAAAGGGCCGACGACGGGGCTTCGGGTTCGTGGTGGCCATTCCTCAAATTCTGAAACAAAACCCTCAAATTACCACCACAAAAATACTCCTCTGAAGCTCAGGAACAAAGCCCAAACAATTTTGGGGGCGTCGGAGTTGCTATGGAGCCGAATTGAAGACACCCAATTTATAGGGTTTCGGCGGATTAGTGTTAAATTGAGGCTTTGCTAGGCCAAATTGGACTTGGCCACAGGTATAAATTTTACTCTACTCTTTGAGTTCTTCATTTTTGTAATTTTTTGGTAATTTTTAAAAATAGTTGAAATTTCCGGCAAGTCAGGGCGGCCGACCGCCACCCGCTGCGACGGCCTAGCCAGTGGGCCGAAGATGTTCTTTTAAGTTCAATTAGATACCTTGAGTTCATATTTGCTATCCGCATGACGTAATTTGAATGTTTGGACTTAGTTGCTTTACGATACCTTACTTGGTCAAAATATGAATCGACGATCCGACCGTTGGATCGTTACCAAACCTTAATGCATGGTAGAATATAATATTTGTTGATCATAGAAACTTACGGATCGGGAATCTGACGTACGGATCTTCCCTAATTGGATTTGTAAGTTGGTAAAATTAAATGTCGACCTCCACTTGAATTTGAAATTGGTGGAGATCCGACCGTTGGATCGTAATGGAATTTTAGCATGTTGTTCTAGAAACACAATGTGGAATTTTGGGAGTTACGGATCCGAAGTCTAATGTGTGGATCTTCCGGATCGATTTACGAAAAGTTGTGGATCCTACGTTGACCGAGAGTTGACTTTTGGTCAACATGTCTCGAAACGTTCTAGATACTAGAATTGGTACTACTAGAGACTAAGTGAAGTCTAGTGGACCCACATTGGTTAGAGAGTGGCTTGAATATATGTGATATGATTATTACATTAATTTCTCATATTAATATCATTTGTGAATATGAATTGGGTTTATAAATATGATTTCTATTGAAGTGTGATTATTATATATTAGCCATAGACTTATGTTTATTAAACATGTTTTGGCATACGTACTGATGTTGATTGTGATATATATATGTTTAGTTATCTTTTTAGTAATGTGATTAATAAGTAAGATAATTGTTATGATTGTGCGACCCTAGAATCATATTAGAAGTATGTTACGGAACTTATACACTTGTGTGGCATATTAGTGAGGGCCATGAGAAGATGAGGGTGTAGGTGACTATGTTGTAACTTATAGAGGTCGAGGTGTTGATAAGTTGTGTGTTGAATTTATTGCACCATGTAGCAGTTGTACATTGATGGTCCTGCTTGGTATATCCGCATTGGGTGATCACTACCTACCTGATTATCTTGACCCTGCTTGGTTAATCCGCATTGGGAGGTTATAAGTGGTTCTGCTTGGTTAATCCGCATTGGGGGACCATACTATATATGGATCGCGCTTGGTTAATCCGCGTTGGGCGATCCTTAAGGCCATGTATGCTTAGGAGTGATCATGCTTGGTATATCCGCGTTGGGTGATCACTGCCTATGATATTAAACTATGCATATGGTTCTGCTTGGTATATCCGCGTTGGGGGACCATATGCATTCTAGAAGTGAGAAAGATTAGTTGTACTTGGTACATTTGATGGGCGATCATATTGTAGTTGGTTCCGTTGAGTGGTCCGGAATCCCTTTTTGTGTCTTGGTTCCGTTGACAGGTCCGGAACCTGATGTTGATGGATTTCGTTGAGTGGTCCGAAATTGCATCATTTGATTCATTTGAGACAGTTTCAGAAATGTGGGCTTCGGCCGAACTGTGTTCTTCTAGCCCTAGTCTTTAATGTACATATGAACGATGGTGTTTGAGAATCTTGGTGGTTTGAATGGGAAAAGCCGTTGGATGTCTGGGTGACTCCTTCAGAGATGTTAGAGTTCCTTGATTAAATTCGTGAAATGATATGTTACCGCATTCATTGATTAACATAATTAAATGTTAAGATCATGTATCTTTGATTCACGAATTGATTGATTGACGGGATTATGGAATGACCTTGGTTATGGTTGTTAATGTGACTGGAGATTAATATGTGCTTCATTGGTTATTTGGTATGTTACATGCAGTGGATGGAAGTATCGTGCTGAAAACATGGGAATTATATGATGGATGGAATGAGAATCTTGAACGGCATGTTGGGTTATTTTGTAGCCCTGAAATTGGTAATGTCATGCATGTCAAGTTCTAATAATTGATTACAGAATGTTAGGTATTCCTGTTAGAACGCAATGGAATAAATGTCTAAATTCGTGAATGTTGAACTACGAATGGCTTGATCCCTTTTGAGGGTACGTAGGCAGTCTGACGAGGAGGTTAGATGCAGCCATAAAGTTTACGAAAATTTCTATTTGATTTGATTCTCAAGTTGTGAATTACCATATCCCGAAGACGGGGTATGTTGGGATACGGGAATTTGGTGATGTCATGTGTCGATCTTGGACGTATGTCGGGATTGGGGCGTGACATGGACTGTCATGGCCAATGACAAGTCCATCGGCGTCGCGAATCCTGAGGTTATTCAGCCGACCATATTACGACTCGATGACAAGTTCTTATATAGCATGCCATGTCTTGAAATTCTATATCCAACTTCTAATTTTTGAAGAATATTAATCGGTCTTTGAATCTGGTTGTTTGGTTGTAGCGACGGTCTTGTCATTAGGGAAGATGACTTTGGTATTTTTCCTTTCTGTGCCGAGGAACACGACCTTCAGTTCATCCCTTCTGTGTTGACCTAAAAAAATTGTAATTGGACAGGTGGACCTGGCCTGAATCGGCCCGTTTCAAATAGGTCGGGTTCGGTCTGGTTCCAAAATTTGAAATCCCATTACTCGCCCCGACCCGCCTCGTTGCATTTTCATACAGGTCTGGTCTGGTCCCTCCAAATTTGAGTAATTGGACAGGTGGACATGGCCCGAATCGGCCCGTTTCAAACAGGTCGGGTTAGGTTTGGTTCCAAAATTTGAAATCTCATTACTCGCCCCGACCCGCCTCGTTGCATTTTCCTACGGGTCCGGTCCTGTCCCTCCAAATTTGGGCTCGGCATAGCCCTTGCCCAGTCCTAGGATATAGGGTATATATGGAGAAAAAAGAAAGGAAAAGGTTGCAGATATTGCCAATAGGTTAAAAATCTACTAAATAATCTATCAAAAAAATTTGTAGTTTCGGATAATGACACATAGGCCTGGCAATTCCTGACACGACCCGATAACCCGATACGACACGACACGAAATTAACATATGTTCGAGTAGACACGATAACGAATCAAGTCGTTATTGGGTAACCCGATAAGCACCTGTTAAGATAACGGGTTGGTTCGGGTATACACGTGGGTAACACGATACACGATAAGCAAAATATTAATTTTATAATTTTATAACCCTAAAAAAATACTATAATAATTATATATATTAATTTAACAATTTTATACCCCTAAAAACTATAATAATTATATATATATATATATATATATTAAATTAAATATAAAAAATTGGTGACCATTGGATCGACTTAAATATACATACCATTCAATTTCTTAAGTGTTATACGTACAAAATAAATAAATTTAAATCAACTTAATATATATATATATATATATATATACCCTTGAACTTGAGGGGTTACGAATTCTACGAAATTAATTTCAACGATCCAACCGTCAAACTTGTTTGTATATGCTTCGAGATCGCATCAGCAAAAAATCGCAAAAAACAAACATTCAGAGATCAAGTAACCGGACAAAACTTTGCGACGGTTATCAACAAAAACTTACGATTTAACGGTTATTTTAACTCCGATTTTGATGATTTTTTACAGCTACACTCCTTGACCCTATACGAATACAATGAATGAATTTGATCTTCAATTTAAAATATTTACACTAGTGGATACCACAAAATATTATGTTATACTTAATGAAAGCATAAATAAACTCTTAAGTGTTAGTGAATCTATCGTTTTGATGGGATACGCATTCTACGAAACTAATTTCAACGATCCAACCGTCAAATTTGTTTATATATGCTTCGAGATCGCATACGCCAAAAATAGCAAAAAAAAAAAATATTCAGAGATCAAGTAACAGGACAAAACTTTTCGACGGTTATCAACGAAAAATCACGATTTAACGGTTATTTTAACTCCGTTTTTGATGATTTTTTACAGCTACACTCCTTGACCCTATAAGAATACAATGAATGAACTCGATCTTCAATTTAAAATATTTACACTAGTGGATACCACAAAATCTTATGTTATACTTAATGAAAGTATGAATAAACTCTTTTAAGTGTTAGTGAATCTATTGTTTTAATGGGATGCACATTCTACAAAACTAGTTTCAACGATCCAACCGTCAAACATGTTTATATATACTTTGAGATCGCATACGCCAAAAATTGCAAAAAACAAACATTCAGAGATCAAGTAACAGGACAAAACTTTTCGATGGTTGTCAACGAAAAATCATGATTCAACGGTTATTTTAAATCCGATTTTGGTGATTTTTTACAGCTACGTTCCTTGACCCAATATGAATACAATGAATGAACTCGATCTTCAATTTAAAATATATTACACTGGTGGATTATACTTAATGAAAGTATGAATAAACTCTTAAGTGTTAGTGAATCTATCATTTTGATGGGATACACATTATACGAAACTAATTTCAACGATCCAACCGTCAAACTTGTTTGTATATATTTCGTGATCGCATACACTAAAAATCGCAAAAAACAAACATTCAGAGATCAAGTAACGGGATAAAACTTTTCAACGGTTATCAATGAAAAATCACGATTTAACGGTTATTTTAACTCTGATTTTGATGATTTTTTACAGCTATACTCCTTGACCCTATAAGAATACAATGAATGAACTCGATCTTCAATTTAAAATATTTACACTAGTGGATACCACAAAATCTTATGTTATACTTAATGAAAGTATGAATAAACTCTTTTAAGTGTTAGTGAATCTATTGTTTTAATGGGATGCACATTCTACAAAACTAGTTTCAACGATCCAACCATCAAACATGTTTATATATACTTCGAGATCGCATACGCCAAAAATTGCAAAAAACAAACATTCAGATATCAAGTAACGGGACAAAACTTTTCGACGGTTGTCAACGAAAAATCACGATTTAACGGTTATTTTAAATCCGATTTTGATGATTTTTTTACAGCTACATTCCTTGACCCTATATGAATACAATGAATGAACTCGATCTTCAATTTAAAATATTTACACTAGTGAATACCAGAAAATCTTATGTTATACTTGATGAAAGTATGAATAAACTCTTAAGTGTTAGTGAATCTATCATTTTGATGGGATACGCATTCTATGAAACTAATTTCAACGATCCAACCGTCAAACTTGTTTGTATATGCTTCGAGATCGCATAGACCAAAAATCGAAAAAAATAAACATTCAGAGATCAAGTAACGCGACAAAACTTTTTGACGGTTATCAACGAAAAATCATGATTTAACGGTTATTTTAACTCCCATTTTGATGATTTTTTACAGCTACACTCCTTGACCCTATATGAATACAATGAATGAATTTGATCTTCAATTTAAAATATTTACACTAGTGGATACCACAAAATCTTATGTCATAATGATCGATGAAAATTGAGGATTTTGTAAAAGAAATAACATGCAAGCTTTGAGTTCCATTGGCAAGGTTTAAACTTTTGAGAAAGGCTTCACAACCTTGAAAACAAAAACTCTTTCATTTTGCATATCCTTGCACATTTAATATTTTGTAATTGACTAGTAGTGTATGAATGTTTGTTTATTAGGCTCTTATTTTCGAGTGTATTTGTAGTACTTAAACGACAAATGTGTTTTAATGTTTTGAAGTAATATTTATGTGGTAATGTGTGGTATGTGCAAATTTAAGAAAAAAATATATTTTTCTTAATGGGTCTGGTCACTTTACCCGTTGGGTAAAGTGACCCGACCTGTTAAGGACCCGTTAAGATAACGGGTATGACACAACATGACTCGTTAAGATAACAGGTGTTACACGAAAACAACACTAACACGACAGACACGACCCATTTGCCATGCCTAGACACATGTATGACGAAATTGGTTAAAAATAATATCCGAAATTAAAAATAAAAATATTTTTTATTTTTTTATAATAGTAAAAATAATAAATTTTAATACTAATAAGCTGGGCTATTCAATTGAGGAGTGGAGATGAGCTTGTACAATTACTGTTTACTAAATACAACAACTGCTTGCTCAATAGCCTCGACAGTAATTGCTTGGCAATTTGGTAGGGTCAAGTTGCTCTTAGCTTTTGGAAATGGATCCAGTAATAATCCTTATCAAATAATTCGAATCATTGAAATTTGATACAACGACTAAAGTTATTATAACTTTTAAAGTGAGCCCGTGTTTTTAGCCATTGGATCAAATTTCAAGGGCCCAGATTGTTTGATGAGAAGGATTAGGTAGAAGGGATCCGGAGAGGATCCATTTCCTTAGCTTTTGTCAAAGATTATTTCTTAATTTAACTAATAAGAACATTCCAAACCGTTAAATTGATTTAAGATGAATTGCATTGAATATATGGTTGGATCCAAGGGAACATAATGCTTAAGCGATGGTGCTTTTTCTAGGCACAAACACTAGTTTGGGGTTGCTTATTATTTTTTAAAAGCAGCTTCTTAAAAATGTTAGGACTAAAATTGTGTTCTGTAAAAAAAAAAAAAATATGTGTATTTTCAAAATCATGGGTCTAAAACAACACAAAGCAAAAGCATCAATAATTAGCTTGTCCCAAATAAAAAAGATAAATTAAATTGGATGCAATCGTTAATAACAACTCAAATGCACCGGATTCTATTTGAATTTTAAAGTAGATGGGTTTTTGCGAGAGAACAACTAGGATGAGTGACCTCCGTGAGAAGTCATTGCGCGCTTTCCTCTGTCTTGTGAAAACACGTCCCACCCACATGAACACATAAGGTTGTGGAAGAGCTTGCTGCTAAGATAGGGGAGGCTTGCAATTGCAGGACCTGGGGGTTCTTCACGGTGATCAACCATGGCGTGCCTTCAGATATTCAGAGAAGAATTAACAGTTTGACAAGAAACACGGCTTCTATATGCGGATGACTGACTACTAGAGTGTTGCTTAACCTATGGATTTCAAATGCTCAAATTTCACCAGTCATTGAAATAAAACAGCTTTATACTGTGTTTTACGGGAGACGGGTTACCAAGTAAAACATTGTAGTTCTACACTTCTTATTTACGCACTAACAACCGGAACTTTAAATTATTGAGCTAAGAAATTACAAATGAGAAACCGCTGGCTGAATATGAGGGCCTCATACAGGCGAATCATGCATGAACTTTGTCTACAATGGCCTTTCAATCCGATGGCATTTTCTTGCTCGTTATTAAAATGACACGAACATTTTCTAAAATTCTCCTTATACTAGAAGAACACATACTCATTTCTACGTACTGCAAAATTTCATTAGCAGAGGACTTACGCATACAAACTGTTCTGATGTTGCTTGCTTGTCAAGGGAGAATATATACAACACTGACATCTAGAGTGATAACTTACAGAAGGCAAAGGGTGCAAACTCTGGAATGACCTCTTGGCACCTCTCAACTACTCTGAATTTTAAGTTCGAGATGTTGCTGTTTTCGAGCACCGAGGTGCAGCAGTATAACTCAAAATGGAATCATAGCTCATTTAGTTTCTTTTGTCTTCGAGTTCTTCTAGCCACCTGAAAAGAGTAAGCAAACAGAAACAGTGAAATAAGTAACCAGGGGTATGTTAAACACAAACATGCAAGGGACGTCTTCTTGGGCTGGCAGTTTTGTAAGCAAATTTGGAATTTCCGTCTTCCTAGATTGATGAATCAAATTGTGCAAAACGTGTAGACGCTCATGCGAATTTACTAAAAGCCTATGATCAAAGCCAATGATTCAACGCTGTGCCTATACAGTTTGTTGTTTGGATTCAATATTTATTAAATAGAACAGGAGAGAAAATCAAGGTGTTTTACTCTCCAGTAGAAGTCAGAGAAACACTTATTGAAGAATTATGGAAGACATTTAGATGAAGATCTTAGCTTGTAACAGTTTTACAAATATGGGAAGAAAATACGATTCTTTTTAGGCTATGTAATTCACTTGAAGTTTATAGTTCCCAAACGGTATAAAGCAAAAGAGAATATAGTTCTTGACATTTATTGGGATAATTTGACTCGGGAGTTGCATTATCTATATAATTATCGAAGAAATAAAGAGTCAAAGCTCCATGCAAGGAAATTATTCAACCTGACACGTCAAAACATAAGAGCAAAATGAAATGATAATACCGAAAAATAAAATGCAAGCCTTACAGCATCCTCATTTGCATTAGTAACGTCTGATGCTGAGGTGTCCACAAAAGCTTTTTTCCCCAGCTTTCGTTTCTGCTACATCCAAAACTAGAGAGTAAGCATAAAATCATTGGAACAGTGCAACGAACTCAATTACCACAATTCACGAGCACACACTGCAGGCACAAAAAGGCACAATAACTTTCATGCTACAGTTGAATGTTGTCAAATGGCATTTACTTCTGGGTGGTTCCAGACTTCAAGCATGCATTGGAAACTTTAATGAATGATGCATCAAGTAAATATGAAACCAGCTTAAAATATATATCCGTACTACATAAGTATATAATGCACGTAGAACATAAATCCATTCCAAGCTTGCATCGTATAAGCACACATCCTTTAAAGAAAACAATGTAGATTGTTACCTACTATCAATGTTGCATCAGACTGGGTGTGGTGATACAGATATCTAGTTTTTGACTAAACTAACTATATGGAGACAGAAATGGAATTTAATTCAAGTCCACTTAAGCTTTCAACAATATAGACACTTTTTGTTTGATGGGGCCTTGGTGTCCCCCTTCCTAGGGAACAATATAGCCACCTTTTGAACAAACAGTATAGCCACTTAAAATTGTAAATGTCAAACAACTTAAGTTAACATTTGCAAGCTAATAAAACATTCATGGTATTTCACTCTTACCCTTTCCTCCAGTGAACCCTCACTTATAGTTTCCCAACTCTCACTTTCCAAGCATACTAATTGAACATCCCCGCTACTATCACATGTGATCTGCCAATGAAAAAATGGGAAATTAATCACAATCATTCAGATCAAGCAGTACGGCGATGGCTTTGATAAATACACAATGAATCCAGCTTACAAATTTACAATACATTAAAGATGAGATAAAGGCAATGCCTATTATTCTCTAAAAACTTTCCACGTAATTTACTGAATGATCGAAATAGTTGTTTAAAAATGGAAATAAAAAAAATAGTCATGTTTATTCACCTTGTATGTATTGTTTTGAGTATTATAACCATCCACTGTACCTGAATAAAAACTGGAAAACAAAAACAAATATTGTTATAAAGAAGGGCTAAAACGATGCTGAAAAATCATCTCCTAGATTGGGGAGATGCTCACCATTGATCTACTGGAGACAAAAATTTGATCCTTTGCCCAATCAATGCCTCAGCCTTCTTACTAATTTCCTACATAATTAATTATAAAATATTTCTCAGGACACCGTAATGTCAAAAATGCATTACAATTTCAAGGGCATTCTCAGAGAGAGCTTACTCTTACCTTTAACCTGCAAGGACCCTTTAGATTCGATCTGGGGTCATTGGAACGTTCCACATTAATGCTTCTTTTCACATTAACATTTCCCATCAATGGAATGGTATTTTTTTTAATATTCTGGACAGTGACATTTGATCCACCGACTGTAGCCACAGAATCACAAGATGAAAGTATTTCTTTTTCCAAAGTAATCTCAGATTTTTTAGATAAACCATTCTGGTAACCAATATCAGAATCACTTGGAGAGAGATCTCGTTTTCTTCTACATCCTCCTGTACTGGTGCCTTGTTTCTCAGCCCTTCGAGGTTCAGCTTCCCCATCATTGCACAAATTAACTATCTTGGAAGATGTTACGATATGTTTGCTGTCCTTGACAACACCAGATTGTGTGATATCCTCTTGACATTTACGCCCACGTCTAGGAAGAGCACTGGCAGGCTGAAATGCGAATAAAGATTTCTAACAAGATGGTAATAGGAAGAAAATACCATTAAGACAATCATGGGGGCAATATAACTAAAGCTGTAAAGAGATACATACCAAAGAGATACATACCAAAGAGATATTTGATTTAAATATGTCAACTACTCTTTTGAAAAAGTACTCATCAAAACATGATTGAGTGAGGCATCTTGAATTGGACTGCAGAGAACAAATAATCAAAATGTAAAATGATGTGGAACTTTTAACTAGAAATTTAAATTTCTTCCAGCCAAAAGATAAAGAAAAGAATACCAAATCTTATTAAAAATTGCTCATCACTTTTATACGAGATACTTACTTTATATAAGGATGATGGTAGAAAAATTTTCCCAGGAGCATGTAATGAGGAGAGGCCATTATGA
This sequence comes from Cotoneaster glaucophyllus, assembly GCA_036320875.1. Classification (NCBI taxonomy): domain Eukaryota; kingdom Viridiplantae; phylum Streptophyta; class Magnoliopsida; order Rosales; family Rosaceae; genus Cotoneaster; species Cotoneaster glaucophyllus. The sequence goes on from CM070073.1 coordinate 36,190,460, forward strand.
TTTGTTAATGTCACAAAAGAATGCCCAATTTCTGCCAGAATATGCAGCTTCTGCATCATAAGAAAAACCTCCTTTCGTCAATTATAAAACATAAACATAAGGTGAGATAGGAGAAAGATCTTCTGAAGGGAAAACTCTTACGCCGGTTAATTCAGTGTCTATAGCATCCTCAGCTCTCTTAATTGCACGAAAAATGCAAATCAAATACAAGACAGAATCCTTGGCAACATCCAGAGCTCCATCAGCATTACTAGCATTGACAAAAGCCTGCAATAAACCTAACAGTGGACTGCAAAGAGAAACATAATCCAAAGTTTGTTACCATAGCTGCATTCATGTTCAGTACTAGGCAATCTCCAATGTGATTAAGTTAACCGGATATATTTATATACCCGCAAAACTGAGCATAAGCTTTTTCATCTTGACAGTCTTCAGGTGGGAAGCCTGTATCATGAGCAAGAATATGGATCAAGAACACCACTATGTATGCTGGAAAATCAGTGTTTAATCCTTCTTGGACTCCAGAGATTTGACGCACTTGAGCTTCTCTACTGTAATCCTTGACAAATTCTGCAATATATTTTAACGACTAAAATGAACGGTATCAGCATACATTCATTGCTCAAGTCTACAGAAATAACTCATAGATATATCACATTTAGCATACATCATCCTGCATATCCTTGAGGCAATCTGAAGTGGCCATTGCGAAAGCACAAGCATATCTGCTAGGTATAACATGCTCCTTCAGTAATCTGTGAGTTTTATCAAGAAATGATCTTCTCACCAATGGAGAATCATCCTGAAATGTGTGAGGAAAAAAATGACCATGAAAATATAAGTAAGTGGCAATTCAAGAGTGCCAATGAAATAAAATTTGAAGAAACTGAAGAGTATACAAACAGGAAGGGATGCAAGCAACTAACTGGACTAAGCATTAACTGGTGATTGATATCAGATACAAAACATTGCATGGTTCTCAATGCCATCTAATATTTGTCTTTTATAAATTTTATTAAGTGCATTTCTTTTACCATTTGTCAATCAATCTATGAATGGAACAACTCACTGGAAGACTCGGTGAATATTATTAAGTTAGCGACAGATGCATTTATACTTTAGCTATAACCAATTATGAGCTGCAGGGACCAGAATCTCAAATTCCATCAGGATTGAGGAATATGTTTTCATTAGTTTTACAGGAAAAAATGAAGCTGTAACAAGGAGTCCACATGAGTGAAACACACAAAAGATTGTGTTCCAAAAGTGAATGTTACTCCCATTTCAAGTTACAAACTTTAATAAGCAAGAGAACAGGTAACCGAGAAAAATGAAGGGCAACACTAGGATACACAAATGAGAACCCATCAGAAATACCTTTGCCATTAAAATTGTAAAGTGAAAGATCTCTGGAGAAATATGGAAATCCCATCTTCGAGCAAGCCGGAGAACAGACTTTGCAGCAGCTAATCTAATACAAGCCTTATCACTTTCACTGCTTTACAGAACAAGTGAAACCAAATGAGTGGTGTCCAAAAATACTTTTGATATGCAAGTAAAAAGTATAACATAATTCACTGAACATAAAGATTTTAAAAGCACAACTAAAGGTTGAAAAGACTTTTTAAACTCTAAAACACCTCAAATTTTAGGTCTTGAGTACTTGTTTGGTAGGACTATTTTTAAAACTTAAAAACTCAAAACCAACTTAAAAATTTGCCTAGTTGAAAACATCAGAAGTGAGTTTTTAGGGTTTTTAAATTCATGTCCAATGCTTTCTCTGTCTCCGAATATTTTATGTGCACATCTTTTCTCTTTCCTATCTTTCTCTCTCCTCCGACGCTTTCTTATTTCTCTCTCCTCTCCCCCTCTCATCCGAACCTCTCTCTCCTCTTTCTCCCCCTCTCATCCAATGCTCTCTCTCTCTCTCTCTCTCCATTCTCTCTTTGGATTTCCATGTCCAGTTGTTTTTATCGACTCCACTGTAAGATGAGGTTTTTTTTTTTTATAAATTTTAAAACAATTTTGAATCTCATACCAAAGGAGTTTTTGAGTCTTAAAGAAAATTGTTCTTAAGAGATGTTTTTAAAAAAGGTTTCGAGAATGATGAAATTTTTTGAATGGGATACCAAATGGGCCCTTAATATTGTAGCTTTTATTCAGTTGTTTGTTGGCTCAATATTGCCATTCAGCATAATGAACAACAACACAAACAGTTGAGAATCTCATCTCTGAATGTGAATCTACAAAATTTCGTCAGTTTCTAAAGCACCCTTCTTCCCAAATTAACATGACTGGAAAAAAAAAAAAAAGAGTAACAGTAAACTTAACCACTCATTCTTAAGAAAACAAAACCACATTTTTAATTGCTTCATTCAAACACCATAGGGATTCTAGTCAAAAGCTGAGACGAAATCAAAACACGTCAAGTATAAGCTAGAAGTAAAAAAGAAAACTCAGCGCAAAGCAGAGATATAAATAATTAAATGATTTAGTCAATTTTACCTTCTTTAATTTGGCTTGAACCATAATGAAGAATTAATCCCATATAAAAGTTAAGGATGAGCTCATAGACTTATAAATTTTCTATTTCAAGGAGTCTGAAATCATACCATGAGGTGATACCCTCAGCAGTTTCTCCCTTTTGCAGCATTGTTGACAAAATGTCCCAGAGCTCATCAATTTGCCTTTTGGTGTAGTCCTCAAGCTCATTAATTTGCTGTTTGGTGTGAGTTCCCCTATGTGGCAAGAAGCTCTTGACAAGTGTTTGCAGGCCATATATCTGCAAAATAAGTGATTAAACCAGAGGAACCATGGAAATATCTGTAAGAAATGAACAATTTCTATACAGTAATTCTCAAAGTTATATAATCATCTTCGGTGATTTTGGACCCTTCGGTGGGTTGATCCTTGCATAGACAGAGCACTTCTTTCACATGAGCCCGTAACAACACTTCTAATTCATTAACCTAACTAATACATACAGGCTACCTATCAGAATTTGTGCAAACTATAACAGTGCCAAAGATTTTAACCAAAAAAAAGTATCCAATCTGTAAACCAAAGCTTTTAGTAACTAAATGGTGTAATGACATACTTTCTCCTCTTTCATGGTACGGTAACATTTCAGCAAAAATTTAAATTGATTAATTCCATATAAAAAAGAAGGAAATTTTTCGTGGAGAGGAACTCAATTTCACTGAATTGTCAACTGTTTCATCAAATCCCACTCACAGCTCAACTGAACTCAAGTTTTTTCTAATACAAAAAGCCATGACCAAAAACTTTTCTAGCCTTCACTGCATAGAATATTTGTTCTCTCACATTAATTTATTTTTTTAAGCATATAGCATTGCAAATTAATCAATGTATTAAAAGGCTCTGCGCGAGGAGTTCCATGGAAAGCCCCGCCTAGGAGTGAGGCTGAGGCTTCGCCTCATGGGACCTAAATTTTTTAATATATACAATATATATGTATATATATATATAATAATAATTATATGATATAGTAAATTACTTTGTAAAACAATTAATCAACAATCAAACAAGCAATCAAGATCAAATTGAGATTAGAATACTAAAAAACTTGAATTTTGAAACAAATTGTGGTGGTGTGGAGAATTTGAAACAAATTGAGGTATGAGATTGGAGTAAAATTGAAATATGGGATTGGGATTGAGAATTTAGGGTTTGAGGAATTGGGTGAAATATAGCAGAGAGAATCGGGTATGGGGTGGTGAAATATAGCGGAGGAAATCAGGTATTGGGTAGGGAAGAAGAATGGACCTACTGTGATTATTAAAAATAAATAAAAAAAATTAGACTTGGCCAAAACGATGTCGTTTTGGGCCAAGCCATTTTAAAATTAATTAAAAGACTGCCAAAACGGTGTCGTTTTGGTCCAAGTCTTTATAAATAATAAAATACCCTTCTTCCTAGTGCGGTCGTCTTCTTCGTGAAGACGCTGCTGCAACACACCAGAGCAGAGGTTTCCAGAAAATTTCAAATTTCAAGCAAGAATTTGGATCACTGAAGGGTACTGGGAACGGGCAGTCAACGCCTCAGGCGCACCTCGGCCGCCTAGGCACGCCCTGACTAAGCCTAGGCGAGTTTCTGCCCTACTCCCCGAAAACAGAGGTGAAATTGCTGTCCCCCCGCCTCTAAGGCCGCCTAGGCATGCCCTGAGGTGCGTCTTTTAAAACACTGAAATCAATTCATGTATTCAATTTAACACGCTTTTCAATGGTATAGTATATTAGCAGGATTCAAGAGGTAAAATCAAGGCACATCTTCCCTGTACACTAGACAGAAAATCCAAACTTTGAAGGTAAGCACCACCATTCACAGCTGAACAAAATACTGATACAAGTGAAAATAATGTTCCCATCCAGAACGTACCTTTAATTTGCAAGAATCACTAGACCCGGACACATCATCACAAGAGTCTATAAAATCTGAAGAGTTCACCTACACGGAAGAAGTTAACGTATTATACTCACAATTTTCAACAAATACTTGAAGCAAATAAATATCCTACAACATTTGAGATCCTCGTTTAGGGAAAATAAAATATCTATATTCAAAACCAACTACAATCTGGCATGCCAAAGTTCAAATAAAATGTTCATATTTATCTCACAGTTGATGTGAATTACTTGGAACATCTTTTGATATATATAATGGGTGATCTCTCCAACTTGGCTTTGGAATGTTGAAACAGAATGCTGTGCAAGACACCCCAAGGACTGTAACACTGTTGGTATGTTCTGCCCAACTAGTAGAGAATCCACAAGTTCCTAGACATATTGAACAAAAGTTGATTCAGTACCGATAACTCAGCATTATTTGAGTATACATGCAAGTTATGACATTGTAAAATATGACAATTTCGAAATTCTTAGGGTTATTCAGATGTACAGCAAACAATTATTGCGTCCCACTAATACATCCATATATAACCCAGTGGCAGATTTGGGTCCAATGTGAGGGTGAACTTAAACAATGATAAGACTATAAATAGAATGAAAATGTATACACTACATACACACACATGCACATACACGTGGATATAAAAAAATGGTAACGCAATACAGCTAACAACTTATTAGGAGGCAAATGAACGCCATAAAGTGTATTTAAAAATATAAATATGACTATCTATAGAACATAGTATGTGTGAGGCTGAAAGATACATAACCATAAGTAAGGATAAACAAACCTAAAACTTTAAAAATCAAGCTAAGCATACCTTACATAGATCTTGGAAAATCAACTGCTTTGAATGATCAACTAAAGCAGCAATTGCTGAAACAGCATATTTTGACTGAACGCGAGTCCCCTCCAGACAAACCCTCTTCAGAAAGGGGTAGATTTCACTTCAACAAAAGAAGAAAAAGTTGAAGCCACTCTCAAAACATTTGGATAAAACACGTTTAGATTTCAAAAGGCTTAATATTTAACAAAAGGAATGGAGAGGAAGGACACTCTTTCTCATTTAACTGTTGCCAAAAGAAATAGTCCATGAGTAAGCAAATACCAAAGGTTAGAAGCACAAATAGCATAATATGCATATTAAAGTTTGGGGTATCTTAACCATTTACTGCTGCATGTGTAAGGAATAGTTAATCACACCCATTAGAAAAATTGACAGACTTGACTTTCAGAATCCATGCACATGTTACAGAATAAAAATCATTGATTTGAGCTCTTTTATATTTTTCATGGATTGTGTGCACCATGCGCAAGCTCTTTTTAATATTTATTTAACAAAAACAGTTCTGACAAAGAAGAAACATCCAAACTTGAATGACTGAACAAATTAACATCAGAAATAAGATAAAAAAAAAGGACACCCTTCAATACAGTCTCCATTGGAACATAAAACTCCATCCTGCTCAAACTGTACAAGAATCAGAAAGACTGCAGAAATTACCTGAGTTTAACAAATATATGAGGGCCTACTTTGGCTAACACTTCAATCAACTTATCATTAATTGGGTCCGTCTCCTTTAATAACTTCTGAAGTTGCACTTCTGAACCTCTTAAGAGAGTTGGGAAAAAGCTGGTGATTGACTGAACCAGAAAACAATTAAAAGACAATTTCAATCAGTGAAGAGACAAAAATATTCCCCAAGATACTTAGTACTTGCTCACACATCCAAACTTGTTTTACTCCTAGTCTCATATTATATAAAACATAGATACAAGGTTGAACTCATTAAGAAAAGGCAAACGCTATATACGCAACAACAAAAAAAAAATATAATATCTCATCCGCTTATGGAAACTAACCTAATCTCTCAAGCTTTATCGCAACAGAAATGCAAGAAACCAATTTAGGCCAATATAAGTTAAACGAAAAGGCAACATACTGATACTACCAAGGCCAATATAAGTTAAACAACATACTACCAAACGACAGCATTAGGCGAACTAAAACTCATTCTAAGACCTGACACTCGTAAATCGTACAATTCAGTTCAGTCCTTAAATTGAACCATGCTATAAATGCTATATGTGCTTTCCATATTGTTGCTTGTCAACCGCAACAACAGTAATCATGGCCAATGCTCAAGTTTACACACTAAAGTTGTGTTTTGTGCTTGCCAATTGTAAGTGTTAACACAAGCACACGAACCCTTCATGGTCTTTCTCTCGTATGGTTAGCTTTGTCTTTTTGAGCACATGAACTAAATCTAACTTTGTTTCACATTCAAAATTTTTACACTTCTGCTGAGGGAAAGTATTATTTAGATCCACTAAGCAAAACAGGAAAAAAAAAAAAAAACCTTCTTACCAGCAGAAGTCTGACAGAAGAAGCCTCCAAGTTTCTCTTTCCAGGACTGTTACTGGATAGATCATCTAGAATACAGCGAACATGCGCTGCATTGAATATATTATAAGAGCATTTTGAGGAAAGTGTTCGTAAAAACTCAAAATTCTGATGTTTCCCTCCAATCATATTCAGAAATTTGTCCTGAAAATAAGAAATGAATAAGTAGACAACACAATTTTTAATGAAGAAAAAAACAGAGAAAAGTAAAATTATAATTTTGTTACTATCAGGTATCTTAATCATACAAAAGAAAAATCACCAATAAAAAAGGAGACCATTGTTTGACACCACCTCATAATTAACCAAACTGAAATCCAACTTGCCCGTCCGCATTATAAAACAACTCCCATAAAAAATGCAAGGAGTCAAACTATCTATTCAAGCAAACAAAAAGTTGATCTCGCTTAACCTAACTTTATTCACCCCAAGACTTTGCATGGGTCTAATCCTTTAAAATCCATTCAAATGCTTCATCTCATCCCCAGGGGCATGTCAGTCCTCATACTGGTGAAAGCTCAAATTAAGAGAACCTCTACAAATTATAAGTGCAAATTGTGTATAAGGGGGTGCACAAGTGGTCTTCATGTAATTGCGGCTATCACCAGAGAATTTGATAATGTGTTTCTGGGTTTCCGAAGAAGTTTTGGATGACTCCACATTACTATATTTACATTATTAAACAAAAAAAGCAATTAAGCCTTATCTCATAACTGGAATCATCTATATAAACCTTGACCTGCCTCGTCACAACATGATTCAGATTTTAAAGTTTTATGCCTTATAAATGACAAGCACTGTTTACAATTTTCCCCAACTCCACAAAAAATAACCAAATAAGACGGAATATACCTATTCAACCGTTTTGCTTCATCCAATCACACATTTTCTAAGATCTTATATTTTACTATTTAATTAACGAGGTGAATAGGGAATACACGTTTTTGCCCTCCCCATATATCATGAAACACTTACAATTAAAAGGCAAGTTTCATTGAACTTAAAGCTCTGGTTTTCAATGTATATTGACTAACCAATTCAGTGATTCAGACAGTCTTCAATCAAGAAAATCCAACTGATATAGACAACAAATGCCATAAAGAACATTTATTAGGAATTAATTTCTTTACCTATTTTGAGCAATGAAATCATACATATGTTTATAGGAGAAAACATGCATGTTACCTTTGCAATGTAAGTCAACCAGATTCAAAATTAATGAGCTACGGATACACAAAAAGAAATAATTAGCTTAGAAATCTATATTTACCACATTGGACATGAGAAATCAGATTATTAATTGTTAGCCACTTATCTGTTTATCTGCCTATATACATACCAATATATATTTATATATTATATATGTGTATATATATATATATATGTATATATATATATGTATACATAAATATTTGCAACAAAGTCATATATGTGGGTTCGATACAAACAAAGTACTGTATGCACACAAATAAGTACATGCATGTTCCCAACAATCAGAAGTGGCTCAAAGAGGAAGAAGGGCATTCATGGGATCATTTAATTAAAAGTAAAGGTTAAACAGACGCACTCTGCTTGCACGGGCTTCTTTAAATTGCAGGTCATCCAATAACAGAGCCAGTGAATTAAAAATGTTATTATCTTTCATTTGGTTAAATTTTTCAAAGCACCCTTCTGCTCTTGAAGGATCTGCAAAGGAGACTGCCATTTTTGAGAACTGAACTTTATATCTCTTCTGCATCTCTTCTGAATTACACCCCTGCAACACCAAGTTAATTGCTTCAATTATTCAAAACTATTAAAGTGTAGCCAAGAAGTGAAAAGCTGCCATTCATTGCCTGTATACACCAGGAAACTTATACAACTTTCTTCAACAACAACAACAAAGCCTTATCCCACTAAGTGGGGTCATCCAATTAATGAGTAGTAAATTTAAGTGGGGTCATACAACTTTCTTCAATGAGTAATAAATTTAAGAAAATGAAATATTAACAAAGCATAGAGCACACTAAATAAATTTCAGATAAGCTAAAAAATATAAGGAATATTCACAAAGTCTATTACATAGCATTAGTCACATGCACAGTGATGTATGCTGAAAGCTTTGAAAATTTGGTGCAGTAATTTATCTCTAAGGAAGCATAACATCCACTAGTTATTGATTCTTCCGGGGGAAAAAAAATTAAAGATAATGCTAAGCCACATTTTAGGCCTCTAGAAGAAGTCTGAACAAATTCATTGAAATGCAACAGTTACCACGGTCTGATACTTGTTTGAGCTCTAGGACAAATATTCAGTACTAAAAATACACAAAATTAAGTCTAAACAAGAAAATGTGGAGAAAAAAAATTCTTCCAAATGGAATACTCATAGAGGGAAGCAATTGCTTTTATCACCAGCATAACAACTATATATATTCAACAGCTTCGTAAGAACATGTTTCAATACCAAGATTTGTTTACTTTTGGATTTTAATAAGCATCCAGCCTCAACCAATCTCTATTCACATAAAGGACCTTAAATATACTCTAAATTCATAATAGTGTTCACCAAACTAAAATTGTCCAGAAACTAACAGTTGAAAATATTAGTTAAGCATGCTTTTCCAAAAACTCACATAAATTAGTTCAAGGACCACACACGGCATCTTGATAATGGATAGTGCACAATATTTTCACTAGCTATATACAAGTCATGTTTAGCAAGCACGAGATTCAATTACTGTACCTTCTCTTTCTTTCGATTGGCTAAATAAGTTTGCATCTCACTTTGCAACCTACAAAACATTTGTACATTGTAAAGAAAGAGGACATTCACCTTAACCACAGCCAGAGCAAGTTAGTGATAAATACCTTTGTTTCTGAGATAAAATAGAGTTCAAAGCCTTTATATGAAGTGGGGTGAAAAGAGAAAACAAGTGGATCCAGTGCCTTGTAATTTCATGAACTGAAAGACCAGCTGGAAATAGATCTTCTGCAAGAACAAGCTCCATATTTTGGGACCTGAAGTAAAACAACAAGGAATGAGAGTCAAATACAACATTGTACAGCATTGACCTTATCCTAAAAAGCTATAACATGTAAGAAAACAAACCTGAAATCCATACAATCTTTATCAAAGCATAGCATCAATATTTTACAAGGAATCTGTTCAAAGTGGTCACTGATTGTCATAGAGCCTTTAAAGCATTTGTTACAATAATCTCGATATACTTCCATCAACTTCTGCAAAGCTTTCTTTCTAACGGGTATCTGCAAATAATGCAAATTATCAATACAAGACAGCAAGTGTAACTTGGTGAACCGAAACTATTTGTTATAGAAATACCTTCTTATCCCGAAGTCTTTCAGTGGTCTGAGATATTATTTTGGGAGGAAAGCATCTCATATTAGACATGGCAAGATCACAGGCAACAATCACTGCCTGTGTTCTCACCCTATCATCAAAATCTAGTAGCCGACTTTCAAGGGCAGCTGTTTAGAGCAGCAAACAAGTATAACTAAGATTCCGAGAATTACACAACCATAACTCGTATAGGAAATAGAAAATGTTTCATAACTTACGGAGAACTTCTTGTGATTCTGCTCCAGACGGGTTGGTCATGTAGCAAACTTTAGCACATTGTAGAGCACTAACTCTAACGTCCGCAGATTTATCCGAAAATCTTTTCAAAAACTCAACGAAGAGGTCATGATACCTTTGTGCAATATGGTGATCAGGCAGTGTGAAAAGTTTTCCAATCAAATTAACAGCTTTTAGTCGGACATCAACCTGATCAGTCTGTAGAAAAAAAATCAGAGTCAAGTGATATTTAATGATTGGTGAGGTAACGAGCATTAAAGGAACTTACAGAGAAATCGAGGCCCACACCAGGAGATGAAATGATTAAATCAATCTGAAATGAAATAAGACGAGAAGACATACCAGTAACTCTTGAGTCAAATTTGGAATGACAGCAAGAAGCATCTGAGGAGCACACCCAAAAATTTTAAAAATGATTTCATGGTAAAATTCCTTGAGCTCACTCCCATCAGCATCTCCATCCAAAATACAAGATGTCAGAAACCCACAAACAAAGGACTCAAGTTTGTCTGCGCATGTTTGGATCACAGAAACTGCAAGCTGAGAAGAAGCAGAATCTGCATCCTGTGAAACAAAATATAAGAAAAAAACAGTACTTCTGAGTTAATTAAGCTAAATATTGATATCGGGCATCAGCAGATAAGAAGCACTTCTCCATTTATTTCACCAAAAGATAATTTGTAGTAAAACTATTTACAATGTAAAACAATTTACATGAAAAATGGGAATTTTCATTGCAATTTACTTTTGTCTGGGTGTCTGACTTGAAAACGCCCATTTCATTACAAATTCCTTAATTTAAAACACCTAATTTTGTCCAGAAATGTAACCAGAAGCATTCCAAACAGTATACAAAATCACACATTCACCAGTAGTTGATACTCATTTTTTCTTTCAGGTTGGAGACCCAAATTAAAAATGATTAATCCATGATCTCACAAGCAACTAGTACAGGAAGAAACAGATTCCAATTCCATAAGATCTTAAGTCTAATGCGTCTAATAGTTCTACGATAATAAGGTCCAACCCAGTGAATGTACAAGCCCCATATACACTCAGAAGTTTTATCCTTTATTAAATAACCTGCTTCCATCATTTACTACTTTAGCAATGACTCCATGTTTATAACATGCTACCTTTTTCAGCTTTTACCACAGAACAAAAGTAATATCGCGTATTTGACCAGAAAGCAATGCATAGGGCATTTTCCCTAGCACCAACAACCAGACTATGATAAGTGGATGCAACATTTCAAAGGCCATGCTAACACAATCCCACATGCTACCTTGTATCAGTGAAAATAAATAAACATGCATCGGAAAAAGCTCGTATTATAACAAGCATTGGTTTGCCAACCGCTCGACTTAACATTAGTGAACACTATTTTGATATCAAAAACATGTAGAACTAGTTTATCATACAAAGAAATGTTTCTACAAACATTTGAAGCACACACTATCTAACACTTGCCTTTGCCTCCTTCACAAGATTTCGTAGAACCACATCCAAAAGTGGCTGAGAAGCTTCCTCGTTTAGTATATGAACCATTATAGACAAAATATCATTCATCAAACTCTGCTGATGATGTTGCCTACAGGGGAAAAATGCAAAGCCATTATTGTTGATGTCATCATAGTTAAGCCCAAACTTTCAATACATTAAAACATAACAAATTGTTCTTAATCAATTCAGAGACACTATAATCTCAGATACTTAACTTGGTAAAACATAAAAGTAGAGCATGTTCTAGCCATCTAAGTTGCAGTCATTTATAACTTTTCTTTATTCCACGAAAGTGGATATCTAGTTGTAGAATGTAACAGGATAAGCGTTGATTCCTCCAGAATTAGCAATTACAGAGAGCCCAAAACATAAAAGAGTAGAATGGAAAGTCAAATACTAGGAACGAAGGATCGTTACCTCACAACAGAGAAGAAGACATTGAACATTTCGAGAACTAGATCATTGCAGTCAACATCCAACAAGATCACACAACATTTACATCGCGCAACAGTCTCTACTATTTTGGCCCTCCTCGAAAAGAGCGGGCTCTCCATATCAGCTAGCTCGACGAATGTGCTGATAATGAGTTTAAAAATGTTCTGAAACAAAATAGGAGTGTAAGCGTCTTTCAAATGATGAGTACACAGTGTAATCAAACATGGTCAAACACACACACATACCCTTAGATATTTGTCCGCAAAAGGGGGTTCGGGTGCCATAGCCCGAAACATTTCAGTTACACAGATGGCCACAAGAAGCCTGACGTCCTTATCCCTATGCTGAAGCAAGCCATGCACAATAGCTTCTCTCAGGGGCTCCAACTTCTTGCAAGCTTCAGCAGAAGAAGCCTGTTCTAACTGCGACAAAGCACTTGCAGCTTGCTGCAAATCGAAGCATACAAATTACAAAACAAGCAAAAACCGCAAAGATCAACTGAAATCACTACCCCGACGAAATGAACAAACTCAAAACACAAAAGTCCACATTAAACAAAAAACCACAATTCCATTTCAAAACTAAAATTATAAAAACGATTCGAACACGAAAAATTGCTTACTCGGAGAGATTTGACGATGAAGTCCTTGTTTGGGCGGGTTTGGCGGCGGAGGTGGGTGCCGATTTCGGAGACGAGTTGCAGCGCGGACTCGGCCATTGGGGCAGTGAATCGGAGAGAAACCCTAACTCAGCGGAGGACGGTTTTGGCAGTGGTGCAGCGGGGGACATTCGATCGACGGCGTAAACCGTGATTGTAGGCCTCGAGGGAGGACGAGAGCTTGACGAGTGTGACAAGAAAGTCAGTGGACTTCGGAGATTTGAGAGAGTGGGGAGGGCTAATTGCTGCGAGGCTCCCGCCTTTGGTGCGCGTTGACAGAACGCGCCATGTTGTGGGAGTGGTATGGGAATTTGGGCTGGGGATATTTACCAGCCCATAAAAAAGGTTAGCTTTTGGGGTTTGTACGTGGGATATAGGTCTGGTAATTCCTGACACGATCTAATAATCCTATACGACACGATACGAAATTAACATGTGTTTGGGTTGACACGATAACAAATCGGGTTATTATTGGGTAACCCGATAAGCACATGTTAAGATAACGGGTTGATTCGGGTATACAAGTGAGTAACACGATACCCGATAAGCAAAATATCAATTTTATAATTTTATAACCCTAAAAAATACTATAATAATTATATATATTAATTTAATAATTGTATACACCTAAAAACTATAATAATTATATATATATATATATATAAATTAAATTAATTTTAAAAATTAGTGACCATTGGATCGGCTTAAATATATATACCATTTAATGTTTCAAGTATAAATTCAAATCTACTTAGTGTGTGTGTGTGTGTATATATATATATATATACCATTGAACTTGATGAGATACGAATTCTACGAAACTAATTTCAACGATCCAACCGTCGAACTTGCTTGCATGTGATTCGAGATCGCACAAGCCAAAAATTGAAAAAAATAGACATTCAGAGATCAAGTAACGGGATAAAACTTTTCAATGGTTATAAACGAAAAATCACGATTTAACGGTTATTTTAACTTCGATTTTGATGATTTTTTACAACTACCTTCCTTGACCCTATATGAATACAATGAATGAATTCGATCTTCAATTAAAATATTTACACAAGTGGATAGCCTAAAATCTTATGTTATACTTAGTGAAAGTATAAATAAACTCCAAGTGTTAGTGAATCTATTATTTTGATGGGATACGCATTCTACGAAACTAATTTCAACGATCCAACCGTCAAACTTATTTGTATATGCTTCGAGATCGTATACGCTAAAAATCGCATAAAACAAACATTCAGAGATCAAGTAACGGGACAAAACTTTTCTACGGTTATAAACGAAAAATCACGATTTAACGGTTATTTTAACTTCCAATTTTGATGATTTTTTACAACTACCTTCCTTGACCCTATATGAATATAATGAATGAATTTGATCTTCAATTTAAAATATTTACACAAGTGGATAGCATAAAATCTTATGTTATACTTAATGAAAGTATAAATAAACTCTTAAGTGTTAGTGAATCTATTGTTTTGATGGGATACGCAATCTACGAAACTAATTTCAACGATCCAACCGTCAAACTTATTTGTATATGCTTCGAGATCGCATACACCAAAAATCGCATAAAGCAAACATTCAGAGGTCAAGTAACGGGACAAAACTTTTCTACAGTTATAAACGAAAAATCATGATTTAACGGTTATTTTAACTCCGATTTTGATGATTTTTTACAGCTACACTCCTTGACCCTATATGAATACAATGAATGAATTCGATCTTGAATTTAAAATATTTACACAAGTGGATACCACAAAATCTTATGTTAAACTTAATGAAAGTATAAATAAACTCCAAGTGTTAGTGAATCTATCATTTTGATGGGATACGCATTCTACAAAACTAATTTCAACGATCCAACCGTCAAAATTTTTTGTATATGCTTCGAGATCACATACGCCAAAAATCGTAAAAGACAAACATTCAGAGATCAAGTAACGGGATAAAACTTTTCGATGGTTATAAACGAAAAATCATGGTTTAACGGTTATTTTAACTCCGATTTTAATAATTTTTTACAGCTACCTTCCTTGACCCTATATGTATACAATGAATAAATTCGATCTTCAATTTAAAATATTTACACAAGTGGATACCACAAAATCCTATGTCATACTTAGTGAATCTATTGTTTTGATGAGATACACATTCTACGAAACTAATTTCAACGATCCAACCGTCAAACTTATTTGTATATATTTCGAGATCGCATCCAAAAATCGTAAAAAATAAACATTCAAAGATCAAGTAACGGGACAAAACTTTTCGATGGTTATCAACGAAAAATCAATATTTAACGGTTATTTTAACTCCGATTTTGATGATTTTTTACAGCTACACTCCTTGACCCTATATGAATACAATGAAAGAACTCGATCTTCAATTTAAAATATTTACACTAGTGGATAACATAAAATCTTATGTTATACTTAATTAAAGGCTTCACAACCTTGAAAACAAAAACTCTTTCATTTTGCATATCTTGCACATTTAATATTTTGTAATAGACTAATAGTGTATGAATATTTTTTTTATTAGGCTCTTATTTTCGAGTGTAGATGTAGTACTTAACCGACAAATGTATTTTAATGTTTTGAAGTAATATTTATGTGGCAATATGTGGCATGTGCAAATTTAAGAAAAAATTATATTTTTCTTAATGGGTCATAACGGGTCGGGTCACTTTACCTGACACTACACGACCCGTTAAGATAACTGGTGTTACACGAACACGACAGACACGACTCGTTTGCCAGGTCTAGTGGGATGAGAAGAAACGCAATGGGACGTTACGCGCCCGTCGCATATTTGGTGCGTCAAATTCTCTGGAACGTACTGTCCTGTGGAACGAATTTTTAAATTTCTGTTCCACTTTCCCCCCTGAAAAGAACTCGTTCCACCGCATGGAACAGAAAATTATAAAACTTTAAGACAAAAATGCCCATTGTTTTTTCAATATTTACATCATCAAAATCATAAAACAATCCCTAAAATTCTAGGGATAATTTGATATAGATCCAATTTTGTGAGCCATTACTAGAATTAGTCCACTGCATTGAAATAGGTCCAATAATTGATATTCCACGTAAACTTATTTATAATTTGTACCATATTTATCCCTTAGACTTATAAATTGTAGTAAATATTCAAAATTTCTTAATTATATGATTATTTGTGGTTTAACTAATCCCTTAATTGTAGGATTAGTTAATAGCAATAAAATCTTAACCCCTAGTCCGTTTCATCCCTCTTTTTTTCCCTTCTTCTAAACAATTCCCTTTGTTAGATCATGGAATCAATCCTCCTCTTTTTTCTCTCATCTTTCATGGGTGATATTTTGTGTTCCTCCCTCCAAATTCCTTCATGATAGTTTCAGTTTTTACATAGCTTTCACAATTTTTTTACATATTCGTTCGGCAATACATTATCAATTGCAAGCAATAATACAGTATCATGCATTTATATTTGCTCTATTATATTTTTGTGCGTATCATAAAGGTAAACTGAAACTTAGTATTTGTTCCTTTTTTTTTTGTTTAGTATTTGTTCCTTTAGTAGAGGTATATTATATCAGATTTCTATTCTAATGTTCTGCCATGGAGGTTCAACACTTTTCTTCCTATACAATAGGTAGTTTATTTTGTTTTGCAGGTAGATTACATTTGTTTTGTTGGTATAAAGTATTTTTCTTCCTATACAATAGGTAGTTACTAGATTATATCGGTTTTGTAGTAAACATCATTAGGTGGTTACTAGATAATATTTTAGTTTGAGTATTTAAATATTCAAAATTAAAAACTGAATAAATGATACAAAAATTAAAGAATTTAAATATTTATATCTAAAAGGGCAAAATTGGTATAAAAATATGCAATTGGATAACTGGACTTAGTTAAAAAACTACTTATATTTTTGGACCTAGATCGAAAACCCCCAAAATTCTATCATCTTCTTTCCATCTTCTCTGCCGATGCCTCTTTTTCTCCTAGTCTCCCGCAACCTTCCTTTCCCACAGCCTCGTCATCTCCCATAGCCTATCTTTTCTCTATGCATCTCTAGGTACTAAGTTCTATCTTGCTCTCTGTAGATCTTTGATTTTGCTTTTCTTTTTCCTAACTTATCAGTTTTATTATACTATGAAGTTTAATTGCAAGTGTAGAGAGAGATTACCATATCCAAATGGAGTTCCACTCTCAACATGTATGATCTTAAAGCTTCTGAATGTTTCTTAAAGTACTCTTTCTCTGTGTGACTAAGCTTCTCTTCAGTTCCTTCTGGAATTTCATAGCCCACCTTCCATATGAGATTTTGTAACATTTCTGCTCGGCTGTGCCTAAATGGTTATAAGAATCATGTACAACAAAAGCAGATTTCTGGGAAAATAGGATGATTCTGATAAAATAAGTTAGTACTTTTGTTGTTAGTTTTGTGGAGTGTTTAATTTGTTGTTAGGTTTTAATTACTCTTTTTGGGTAATGGCTTTGGCGCTTGGAGTTGAGATCTTTTCTCTAATTAGTTTCCGTTTTGTTTTTTTAGTTCAAAATTAGTTGAATCACAAAGGCGCCTATAGTGTGCTGTTGCACTGTTTCCTTTGAAGCCTATTGGGATGGTTGTAGAGTATTTAGGTGCAGCTAATTTAGGGAGTGATATTGAGAAGGGTTTTGCTAGATCAAAATTAATCTTTTGTAGTTCGAACACGTCAAGCGAGATTCTTTAAAAGACATTTATGCTATTTGTCTTAGGTGTAATATATACTAATCTTGTTGTGTTGTGCAACTCATATTTTTGGTTTGGGTAAATTACATATTACTACCTTAACTATGGGTAGCATTACAATCTCATACCTCATATTTTAAACGTTGTAATATCATACCTCAACTTATGAATTCATTGCAATGTCAGACTTCTGTTAAATTTTTTGTCAATTTGACAGTTAAATAATGACATGGCAGATGTGGAGCCCACTTTCCTGCCAAAATAGATTAAAAATTAATTTAATATTAATACATTAATAATTTTTTAATCTGAACCATAATTAAACAAAAAACTCTCTTCTTTTCTCTCTCTACTCGTTTTTCTTCTCCCTAGAGCGAAGAGTGGCTCCGACAACAACAACACCAACCATCAATGGTGCTCCAACAGTGACTAGATCATCACCACAACTCTCCAACCCTTCTTCCCTCTAAAGGCCGACTTTACACAAATCCCAGTTGATCAAAATCTCTTCTTCTCCATTTCAAAACCCTTAACCCCATCATCCCTGAATCTCTGAAACTTTGAACCAAATAAATGGATCTCTCCAAACCCACCTCAAAACTCTAGCAAACCCCCAATGCGCCGCCGTTTAACGCCACCCTAGTAATATCTTTGTTTATCTGCCTTTTGAGTGAAAGAAAACCCATTTGATTAGGGAATCAAAAAACCCACGCGGGGAAGAACAATTGGACTTGCAGGCTTGGATTCAAGCGCGCTTGAAGGTGTGGTCGGAGAAGATGATGTCTGGGCCCACCATCACTCATCAGAGAGTTGGAGATTGGAAAAGGAACTTTTTGGGAGCTTGCGGCTTTGATGTTTTGGACGGAATTGCCAACAACATCCGTTGGAAAAGGTTTCGTTTCCGCTGGAAACTCAGGAAGCAACCTCATAATTAGGGGTGGGGGTGAGGGTGTTGGGCGCAGGACGATCGAAATATGGGTAAATTTTTATTTTCATTTTTTTTATATTTAAGTTATATAGGGCTAAAATCGAAGTTGGAGAAGATAAACTCCTCTGACAACCTCTTCCTCTTGCTTCAGTTGCGGTGGGGATTCATCGGGGGTGCAATGGTGGTTCAGGGTGATCGCGTGGAGAGAGAAAAAAGTGAGGGGAAGGAAGAGGATGAGTGGGGTGAGGCAGAGACTCATGAATGTGGGTTTCTTTTTTCTAATTTTTTTTTTAAAATAATATTTTGAATGAATTGAAATAATTTTAATAGTTAAATATTTTATTAGTTGACAATGTGGCACAAGTTGATTGCCCTGTCAGCAAAATATGGCTCATGCACTTGCCAAGTCATCACCTAACGGTCAATTTAACGAATGAATTAACAGAGGTCTGACATTGCAATAAATTCATAAGTTGAGGTATGATATTGCAATGTTTAAAACATAATGTATGAGATTGTGGTGCGACCCATAATTGAGCTAGTTTTATTTAATTTACCCTTCTTGTTTTATGATTCTTGTAACTTGGACATTTGATGGCTTGACATATTGTGCAATATATATATATCTTACAATAGTTTGATGGCTTTGCATACATATATCTTTACACTTCTTCGAAAGTTTAAAGGGCCCTCTAAGCTAACACTGATATGGATGGAAGTTTTTGTTTTCTAGTTATTCTTTGCTAGCTAGTAGAAACTCTATACTAGACCTTCAAAACTCAATTCACTGGAACTATGGCCTACCTGTTTGTTTTAGTATGTCATTGGAATGACGATGGGAAGAAAATAACAAAAACAAATAGAGAAATGGATTATTATTAGCTTTTTCAGGTGACAATCAATTTAAATTTACCGACTCAACTCAACAGTTATGTATCGTTGTAGTTTTATGCTTCTATGCTCAAAACTTAGATTTCTTTATGCATCATTCGATTATGGCACCATAATATTGCAACCACTTCAATAAGATACCAGTTATAGACATATTTAAATCACTTGTGGAAACTTTTGCTTAGTTTGAAATTTTGCCTCCATGTTTAACAAGTTTACTAAAATCTCACTTTGAATTTCATCACATCCTTTATATAATCTCCAGTGTTTACTGTTATTATAGTATTGAAAAATAAATTTGTGGTTGTTTCAGTTGTTTTGCTAATATAAACTACGATGGTTAACCAAATTAAGAATTGGGATGGTTAACCAAATTAAGAACTGGGATTAGGACATGATCCACTTTGTTTTACCATTTAATCATACCTTTAAATTGAATCCAGCATGTTTTGATGCCCCACTCATTCATGTATTGTTTTTTTGCATGTGAAGGCACGAATAAATATGAGACTTACTTCTTTGTTCTTTTGAACGTTTGGATAATAATGACACAAGTCTATATTATGAATGCACAATTGTTGAAGAATAGACAACAACGAAGGAGACAAATGGAAAAAGCTAGTTTAGATCAGATGACATTTGTTAGACTTAATGTTAGGTGATAGGAGATAAATTGTATCACACGTTTGAGTGATACTAACTGTTTGTGGGAGCTGCGAATGGATAAGAATGCATTTGCAATTTTATGTGATTTACTAAAAACTCGTGGTGGATTGGTAGATGATGGTCATGTTACAATAAAGAAGCAAGTAGCTACTTTTGTTAACATATTAGCCCTCCACAATAAAAATAGGTCAAATCAAGTTAGATTCATTAGGTCTGGTGAAACTATTAGTCGGTATGTTCACAGTATTGCGTGAGTTGCTCAGTTTGCAAGACATGTTGCTTGCAAAACAAACCCCTATCCCAGAGGATTGCACAAAATTGAGATGGAGATGCTTTAAGGTAAGCATTGTAGTAAAATCATTAATAACATAATTATTTATAGTTGCTAATTAATATAAGTTTTTCTTTTGTCTACGGTTGCTTACGAGCGCTAGATGGAACATACATAGGGGTCATTGTGCCTGTGGTCGATAGACCAAGATATCGAACAAGAAATGGCCATATAGCAACTAATGTGTTTGGCGTATGCACACATGATCTCAAATTCGTATATATATCGTCTGGTTGTGAGGGATCAACTACTGATTTGAGAGTTCTTGGTGACGTTGTTACTAGAGTTAATGGCGTCAAGGTCCCAACTAGTAATATAGACAAGTACTCAGTATTATTGGTTGATTCCAGATATACGAATGGTGAGGGTTTTCTGGCACCGTATAGAGATACTATATACCATTTGCAAGAGTGGGAAGACAATTCACATGCACCTAGGAATCATGAAGAGTATTTTAATATGAAAGACTCACATGCTAGGAATGTCATTAAGAGATGTTTTGGCCTCCTCAAAAGACGTTGGGCTATCTTGCGAAGTCTTTCCTACTATCCAATCAAGATTCAGGGACGAAGGATCATAGCATGGAGTTTACTTCATCATTATATCAAAGTATTAGCCTACATTGAAACCGTTGAGTCAAGCTAAATGTGGACTCAATGGAGGGATGATCTTGCAAGAGAAATATATGATGAGTGGAGAGGAATAAGGGCTTGAAAATTGGTTAAGATGGTAGTTGTTGTAATTGTTTTTTATTGTTTGATGACAGTTTGCTAAGATGATTGTTGTAATTGTTTTTGATTGTTTGAAGACTGCTGAGATTTTTGTTATTGTTTTTATTGGCTGGAATGTGTTGCTTCAAAACCTTTGATTGAGCAATCGAAATTATGATTACCATGTGGCTGGAATGTGTTGTTTGAAAACCTTTGAATGTCTTGTTCATGTAACTACGTTAACAAATTAGTGGCTGCTTATCTACTACTTAAATTAGTGGTTGCTTATATACTACTTAAGTTGCATTTTTCATTTTAGATTGACTCTTTGGAACAAAATCAACTTTATTTCCAAAGTGACTCGGTACTGCAGATTTTTTTTCTTCAGAAAAACGACAAGATCCCTGTTTTAGACCAATTTTCCTATACTTCTCGAACTCGAAAACCTATGAATTTTTGACACAAGTTAGTTTTATATGTCTACTTTTATTCTAAAAAATTTCACACTTTTTAGGTAGACGAGCTATTTTAGGTAAATTTTACGGTGCAGGTCGTTTCTGCAATTTGTATTAATTGCAGCGTGTTTGCTCCGTTAACAATATGCTTCTTTGTGTTACCTATGTAATATATGGCTTTTTTGATAGATTATATGGCCACCTCACCTAATTAGATTGACCATGAGGAGGATATAATGCTTACCATCCTCTAGGAGATGGTTGCTAATGCTGTTAGGTGTGAGACTGACAGTTTTAAGGCTAGTACTTTTGTAACAGTTACCTTTAAGATGAAGGAAAAGATTCCTGGCATTAATATAGAGTCGAAGCATATACAAAACAAACAGAAGCGTCTAAAAGAAAAGTATTCATCTGCATATGACATGATGAACACCTCTGGATTTGATTGGGATGACGAGAAAAAATGTGTTGTTATGAATAGTGATGAAGTACTATAGTTGTGGGTGAAGGTAAATTTTGTTTCTTATTATTTCTCAATTAGTTGCTTTGAAAGTCTTAACCTTGATTTCTTTGGGTTCTTATTGTAAAAATATCCCAATGCATCTTGCAAACCAAATAAGCCATTTCCGTTGTATCCACACTTGTGTACAATGTTTGGGAGAGACCGAGCCACGGGTAGTATAGCTGAATTAGCAGCAGATGCAATCGAAAACATGGGGTTGGAAAATGAGGATTATGAGACCTCCGAGATGCCTCCAACTTCACATTCCCCATCTCTTTCTGTTGCTGCATCTAGTGCATCTCAACCTAATAGGAAGAGTAATAGGAATATGAATGATGCTGATGTAAATCTTGCAGTTGTTATGAGTGCAGGTTGGGATAAAGTAGTTACTGAAATGAAAAGGTTAGGTGAAGGCTTTACTTTCGGAGAAGCAAAATCCAGGTTACCTTATGAGCTTCAGGCCATGGGTCTCCCATACGATTAGGTGCTAAGAATTTCAATGAAGTTAGTGAAGGATACTGATCTGATGCGTATTTGGTGTACCTTGGATGACTCACACAAGCCAGATTTTATTAAGGTGTTTATGGATGACCTCTGAGCATTTGGGGGTTTAGTATGATGAACTATATAAACATCTAGTGCTTTCATTATTGCTTGAGCAAGACATTTTTTTTTAAGTCAGGACGAATGTTTAATTTTTGATATTTCATATTCAAGTTATGGATATTTCATGTTTATTGCTTGAGCAAGACATTATTATTAAACTTATCTATTTTTCAACATTGCATGGCAACCATGACCATAGACATCCAATCCTCTCACAGCTCAACTTAAACTATACATATTGTTTGAATGTTATAAAATATATATTATCTATATACTAAAACCCAAACTTGGCATTACTGTTCATTAACAGTAAAATGGCGAAAATGCCCTCAAATTTTTCGTCCTCTTCGTTTTACTGGCGAGTTTCTATAGTATTATGATGATTTTGCCCCTTTTGGTTCTACATGTCTATCATCGCTAGTTGCTTTGGCTTTGGTTGTTCTAGATCACTTGCTCTTGGAAGAATGTTGAACAATTGCTTCAAGTTTTGAGCTTGAAACAATGTGTGTAAATTCTTTACCTCAAGGTTTATGTGACTTACGGCAAAGGTTGATGTCGATGTGGTGTTTTGTTGATTCAAGGGTCTTGGCGACTTGATCTTGAATCGAATGTCGTTACAAGTTTTGAGCTTGCAACAAAGTCTTGAAGGAATCGGCACAAGTGCTTGTTGATTATTCAAGTGAATGCTTCGGCTTTGGTTATACGTTATTCGAAGAGATCTTCGGTAGCGTATTATTCTTCAAAGATTTGGTGCTGAGGTTCCTCTGGATGTAAAAAATTATCCATCTTTTGCTTGTCTTGGAACTTTGTATTCATAGGCTCCCAAAGCCATGCCTTTGGATGGATTTGACTTTGATTTGTGTCTTGATTCGTCCATGAGAGAATCTAGACATGTTTTGTGTCTTGTTTTAGCCATTTCTCTAATTCTTGCCGAATTCTTGCTTATCTTGTGAGCAATCTTCAATTCTTGCCAATTTTATGAAGATGCTTTAGCTTTCTTTCCGGTTTAGGGAGTAATTTGGATCCCTTTGCCTATTTCAAGAGAGATTTAGCCCCTCTTCCCGATTTTTAGGAAGACTTTGTACTTTCTTTGCCGATTTGTGCCACATTTCATTAATGACTTGTCTATTTGTGATTAGTCATATGCCACGTGGAGCTTGGTGATGCATCATTTGTATGCAACGAAATTTACATG
Organism: Cotoneaster glaucophyllus; assembly: GCA_036320875.1. NCBI lineage: Eukaryota > Viridiplantae > Streptophyta > Magnoliopsida > Rosales > Rosaceae > Cotoneaster > Cotoneaster glaucophyllus. The sequence continues at coordinate 36,214,482 of CM070073.1, forward strand.
TCTACATAATTATCAAAGACAATCATGTAGGAGAAAAGATCGTAATTTTGTAAAACATGTGGGGCTTGTCATTTGAAAATTTCATTAAATGAGCGCTCATTACTATGCTTTGAAAAAGAAAAAAAAAGTACTTTTTGGTAGACTCTGCTTCTACTTTTCTATGCTTTTCTACTGTCATTGTCAGTTTTTTTTTTATTATTTTTTTACCAAACTTTTTAATAAGTTGTTTTTTTTAAAAGCACCACAATCACAAACCAACCCTAAAATCTTCTATTAGGTTAACTTTCAAAGCCACTTGAAAACAACAAAATAATAAAACAATAAAACACGGAAGGATTATGTAATACCCTGATTATTTTTAATATGTGATTTAGTTATGAAATTCAAATTAATTGAGGAATTATGAAATTTAAATGGGGAAATGTGTAACCTCATTCCTGGACATTATTATTATATTACGTATTTTGTAGTCGTATTTGGAATTATGAAGTATTTATATTTACGGCGTATATTTGTTCGATAAGTAAAAAGATGAAAATGGCCCTAGTTGGCTAAACATAATTATATGAGGACGTATTTTATCCTTATATGTTTTACCATATTTCTTGGAATATTTGGATAGAGCTCGATCTCACGACGTGTAGGCGAAAACCGTTCGCCAAACAGAGTTACAATGAATAAGATATAAATGAGCAAATGTAAGGGCGAAATGGTCATTTAACCATTAATCTAGAAGGCTCCAGCTTAGCTGGAGAAGCCATCTGGGGCGCCATATGTGTGGCTGTGATGGAGAGAGAAGAGGAAAAATGAGTGAAATGAGAGAGTGGGTTGGCCAATTAGGAAAAAGGAAAGGATAGGGAAGGGAAGCCACTTGGAAACAACTTCACGACACTCCCTCTTCCATTTCCACCCCAAATTTCACTTGATTTAACCCCCAGATTTGCGAAGAACCAAACTCGTCGGTTTCGTGGGTGTACGGCGGAGATTTGCCAATTCTACAAGTACCACCATCAACCACCACCCTTATTCAACTCCTCTTGAGGCCAGGAATAAAGCCCAAACAAGTTTGGAGGCGGTGGAGCTGCATAATTGACGAATTGGAGAGCACCCACTTTAGGGGTTTCGACCAATCGAGGGAAATTACAGGTGTTTCCAGGCCGAATTGGACTTTGGCCCAGGTGTGAAAATTCTCCCCCTTGTTGAGTTCCACAATCCTGTGAAATTTGGTAATTTTTGGAGTTAGTCGGAAAATTAGGTTCCCGTTCGTCGGAAATCACCGCATGCGGCAACACGTGTCCAATGGGCTGACTTTACATTTTCAAGTTAAATTCGATATTCTGAATTCATATTTGATATTCATTTAATGTGATTCGATTGTCTGAATCTAGTATTGTAAACGTTCGCCACTTGAATATTTAAGGGATGAGCAGTTTAAATACGACAGTGAACTACAAATAGCTTGATCCCATTTGAAGGTACGTAGACAATCTAATCAGGAGGTTAGATGTAGCTATAAAATAACTGAAATAAATTTATTGAAAAATTGTCAAGTAAAGAAATTTATTATGTTTAATAGTGTAAAGATTAACCATGACTTTATTTTTGACCTACTACTGCGGTTAGCTTCCGAAATAATTTTTGGGTTGTTACAGATTAATAAAAGTTTGTCTATACCTACAATACCCCTTTTATTTTTGTAATTGACTTCATCTACCCTTATTTTTTTTATACACTATTATATATACAAAAAAAAACCTTAGCCTAATCGGTGAACTTTTGCACAGCCTCAAATCTCCGTATCTCATTAAACTCTTTGAAGGTACGAACTCAATTTTGGATTTTATGGCTTTCTTACTAAACAATTCATTTTTCTTGTTGGTATGCTATATTTTCCCTTTAGTGATGATGTTTATTCTATAAAATAACTCACGGGTTTGCAGTAATCTTTTCCAATATTGTTGCTTGTATTTCTGGGTATTCTAGCAATATGTAATAATAGTTCGATAAAAACATAACAGAGCAACAACCATGTCATTTCATGCCTATTTTTATCATTATAAAAAACTACAGCAGTTTTACATTAATATTTACAAAAAGCTTTTATACTGTTTTTCATACTAACAGCAGTTTTAAAAATACAGTTTACCAAACGTTCGCTTTATTTTACAGTTGATTATTCTTAAAGCATAACAACAGTAATTTTTTTAAGGGAGCAAATGTGTGGCAATGGTTCATTACCCTTACTATTCACTATGAACACTAATTGTCTTTGTGCAAGTCCACTTGTTTGAGAAGAGGATAGGCAAGGGTAAGGGTTATTATTATTCTCAAGTATGTTTTTTATTGTTTTATGCCTTGTAAGTAGACCTGTAAACATGTCGGTCTTATTGAGTTTGGATCGATTTTAATCCTAGCCGTTATATTAACGGGTCATCCGAGCTCAACCCCTTAAGCTAATAGGTCACTCAAACTCAACCTGTTAAGTTAATAGGTCACCCGTTACCACCTGTTTCACCCGTTTCAACCATCATCCAACATAATCTATATTATTATCATCATCACAGTGGTGGCCATGTTCAGAAACATCCCCTATATCTTTCTCCCTTGTTCAACTGGTTCTTGCATATCTTTCCCACCCTATATTATTATCATCAACACAAACTTCGAGAAGCTGCAAAACTGCATCGCTCTCCGCCTTCAAATCCCCCATATCTTTCTGAAAATACAAATCCACAATGCAATTCCGACTTTCTGTCACGAAAGGCTTGCCATTTTGACGGAAATCCTAAGCTTTCCGACGTAACCCCCGTACTCAAACAAATCATGGAGCTTTTTGGCCGTGAGTTTTCAGCACAACACCGGCATTGCCACTGGCTCCCAAATGCTTCACGAGCTTCGATTCGTTTGACCATGCAGATGAATTTCTAGCAGGCACTATCCAGACTCCACCATCTTCTCCCTCGTGAAGAAGCCAGGTCTACTTGTAAGTGTGTACTTAGTAAGTTTGTTCTTCAACAACAAAATTCCCTATTTAACTCCGATAATTTTATTTTAAATACAAAGGAAAGTAAAGCACTACAACCAAACACAACTAATTAAAAATAAAGGGCAAATGAAGAAGATGGTTGAATTGTGTAAGTTTCTTAAGTGTGTTGTTAGAAAACATTTGTATTATTTTAGAATTTTTTTGTTGTTTTTTTGGTATTTTCAATCTTTTTTAACGTTGGAAATCCAACAGTCTGCAAGGTCGTTGGGCTATCACGTGGATAGGCCCACTATTGTAATTGGGCAGCTGGAATGGCACAACCCAAGGCAATTCTTGCAAGGGCAGCTGAGAAGGCACAAGCCCTTGGCCCAATTTCCATTTTTTACCCTCTGCTGGACCTGCTGCTGGATATGCACTAAACCTACCCACATTTTGAGTTATATGGGGTTCTTTAGAGCAACCCGTTTTAGGATGGCAAAGGCAAGGCAAGGGCAATAAAATTGCATTTACTATTCACTCCGAGCAGTAATTATCTATGTGTAAGTTCACCTATTTAGAAGGAGAAAGGGTAAGGGCGATTACTATTCACAAATATATTTTGGTCTTATCCTCCACATGTCATTATTGTCATATATTTTAGATGAGATTTTCAACCACTTTCATCGTGCCACGTGTCATTATCCATTAGTAATATCCGCTTAGATTTTTGTTAAGATTCTTAACCATTCATGTAGTGCAACATGTCCTTATCCAATCTTATTACTTCCTCATTTTTCTCCATAAAATCTCTTCAAACCACCAGATCTTCGCAACATCAAGCCTCCTCCATCCTCCCTACTCATCTCAATTTATAGATTTCTACAAAAGAAAGTTCTTTCAACAATGGATAACTTAAGGATGTTGCAAGAGACAGAAGAGCGAGAAAACGAGTGAGAAGATGAACAATGAAGAAGGAGGTGTGCCTAACACCCAAGGCGTAGAGAAACATCAACTCTTCAACTGGTGCAAGTAATCACAACAATTGATCAACACAACGAAGAAGCAGGTGGCTCAAGCACCAGTCGTGAGCTTAACCTCAACTAACGTAGAAGAACTTGAGGTGAGGATCTATTGCAAGATTAGTTTATTGCAAATTGTTTGAACTAGGCATATTATTTTCTTAAAAGATTTAGGATATGACCATGGTTATTCAACAAAATCATGGTTGCTATTTGCAACCATGATAATTACTTTGTTTAAGAGAAGGATGTTGCACATGCTTTAGGTCTTCATCCTGAGCAAAAAATTGTTAACACAACAAAAATCATGCCTGCCTTGTCGATGGTTGCTTAAGGGGCATATGCAGACATGATTGGTGAGATAACCAGGAAAGGGAAGCCACTGTTCTTGAGGCCCTTGATAGGTTCTGGCGCAATTGAATATCTATACACTGCGAAGTTCCTTTGTTGACCCACACCAGCGGATCTCAGAAGGCTTCTTAATAAAGCCAAGGGTCGAGGTTTTCCTGACATGATTAGAAGTATTGACTACATGCATTGACAGTGGAAAAATTAGCCCAAGTTCATGGTAAGGAGATTACGGAAATCAAAAAAGGTAAAAAGAGTATCATTTTAGAGGCGGTGACATCATTTGATACATGGATTTGGCATGATGACAAAAATGTTTTTGGTCATCACTTGTTTTCAATGACACATTGAGAGGAAGGTTGCCTCAAATCACGTAAGAAATCAACGGTATATTGTACTCGGAGGAGTTGGGAAAATGTTGCCATTTTTAGATTAACCGAAATCAACCCAATTAAGTCCAAATTTTAATGCTCGCAAGTGTACGAATCGTAAAGTAGTATAGTAGGCAAGCACAAGATCGTTCCAACTAAGATTGAAATAATTTTAATTATCTAACTTAATTTAAGTTTCACTAGAATTGAAATGGAAAAAATTAATGATTTGAGAAAGAACTTTGAAATTGTAAACGTAAACAAAAATCAAATGAGCTTAAATAAATGACAAGAACAACAAAGAAATCAAATTATAAATCAATTGCGAAAGACACTAGAGCATCCGATTCACCATAACCAATCCAACTCAATTCCTACAATTAATTATTAATGAGTAATCATCCAAATTGACGGTCTAATTCCTCTAATTCATATAGTATCCATGGCATCTCGATTACTATGTATACTCATATGTGCTAACAATCTATGGCATCTAGATTACTAAACACACACGAGTTCATTAACAATTTGAGAACTATTTAAGAGACCGCATGAAACCCAGTGTATGGCATCTACATCAAGGAATTCATGGTACCATTTGCAAGACGCTAAAATCGAATTAACAACATGACATCTGTGTTAACTCGCATCACATACACTTAACTCGCATAACATTCACTAAACTGAGAAATTAAGAATTCATAGTTAGGCTACATCGTAGCCCTAGCGAAAAGAAATTAGTTCCGGAACATAATCAGAAATTGGTACCGAATCCATAAGAAATAAGAAGAAAATTTAGTTTAGAAAAGCATGAAAATCTCTTGCTTTGCCGCACTACTCTTCTTTTTCTTGTTCAGCCTTCCCTTTTTCCTTGAATTATCTGATTGCTTCTCTGTGTACTCCCTTTCTTGAATCCTCATTAATGTTTAGCCCCATTACTGATACCTTAATACCAAAACAAAACTCCCAGCCGTTCTTTTTGTTTCTTTGTCTTTCCTCTTCTTCTTCCTTCTTTCCTTCTCCGTAACCGACGAATACTGAACATCGATTTATTGCTGACAGTAAAGGAAGAGATGACAATTAAATTCCTTGATGGCCACTTTGTGCATTTACACACCTCCGTTTATTTCTCAATGAAGAAATACATAATCTCGTGCCTTTTACTTGCAGTTGATTGCTCCTTAGAAATTAATAAGATAGCCGTAGTTTTCCTTTTTTTTCCTCTTCTATGCAGATGAAACGATAAGAGCAACCTTTCGTGAGCTTTGTGGCAAATGTTCTTCTATATTTCTCATCCTGCATTGAAATCAATTAGCACATGGTGGTCTTGGCTTTTAATATTTCAAATGCACAAATGGTTAAATAGTTAGAGCACTACATAAATGGCCATTTAAAATAGGGAGTTTTAACGAAAAGCCCGCGGTACTGTTCACTTTAATGAAAAACCACATTTTTACACTAAAAAGTCAAACATGTTACTATTCACTTTACCCTTTATTTTGTCCTTATCGTTAAAACTCAAAGTTTTCAAGCCATTTTCGTTAGTTTTCCTTTTAAAATAAGTACCAGACTCACTTGACTAGCTTTAAAGATCAAAGAGTTATGATATATTTGTCCATCATGTTATTTTAGCCATAAAAGTACAAATGACATGTAATTCCTTATATTTAAATCCAATATATCACAAGTAAATGTAATTTTTGGGATAAAATAAGAAGAAAACTAATGAAAAGGGCTTAAAAAGTTTTAGTTTTAATAAAAAAACTATGTTATAAGTTTTGTTTAATTATTAGTACAAAACCCATATTAAAGCAGTCCAACTAAAAGTGGCCCAACTGTAATAAATTATGTTTTGTCGCTTTTATCCCTAACTTTTTAGGTTCAGATTTAAATTTCTTCATTTCGATTTTCTTGTTAAGCTGTTTTTTGCCGGGGCTAGTTGAAGGCTTTGAGAACCAGAATTTCGAATTCTTATCAATTTGAACGTGATAGTCGTTTCAACATTTGAAGTTTTGATCAAATTGAATGTGAGCGTTGCTTTTATCGTCCGTCATTATTCGTACTGTATTCGAGGTAATTTTTTTTTCCAGATTTTCGTCTTTAATGGAGTTCATCGTCTTTGATGGAGATCATCGTTGTTTTCCGTCATATTCATAGCGTATTCCAGTTACTGTTTTTGAATTTTTCTTTGTCAGTGAATTTTATCGTTTTTTTTTTGCAGAAAATCAATTTCAGATGCATGTTATTCAATTTGTGTTTCTTTATTAAATTTGAGAACTGCATGTTATTTCAATTTCGTATTTATTTAGTTGATAATTGTATATGAGTTGCAGAAGGTTTTTTCTCGTTTCGAAAATACAGCATTAGCTTTTGGTTTTCCATAAACAGTTTTAGGTTTGTTCAGTTGCTCCAGAAACAGTGTTATGTTTTTGTTTCGGTTTTCCAGAAACAGTTTCATGTTTTGGTCCTTTTTTCCATAAACAGTTTTAGTTTTTGTTCACTTTTTCCAGCGACAGTGTTATTTTTCCAGCGTCAGTGTTAGTTTTTTGCAGAGATAGTGTTATGTTTTTCCAGCGATAGTGTTAGTTTATGTTTTGGTTCTTTTTCCATAAACAGTTTTAGTTTTTCCATAAACAGTGTTATTTTTTCCAGAGACAGTGTTAGTTTTTCCAGAGACATTGTTAGTTTTTCCAGCGACAATGTTATTTTTCCAGCGACAATGTTAGTTTTTTTGCAGAGACAATGTTATGTTTTTCCAGCGACAGTGTTAGTTTATGTTTTGGTTCTTTTCCCATAAACAGTTTTAGTTTTTGTTCAGTTGTTCCAGACACAGTATTGTCTTTTGGTTCCTGTTTTACAGACACAATGTTATCTTTTAGTTCTTTTTTTCCATAAACAGTTTTAGTTTTTGCTCAGTTGTTCCTTAATCAATGTTATTTTGTTGTTCATTTTCAGATACAGTGTTAATGTTCTATATGTTTATTTAATATTTGTGTATTGACTTATTGTTTTGTTTTGTTTTGTTTTGTTTTGTGTTGTGTTGTGTTGTATAGTTATGGAGAATGGTAAACTAGCTCAGTTTACTTATGGTGGTTTATCAGTGATTAGTTCTATTTCATCAACGTGTACATTCGATCAGATTTGTGTTGATCTTTGCTCTAGGTTTAAAGGTTTGAGACTAGGTTGTTTTGAGTTGAGATATTCTTTGAGCGAAGGTTCTACTTGTATATTGGATTGTGATGCTGATGTTAAGAACATGTATTTAGTTCTTGGAGTTGTTGTAAAACTCTGGTAGAAATATTGGTTTTAGATAAATGCACAGGTGATCTAGTTGAGTTACCTACAGATAGTGTATCTTCTTTGCGCTATACATCAGATTGTACCGCACTTGTTAGTGAATATTATCATCTAGGGAAGTATGGTTCTCATGGTATTCATAGCTACATGACTTCTGAATGGGAAAACTATATTGAATCCGTGGGTCAAGTTTTTAAAGGAGGTTGTGCTGATTTTCGTGATAAGTTGAATAAGTTCTCTGTTGAGTGTGGATTTGAGTTGAAATATTTGAAGAACGATAAAAGTCGGATTAGTGCTGAGTGTTCGAGGAAAGAATCCAACGGTTGTCTTTGGCGTGTATATGCATCAAAGTGTTCGATTAATGATTTTTTTGTTATTCGGAAATTGCACAATGTGCATACATGTAAAAGAATGATCCGAAAGAAGAAAAACAAAGTTGTTGGTCGGAAGTTTGTTGCTTCTATCATTAAGGACAAGGTTCAGTCAAATCCACTTATCAAACCGAAGGAAATCATTTCAAACCTGAAGCAGTTTTATGGACTAGACATTGATTATTCTACTGCATACTTCGGTAAAGAGAAGGCTGTTTCTGAGCTAAACATCAACATTGTTGATTCTTACAAGTTGTTGCTTTGGTATATAGAATCTAACATTGCAAGCAATCCCGGGTCTGTGTTTGAGCTTGAAGTTGTACCAGAGTCCAACAGGTTTCTTCGATTGTTCGTCGCTTATGATGCATGGATCAAAGGATTCATGTTTTTTCGCCCAATGTTATTCATTGATGGCACATTCATCAAGAGCAAATACAAGGGCACACTTTTATCTTGTTGTGCAAAAAATGGCAATGATGGTGAGTTAATAGTCTGATTTTATATTTGATGTTATTTGTTCAGTTTTTGTATACGAGTTGCAAAAGATTTATTATCGTTATGAAGATACAGTGTTAGCTTGTGGTTCAGTTTTTCCAGATACAGTTTTTTTTTTCCATAAACAGTTGTAGTTTTGTTCACTTTTCCAGAAACAGTGTTTACTTTCCAGCGACAGTATTACACCTTATGGTATATTATTCCTTTTCTGTTTTTTGCAAAGATCTTCGAGGTTGCTTATGCTATTGTTGATTCAGAAACAATAGAAAATTGGAGATGGTTTTTGTCAATTTTATCTCGTATATTGAGGTGTCAAGAGAGGGTGATCACATTTATGTCGGATAAACATGATGGAATTTTAAAGTGCATTCCTGAATTTTTCCCTGAATCTCCACATTCATATTGTCTTGTTCATTTAAAACAGAATGTTAGTAGCTTATTTCCAAAGGGTGTTGGTGAGGGACTAAAGAAGAAGATGATGAATCTTTTAGCAAACTGTGCTTATGCATGCATTACATCAGATTTTGATGATTGCATTGCAGAATTTATGGATAATGGGAGAGGGCATGTGAAGAATTTTATAGCTGATTTGCCTAAAGAGAACTATGTTATTGCTCACTTTCCGGGTAAGAGATGGGGATCAATGAGTAATGCACTTTCTGAGTCTTTTAATGACATGGTGTCGAATAGTCGTTGTATGCTGCTTATGGATCTTCTTGAAGACATTAGAGTTTGGCTGATGGTTAGCATGGCTGAGAAGAAATTATTCGGTCAGAATATTCATACAATTTTGCGTCCAAAGAAAGAAAATGAGCTGAACTTGCTGTTAAAAGAGGGCATGCATTGGCGGATTAGTCGTTCTGACATGGATATTTTTGAAGTTAGGACGGAGTGGAATCATTTTGTTGTTTGTTTGGATGATAGGACATGCTTTTGTGTTCAATGGCAGCACAATTGTTTCCCATGTTCTCATGCATTGCAGGTGTTGCAGCATGATAATCGTGATGTATTTGAATATGTTGAAGATTACTGGAAGGCATCTTTTTATTGGGAAACTTATTAGTTTGTTATGAATCCAGTTTCAGATTTGGATAAGCCTAATGTTAATAATTTTACGAATGGTGTGCTTCATCTTTTCGACCACTAGCTTCTTCTTTTTAATTTCTTGTTCTTCAAGTATGAGCTGCTCCTTCTCTCTATCAATAATTGGTTCCAAAGTCTGCTCTGGCTGTGATATAATTGAAGGGCTTTCACTGTCACTAACAACATATATGTACTTGGCCTTCTTTTTTGGGATTTTCTGGACATGGACATAATCAAACTCAGGAAGAACATTTGCTTTACGATCATCCCTGGTTCGAACATTTCTGACCAAAGTTCTTGTTCGTTTTTTTTCTTCGGCATTTTCTTCTTGTCCATCTTTAATGTCCTTGCCTTCTGGAGTAGCCATGGTATCTTTTATGTTGGCAGCTTCAACATATTGACTGTCCATTTGAACATCAATTGGAACTTGAACTTGGTTTTTTCCAGTGATCGCTTCTGGTTGGTCTTTAGGGATTACTTCTTGACTCTCTATTTTATCATCAATTGGAACCTCTGGAAGTATATTCATTTTTCCTGAAGCTTTAGCGTTCTTCAGGGTTCCAATTTCATTAAGAAGTATATTCATTTTTCCTAAAGCTTCAGCGTTCTTCATCCGCAACTGCTGGATTTCAGCATCCATATCATTGATTTTCTTATTGTTCAACTCTTTTTCTTCTTGAAGCTTTTCAATGTCTCTTTTGAGCTGTCCAGTTGTTTGTCCAGAAAATATAGAAGCTGTTTGGAGATTATCAATTGCATGCATCATCATGTGCTTGACCAGCATATACCTCATATGTTCCATGGTTGTACATTTTTGAATTTGGTTGAACATCTCATCGGTTAATGTTGTGTCAATACCATGTATATGAGTTTTATAATCTGGATTGAGCTTAAGATATTCTTCACCGTACAACTTGTCAAACTGTACTTGGGCTTCATCAATAGTGTTGTACTCAGGTGCTTCATCTGTTTTACTTCTCTTATCAGGTTCCATGACATCTTTTGCAGCAGGAGTCCCCTTTCTTTTCCTTGTCACGATCTTTTCTTGAGCTTTTATTGAAGAATCCTCTACTTTCTCAGTAGGAGGATCAACAATCTGTACACAGTTACATAAGTATTATTTATTAAGTGACTGTTTCTGGAATAAAAGTGACTGTTTCTGGAATATAAGTGACTGTTTCTGGAATATAAGTCACTGCTTTTGTAGAACTTGATTCCAGTGACAATGTTAGTTTTTCCAGAGACAGTGTTAGTTTTTCCAACGACAGTGTTAGTTTATTTCCAGCGACAATGTTAGTTTTCCAGCGACAATGTTAGTTTTTCCGGAGACAGTTACAGATTCAAATATTAACACAAATCAAGGACATTGTTTTCCAGCGACAGTTAACAAAAAGTATGCAGATATCAAAGTATAACTTTTTATGTTTATTATACATTACCTCAATATCTTCATCTTGGTCATGTTTTTGATCACTTGTCTTCTTTATTTTCTTTGGCGTTGTCTTTGTTTCACCCATTTTGGAAGGGAACACTCCTTTTTCAGTAGGAAGAATCGCACCCGCAATCTGCACACAGTCACACATTGGTTTGTTTATAGTTTTTTGAAAGTTGAATTGTTTCTAGAAATTTAAAATCTAAACATTATGTGAAAATGATTTTGATTATGGGATACCTCAATATCTTCAACTTTGACATCTCTGATTGCTTGGTGTATCATTGTTGTGTCCCATTTTCCTATCGCTGGAACCATGTTTTCTCGGCCTTCAATGGTCGGAACAAGGTTTGATTTAAGACATAGCCAATACTGGACAAATTAAGAAAAGTGAGAATAGTTACAGTTTGAGAATGATAACAAAAATTTCATACTTTTAAAACTAGAATTCTTATATTCTTACCAAAATAAGAACGGTGCAACTGCTGGTTGTTGTTACATCCCCTCTTTCCCTATTCCTCTTTTGTGATTTGTCTATCATTTTGAAGAGGTAGTCTCTTACACCCTTGGCCTAATTATATCTGCTTATTTGGTCCAACCTTGAACAAATTTGCAGGAAGCTCCATGTGATGTAAGAGCCAGAGTTTGCAAACAAGAGTGACTGGATGAGATGTGCACATATGATGGAAGCCGTATCTCTTGCACCTTGAGGATTTCGGAGAACGAGTGATTTTCTATATGCTTGAAGAAGGTGTTTTTGTTTCACTCGTTCAACGTTATGAAAGTACTTCTCCATGAATCTGTCCTCCTTACCAGATTTGGAGGATTTGTCGGTGTTTGGCAGTTCCATTCCATCATTGTTCAGTCCAAAGATTACGGCAACATCATCAGGTGTTATCCCTCTTGCATCGCGATTTCCAAATCTGAACTTTTGCTCTCTAGGGTCGTAGCATTTTATAAACTTAATTAAATCCGTATCAGACTTCTTCTTCCTTTTGGTGACAACAAGGAAGTGATCCATGTATAGTTTAATAAGACTCCAGAATGGTGTCTTTGCCAACTGTTCGCAAACATCTTTGCGTTCTTCAAGCATTGGCTTGGATGTTTCCATTGAGTCTGAAAACCCGGTCATATTGCACCGATAGTGGAGATATGAAGTCCGATGTCTTCTTGTCTTATCCGTTGGAGTTTTCTTCTCCTTCTTGGTTGTTTTGCGTGCAAAAGACTTCATTCTCAATTTCTTGTTTACCTGTATTTTTGTAAAAATGAACAAAGTTTTAGGAATTATAATCAACTGTTTATGAAGAACAAGCATAATATGGATTGAAGAAAACAGATAGTCACATTTACGTTTTGGTGCTTTTTTTTTTCCAGAGACAATGTTGGTTTTTCCAGAGACACTGTTAGTTTTCCAGCGACAATGTTAGTTTTTCCAGCGATAGTGTTATTTTTTTCCAGCGACAATATTATTTTTTCCAGAGACAATGTTAGTTTTTCTAGAGACAGTGTTAGTTTTTCCAGCGACAATGTTAGTTTATTTCCAGAGACAATGTTAGTTTTTCCAGAGACAGCGACAACATCATGTTATTTTAGCCATAAAAGTACAAATGACATGTAATTCCTTACATTTAAATCCAATATATCACAGGTAAATGTAATTTTTGGGATAAAATAAGTATACAATTTGCACTCATCAAATACCCCCAAACTTACATTTTGCTAGTCCCTAAGCTAAAGAATGAAAAACATGAAAAGTAATAGCATGGAAAATGTTAGCTTCCCCCTTTGATCTCAAAGAATCTCAATCAAGAGTTCATAATAATCAAGAATTTTCGTAAGCACAAAGCAAGTGAATCAACCATTTTCCAAATGTTAGCCGAAACCTTTCAATCATCCTTGAGGTGTAGTGTGTATAATAGCCATGCCAATGCAATTCCAAGCTTCTTAAATCATCATATGCAAACAAATAACCTTCCCACATGGCATACACTCATTCCCGCATATTTCTTGGTTATGTATTTCACTCAAATGATCACGTTAAAACATAATGCCGTATGCTTGCTTATCAACCTAACTTAGTATCAATTTCAAGGAATTCCTTGGATCAAAAGGTCTTTTATCAGGTTATAATGGGGCTAAGGGTTATTGGCTATTAAAAGAAAGGATATGGAATTCAAAATTTTTGAGAAAGTATACATTAGAGCAAGCCAAAAACAGTAGCACCCCATCTCAATTTCGACTGGAAAATATGAACTTTACATCACAAGCTATCCCTCCAACTTATGCAATTGCATACTCAAGCTTTCTACATATGATAACAATGAACATTAAGAATACAAGTATGCTTGTACAGAGCACATTGCAACACCATAGCACTCAAATTTTTTTTCTTTTTTCATTCTTGCTTACAGCACCCATCATTTTCACATTCAATGTAGCACACACTGTCCATCCAATTCCTATATATATAAACATAACCTCTGTAATATTTTCTCAAAACAATATAGGATTGGTATATGCATAAAGGCTCAACTCCAATATCGGAGCATGGTGGGGAGATGTGGCTAACAAAGAAAAGGCTTATTTTAAGGCTCAAAGGGCTACTAGCGATAGAATTAGCATATAAGGTAGGAATGAAAGGCTCAAACGATCCAAAAATGGCCTATATCCTTTCCAAGTTATTACATGAATTGATGAATGAATCGAGAGGTGTAAAGCAAGTTCTAGAGATTCATGTAAGAATGAGATCATACGCACGAGAATAAATGTGATTGATGCATGGTAGTTCAATCATATTAGGCTCAAAAACTCACAAGGTTCACATTTGGTCACTAAATTCACATATGAAGCGTTAAATCATGCTAGTTCACATCAATAAGGCTATGTGCATTTGTGTTTCAAGGATGATTGGACATGTACAAACTAACAAGAGAATAAGGAAATTCACCTAAAACATGCTTACTAATTTCTCGATCACCATGTTCGAATTCAACCAATCATATCATTGGGTCGGGAAACTAACAAAAAACTAATTCAAAACAATAAAGAAAATAGGAAAATGTTTTTGAATTTTCCAATTTTCTGATTTTTTAAATACTAAGAACAAAGAAAACTAAAGTGATAAAACAAACTGACTCAAAATTAGCAAAGAAACATAAAGACAACGCAATCCAATTCCTGTTGAAAGATTTGAAAATTTGAAAATTTATCTTTTTTTTTTCTCTTCATCCTCACACCCCCAACTTAAACTGGACATTGTCCCTAATGTCTTTCAACACATGAAATAAAGAAAAGAAAATGACATGAACGAGGAAAAGCATTGGGAGTACGACATTTCCTTGGTTTATGCACCACATGGCAGCCATTGTGTTCCAACTCGTAAATGCAATTTCCAAAGAAATCACCACCCCGAAGCTTCAATGTTTCAGAGTTCTAACTTGTGTTGGATGGCAGTAACATGAATCTACAAAAACAAAAGGTAAAAGGAAAGGATCAGTACTAGCCGAGCAAGAGAGAAACAAAATTCAAAACAAAATAAAATGATAGAAAATAAAAAATAAAGGAAAAGAAAATTTGGGTTGCCTCCCAAAAGCGCTAAATTTATAGTCTTCATCCGGACTACGGAACGGTTTAAGCAGGATCAGTGAGAAGAGGTGCAGAATTGGTGGCATCGAATTTGACATCTACATTCACCTCCTTGTTCAGAAAATTGACTTCAAAACACTCCGCCTCATTCGAACACTTAATAGCATCAAAAAACTTTAAACACCACATGCTCTCCTTGTACTCGCAATGTGACTAGGCCCTTTCGAACTTCAATTACAGTATCCACAGTGGCCAAGAATGGCCTGCCTAGGGTAATTGGGATTTCATGATCTTCTTTCATATCAAGAACCACAAAATATACAGGGAGAATTAACTTGTCAACACGAACCAAAACATCTTCAATAATTCCTCTTGGGTATGTGACAATCCATTCCGCAAGTTGCCAACAAACCGATGTTGGTTTCATCTCTCACAAACCTAATTGTTTAAAAATAGAGAAAGGCATTAGATTAATACTTGCACCCAAATCACACAAAGATTTATCAAAATAAGTATTTCCAATCGTGCAAGGAACAGTGAAACTCCCTGAATCTTTCAACTTAGGTGGCAATTTCTTTTGTGGCACTGCACTACATTCTTCAGATAACATCACCGTCTCATACCCAGGGAATCTCTTATTCTTGGTGCATACGTCCTTCAAAAATTTTGCATAGCTCGGAATTTGTTTCATTGCATCAAGCAAAGGAATGTTAATATTCACTTTTTTTAAACAAATCAATTATATCATAAAAGTGTTGATCTTTCTTAGCCTTTTGTAACCGTTGAGGATACGGAATAGGTGGAGAAACTTTTTTCTCGTGTACTCGCTCTTCCGCTTGCGGTTCAGTGATGCCAATTACCAACTTTTCAACCGGATCCACTTTTCCTTCACTCTTTTTCTCTACAATATTCCCACTCCGGAGTGTGATGGCCTTGACTTGCTCTTGGTTTCTGGGATTGATCTCAGTTTGACTTGGAAATTTGCCCTTCTCTCTCTCAACCATCACATTACCAATTTGACCAACCTGTTCCTCTAGCTTGCGTATGGATGCTTGCTGATTTTGTAGAGAAGTCTGAGTTGCTTGCATGAAATTGTTGGTGTTCTGAGCAAGAGTGTTGGTAGTTTGAGCCAGCGGAGCCATCATGTCTTCCATGGACTTCTTTTTCGCCTCATTGTTCTGGAATGGTAAAGGTCGGTTCACGTGATTATATTGATTGTTCTTCCAAGCAAAATTTGGATGATGACGCCAACCAGGATTATATTTGTCTGAAAATGGATCAAATTGTTGGTGGTTGAAGTTGTTCACTTGATTGGCTTGTTCTTGAATAAACTACGAAAAAGAACTGCTCATGGGACATTTGATACTTGAATATATACCTGCACAAATTTCACAAACGATATCAAATGATTTCACAGATTTAACAGTCATCAAATTATCAAACTTTTTATTTAAACTAGAAATTTGTGCAGCCATAGCCGACATGGTGTCAATCTCATGCACTTCGGCCTTCTTCGGTAATTCTCTATCGGTTCCCCAACTTTGAGAATTAACCGCCAATGTATTGAACAGTGCAGAAGCTTCATCAACGGTCTTTGTCATTAGAGCACCCTCACTAGCAGCATCTATCATCCTCTTGTTATCAGTGGTGAGGGCACTTCAACAACAAATCTCTAAATCGCTCCCAACTCTATAAAACGACTCGCCATGGAATTGAGCAAAAGTTATTATATCGTTCCTCAACTTAGCAGTCTTGGAAGGAGGGAAGAATTTTTGCAAAAATTTGCTTGCCAAGTCATTCCAAGTTGTGATCGAGTTGGGTGGAAGGGATTGGAGCCAAGTCTTCGCCTTGTCTTTCAGTGAGAACGGGAACAAACGCAATCTAATGGCTTCATCCGTCACATTATGGATCTTGAGAGTGTCACAAACCTCAAGAAACGCATTGATATGCAAATTGGGATCTTCGATTGACAAGCCATAAAATGACAGCATCATTTGAATAAATGATGGCTTCAACTCGAAGTTGTTGGCATCAATTTACGGACGAACGATGCATGAAGGAGAGGTTGTCACCGTAGGAGCGGAATACTCCATCAACATTCGGTTCTCATTTGGATTAGGGAGAGCCATTTCCTCAGTTGGTCCTTGTGGCTTTGTGTGGGCTCTCCGTAGGTGTCGAAAGGTTCTCTCAATTTCTGAATCGTACGGTACAAGCTCTAGACTTCGAGAACGGCGACCGTGCATAAACTTCAAAAAGTACCTGAAAAGAAAAGAAAGCAAAAACAAAAATTAAAATCAACACAAATAACAATAAAAATAAGCCAGAAATAGAACTAATTCAATCTTCGTCGATGGCGCCAAAAACTTGTTGCCAAAATTAGATTAACCGAAACCAACCCAATTAAGTCAAAATTTTAATGCTCGCAAGTGTACGAATCATAAAGTAGTATAGTAGGCAAGCACAAGATCGTTTCAATTAAGATTGAAATAATTCTAATTATCTAACTTAATTTAAGTTTCACTAGAATTGAAATGGAAAAATTGATGATTTGAGAAAGAACTTTGAAATTGTAAATGTAAACAAAAATCAAATGAGCTTAAATAAATGACAAGAACAATAAAGAAATCAAATTATAAATCAATTGCGAAAGACACTAGAGCATCCGATTCACCATAACCAATTCAACTCAATTCCTACAGTTAATTATTAATGAGTAATCATCCAAATTGGCGGTCTAATTCCTCTAATTCATATAGTATCCATGGCATCTAGATTACTATGTACACTCATATGTGCTAACAATCTATGGCATCTAGATCACTAAACACACACGAGTTCATTAACGATTTGAGAACTACTTAAGAGACCTCATGAAACCTAGTGTATGACATCTACATCAAGGAATTCATGGTACCATTTGCAAGACGCTAAAACTGAATTAACAACATGGCATCTGCGTTAACTCGCATCACGTACACTCAACTCATACCAAAGTGGTGGCCAATCACCAAGATTAAAATCAAGCTCAAAAGTACAGCAAAATGATACTCAAAATGAATAAAACTCATAAATAATTAAACTCAGAAATTAAGAATTCATAGCTAGGCAACATCGTAGCCCTGGCGAAAAGAAATTAGTTCCGGAACATAATCGAAAATATTATTGAATTCATAAAAAGAAAACTAAATTTAGAAAAGCCTGAAAATCCCCTTGCTCTGCCACTGCCTTCTTTTCCTTTTTGCTATGCCGCTGCCTTCTTCTCCTTTTCTTCTTAATGATCTGCTTGCTTCTCTTTTTTTTTTTTCCTCTTGAATCATCATTAATGATTAACCTCATTATTGATATATTAATACCAAAACCAGCCGTCTCTTCTTCTCCTGAATGTTCAGCCTTCCCTTTTTTCCTTGAATGATCTGATTGCTTCCCTGCGCACTCCCTTTCTTGAATCCTCTTTTATGTTTTGCCCCATTACTGATACCTTAATACCAAAACAAAACTCACAGCCGTTCTTTTTGTTTCTTTGTCTTCCCTCTTCTTCTTCCTTATTTCCTTCTCCGTAACTGACAAATACTTGACATCGATTTATTGCTGACAGTAAGGGAAGAGATGACAATTGAATTCCTTGATGTACACTTTGTGCATTTACACACCTCCGTTTATTTCTCAATGAAGAAATACATAATCTCGTGCCTTTTACTTGCTGTTGATTGCTCCTTAGAAATTAATAAGATAGCAACAGCTTTCCTTTTTTTTCTTCTCTTCTATGCAGATGAAACGATAAGAGCTTTGTGGCCACAATGTTCTTCTATATTTCTCATCCTGCATCCAATTCACATTGAAATCAGTTAGCACATGGTGGTCTTGGCTTTTAATATTTCAAATGCACAAATGGTTAAATAGTTAGAGCACTGGATAAATGGCCATTTAAAATAAGTACCAGACTCACTTGACGAGCTTTAAAGATCAAAGAGTTATGATATATTTCTCCATCATGTTATTTTAGCCATAAAAATACAAATGACATGTAGTTCCTTACATTTAAATCCAATATATCACAAGTAAATGTAATCTTTGAGATAAAATAAGTATACAATTTGCGCTCATCGGAAAATTACAAGAAAATTGTGATATTCTTCTAAGAAGCATGTAGACAATTAGGTTGTGGCACAGGTTTCTAGCTCTCTTTAAGAAGATTCAAGTCCACCACGGTTTGACAAAAGTCCACGAATCAGTGTTGCAGCATATCTCTTGACTTTGTCCCCTCCATAATACAACAGCTCAAATTGTCGTGAGACAAAACTTATCTACACAAAAAAGAAGAGTCCAAAACTCCACAACAAGAACACCCTTCTTTGGCCAAAATGTAAAAATGGAAAAGAAGGAGGAATAAAGAATAATTATTGTGGAGATAATTACCAGTGGGATGATAAATAAAAATAATGATGGAAAAATGCTACTAATTATAGGTTTATTTCACCCCCAATGAATCGGCTAATAAACATATACTAAAAAGAAAAGAGTTACATTATGTGAAAGGTTAAAGACTCTATCTTCCTCACTAACAACAAATAATGGCAAACAACTTTTTTTTTAATACATCAATATTTTTACATTAAGGGGAGGGGGAGTTTGGTTATGCCACACAGTGGGCAGCCTAATTTGGTATCGAATTCGCCATCCACTAATGACAATCATCTTATTTTCCTACTAACAACAAATAATGGCAATTTTAATTAATTTAGTATAAAAAATGCACCAAATTGCCCTTCTGATTTCTAACATTAATTGAGGAGAAAAGAAGAAAAATAATAATGGCCATAGACAAATCATTATGCATCATGAAGGTGTGACTCTGCATTGAACCTCAATTAGTGAAACAATAATTCCTACTCCAAAGTTGATAATGGTCTCAGACTTGAACTACAACTTCTTATGGGAAAATAAGAATTAATGCTCACACATAATAATTTAAGTGTTAATTTGAGCTTTAATAGCTAGCACCTTACGACCTTGTGCTAATATCAATTTTCATGAGTGTAATTGAGAACAAGCCCAATCCCGGAAAACGGCCCCACTCACACTCATATAGGTAAAATATGTCAAGGATGCTCATATAATTGTAAGATCCCACTTAAAACAAGCTACATATTTTATTAAGAGTTTAAATAAACTCAACCTACAAAAACAATACAGAATAAATGCACTTACATAGGGATGAGTAAAAATAATAGTACATCACTTACGCCCATCATATGGTTCGTTTTTCCTATTTAACATAGTTCTTCAGATCTCTAATTACCGGGTTGGGTGTCCGCTTACATGGCTCATGATTTTACGGGCTTTAATCTCATCCCCCTCGATGTAATCCAAACCCTTTCTCTTGTCAAGGCTTTGGTTATAGATTTGCAAGATTATCACCAGATTTGATATAATTTACAATAATGGTACCATTGCTCAAATGAGATTTCATAACACTATTGTTTGTTCTTCTAGGTCTGGATTTACCTTTATAAAAATGGTTTTTCATTCCTTTTCAAAAGCATCATATGATTAATCACATCATTTTCTTTTCCAAGCCAAGAGGAGAGCTCAGTTTCAAGCACCTGAGGGAATACACAAACGTTGCTAGGGCACTTTACAAGCGTCTGCCAGGAGGAGTGCTGACTCGATGCCTTGGGAAAATAGAAGCACATAGACGATTGCAAGAAATCCACAAAGCCACAAGCGAAGTAGATACAATCGTAAGTCTCTATCGAGGGCTCCAAAGGAAATGGTATTATTGGCCAGCGATGAAGCAGCAAGCCACATGCACCCAAGTTGAATGTCCAAGATGCAGCAAAGCACTATCCCTAGGAGAAGCATTCACAGTTTCCATCACAGAAGATGGAGATCCCCATACCTCACCTTCTTTATTGGCGGAGCCTTGCCAAGCAATGTCCAAGACGCATGCATACTTAAAGAGACATCCAAGAGATACTTCGTGGAAGGGCAATATTATACCTCAAATGATTCAATGAGGAACCATTGAGATACCTAGGGCCATCCGAGGCATCACAAGTCATGCACGAAGTGCACGCTAGAGAGTGTGGAGAACATCAGGAAGAAAGAAGCTACACAAGCAATTGTTGAGCCTAGGATACTATTGGCTTACCATGAGGGAAGACATGCACAACATGGTCAAGACATGCCATGCATACCAAGTTCATTGGAACTTAATCTGCAAGCCTCTAACATTGCTATAAGACATGTACACTCCATGGGCGTTCCATACTTTAGGGCAAGACTTGATTGGAACAATTAATTCGGCTTTCGAATGTCACATATGGATCTTGGTAGCCACTGGGTACTTTGCAAAATAGGTAGAAGCCATCCTTCTTTGGAAAGAAACAAGAGCAATAGTGTCCCATTTCATCAGGAAATGCATTGTTTGCCAGTTTGGGATACCTTACAAAATCGTAAGCGACAACGGCTCGCCTTTTGTAAACAAGCGAGTGTTACACTCATTGGTTACAAGATCAGGCACCATCACTCCACGTCGTACTATCCTCAGGGAAATGGTCAAGCCGAAGCCACAAACAATACACTGCTGAGGATTCTAAGCAAAATGGTGCACAATTATGCTAGGGTTGGAGCACGCATCTCCCAAATGTTCTGTGGGCCTATCGCACATCCCCAAGGAATGCCACAGGTTTCTCTCCTTATTCCTTAGTGTATGGATCCGATGTTATTGCCCTTGTGGAAATGATGATGCCCACAATAAAGATCTCAGCAGTCAACAATGTGGAGTGAGATGCTAGAGCTTGCACAAGTTGGAGGTGGATGAATCTCGAGTTACTCGAGAAAAAAAGGATGGAAGCAACTAGGAAAGCAGTCTTGTATCATCAACAAGTTACCATAGCCTACAACCGCACAGTCAAGCCGCGAAACTTCAAGGAATGAGATCTTCTCCTCAGAATAGTCGAGCACGTAAGAAGGCAGATCTCCGTATTGTTGGACACATGGTTGAGTGTTTGATTCAGAATCATCATTCTCCATATTGTTTGACTATCATCCCTTAACAACTATCTTGTTCCAAACAAGGCTACAAACATTCAAGAGTTGTTCAAAGCAACTCTCATTTTTTCATACAATAATTTGTTAGTGCAGAATCATGGAACATAAAGTATCCATGCTCTTGTGCTTCTTCTAAAGTTCCTTGTTCATATAACAAAGAAACAAGCACTAGTGTTGGTGTTAACTAAGTTGTTCAAAACAACTCTTATTTCTTCATACAAAAATTTCTAAGTGGAGAATTATGGCACATGAAGTGTCCATATCTTTGTTCTAACTTCTTAAGTTCCTTTGTTCATCCAACAAAGGAGTAAGCACATGTAGGTGTGTTATCCTCATTACGTTAGACATATCTAACATGTTCTTCAAATGATACATTATCAATAAGAAGATGGCTTTTCTTTGTCAAGTTTTGAATAACGTTTTGAAAATATATTGGTAAACAAATATATAACACATATAAATTGATTGATTTTAAGCTATTTGATCCGGGTCGTTAAAACAAATAGCATCATCCACTATTTCAAATTCCATATCCCTAAAAGGAATTCGAGAATTTTGGAGAAAACTCTTAGTAGGGTATGGGAAGCTCGCTATTACCAAACTCACCTCACAATTACATGATGTTGGCTAGAGTTAATAATAATGAGAGAGTACACTTACTCATTTACATCTCAATTAAGTACCCATCAACTTTGGCCTCTAGAGAATAATGCCTCATAATTATATGATGTTGGCATCATTGCACTTAGTTAAGTTATTCCCACCATGTCATTTCATGTAGGGGTTCAAGCATAGCCTCATAATTATATCATGTTGGCTCTACTCCTTGCCTACCTCACTTCATCATGTATGTGTATAGACTCCTCATGAGTGCAAGCACATACTTTGATTTTCCCCATTATAGGTTGAAGACGATGTATGACTCAAAACGATTGGAGCCTACCATGGTGGAAGGGCATGCAAAAGTGTTCAAAGCACTATCATGCTTGTCAACTTAATAATGGTTTGATTAAGGGTTTAGGTCTCATCACATATAAGCATGCATTTTAATCACATTCAAACAATTTGGTCCTATTACAATTATTAGCCTATGTAATTGATTTTAGTAGTATATGATACTCTGACTATTCATGTAAAATGTTTTTAAAGCAAGAGTGTATGATACTACTAATATAAACTTTGGATTCATTGATGGACTATATAGTTGCTTTAGGGTCTTACGATGACAGTAAACCTTCAATTTGATCCAACACGAGCATTGTCACGCCCTGATCCCGACCTACGTCCGGGATCGACATGTGACGTCACCAGGTAACCATATATCCAACACCTCGCCTCTGGGATACGTACAATGCATAATTCAAGATTCGAATTGTGTAATGATTTTCGTATACTTCATGGCTGCATCTAACTTCCTCGTTAGACTGCCTACGTACTCTCAATAGGGATCAAGCCATTCGTAGTTCACCTTTCGCTATAATTCGACATATATCATAGTTCATTCAAGCCGAAAGGCACAACATTCCTCAACTAATCATTTAGACTTGACAAGCATGATTTATTCGATTCAAGCTACATAACGGACCCATATGACAATTCTTTTCCATCCATCATATAAATCACTAAGTTTCAACATAAAATCGCAATTCATAGCATCTAATATATCAAAGAATCAACAAAGCACAATAGTATCCTCTAGTCACATTGATCACTGATCTAATCATATTAATAACAATCATATTCAACATCATTCCACAATCACTTCAAGTAACCCATTCCATGAATCAAGGAGGCACAATATTAACATTTAATTACGTTAATCAGTCAACAAGATCGCATATCAATTAGGCCTGGAAAACGGGTCTTGTCTGTCGTGTTCGTGTCGTTTTCGTGTAACACCTGTTATCTTAATGGGTCGTGTCGTGTCACACCCGTTATCTTAACGGGTTGGGTCACTTTATGTCCCGTTAAGAAAAATATATTTTTTTCCTTAAATTTGCACATACCACACATTGCCACATAAATATTACTTCAAAATATTAAAACACATTTGCCGTTTAAGTACTACATCTACACTCGAAAATAAGATTCTAATAAAAAAAACATCCATACACTACTAGTCTATTACAAAATATTAAATGTGCAAGGATATGCAAAATGAAAGAGTTTGTTTTCAAGGTTGTGAAGCATTTCTCAAAAGTTTTAACCTTGCCAATGGAACTCAAAGCTTGCATGTTACACCACTAGTTTTTGAAAAAAACACAGAATACCCAAAAATACAAAATTCTTACCTTTAGCGTGTGCTTGCCTGTGTATGGTTTTCTTGTGGCTGCCGGAGTCGAATTGAAGGAAGTGAATGGAGGAGGATGCGAGAGAGATGCAGATTAAGGAGATGGCGCGAGAGTAAGTCTGGACTGGAGAGATCAGAGTGAATGAGAGAGAAGAGAAGGATAGCCTCCAACCTAATGCACAATGGACGGCTGAGATTAAATCTCAACTGATCCAATGGTCACCAATTTTTTAAATTTAATTTAATATATATATATATATATATATATATATAATTATAGTTTTTAGGGGTATACAATTGTTAAATTAATATATACAATTATTATAGTATTTTTTTAGGGTTATAAAATTAATATTTTGCTTATTATGTATCGTGTTACCCACGTGTATACTCGAACCAACCCGTTATCTTAACAGGTGTTTATCGGGTTACCCGATAACGACCTGATTCGTTATCGAGTCGACCCGAACACCTGTTAATTTCATGTTGTATCAAGTCAGGTTATCGGGTCGTGTTAGGAATTGTCAGGCTTAACATCAATGCACGAAATTTAATAAAGGAATTCTACATAATTCCCTGCCTGGATTCCAAGTAATAGCATGATAATTCTACTTTATAAACATAACGTCTACTGTGTGCAATTCCTACTCACTTGAATCTAGGGTTGAACTAACTTCATGGGAAGAAGCAAGAGCAGGGATTCCAGACCACTCAACGAAATCCAACCAAAATATGATCACCTATCGAAATGTACCAAGTACAACTAATCCTCATCACCCCTAACAGTCCCCCAACACAGATATACCAAGCAGAACCATAGCATAATCTCAACGTGCATGCAATGATTACCCAACGCGGATATACCAAGCATGATCACCCCCGAAAGACTTATGGTCCCCCAACGCGGAAATACTAAGCAAGACTATCCATGTACCACTGCTACATGGTGCAGTAAATTCAACACACATTATACATAATTGTACGCATACACGTTATCGATTCCACGTATCAACCAAGCATCTAGTCATATGACACAACACAAGGAATTCCCTTAATTACTATTTCTACTAAAAATCTAATAAAGTACTTGACTCATCTTCTGACTTTCATCTCTATCTCACGCTAGGTAGTAATGCCAAGTTCAGATAGGTATTCAGTTGGCAATCATATCCAAATAATTATCAAACAATATTTAAATCCCATAATAATATGAATAATAAACAATAATACTTATAATGGAGTTTCAACCTCCTACCTCGTGTTCAAGTCTTTCAAACTTTATAGCACAACACCCGAATCTAAACCAATTTACAAAAGCATGAACAAATGAAAACAAACACAAGTAAATGCATATTAGCAAGGATGGAAGTGAGTAATTACAAATTATTAACTTGTGTAGCATAGACGTTATTTTAGTACAAGTTATACTTTAAATAACAACACTAATATAAGCAAAAGTAATTTAAAGAAAAACTACGAGAATGATTAAGTACTCTAGAAACAATACTCATCCACAAAAGCTGCATAAAAACAGCTTTGATCAACCAAATTTAAACTCACTTTCAAAAACGCCCAATCCTAAACTAAATGGTACAAAGTTATATGTTTTTGGAAACTTGTTTTGTGTAAATTATAATCACAAAATATTGGTAGAAAATGGAGCTCTAATTTGAAAGTAATGCCAACTATAAAATGAAGTCCCAAAACTAAAAATTGAGAACTTGCTGCTGTCTGGCAGCTTTGTGACTCAACTTTGAACATAGTTTTTGGTCAACCAAAACTCAACGGAATTAAGTGAAATCAGATGGGTTTTGATCATGGACATGTCTAGTTTCAGTACACATAATTTTGGATAAAAAGGAACTCACAAAGACCTGGAAATCGAGAGCCAAAGCAGGCTACTTGAAACATAGTTTTTCTCTGTAAAACATAAGTTTTCTGCAATATAGTGTTAAGCTAGAGAGAAGCACAAATTTTGTATATATGGATAGAGAGAAGAAGAAGAACAGAGAAGAGTGAGAGAGAGAGCTGAATGTAATTCTTTGGTATATAATTTTCTTAACTCGTAAGTAATCTCAATACAAGGTATTTATAGAGAACATAATACTGCAACTACTCTAACTGCCTAGCTAATCCTCTGCCAAGTGTCATAATCTCACACAATATATAATATCTCTATCATCCCCCCTCAAACTCATGCTTGGAAGATCCTAGCATGAGATTGCTGTAATGAGTGTGAAACAAGGGAGCACTCAATCCTTTAGTTAAAATGTCTGCAAACTGTTCCTTGGAAGAAACAAACTGAACATGAAGCTGATTCTTGGCAACTCATTCTTGAACAAAGTGAACATCAACTTCTATATGCTTTGTTCTTTGGTGTTGAACTGGATTGAAAGATAAGGCAATGACAGACATATTATCACAGAACAAAACTGGAACAGAAGGTATGGTGATGGTAAGAAACCCCAAAATTTGTTTAATCCAATCAAGTTCTGCAGCTGTAGAAGACAACCATATACTCTGCCTCTGTGGAGGATTTAGAGACAGTTTGTTGCTTCTTTGAATACCAGGATATATGATTACCACCCAAGTACACAACTAACCCAGTTGTAGATCTCCTATCATTGGGATCTCCTGCCCAATCAGCATCACTGAATGCTTTAATGTCCAAATCAGTTTTGGAATAAGACAATCCATAATCCATAGTGCCTTTTAGATATCGAAGAATCCTTTTAACGGCAGTATAGTGTGAAACCATAAGGCACTGCATAAACTGACACACTTGATGAACTGAGAAGGCTATATCAGGTCTAGTAAAAGTTAAGTATTGCAGAGCTCCCACAACACTCCTATAAAGTGTAGGATTGTTGTATGGTTCACCATCATCTTTCAGTAGCCTATTATAAGGGAGACAAGGTGTGTCACAAGGTTTAGAATCAACCATTTCTGTTTTAATCAGTAAATCATGGACATACTTTTGCTGAGAGAGAAACAAACCAGTTCCAGTTCTGGAAATTTGAATGCCCAGGAAATAATGCAGAGGACCTAAATCTTTGATATCAAACTCAGAAGTCAAAGATTGGATAAGCTGTTGAATAGCCATAGAGTCATTCCCAGTGATGATGATATCATCTACATAAAGCAACAAAATAATCAATGTAGAACCAACAGTCTTCACAAACAATGAAGAGTCAGAGTAAGTAGTCTTGAACCCCAACTAAGGAAGAAAAGCAGTGAATCTCTCATTCCAGGCTCTGGGGGCCTGTTTCAAACCATAAAGAGATTTATGAAGCTTCCAGACCATATTAGGATAAGTAGAGTCTTCAAACCCTAGAGGTTGCACCATATAGACCTCTTCTTGCAAGATGCCATGTAAGAAGGCATTTTTGACATCTAACTGCCTTAAAGACCAATTGAAATGAGCTGCTAAGGCCAACACTATCCTCACTGTTGTATGTTTAACAATAGGACTGAAAGTTTCAATATAATCAAACCCAGGTTCTTGATTAAACCCTTTTGCTACCAGCCGAGCCTTATGTCTAGCTATAGTACCATCAGAATGTTTCTTAATCTTGAACACCCACTTACAACCAACCAAATTCTTGTTTGAAGGCAAAGACACCAAACTCCAAGTGTTCTGATTATGAAGGGCATCAATCATTCTTTTATAGCTTGTACCCAAATTGGACACTTGAGAGCTGACTTATGGGAAATGGGTTTAACCAAAGAAAGATCTGTGACATCAGATGGCTGAAGAGCTGATAAGAGTGCTTTCTTTTTGAAGATCCCACTTTTGCTTCTGGTTTGCATAGGGTGTAGAGAGAAGAGTAAGTGAGAGAGAGAGAGAGAGAGAGAGAGAGAGAGAGAGAGAGAGAGAGAGCTGAATGTAATTCTTTGGTATATAATTTTCTTAACTTGTAAGTAATCTCAATACAAGGTATTTATAGAGAACATAATACTGCAACTACTCTAACTGCCTAGCTAATCCTCTGCCGAGTGTCATAATCTCACACAATATATAATATCTATATCATATAGCACCATACTCTTTTAATTCAAATTACAATTTCAGGACACTTCCAAGCTGTCCAGAAATCAAATTTAACTTCTATCTCAATGTATTATTTATATCATGCTTGAATCTTCCTTTCGGCCAAAGACCACTGACAATTCAATAGAATTAAGGTATGTACTTTTCTTGTTTCTACACATTAATATAAAAAGAATAAGACAAATGACAAAGATAAGGAAATGAAAGGGGAAAAAGGGGCTCACCATCTTGCAAGTGAACTCGTTGCTCCATCACCTACTTTTCTCCTAATTCCTTGGCATCGGCTAGCACTTTGCTTCATTCTCCATTGTGCTTTTCTGTATAATTCTTGCCAACATCTTCATCCTCATCCCCTTCACCTTGACCCGTACAAGGTTGCATCCTCTGATAACATTATCTCTTGTAATTTCAGCACCACTCATTTGAAACCATCCAAAAGTAGGTTTTATGATTCTGGGAGCTCCTCCATTCGTTATCTCTCAGTTTGATTTTATTTTTTATTTATTTTTATTTTTCCAAGAATAGAGAGTAGGTGATAGGACTCCAGTTCACAGCGGAAGAATAAAGGAAAAGACAGCTAAGTTAGGTAGGAAAATTAAAGCATATTCATTTCATAATTCGAGAAGATACAATTAAGGGGCTTATAAACCCATGAGCCAAAACAGACAAAAGACTCAAGTGCTGAGTCATCCTCTAATAACTACTCCCAAACCCATAAAGGATAATAACAAAAGATAAAGAAGGTGGACCCGAGAAGGTTCTAACATTCGTCCCCCCTTAACAAGCCTGTCTTCAGGCGGCAAACTCAGGAAAACGAGTTACGATCGAGTCGGCATCCTCCCATGTGGCGTCATGCTCTGGGAGACCCTCCCATTTAATAAGCCAACGGGTGATTGCGCGATTGTCTTGCTTGAACATGCCACGCTGCAGGATCATTTCCGGTTTCCAGAGGAAGGCACCATCCAAGGAAATGGGTGGAAGAGCTGGTGTAGCAACTGTATGAGCACCCACTTTGGGTTTGAGTAAGGACACATGGAAGGTAGGATGAATCTGAGAGTGAGGAGGCAGGTCCAGAGTATGCCACTTGACCAACGCGAGCAAGCAACTTGAACGATCCATAGTAGCGAGGAGCCAATTTAGGGCAATGCGTCTTAGACACTGATGTCTGGCGATAGGGTTGAAGCTTGAGGAAGACCCAATCTCCAATTGAAAAGGTTCGGTCTGAACGATGTTTATTAGCCTGCTGGCTCATCCTGTGTTGGGCGAGTTGCAGATTCTCTTGCAATTGTCTGAGCAGTGCATCTCTATCGCGAAGGGTGACATCTACCAGATGAACCGGAGAAGGGCCCGAAAGGTAAGAGGACACTGTTGGCGGGGGGTAACCATAAGCTGCCTGAAAAGGGGTCATTTGTATGGCCGCCTGATAGGTAGTATTATACCACCACTCGGCCCAAGGAAGCCACTGTATCCAATGCTTGGGTTTGTCACCGACAAAACTGCGCAGATAGTGTTCAAGGGTGCGATTGAGCACCTCAGTTTGGCAGTCAGATTGTGGACAATAAGCGGAACTCTTACAAAGAGTGGTGTTTTGCTATTTAAAGAAAGCAGTCCAAAAGGCACTGAGGAAGACGAGATCCCGATCACTCACTATGGAAGCCGACATGCCATGAAGGCGAAAGACTTCTTGAATGAAAATGTCTGCAATTTTAGCTGCAGAATATGGATGTTTGACTGGAATGAAATGACCATACTTGGATAGGCGATCCACTACCACTAAGATAGCATTACGGCCGTGGATCGAGGGAAGACCTTCAATGAAATCCATCGCAATGTCCTGCCAGACGTTGGTGGGAATGGACAGAGGTTGCAACGGACCTGGTGGTTTAATGGTCTCATAATTTGTACGCTGGCATGTGTCGTAAGCAGCCACAAATCGTTTAACATCATTTTTTAATCTCGGCCAATTGAAATTGAGTGTTAAGCGCTTGTAAGTGCGTAGAAAGCCCGAGTGTCCCGCAGATGGTGAAGAATGAAACTCGGCAAGAAGACGCGCTCGCCAAGGGGAAGAGGCGACGATAAAAACACCCTTCTTATAGTATAAGAGATCGCCATGCAGTTTAAATAAGGTATGATGCTCCGGGTCCTGTTGCAAGGCAGCCAAAATGGAAGAAGCTTGAGGATCAGTGGCATACTTTGCTTGGATCTCAGTGAGACAATAAAAAAAAGGCTGAGATAGACCCATTAATCCCAGAACCTCAGGACGTCGAGAAAGAGCATCAGCGGCTTCGTTCGAAGTCCCCGGTCGATATTCCAACGTATAATTATACCCTAGTAACTTCAATAACCACCTTTGTTGAGTTGGAGTGGTGATGCGCTGATCAAGGAAATATTTCAAAGTCTGGTGGTCGGTAAGGATCCGGAACTGATGGCCCATCAAATAAAAACGCCATTTTTAGACAGCAAAGACCACGGCCAACATCTCCTTATCATACACCGAAAGAGCATGGTGTTTTGGAGCTAAATGTTTGCTAAGGAATTCAATAGGAAGCCCATCCTGTGATAAGACTGCGCCAATACCACTCTCAGAGGCATCGCACTCCACTGTAAATGGTTTTGTGAAATCTGGAAATGCGAGAACTGGTGTGGAGGGCAATGCTTGTTTGAGGGCTGAGAAGGCCTGATCAGCGTCGGTGGACCACTGGAATTTGTCAGTGCGTAATAAGTCTGTGAGTGGTCGGGCTAGAATGCCAAAATGGTGTACAAATTTACGATAGTAGCCTGCGAGACCCAAAAACCCACGAAGGGCACGAACAGTGGTTGGTGTTGGCCAATCTGAAATTGAAGAAATCTTAGAGGAATCCATGGCCACGCCCGTAGCCGATATAATGTGTCCCAAATATGCCATCGAAGACTGGCCAAAAAGACACTTCGAAGGCTTCAATTTCAAGTGATGAGTGCGTAAGAGCTCAATCACTGTAGCCAAATGGGAGACATGTTGTTCCACCGAGGCACTGAAAACCAAGATATCATAAAAAAAAACTATCACCAACTTACGCAGCAAGGGCTTCAGAATGGAATTCATGAGGGCCTGGAAGGTAGCTGGAGCATTGGTCAGGCCGAATGGCATGACTGTGAACTCATAATGTCCTTCGTGCGTACGGAAAACAGTTTTGGGAATGTCAGGTTTGTGCATCCGTATCTGGTGATACCCCGAACGTAAATCGAGTTTCGAAAATATGACAGCACCGTGTAACTCAGCCAATAATTCATCAATAATAGGAACTGGAAAATGATCTTTGATAGTGACGGAATTCAGAACCCGATAGTCCACACAAAACCTCCAGGTATTGTCCTCTTTGGCAACTAAGAGTGCCGGCGACGAAAAAGGGCTGAGACTTGGCTGGATAATACCGGCCGCTAACATCTCATCCACCTACCTTTCAAGTTCAGCTTTCTGAGCATGTCCATAACGATAAGGTCGTACACTGACAGGACCCGTTCCCGGAAGCAGATAAATCCAATGATCAATGAGCCGATGAGGGGGGAGGGTGGTGGGTGTTTCAAAAAGATCGGAATATTGGAGGAGTAAAACTTGAAGGATCTCAGGTAGTGGCTCTGGAGTAGATAACCCAGTTGGTAATTTGGAGAGCTGCGCCACCACATGGACAGGATTCTCAAATGAAGGATCCAAGGAAGACATGGGAGGTGGAGAACCGAGCATAGGGGTTGAAGAACCCACTAAACGATAATTGGTGCCCTGTACAGTAAACTCCATGACTTTCAGAAGGAAGTTCCATCCAATAAGACCCAATGTTTCCAACCAATCAATGCCAAGAATCATGTCACACCCGATGACAGCAAGGAGGTGAAAGTCCGCACTGAAGTCATACCCCTGAAGTTGAACAGAGACATTTCGAGCCATACCTTGCGTGCGAAAGTAGCGGCCCGTAGCCACCATCACTGTTGCACTGGAGGACGAATCGATGGGAAGGCCTAACCGATGAGCCATCTTAGGATTAAGAAAACTCTGGTCAGCCCCAAAGTCGATAAACACTTGAATCCAAGTATTGTGGATGACACTTTCCAATCGCATAGCGCGCCCCCAAGAACGTTTGGTAGCAGAGATGGCGTTGAGAGCAATGGGGTGTGTCAGGTGTTCCACCAGGGTAGGGTCGGTTGGGTCGGCTTGTTCTGGGTCTGGTGGAAGGTCGGAGAAGTCCTCCTCCGCCAAAAGCATGAGTATGTGGGATTGCCGACAACGATGACCCGGCTTATACTGCTCATCACAATTAAAACAGAGCCCCTGTTCCCGGCGGGCTCGCATTTCTGCTTGGGTGAGGCGTAAGATGGGCTTAGAAGGAGGAGGCTGTGGGGCTAGTGGTAAGGAACGGGAAGTAGTATGGGAAATGGAGGGTGTAGCTGGTGAAGGAGGGAAAGGTTTATAAGTGGTGGATGGACGGGAGAGTTTCGGGTGAAAATTGGAGCGACGCCCTTGTTTGGTCTCTTAAATCCGAGCAAGTTCGATCGCACGGGCCAGTGAAAAAGGGCGTTGGGCCACCACGTCATCTTGCAAGTCCTCATTGAGTCCGCCCAAAAAAGCTCCTAAGAGTTGCTCATCCGACCAATCGGGAGTCCGACAAGAAAACCGAATGAAACGGCCGACATAATCCTCGACCGACCCAGTTTGGGTGATGTGAGACAGAGCCATGTGAAAATTGAGGGATTCTGCAGGGCCAAAACGTTGCAGCAACTATGTGGTTAAGGTCGCCCAAGAGGAGAGAGGGAAACAGATCTTGAACCACCGAAGAAGGGTGGGTGTGGTCTGGGTGGGGGTGGACGACCAGTGGGGTGGGTAAAAAGTGGGAAAAGAGTATGGTCGGAGGACAAGTGGGAAGGGCCTGCTACAAACAGGGTAGTGAGGGATGGAGAAGGGGAAATGCCCCAGGTGGGTGGGGAAAGGGTGGTGGGGGTGGTGGAGACTGGGCCAGGGCCGAGCGAAACCGGAATGGAATCGATCGGAATGTGGGAAATGGGTTGGGTGGTGGTTGGGGTTTTGAGATAGCGAAGCTCATCAAGGAGGGTTTGATGAATTTGACTCTGCTGAGTTTGGTGGACATTCAGGCTGGCGAGAGACTGCTGTAAATCTGCCATATGATGCTGCAAATCATCTTGACGAAGGGTCATCAGGGTCACCGCTTCTTGGAAGCCATGGAGTTGGGAAAGGATTTGTTGCTGCTGAAAGTCCAGGTCGAGCTCGGCCTCCGAAACCTCGGCCACCGCAACAGAAGCCTTACTTTTGCCCATGGATGCACACCTGGGCTCTGATACCAATTGATAGGACTCCAGTTCACAGCGGAAGAATAAAGGAAAAGACAGCTAAGTTAGGTAGGAAAGTTAAAGCATATTCATTTCATAATTCGAGGATATACAATTGAGGGGCTTATAAACCCATGAGCCAAAACAGACAAAAGACTCAAGTGTTGAGTCATCCTCTAATAACTACTCCCAAACCCATAAAGGATAATAACAAAAGATAAAGAAGGTGGACCCGAGAAGGTTCTAACAGTAGGGGGAGTTCGTGGCGAGATAGGGACTACGGTGATGATGGTTTGATGATCTGGGTTGGCCGGATAACGTGGATTCGACGCCGGTCGGTCGTGTGTGTGTCGTATGAGGAAGGGAAGAGAGGGATGAAGTGAGAGAGTTTTGGAGAATTCCAGAAATGAGTGGAAGAGATGGGAAGAAGTGAGAGAGTGCCTCCCCCGAAACACACCACAAGAAAATTAAAATCCCCTCTTTTACTCATTTAAATTTAATAAAATTTAATATAAATTCTCGAAAATAATATAAAATCTCGTTAATACAAATACGTAGTTTATAATGATGAAATCTAAGAACGGGATTTCACAGGCCTAATGTTGGATCTCGGTCTAGGGATAGTGATTGATTTTAGTTACACGTTTAATCATATTAAGGTGTGTTTCCCGCTTGGGTGTTGGACCCAACTACTCCAATTTCATGCATATCAAATAAAACATAAGAGGATTACTTTTAAAGTAAAGTAGAGCCTATGCTCTTTTACAATATTTGATTAAATCAAATTACAACCAATATCTAATCTACACATTCTCATGGTTCAAACAAATTTGAGAGACGACCTATCACATAGCTCAACTTTTGTAGGCTTGAAATCACTCTTTCTTAATTAATAAAACACTTTTAACTAATTAAGCTAGAATGTAACAATGTCATTTGACTGTTGTATCCATATAATTGATTTAAATGGAGCTAAATGAAATGAAAATTCAATTCTCATTTAAAGAGAAAACTATTATGTTCTCATCCTAACTTGGGCCAAAATGCAAAAACCTCAACTTTTGGGCTATAATGCAAAGCACAAACTTTTGAGGTCACTTTATAAAAACACAAAAGTCCACTACTTCATGTGATTACAACTAGAACCCAAAAATTACAAAAACTTCAGAGCAAAACAATTTGTCCTTTAGTGATTTTGGACCTTTACGTAAAAACGTAAACTTTTGGATCAAAGTGCAAATACCACAAAAGTATCAAATATTTATATAATTACATAATAGCCCCAAAAGTATCCCCACTACAAGGGTTTTAAGGAGTAAGAGTGGTGTCAAAAACTTTTTGAGTTGATTGAAAAAAGTGATAGGTAAGGTGGTGATTGAATAGTGATGTGAATCATCTCACATCAACAATTACAAACAAATTTTAAATAAAATTAAAAAACCATTTTTAAATCAAACACCAAAATCTTTATGTTCTTATTATGAACATGAAGAACACAACAAGAACATTGAATAACATCCATGAAAATCCATAAGAGCTCTATGAACATTTTTCATCCAAAGACACCCCAAAGCCTCTCAAACTTAAGGGAGATAACATATTAACATACTAGGATACTTAGGGATTCCTAATGTCACTTTAAAACTCTTTTAACAAGACAAACATGAACCCCAAAATCCACCTTATGGATTTGGCCGAATTTTTCTGAACAAAAGAACACCACATTTTAGCTCCAAATTTGATGCTCATATGAACTACATCTACAACATTTGAGATGGCAAATTTTAGCTCCAAAATTTATACCTTTGAAGCACCTCTTTGCTTAGCAAGGAATATTCACCCACATGAGGGCCTTCTTTCCTTTGTCTCCTTGCTCCTTGCTCCTTGCTCCTTGGCTCCATGGATGTGGATGGAAGAACGTTGCTTCTTGGCTCCATATATTCTTGGATTTGGATTGGAGGAATGGATTCTCCAAAAGGACCCAAAATTGAGAGCCTGAGTGACTAAGGGAGGAAGAGATTGCTAGATAGTCCCTCCCTTAGGGCCAAAGTCCTAGAGAGAAACAAAGAGCAAAAGTTCTCTCATCTTTCCTAAAAGAAAACCTTAATGAGGGATGAAGCTATAAAATTGCTTTTATAGTCGTTCCAAATGAGTGGCAAAACATTTATTTTTGTTTTTTTTTTTCCTATTTTTTCTGATTTTTCGTTTTTTTTTTTGTTTTTTTACATTAAATAAAATGAAAACATGAAAACCAAATTTGAAATGTTTTCCCTTCCCCCAAACTTGAAACCAACATTGTCCTCAATATTGTAAGATAAACTTAGAATGGACAAAAATATAATGGGGAAAAGAACAATTTAACAACCTAACAAAACAAATTAATGAAAACAAAAGTAAAAGAGAACGTGGAGAAACTTAGCTGGATAGATGCAATCTTTGATCTCCATAAGAATAAAACCAGCAAGCTCTCTATCTTCAGATTAAGTTAAAGGCGGCAGATCATTAAAATGGGGGAACACATCCAATTTATTCTTGTTCACGAATTTCTTGTTCCCCCACCCTTCATCTTTGACAGTTAAACTCAATTTTCTTTCATTGGTCAACCGATTGTTGCTAGAAGGCCTTTTGAAAGATTCAATTAGAGGAATCAATGAATCTTCATAAACAGAGTCAATCATGTTAAATGTACTAATCTTTTGCAGATGTTGACTTGCTCAGTTGCTCCAAATACTTTAAATTTGGTTGCCTCGTCGCCAACACGCATGGTAAGAGTGTCATTCTCAACGTCAATCAATATACATGCAATGACCAGGAATGGATGACCCAGTATGATTGAAACTTCCCTATCTTCCTCCATATCTAAAATCAAGAAATCAGCATGTAGGATTAATTTGTCAACTCGTATTAAAACATCTTCAATAATGCATCTCAGCTATTTGATCGATCGATCTGCAAGTTGTAAAGAAACCGATGTTAGTTTTAAATCCCCCAATTATTTTTTTTAAAAATGAAGAAAGGCATTAGATAAATACTTGCACCCAAATCACACAAAGATTTATCGAAATGATAATTTCCAATAATACTGAAACTCCATGGATGTTTTAGTTTAGGTGGTAACCTCTCAACAAAACCGCACTTACTTCTTCAGTTAATGCAACATTCTCATGTTCCTGAAACTTTCTTTTTTGAGTACAACAATCTTTTAAAAACTTACTCTAAGATGGAATCTGTCTAATTGCATCAAGTAAAGGAATGTTAATTTCTACCTTCTGAAGAGTTTCAAAAATATCAAGTACGTGTTGTTCAATCTCCCTTTTTAGTTGCTTGGTCTTTCAGGCAGGAAATAACTTTTTCAAGAATTTTGTTGCCAAACTGCTCTCATGATTGAATTGATCCTGGTTCCAAAGAATTATACCACAATTTAACATTATATTTTAATGAAAACTGAAACAAAATTAACCTGATCTGCTCGGGAGTAAGGCCTTGAACGTCCTGCGTTCTTCAAAAATTAAAGAAATCTGTCAAGTAAAGATGAGAATCATCCTCTGCTTTGCCACTAAAATGGGGAACCATGCTAAGCAGCTATAGTGACAGTTGCATGTTCCCTTCAACATTAGGCATGGTATCTACGTACTCTTTAATCTATTGATTCTCCTAAGCCACGAATTAGGCATGGTATCTACTCTATAGTTGATGTGATGAGTGAAAGAAGAGAGGGATGGGGAGGGATGGGGACAAGGAAGGGTGAGGGTGAGGGGAGAGAAAGAGTGATTGATGGGACAGGTGAGCGAGGGGTAGAGAAAGTGGTGAGGATGCTCATCAGTTTTTTTAATTTTTTTTTTTTTTTTTGTCATTTTCATAAGATGAAGTTAGGGTAGTACTATTCACACACCATTTTTTACTCCTCACGAACTCTTGTTAATTTTTGTTCATAGATTTTCAATTCATTCGATTCAATGGTCGAAAATTGAGAGGTGGTAAAAATGGGTGTTATAGCCTAAAAAAATTGATTTCAGTAAACTCGCTTTCTCTCTGCAACTATGTTTAAGTCTGATCGTGGAATGAATAAACTAAAGAAGAATGAAGAAGCAAAGATAAACTGAAGTGTGCAGAAAGAGAAAAAACAAGTGAGCGGAAACGAGTTCCCTTCAATTTGGTAACGTCCATACATGGGGCATACAATTGTATCATGGATGGTTGCAACACCTTCAAAGAAAGTTATGTAGAAAATGGGCAAGGTTGGGCTTCGAAAGAGCATTACACAGATCCCGGAGGAATGGCAGTGGGGTGGCACTAGTACCATCAACAAACTGATAAAGATCATGGCCGACAAGGAACAACTTCATTTGCTAGGTCCAAAGAAGGTAGTTAGACTCCTTGAGTTTGAGAAAGTGGGTAGCGTTGGGTCCGGATGTAGACGAACCATCAGAGGAGGAGGATCTCCGGAAGCCATGGAGGAAAAGGGAAGGGGAGAAAGACGGCAGAAAATTAGGGTCAGGGTTTTGAGGAACAAGGTGAGCAAGGAATTAGGGTTCAGGAAAGACCTAGACATGAATACCATGTAAAAAGTCTAGAATGAATGAATTGTATATTGATTGACAAGCATGCAAGTACATGATTGGAAACCTAACCCTAGAAGGAATGAGCATCACGTTCCACATCATCCAATTGTGTTATTTACATGTTAGACTTGAAAATTCGACACTTGTAAGGAGGTATGTTGAGAGTATGTAATTCATAAATTAACATTAATTGAGCTGATAACGTTGATAGGAAATTGCCATTATATATTTGCTTAGCTGCGGCCCCCAAATCAGTGGTTATAACTCATTTTTCTGCTAGTGACTCCAAAACTAAAAGCTAAAATTTTCATGCAATATTAATATAAAATCCCTTTAACTAAGTAAGAATGAACAAGCTACAGCATCATTAAAAGTATAAGAAAGCTAATTACATAATAAATCTCATTAAATAATTAAGAATGAACAAGCTACAACATCATTAAAAGTAGCAGTATCAGAAAACTAATTAGTAATTTTAACAGGAGCAATACAAAGGGGACAGTAGGTTTTTCTGGTGGCTAACCATTCATCGATGCATAGCTTGTGAAACGAATGCTTACAATCGTCAAGCAACCGACACTCTTGCCCCTCAGTAAACTCGTCCAAGCAAATTGCACAGTCGTCACTAGTAGCATTAGTACTTGTAGCACTGGTACACATGAAGACAGTTGAGGCCTGCGGCGGCGGCGGCAGCGGTGGGTTCACAGGAAACGGAACAATATTAACCACAATGTAGTCCTGCTGTATACGTCTCACTCGTTCTTGTTCAAAATAACGCCGGTTTCTTGCTGCAGTATCATTATCAATCGCCTGCTGGCGCAGCCTTCTTTTACGTTCCTTGTAGAGGTTGCAGAGTGCCCCGACGCATAGTAATATGAAGGCGGCGAAAAAAGGTAGGAATGTTACACCAGTTACAATCCAAGGTCTGGCGTCAAAATCCATGATGTATCGAGAGAGAGAGAGAGAGAGAGAGAGAGAGAGAGAGGGCAAAGGAATAAAGAGCTTAATTGTTTGCTTTGTATATATAAGAAGAGCTTAATTGTTTGCTTTGTATATATAAGAAGGATGAGGACGGTATCTTTAAATTTGGAGAGGATATAGTAGCACCGGCCAACATATTTATAACAAGTGAACTTCTAATCAAAATTGGCTTCGGATTAGTACTACTATAACCTATTTATAAATACAGTTTCCAAATCCATTCCGCAAGAGGTAAAGGAATTCTCAATTTCCTAAGGGCAACAAAAAAAATTAAAAGAATACGTTTATTAAGACAAATGTGTTAGCTTCGCTTCCCCCTTATATAACGTCCCACATAAGAACGGAGCCCATATTTTGTTTTTGGGACGACTAGTAACTTACATATGACATGCAAGTATGTTTAAGTTTTGGTCAAGTAAAAACTAAAGAAAAATTTTATGCCGCTGATTCTAGCCTTTGGCCTTGTGATCGGCGGCAATCTTCTTGGCTACTCTTGTTGGTCTGTTGACTCTATTAGTTTCCTTTTAATTTTGTTTTTTTGGTGTGAAATCGTCGTAGTGAAACGTTGTAGTCGCCTAGATAGTCATCGTCTT
This sequence comes from Cotoneaster glaucophyllus, assembly GCA_036320875.1. Classification (NCBI taxonomy): domain Eukaryota; kingdom Viridiplantae; phylum Streptophyta; class Magnoliopsida; order Rosales; family Rosaceae; genus Cotoneaster; species Cotoneaster glaucophyllus. Next base: position 36,254,294 of record CM070073.1, read on the forward strand.
TTGGCCCACGCACATAACCAACACAACACTAGTAGGAAAAACACTTTGCGCGACGTAAGTACCTTCGTCGCGCAAAGTCAAAAAAGGTCGCGCAAAAGATAGCGCGACATACCTTCGTCGCGCATTCTCCGTCACGCAAAGGCCGTGACGCCAGGGTTTGCGCGACGGTAAAGGTACCTGCGTCGCGCAAAACCACTTTGCGCGACGCAGGCTACGTCGCGCAAAGTGGGTTTGCGCGACGCAGGCTACGTCGCGCAAAGTGGTTTTGCGCGACGCAGGTTACGTCGCGCAAACCGGGTTTGCACGACGTAGCCTGGGTCGCGCAAACCCACTTTGCGCGACGTAGCCTGCGTCGCGCAAACCTTTTTTTTTTGACAATTTTTTTTTTATATTTAATTTTTTAATAAATATTGTAATTAAATTCTAAACAATAATTAATAAACCAATGGAAATTGATGCAAGAAATATATGTTTTTTGGTAAAATTTCCACTAAGCATTGTTTAAAGAATATTTTGTATTATCATTAATAAAAACAAACGCATATAACATTCATGTGGTAAAGTCAATACATTCATTACAAACCTAGGATACGTGTTCGAATATATTAACACACGTCCTCAAATTCCAAAAATACAAACTTGAATTCTTTCGAAGACCTGCAGATAAAAGCATCTTCCCTTGTACATATGAAACTCCTTCATCACTCCTTCATATAGCTTTTTCATCATTCCTTCATGTAGCTCGCTACAGTTTATGTAGCTCCTTCATCACTCATCATGTCTCACTACACCAAAACCACACAACCACAAGTTTAATTATGGTACAAATATCACTAACCAATAGAACCATCACACGCATTAGCAGGTTCTGTGTTACATATAAGAAAAAAAGCGTAGGGCAAGTTCCAGACAATACTTTCACGTGTGTATAAGCAGACAGGAATCTGAGTCATGAATTAAGATACCAACAACATATTAGATTTACCGTGATTGCTTTTATGCTGTCTGCCAATTCGCTCACAGTATCTATTTCTTGACATGCTGTAGACCATGAGTGCAAACTCTGAGAGCCAATACGAGATCCGAATTTTACCTAGAGAAGCAGCAAGTTATTTACAAAGTGACTGCAGAAAATTATCAAACTTTCTGATGCCGGCTACAAGGTACCACCTGATACATTTCCAATGGTCGCAACAGATTCTACAAATGCATCCAAAGCTGGAAATGGAGATTTGCCCAGGAAGTATGTTGCTGAAGCACCACTTGTGCAACCATTCAATGCATATTCTTGGGGCCAACTGTAACATTTTCCAAGACCACGGTTTACCTGTATCAAGAAAGCATTTGATATAGTTAAAATGCACTAATGTCATTATGCTTATGGTTATCTCATATCTGTAAGCATCAAGAGTATGGAACGGTTTTGGAATCCAAATTACCTCGGTGTCAAAATGCAGAGTCTTTATACAATCAAGATCTGGCTTGCATACTAGAAGCTTTTCACAATCAACATCCAAATTGCAGATCAAGGATGCCATGAACATCTCCTCCTCACACTGCTGTTAAATAACATATCATTGATTATACAATTATTATGTAGTCAACGCATAAAATCAAAACATCACTAACAAGGCTCCAGGTTGCAACTGTTATATTAATCGGAAGGGTGGCAAAACCATCTTGTTGGCTTTGAAACGCCCAGTAGGCAGAAGCACTGAATTCTTCCCTGCCTTTGATGATAGAGCTAAACGAAAGCAACGATTTCGGGTATATACAGCAGTGTCCACAAATAGTTTACTAGGGGAGTCAGAGGAGCTTGAATCTTTTCTAATAAATAAGTTTCCAAATCTTCCATCTCTCTCCTTTGCACTTGAAATCCGTGAGCATATCTGATAATATGTCATCACAGTGACAATAGTTGATATTTCTACAGGGAATATAAAAAGGAAAAATCGTAGTAAATGCAGCAGATTTCTTTTCATCACAATAAAAAGAAGCAATAGGTAATGAAATAAATTCCCATTTTTAAATTTAATCGAGCAAAAGACATCCTAAGAAACAACGTACAAATATCATAATGCAATGATATCTCAAACTTACTAGTCAGTAGTACCAAAATGTTTCTGCAATATTCAGCAAGTCATACCTCAGTGACAAATGCACCTGCATGTGAGTTGTCCTTAAAAGCAGTCTTTTCTATGCGAATGATTAGGTGACGAGAGAACTTTGCTGCACGAAAGTATAACCATAAGTGACAATCAACTCCAAGAACCTCACCATGAAATTATATACAATAGATGACGTTATGAAACAGAAATCAAAACCCATATATGGTGTCTATATTTAGACTCCACGAAAATTTAAATGCACATAGACATCAGCCTCATATATAAGGGAAGGGTTTATAATTGTGACCCACCTTCATTAGAGGAATCAAGCTCCAACATCCATTCCTTGTTTCCGATAATAGAATACTTTTCAAGCAGGGCTTCAAAAATGACTGAGATCAAGAGGTCAACCATTTCATCTCCATTGCTGTCTGCATTATCCCTTCTATTGAATTCCAAGTCAAAATAAAGGTGGCATGGCAAACCCTGAAAGCAACACATTCCAGTTGTAGGAACCACAACCTAGAACGTAAATCAAATTTCTGCACACGGTACCCATTTATTGCATATGAAATGCAAGTCCGATTAGTAGCACAATACACCCAAAAAAGGATGACAACACGAAGAAAGCCAAAAGCTCAGTATACTGTATACATGGGATAAAGAAAAAGGTTTTTTATTAAGCCCCTATTAGTAGCACAATGTCAATAGGTAAGACTATTCACCATACGCTTAGCAACAAAATCACACAACATTTGAGTAATGTTATATATATACACACCTGAAAGTTATTAATTCCAACCGTGCAGCAAGCATATCAACAAGCTAAAGCTACCAGGACGTTATATAATTTGTCCAAATTTCCTGCTAAATTATTTCATGTAATGTGATGATGGGGAAAGACAGTGGGAAACAACACCAGAGAAGTGCAAGTGTAATATGTTTTTGTACCATTCATTTATGCAGTGTGCTCACCAAACAGTGTGATGATGGGGAAAGACAGTGGGAAACAACACCAAAATGACTCAAATCATGGTATGTTCTCACCCCGGTCTACTACTGAGGGCCAACAATAAAAAGCCTGGCAATTTATGCATGGAATCCACTTTTCAATTGTGAATGTAGAAAATACCTTCCCAAGGAATGAAACAAAAAGCTCAGACAAAGAACTTCTGTTTTCTGCGATGTGTGTCTCTGTATCAACCCTCAAGCCTGCATATAGCATAAGTAGATAACAGTTAACTCGACAATCTCACCGCAATGGATTATCTAAAGCATATGCAACCTAACTAATAAAAGAACATACACTGACTCTACTTCTTACCCAAATCGTCCCTACTCTGAGAAGGACTATGTCGGTGCAACTTAAGGAACAGAGCAATTAAAAGATTGAAATTATAATTTTGTTTGTCTACAACTAAGAACGTCTTTTGGTTGTTTTGGTTTGCTGCATAAGAGAGCAATCTGAAACTACAATAATTCAACTAACAAACCAGTACTTCAACAACGACATCAAATGGAGAAGACTAGTCTCATATTGTACACACAACTGTCTATCAGAACAACTTCTATTCAAATTACAGAATTTGCTGCTAATCTAGTACCACCAATTTAGGTTGATATACTAAAGTGCAGTGAAAACAGTCTAAATAATCCCTCACAATTTAAATTACTTTCAAGTCAACACCAGAAGGCAGAAATGTGGATTTAAGATTACCTGAAAATGGAATAGCACAAGAGACGTTTTGGATATTATCGATAGAAATATCACAAGAGACGTTTTGGAATCCACTTTTCAATCAAAGTTACTGAACTCTCCTAAACATGTATGATGCGACTCCGGAAATATGGGTTCGAAAGAAGGGGAAAGAAGTTTATTTGCGTCGGAAAGGAAAATTAACCCCAAGCAATTTGTGACAAAAACCCTAAATTACAAAAACCCATCGAAAATCAGAAACCCTTACCTTGAATTTAGGACTTGATTCGCGTCGGCTTCGAGATTCCCGTGGTGGCCTGTCGTTTGGGTTCAAGATTTTTGAAGAGGAAAGACAGGATTTGGGGTATGCGGGGAAAGAAAGAGGGAAATGAGGGTTCAAGATTGGGTTCGAAAGAAGGGGAAAGAAGGGGAGATTTGGGTTCGAAGAAGGGTCTACGGGGAAAGAAGGAGAGATTTGGGTTCGAAGAAAGTTCAGATTGGTTTCAAGATTTGGGTTCGAAGAAGGGTCTACGGGGAAAGAAGGGGAAATGAGGGTTCAAGCTTGGGATTTCAGATTGAAAGTTGGAAGAGGGAGGGTTCCAGCTTGGGATTTCAGAAAAACAAAGTTGGAAGAGGGAGAATTGAAAAACAAGCGCCTTTTTTTCACTATTGGGCCGCGAAAATTTCGTCATAACTCGCGCGACGTAGATATATAAGTTGACGTCGCGCAAAGTAGTTTTGCGCGACGACCACATTAAGACGTCGCGCAAAGTGTTTTTTTTTTTAAAAAAATTATTATAAAACATTTTTCTCCTTTCAGATTCAAATTTTTTTATACATAAGCCCCACAATAATATATATTTCTAACAAAAATTGACAATAATTTTTTTTACATATATATCATTCAATTTCTTAAGTATAAGTACAAAATAAATAAATTAAAATCTACTTGGTGTATGTATATATATATATATATATACCACTAATGTTTTGATGGGATACGCATTGTACGAAAGTAGTTTCAACGATCCAACCGTCAAATTTGTTTGTATATGCTTTGAGATCGCATACGCCAAAAATCGTAAAAACCAAACATTCAGAGATCAAGTAACGGGACCAACATTTTCGACGGCTATAAACGAAAAATCACCAATTTAACGGTTATTTTAACTCCGATTTTGATGATTTTTTACAGATACACTCTTTAACCCTGTATGAATACAATAAACCAATTCGATCGTAAATTTAACACCTTTACATAAGTGGATACCACAAAATCTTATGTTATACTTGATGAAAGTATAAATAAATTCCAAGTGTTGGTGAATATAATGTTTTGATGGGATACGCATTGTACGAAAGTAGTTTCAACGATCCAACCGTCAAATTTGTTTGTATATGCTTGAAGATCGCATACGCCAAAAATCGTAAAAACCAAACATTCAGAGATAAAGTAACGGGACCAACATTTTCGACGGCTATAAACGAAAAATCACCAATTTAACGGTTATTTTAACTCCGATTTTGATGATTTTTTACAGATACACTCTTTAACCCTGTATGAATACAATAAACCAATTCGATCGTAAATTTAACACCTTTACATAAGTGGATACCACAAAATCTTATGTTATACTTAATGAAAGTATAAATAAATTCCAAGTGTTGGTGAATATAATGTTTTGATGGGATACGCATTGTACGAAAGTAGTTTCAACGATCCAACCGTCAAATTTGTTTGTATATGCTTGAAGATCGCATACGCCAAAAATCGCAAAAAACAAACATTCAGAGATCAAGTAACGAGACCAACATTTTCGACGGCTATAAACGAAAAATCACCAATTTAACGGTTATTTTAACTCTGATTTTGATGATTTTTTACAGATACACTCTTTAACCCTGTATGAATACAATGAACCAATTCGATCGTAAATTTAACACCTTTACATAAGTGGATACCACAAAATCTTATGTTATACTTGATGAAAGTATAAATAAATTCCAAGTGTTGGTGAATATAATGTTTTGATGGGATACACATTGTACGAAAGTAGTTTCAACGATCCAACCGTCCAATTTGTTTGTATATGCTTGAAGATCGCATACGCCAAAAATCGGAAAAAACAAACATTCAGAGATCAAGTAACGGGACCAACATTTTCGACGGCTATAAACGAAAAATCACCAATTTAACGGTTATTTTAACTCCGATTTTGATGATTTTTTACAGATACACTCTTTAACCCTGTATGAATACAATGAACTAATTCGATTGTAAATTTAACACCTTTACATAAGTGGATACCACAAAATCTTATGTTATACTTAATGAAAGTATAAATAAATTCCAAGTGTTGGTGAATATAATGTTTTGATGGGATACACATTGTACGAAAGTAGTTTCAACGATCCAACCGTCAAATTTGTTTATATATGCTTGAAGATCGTATACGCCAAAAATCGGAAAAAACAAACATTCAGAGATCAAGTAACGGGACCAACATTTTCGACGGCTATAAACGAAAAATCACCAATTTAACGGTTATTTTAACTCCGATTTTGATGATTTTTTACAGATACACTCTTTAACCCTGTATGAATACAATGAACCAATTCGATTGTAAATTTAACACCTTTACATAAGTGGATACCACAAAATCTTATGTTATACTTAATGAAAGTATAAATAAATTCCAAGTGTTGGTGAATATAATGTTTTGATGGGATACACATTGTACGAAAGTAGTTTCAACGAGCCAACCGTCAAATTTGTTTGAATATGCTTGAAGATCGCATACGCCAAAAATCGGAAAAAACAAACATTCAGAGATCAAGTAACGGGACCAACTTTTTCGACGGCTATAAACGAAAAATCACCAATTTAACGGTTATTTTAACTCCGATTTTGATGATTTTTTACAGATACACTCTTTAACCCTGTATGAATACAATGAACCAATTCGATCGTAAATTTAACACCTTTACATAAGTGGATACCACAAATGAAAAAGGTAATGGAAGAACCCCAAAAGAAAACCAAAATAAGAGAAGGAAAAAAAAAAAAAAAACTACTTTGCGCAACGCAGGTTCTCTTATGTCGCGCAAAACAGCTTTGCACGACCTAGGAGCACCTGCGTCGCGCAAAGTAGTTTTTTTTATTTATTTTTTATCTTATGGTTTAGGAAATAAATAAATAAGCTTCAACAAATAACAAGCATTCTCTCATCAAATTCAACTGATTCTATACCGTTATACAATAAACATTCAAAACAAATGATTGAAACTTTATATATATAAGCCATCAAAAGTATTCAATTCACGTTTCTAAAGAAGAAAAAAATATTGAATTCTCAACAACTAATTTTTTTTACATATATATTATTCAATTTCTTAAGTGTTATAAGTACAAAATAAATAAATTAAAATCTACTTAGTAAATATATATACCATTGAAGTTGATGGAGGCAGCTACTGCAACTAGGTTTGCAGTTTCTGCCTCCCAATCTGATTAAGTAGAGTAGAAAAAATCGTTGACTTTGCGCGACGAAGGTGGCGTCGCGCAAAGCTTCTTTGCGCGACGTATGTAGTCGTGCGTCGCGCAAAGGTGGAAAAAGAGGTAAAATAGTCTTTGTTTGGCGCCAAAACTTTGCGCGACGAGGTCCTGGGTCGCGCAAAGACACTTTGCGCGACGTAGGAAAAGTTACGTCGCGCAAAGTGTCTTTGCGCGACGTAGGACCTCGTCGCGCAAAGTTACGTTGCGCAAAGTCACTTTGCGCGACGTTTGCTGTTTTGGGTCGCGCAAACCATGTTTGCGCGACGAAATTTGGTCCGTCGCGCAAGATTCCGTCGCGCAAACAGGTTTTTCTACTAGTGCAAGGTTATAATTAGATCAAGTTATCACATTGGATATCAAGTTTGAAGCTTGAAGTCATGAAAGATGTCGTGTGTTAAGATCGGGTTTAGCCAGTGTGACACTCTGTGTTTAGCAGGTACAACGCTAAGGCTCTCTTTAAGGTAATTGGGAGGATGTAGAGTAATGACATGATTTAATCCTTTTTTATTTTGATTATTATTTTCAGGAATCGTCTTGGAGTTTAGTTTTGAGAGTTTGCTAGTTTGAATATTTCTCTTTATAGGAGAGTTGCTTAATATTAATTTTTTTTATCTCTTTGGATCTTTGTGTGAAGAGTGGAACTATTTGATTTGTTGGATCTACTTCCTTTGATGTTCAGGGATCGTGCCAGTGATTAGGTGATGCGATTAGACCAATGGGTATCGTACTCCCTATCCCAATATGATTTGAGAGTTTTTGTTCTCAAATGATCTTCGTGTAATATAAGGTTTTATGATTTTATTCATCTGCGTAATCTTGTGATTGGTGATGCTTTTTTTGTAATGTTTTTAAATCTATTTTACAAGGACCTTTTTGAAGTTGATTGTTCATGATATATTTGTAAAAAAAAAATTTAATGAATGAAATATCGTACTATTCTTTAAAAAAAATTGGTAAATTGAGGATGAAATAAAACAATATATATACGGGGTGAACTTTTCGAAACATATCTAAATTACATATTAGTAAGGCTTAAATGTCAAAATGGTCCCTGTGTTATATCTATATGGCAAATTTAGTCCCCGTGTTTTCGATTTGGCTAATTTAGTCCTCGTGTTTGTACTCTGTTAGTCTAGTGGTATTCTTCTTCACTTGTAAATAAGAGGTCTTAGGTTAGATTCTCACCAAAGGTGAATTTGAACCACATTATTGCTAGACCATTGTGAGGCTAAACCCCCTTCCTCTAGTGTAGATAATATCGTTTGTTCAAAAAAAAAAAAAATTTCATAAGAAAATTCATGTGACAAATGATTACCTTTTCTCTTTGTAGAAAAATGCAAATCAATGAGAAATAACACATTTAAGAAATAAAACTTCCAATCTGAAAAATGATTAAAGTTTTGACATAGAAAAGAGAGGGAGTAGTGTTAGGGAGGAGGTCAGAGAGTTGGGAGGAGAATAATTTTTCTTTTAATTTTTAATTTTATTTCATTTTAAATATTTTAAATCAAATAAATTATAATTTTATAAATAAGTTTATAATAATTTATAATTTTTTTTACAGAAATTAGATGGAAATGTCCTTAATTGGCTAACGGAGATAAACACAAGGACCAAATTGGCCAAATTGAAAACACATGGACTAAATTGACCCAATGACTAAAACACAGGGACCATTTTAACATTTATGCCTATTAATAAAATAATGTTGGTCAACCAAAACTAATAAAATTACTTCCATACCCTTTTACTACAAAACTGAAAGAAGATTTTAGAAAAGAAAACAATGTGGCCATTAAAGTAATTTTGTACAAACAAGTGATAGGATTTGTACCACCTACAAAAGTAGGGATAAAAACACTTAAAATACTTGCAAGAGTACAAGAGTACAAGGTAATCGTAGTATAAACTGCTCAAACAAGGTTGTTTCCATGGGGATTGAATGAATAATTTGTATTTAAACCAATTCTTAATTAATTACTTGAAACAAATTTTTTGAAAATGTTGATTTTGTGACTTAAAATATTAAAAACGAATTTAAAATAAAGACAATTAAATAAATCAACTAAAAGCAATTTAAAGAAAATCAATTTAAAGAGACACTAGGGTTTTGTCGTCACCTTAACAATCATACGTAGTTCTCCCAATCACTTATGAATTACCTATGCATATCTTGAAGGTTAGGCTTTTCTAATATATATATCCTACTTGGAACCTCCCACATAGATCGTATATCTAACAAGCAACCCGTTCGGACGTTTGGATCAAATATGAACATGAAAGACTCCTTAAGTTTTATGAAAACCCTTTGAAAAACCACGCAACTCTTAAGACGTAGTGTTCATCCTAAGTGAAATTAAAATGATTAACCACAAGAAGCCAGCGCCAATTTTAGGGGACCTTTCGACCAAAATTGCATCAAATTACTTTTCTAAATATCTCGAGAATCACTAAGAAACTTAGATAGTTTAAAACAGTGATTAATAATTCAAAACCTGCATGCATACTATCATAAGTAAATTGAAAAGAAACTACATATTCTTGTGAAGGCTCGTGACCTCGTCCTAGCAAAAGAAACTAGTTACAAACAATCATAAAAACAACATATTATTAAGAACATGGAAAGAAAACACCTTGAAAATAAACTTCAATCGTCAAAAGCTCTCTAAATTAATGCGTTAGTCCTTCTCTTTTTTCCTAATGGCTAAATAGCCTTATTTATACTAATATAAAATAAAATCCTACCTAGAAAAAGGTCTTAGAATAAAACTAGGAAACAAAATAAATTAAGATAAACTAGGAACAATTTGAACACATCTCTACAAGGGGCCGAATCCAAAATAGGTCATCTTGGGCTCCAAAATTAGCAATTAAGCCAAAACGTCACTTTGACAGCACTGCACTCCTTTATTTCATTGCTGTAAATAAATTGCTAGGTAGAAAAATGTGAAACTTCGATACGAACAAGCCGAGATACTCACGAACATCCTTCAATTAGAATCACTTCAAAATTCGTATGTTTAAGTACTTTTTGCTCAAGAGGAAGTCAAATGTCCTACATTGAAAATATATTATAATGTATCAAAATTCTACCAAAATAACCAATAACTTATGATTAAGAATAGGATAAAATATATAGTAAAACAGACTCATCAACAAATTTTATTGTTTTTTTTCTAAACATATTACTTTTATCAATACCCTCTCAACTCATTCTCTCTCCTAACTGTCAACCCCTATTTTTTTGGGAAGTCTGCTAACGTGTTAAAAAAAATTAACTCCTCTCATAAAAAAATTAAAATACAAATATTTAAAAATATAAAAAAATATATTTCTCAACATACAGAGTGTGTGACCTTTGCTACCATTAATGATGACAAGCCAGTGGATAGAACGTATTGAGCATCTCCAAATAGACTGATGTGGTGGTACAAACGGTTTTTCAAGCGGAAGGAGCAACTGTTAGAAAAGCTGAAATTTGCGATCCATAAGAACTATAGGAATGGTCCAGTGAAGGCAACTCCAAACTGGCCATTGATATACTTTTAACGTCGCTGTATTATTCCGTAACGGCTTTATTTTACAATCACGAACATCAAGCGTCTCTCTGAGGTAGACCGTAGAATACGAGGCGAAACACGAAACTAATATCTAGTGATTAGGCATGAGAGGGCAATAGAGTTTAATTGGTGGGCTGTATTCTCCATGTCCTCCAATTTATACTTCTACGTTCCCTTCATAGACATGCAACCTACTTCAATGAGTGATGGCCTTCTGTTATATTGTTCTATATCGTCTCTTTTAAGTCTGTTAATAAAATTGCTTAACTAGACTGTCCTTTTGGCAGGACTTTGTGCGTATCTTGATATAGAGAATGCCATGGATTGTTCACTTGCAGAATCTATGGGCACACCAAAACCCTTCTCTTTTCGCGTCCCGATTTGGCTGAGAATATACTATGTGTTGTTGACACTGACTAAAAGTGGTTATTTGGATGCAATTGTAATTCATAGTGTAAGTAATTGACGCTGAACATGATTGTTGCTTTATTCATTGGAGAGTTTGCTTCTTTTGATGCTACTCTTTGTTCAGATTGGATATTTTGGATGTCTCTTACCAACACGGCTGTCCAGCACTTTGCTTCCCATTGTCGGTGTGAAGAAAAGATACATGTACCTGTTTCTCAACACTAATCTTTATTTTATTGACCTTTTAACGCCAATCTTTAAGTGGACCAAATATTTACAGACAAACTAACATGTTTATACATATATGTATTCTATCAAGTGATGCTATCATTTCTGTTTGAAGGAGCCTGTCATTTCAAAGTTATGCTATCAAGTTACACAGGAACCGTGACACTTTCAGACTGTATACTAAAAGTTAGAATCTAGAAAGTTTACCTCTTCTTTCAAGATAGACCTGGGAACTGCAATGCACTGTGACTAGTAACTAATGATATATATAAAGTGAGTTCAGTGTTGAATGAAGCTTGGAGAGTTCGTTACTGAACATGTTTTTCCTTTTCTTTAGTTAATGAATTTACGCTGCTGAGTTGTCATAGATGTAGATAATCACTATTAATCATTTAATTGTCTTTTGAGGGTATAGAAACTATCAATTTAATATCGCTTGGCATGTTTTGTTATTTCAGGTAGCTGCCCTGGTCCCCCAGTGCGAACTTGATACTGAAATTGATAGTGAATACGGAGATGCACAATCAAGAATCATAACCCCAAGCATTACGAAAAATACATTCTTATCAACCAGGTTATCATCTCCGTACTTAAAACATTTTAACCTACTAGTTATCTATTAAAAATTATATCTGCAGAAGGAGAAATAATATTTACTATGTAGCATTTCTTTGGTATCCAGATTAGATCAAGTCCAAAGTCAGGGAAAGAATTTGGACCTATGGGTGAGATTACTTGTGGTGGAAATGCCTTGAAATTCTATGCAGGCGGTACAGTTGAGACTTAAGAGAATACAGTTGCTTCAGACCGAGGATAAGGTAAAACCTTTATTTGTTTAATAATGACAAGAATGGATGTATGAAGATATGCTTTTTACATGAATAAAATTATTGATGTTTCATGTATGCTTTTTACAAGAATACATGTTGCGGCTGATACTACTTGATGTTTCATGCTGTTGTGCTGTTGATCTCTTTCGATGAGCCATATTGTGTTGGGCAATATAGTGGTCATATTTGCCTTTTGTTTTCGTTTATTGTTTTTATCAAAAACGATAGTATGGTCTGCAAAACGACAGTTTCTTTGATGTTCTGAGCAGTGTGAGTACTCAATGAGAGTATCACCTGCTTTTCTTTGGTAATTGAAACAATAACTGGTTGAGTAGGAAAACTGATAAAAAGGGAGAGGTATTCTTAAAAGATAAAGAGCAAAACCAAAGAACAATAATTAGAATAAAATAGAACTGCGAAGAGAAAGCAATGAAATAAAAGGTTGCTCCTGCAGTCTATGTACTTTTCCATGAATTTCAGTGGCTGCAATCTCTTGTTGTTGCTGATGAGTTCATATTATATCATGTATTTTACCCTAATCTTAGTTATAGTTTATTAGTTATTTTGGTATAATTTTGATACTTTGTTATATATTTTCAATGTAGGACATTCGACTTCCTCTGGAGAAAAAAGTGATAAAACGAGTGATCAAACGGATGAATTTTGGAGTGATTCTAATTGGAAGATGTTCGTGAGTTTTTCAAGATGATTGTATCAAAATTCCAGATTTTTCTACCAAGTTGTTTGACCGTGGCGAAGAAAAGAAGGCTCAGCGCGCAGCTTTCTCAGATTGACGTTTCTGGACGTTTTGGGTATTTTGAAGGTCAAGATGGTATATTTGGAGGAATATTCCTTCTGAGGATTTGTAGGAGATTTCTCCAGCTTTCAAAAGAGACCTTTTGGGATCAAATCGGAGTAGATTTGGTTGGTTTAAAGTCCGATTTTCTGAGAAGTCCGAATTTTAGTTCAAATAGAAACCTTTTATTTTCTGTTTTATTATTTTATTATGTTTCCTAGTTTTATACTAAGATCTTTTCTAGGAAGGATTTTATTTTGTAGTAGTATAAATAAGGCTTTTTAGCCATTAGGTTAAAGAAGAGAACGCACACACCAGTTGGAGAATTGCTTTTGACAATTCAAGTTTATTTTCAAGGTGTTTTCTATCCATGTTTTTATTAATATTTTGTTGTATAGTTGTTCGTAGCTAATATTCGTTTGCTAGGGCGATGCCTTGAGCCTTAGCATGAATATGTAGTCTTTATTTAATTGCTTATGATATTATACATGCATGCTTTGAATTATTAATCACTGTGCTTTAAACTGTCTCTATATCTTAATGCTTAGCTACCATTAAGATGTTTAGATAAGTAATCGGATGCAATTCGATCGGAATACCAACGGGGAATTGAGTATTGCTTCTTGTGATTAACAGTTGTAATTTCACCTAGATGAATACCACGTCTTAGGGGTTGCATGGTTTTTCAAAGGGTTTTCACAAAGCGTAATGAGTCGTGCATGTTTATATTTGATCTGAATACCACAAACGGATTGCATGTTTGATATACGTTCTAGCTTGAATACCATGAGTAGAATATGCATTAGGAAAACCTAACATTCAAAGTTGCATGGGTAATTCATAAGTAATTAGTAAATCTACATAGGATTGTTAAGGGTACGACAGAACCCTAGAGTTTTACAATTTAGTTTTCAAAACGTTTTCCTTTGTTTTCTTTATTTTGCTAATTTCTTTAATTATTTTAATTAAATTCGTTTTCATTATTTTTAACCTTTTCCAGTCTTTGTTTTCAAATAATTAGCTAAGAATTAGTTTAAATACATAATATTCATTTAATCCCTGCGGAAAACGACCTTGCTTGAGCCCTTTATACTACAACAACCTTGTTCTCTTGCAAGTATTTTGTGTGTTTTTATCCCTACTTTTGTAGTTGGTAAAATCTCTATCAGTTGCCTGAAAACTGAGTGCCAAGAGAGCGTGGTATCCTCAACAAGTGAATGTGCATTAGGGCCACTAGTAGAGCTTGTCGCTTCACGGTTATATGAACTTTCTGAAACACTATTGTTATTGTGCGTGTTAGGTTGATTTAGTTAGAATATGGCGGTAATCTTCTTAATCGATTGTGTATTTGTACTTCAAATATTCACATTGCCATAACAGAAAAGGTACCCTGTATGGATGTTCAACTTATTTATATGTGAACTTTATCAAAAACACTGTTCTCACTTTTCCTTCTGAGGGTTGTATTCTTTGATCAGAGTATAAAGTCCATATTGTTTAAGGCTACATATGAAATGGACTCAGGATTTAAGTGGTTCACCCCTCAAAATTGGGCTACATCCACTATGTTGATTATATTGATTTCAAAGGTTACAAATAGCGTTCGGCTAAGACTGGAATTTTTCTAGCTTCAGTCTTTTGACCCTTTACAAGAGATTTTCACCCCTTTACATAGGCCCTCAATGAACTCAAAAAGCCTCTCTATCACCTTTGTAACATTTAATGCACCGCTCGCATCAACTAATGTGTTGACAACTCCTTTAACCATCAATAGATATTCGACGGTGAAGTGATATGTGCTCAATTGAGATTACACGCCTTTTAGAGTAATGTGTGATGAGTGACTTGCTCGTCCTTGATTAATTAACCATATCACCACGAGCAGCTACCCTACCACCTTTTATGTCCCGTCCTAAACTCTTGCTTCCACTTGTTGAATGACATGTGGCCTGATTAGTGTCTGAGTAGGCCTGCCTCTTAATTCTTATGCCTTAAAGTTGTCAGCATGCCCACTTGCACCTAGCGGTTGACAAGTACTTTATGTAGTCTAGTCAGACTAAGCTGGTGAGCAGTCAACTTTATCGCTCAGACATATTCTATGTAAACTCCCTTGGGCTTTGGGCTTCTTAATCTTTCCTGGGCTTTGACTTTAATTGGGCCTTTGTGATCTCTTTCCAGCTTGCACCATTTTGTGAGACGAAAACCCAGCTTTGGGCTTCTTAATCTTTCCTGGGCTTTGACTTTAATTGGGCCTTTGTGATCTCTTTCCAGCTTACACCATTTTGTGAGACGAAAACCCTACATTAACAAATATATATATATATATATATATATATATATATATATATATATATATTAACACTTATCAAGCTTGAATTACCTAGCCGAGCTCAAGCCTACCTCGAGTGTCTCGTAAAATTTTGAGTTGCTCACGAGCATTACAAGCCAAAGATTTCTGCTCAAGCTTGGTTTGTTTTTTAATCGAGTCGAATTAATTAGGCTTTGTTTGGTTCTTGCACGAGTCAAGCTTCGACGAGCCGAACTCAATGCAAGCTCAAATTATTTCAAGCAACTTACAATCCTAGAAACAAATATATAGTGTATAATATTGACCATGTTTGGCAGAAAAGGTTTGAAGTCTTTCTAGATTAAAAAAAAACATGCGAAGTACTTCCTAGAAGAAGCACCTGTTGTGTGCTTATTTTAGGAAGCAGTTGATGTGCGCTTGTTTTAGAAAGCAAATCAAGTGCATTTTCAAGGACTACTTGCGTATTATTAAAAAATTTAATGTGCTTCTAATAGTGCTTTTATTGAAAGTGGTTTATAGCAAATTTTTTTTTTAAAGAAGTAGTTCCAAACCAGCCTAGAGAGATACTAGGGTTAGCTTAGCAAAATGTGTTTGTGTTCCATCTTATACTTCTAATTATAATAGGAAATAAAATTAAAATAGGAATCATATCCCTCTAACAATAATAACAATGAATCAACATCCTACAAGTTAGCTTATGTTAACAATGTCCCTCAAGTTGGTGCATAGATGTTGCTAATACTACTAGTAGAAAAAACAGCTTGCGCGACGAAACAAAATTCGTCGCTCAAGAACCACTTGCACAACGGAAAAACGTATTTGTCACGCAAAATAGAACATATTGAAAAAAAAAAAAAAAAAACTTTCGTGCGACGAAATTATTCGTCGCGCAATAACACTTAGCGTGACGAACAATAGTTGTCGTTGCGTAAAGTCAGTAAAAAACAAGGGGTAATTTCATTTGGCACGAAAAAAGTGCGCGACGTAAGATTGGTCGTGCAAGAGACCAATGGACTTTTGCGCGAAGAAAAATTCGTCGCGAAAGTGACAAAAGGGCTTTTGCGCGACCAATCTTTCGTCGCGCAAGTTCCAGTCAGCTTTGACCATTTAATGCAAGTGAATCCGAGGACATTTAAGACAGATTTTTGCGCGACAAATAATTCGTCGCGCAAAGGTCTTAACTTTGCTATAAATAGGCATTTCTGTTGTCCTTATTCTTTACCATTCTGTTATCTTTATTCTTCACAAATCTGTTCGGGCTGAGATGGCGGATAAAAACAACGATAAAAGTGTGCGCGACGCCAACCCGCATGATTTCAAAAAGCATTTTGAGTTTGCTCATGCAATTGCTGTAGCTATGGGGAATAATTGCCCCACTGCTGAGTGTCGTTATGTGCCCGGAAATTTGAAGAAGGCTGTGATGGATGAACTATTAGAAAGTATATTATTGATGGTTCAATAATGAAGTTTGTGAAATTTTTAGTTATATGTTGGGATTAATTATTTGCATATATGTGTAATAGTGTAAGTATGTTTTTGATGATGAGCCGAAAGAACAATTGATGAAGTTGGTGTTGGTGGATGATGCGTTGGAGGGGAGTTACTGTCACATCCCGACCCGGGGTCTACCACATCCCCGGGCCCACTCCACCACCGTAGCACGATATTGTCCGCTTTGGGCCCCGACTAAGCCCTCACGGTTCTGTTTCTGGGAACTCACACGAGAGCTTCCCAGTGGGTCACCCATCATGGGAGTGCTCTCGTGCGCTACTCGCTTAACTTCGGAGTTCCTACGGAACCCGAAGCCAGTAAGCTCCCAAAAGGCCTCGTGCTAGGTAGGGATGAGAATATACATATAAGGATCACTCCCTTGGGCGATGTGGGATCTCATAGTTACAATCGGTGGCGTTATGAAGTCTTGCGGAATGGAGCAGGATCATCCAAATAGTAATTTAAAATTTATGTTTTGTATGACAATATTTAAATTTCAGGTTTTTTTTTTTTTTAATTTATGTATTTGGACTTAATTAGGTTTCAATTCCTGTTGGGATTTTTTATTGAGACTTCTTGTAAGCACCCTATCTATTCTCGGATTATATGTGTTTTTAATCTTTAATGAATATTGTACTTATGCTGAAAATAATTGTATGGATTAAGCCATTAATAATTTGTAGAATAAATATTTAAGGTATTAACTATTTATAGAATAATATTTTAGGTATTAATTATTTATAGAATAAATATTTAAAGTATTAATTAAGTTTAGAATAAATATTTAAGGTATTGAATCGTTTGTGAATATTTGTTTGTAATTATAAAATTTACGTAAACATAGATATCTATGTTTATGTAAATTTTGTAATTACAGTTATTTTATTCGTCGAGCAATATATTGAGCAACGACATAGTCGTCGCGTAAAGAACGGTCAGACCTTCTAATTTATTGCACATTTATGACGCATTTTGGCACGACGGACTTTGATGTTTGAGCGACGAAAGGTCTCCTAGTGCTATATAATCACAGTTTCATAGGCTTAGTTTAAAAAAAAAAATTGTTTAAAAAAAGATGGAAGATTCTGGAGAAGGTTCTGGCAAAAAGAAAGTTGTTGTGCAATTAGAGAGGTATAGACGGAAGCAAGTGTCGTACTTTGAAGGCAAAAATTTGGCTCAGGCGTAAGCCGAATTTAAGTATGACATTGGGAATTTGGTGGGGAGGGATTATTCTGCCGAGTTTGAGTCTTGGAAAAAGGTTCCTGAGGAGTTGAAGAAGTCCATGCTAGGAGGGTTATCGGTAAGTTTGTGGTAAAAAATGAACAATTATTTTTGTTAAAACGTAATATTTTTTAAATTACTAATTTATTGTTATTGGCATTAACGTAGGTTCATTGGGATGTTGATAAAACTGATGAGAAGCAACGGATTTATGTGGATGGGCTTTTCAAGCAAAGTTTCCGCCAGTGGAAGTTTGATGTGTTGCGAGAGAGGGAGGATTGAAGTTGACGAGCGTTGTTTTTTATTTATTTTTAAATAAGATTTTGTGGACTTTATATTTAATTTAATGAACAAATATATGTTATGTGGATAAGTATTAATATTTGCGTTAATTATAATTTCTATTTGGGATAGTAAATTAGTTTTGTTAATGATAGGAGCATATTTATGCGACTTAATTAGCTTGTTTTCTTGCATTTACGTAGTTAGTTTCTATTTATTAGAGTGTTTTAAGCAATTTTCGTGTGTTTGTAGGTTCAAATAACAAAGTTGGCAAGAAAGTGCAATTTGGAGCATTTTAGAGCAATTTTGGGCTTGGAATGGATAGCATATGCATGCAGCAAGGTGGATGGACGAAATTGAAGACCAAGAGAGGCTAGGAATGTGCAAAAGAGATGGAGAAGATAAAATCAAGATAAGAAGATAAGAAGTCAGCAAGAAAGAAGGAGCATTATCCTTAACATTATCCAAAACATTATCTTATCTTATCCAAACTACCTTATCCTAATTCTATTCTACCTTAATTCCAGCTGCAAAGGGGAGTTATTTTCATATTAGGACACCTAAAAACCTGATTTCTAGAAGGCCTATCCCTAGATATGTGCTGCACCTTCTCCTTATCCCCCTAGAAATCTGCCAAACGCCCAAGTCCTTTTCCTCTTTGGTTTGGGTTTGTGAAATCCATTTCCTTGACAACTTGGGGTGTGCCCCTAGCCCTATAAATACATACCTGCCGCACCAATTGAAAGGGAGAGCTTCAGAGACAGATTTTTAGAGAGAAAACACAAGTTTCTGCCGCAACACAAGGAAAGAGAAGCTTGGAGCGCTTCTAGGTGTATTCTATCCTTAGTTTTTAGTTCAATGTTTGTTTTAATTTGGTTTTCAGTTATGTGGAACTAATTTTGTTTTAGCTAGAGGTGAATTCAAGGCCATGAACATATATGTTTGATATGAATTGATTACCTCCAATTATTGTTTCATAAATCGTGAATGCAATTTGCTTAACTGTTTGATTGATAACTTATTCTTGTTTGTTGATTAAGAGGGCCCGCTTAGTTTGCATGCATGAATTTGAGGCTTAAATATAAGGGAGTTTCACCTAATATTTATGAACTTATATTTATAAGTAGTGCAGGTCGCTAGTCACGATCGCGTTAAGTAAAATTTCTAGCAGGAGTATCATGTTGTTCATAGTTACGAATGCCTTGTCAATGCTTATGATTTTCACAGAGCTTAATGATCTTTGATATGTATCTCTATCATGTTGTTCTAATAGGGAACTTGAGAAGAATAATTTGGTTGCGATGCGATGTCCAATTCAATGAACTTAGGAAAATCTGATGGTTAATTAGTGTTGTTCACATTTAACTTGGGGCATTGTCATTCATGGTTTATAGGAATAATAACTGGAAATTGATTCGTATGCATATGTGTCATGTGTGGAGAAGGACCCTCTAGCTAGCCATTCACCCATTAATTCACCCCAAATTCGTACCCTTAGTTTGCGTGTCTTTAATCTGTTTGTTTTTACTTTAAATTCATCAAAAACCAATCCCCCCCCCTTATTTTGTCATGTCTTTTAGTTAGAACTTGTTAAAACTTGTTTCTTTTTAGTATTTTGAGTCTTTTTAGTTCAATTTTCGTCCAAAGTCACTCTTAGTGTCTGTTTTGAGTCAATTTAACTTAGTTTGTGTGTTTTAAGTTAGTTTAGCTTGTTTTGAGTCATTAGAGTCTAGTTTTCTGTTTTTGAGTCTAGTTTAGTGTTTTTAACTTAAATTTGAGTAGATTAGCAGTCTCTCCTAATCCCCGGCCTAGAACGATCCCTACTTACATATCTACTACAATTGTCAACAAAAGGGTTTAATTTGTGTGCTAAGCTTTTATCACATAAGTTAATTAATTTAATGTTTAACTTGGTTTGAGTTTTTGATTTATAATAAAATAAAAATCCACAATACATATAAGCAAAAAAGAAGGACATACAAAATAAAATAAAAATATTCATTGCGCGACGAATAATATTTTTTCGTCGTGCAAAAGTCTTTCGCGGCGAAAACCTTTGTTGTCGCTCAAATACCATTTGAGCGACAACGAATAATATTTTTTCATCGTGCAAAAGTCTTTTGTGCGGAGTAAACCTTTGTCGTCGTGCAAATACCATTTGAGCGACAAATCCCTTTTTTGTCGCGCAAATATGTCTTACGCGACAAATATATTTTTCGTCGTGCAAATATTTCTTACGCGACAAATTTGTTGTTCGTTGCGCAAAATCATTCGTCCTTTTTAATCCAAATTCAGCCATGTGTAGAGGCAAACTGCAAAAAAAATGCAGAATGTGCCTCTGCACTCACATCCCTTCGATTTTGCTTAATCTGGCATCCATCATTCACATTCCTTCGATTTTGCTTAATCTGGCATCCATCATTTCCATTTTCTCTCAATTTCATCATCTGATACTCCCTCCATCTTCTTCTCTAGATTGATCGAGCTATCTCGGTGTGTCTGGTAAGAGTTTTTTGTCGTTACGGTAAAAGTATTAATGTAAATTCATACTAACGCCATTAATTTCGTTGTCTATAAGGATATTGTGTGCGATTAGCGATTGGTGGAGAACGATTGAGAAGGTATTTTCTTCGTTTTATTTTTTAAACATATAAAATTAATTAAATTATGTTGAACTTAGTTTGTTATGTTTATATTACGTTATGAAATTATATTTATATTATGTTGTTAAATTTGTACGTGACGTACAAATATGTGTTGTGATGTACGAAGTTAATTGAAATTAACTTCGTACTTGTTTTTTATTTTGAGTAAAACTTACTTTCCCGTTGGAGGATTAGTTGGATTCGTGCATGGATGCGAAAGCATGACTGCGGTCCAATTAATTCTTGAATTGTCCCATTATTTGGACAGTTTGGCAATGCACAGTTATGACACGTAGTTTATGGTTGAAGGATTAAGTTTCAGTTGTGGAGATTTCGGTGTCATCTCTGTACGTTCTTCGGGTCATACACCTGAAGAACTATATCAAGATGCTGCCGAAATTCATCCACGTCAAAATCTAATCTGATGTAGCCGTAAATTACGTGACATGACTATGCATTCCCGAATGGGATAGGGCCATACCGAAGGCATAAGGTGACATTATCATTTTGTATGAAGTTGTTGTGATTGTTGTATTGTTATTGTGGTTCCAGGAATTATGGACATGACATGTATACATAACCCGAATAGATGCGCAGACGAATACTTGGATGGAATCGAGGATTTTATTGACTTTGCACGTACACACAACTCGGGTGCAACTAGAATCTGGTGTCCCTGTAGGAGGTGTAACAACACGTTAAGGGAGACAATTGAAAATGTTCGATTTCATTTAGTAAGGAATGGAATGATTGAGACATATAATACTTGGAACCATCATGGGGAACAATTAGACAACGCTTCATCTTCAAATGCCACAACAGTGGATAATGTTGAACCTATTGTGGATCCTAATGAACAAGTCATGGATATTATAAATGATGCTTTTCCATTTGCATTGACAAACACCAATCAGGAAGGGGAAGATGATGTGCCTACAACAATGGACAGTGCAGAGTTCGAACAATATGAAAAACTATTAAAAAATGTCAACCAAGAGTTATACTCGGGGTGTGAGAGCTTTTCCGTTCTCACGGCCATTGTGGAACTAATGCTTGGAAAAATTAAGTATCGTATGTCGAACCAGTGTTTTGATTACTTTTTGGGGGTTTTCAAGAGAATGATTCTGAAGGACAATTGTTTGCCGAAAAACCATAGACACGCGCAAAATGTGTTGAATGGTCTTGGATTGGGTTATGAAAAAAATTCACGCTTGCAAAAATAATTGTATTTTATTCTACAAAGAGTATAACACATTGGATCCCTGTATGCAATGTGTCGAGGTTCAAAATGACATCTCAGAATAGAGCGACTAAGATCCCACAAAAAGTCATGTGTTATCTGCCCCTGAAACCTAGGTTACAGCGATTGTATATGTCGACGCATACTGCCACAAATATGAGATGGCATAAGGACAAACGGGTAGACGATGATGTGGTGCGGCATCCTGCAGATGGGGAGGCATGGAAAGAGTTTGATCGAACGTTCCCCGAGTTTGCTACTGATTCTTGTAACGTTTGATTAGGACTTGCCACTGATGGATTTAATCTGTTTGGGGTTTTAAACCAACACCACAGTACTTGGCCGATTTTCGTATTTCCATATAATTTGCTGCCATGGAAATGTATGAAAAAAGAATACATGATGATGACTCTATTGATAACTGAGGATCATGGTAGGTCAATCGATGTATACTTACGGTCATTGGTGGATGAGCTAAAAGATTTATGGACACACGGTGTGCGTACGTACGATAAATGTACTGCATGATGTTCACTTTGTGGGCTGTAGTGATGTGGACTGTTAATGATTTCCTCGCATATGCAATGGTTTCCGGGTGGAGCACTAGGAGTTATATGGCATGCCCTGTATGCAAGGAAGACGTAACATCTAGTTGGCACGTCGGAAACGTTTGTTACCTTGGTCATCGAAGATGGTTGCCTTGGGACCACGAGTGGCGAAAGAAGGATACAGAGTTTGACGGGGAGAAATAGTATCGCCTCAGACCCAGAGAATGGTCCCGTGCTCAGATTTTAGAACAGCTTAACCGTTTGGAATTTGCTCATTTCGGGACCAATGTCAGAAAGACAAGACCTTCTACACATATGAAATAGACGCACAAGTCTGTTTTTTGAGCTCCTATATTGGTCCAAACTAAAATTAAGATACAACCTCGATGTTATGCATGTTGAGAAAAATGCATTTGACACATTGGTCGACACAATTCTAGATATTGAAGGCAAGACAAAGGACATGATCAAAGCTTGTCTTGATTTGGAATGAATGGGAATACGACGGGGTTTAAGGATGAATAGGGACAATGATAAAGCTAGAAGGGATCTTGCATTTTTTTCATTGAAACCGAATGACAAGAAAGAATTTTTAAAGTTTTTATATTCTGTCAAGTTTCCCGATGGGTATGCTTACTTCCTGTGGGTATTCGACATCTCTTGCCAGCCGATGTAGTGAAACCAATCATTTTGTTGTGCAGTTTTTTTTTGCAATTGACGTCAAGAACGTTACGAAAAACTGACGTTAATCAGTTGCGCCATGACATTGTGCAAGTTCTATGCAAGTTTGAGATGATATTTCCTCCAGCTTTCCTCACAAGTATGATACACGTCATGGTTCACTTACTAGATGAGGCATTACTTGCTAGACCAGTCAATTTTCGATGGATGTATCCAATAGAAAGGTATATATTCGTCGTCTTTTTTATTAATCAATATTAAATATATTACGATTAGTGATATGTGTATTGTATCGTTTTCTTTTAGCAGGCTTCTTGGAGACTTGAAGAAAAGTGTATGAAACAAAGCGAAACCCGAATGATCCATTATACAAGCTTGGGTGGCATATGAGGCGCTTACATTTTGTGGAATGTAATTAAAGGAGGCTGAGACAACTTTCAATCTTCCTCCTCGCAATAATGATGGGGGTCTGAGAAAGGAGAAACATTCAGTTTTTTCCCAAATCGCTCGACCATTTAGAGATCCGATTTGTGGCGAGTCGTTTTCCAAGAAGGACATGAAGGTAGCACATTGGTTCATACTCAACAATTGTGACGAGACACTGTCATACCTAGACGAGCATGAAAATATGATGAAGTAGGCACATCGTTCACATTTGTATGCCAAGAAACACAGTGAATTGTTTCCGCAGTGATTTCTCGAATATGTAAGTTTGAAGTGTTTTGTATTGGACATATATATTGTACCAATTAAGTTGCTCAAACTAATAAATTTAATTGTTTGTCTAATATTAGGTGTATCAACTAAAAGCATCGAAATTCCCCATATACAGTGAAGAGTTATATAACCGATTCGCATTGAATTGTACTCGAGTTGCCATGTCAACGACGTCAAGTTCTTAGCAGGTGCACGAGAAAACAAGTTGTGTACACAAAACAGCGATGTTCATGTCCCTGGGGGAGGCGAAAGTACAGACATTGAATTCTATGGTAACTAACAAGTGTCGTGCAATTGCTTTACGAAGACCGGTGCCAAGTGATCCTATTTAAGTGTCGATGGTTTGATACAAACCCAAATAGGCATGGAAGTGTGAAAAGAGATCATGGATTACAATCAGTGAACACTACCAAAACTTGGTACGATGACGACCCTTACATCTTAGCAACCATAGCAAAACAAATTGTGTATCTAGATGACCCTAAAGCCTGGAGGGGTTAGAAAGTTGTTCAGACGATGGATCATAGGAACGTGTATGCTATACCAGAACAAGACCATACTGATGACGACATCGACAATGTTGCTAACCAACGTCTTGAATCTTTGATGGAAAGTGGTGCGGAAACACTCCAAGATACTAATCTTATCCAAGAACCATTTCAGATAGAAGGAGTATCTTCAAACGAAATACCGATTTAGTCGATCACAATTGACCACGGTAATATTCCACGATACGATGGTCCAGTGCGCACAAACGACGATGGTGACGAACCTATTGATGATGAGGAATGGGACACTGAAAATGATGATAGCAACGAAAATGAATGTTATTATAGTTCGGATGAAGATTAAGGCAATTTATTTGTAACTCTTTTTTGTAAAACGCATGAAATGGTTAATGCATTATATAGAGTGATGGAAAAAATAGTATGAATGATTCCCATTTTATATGTGAATTACCTTGTAAATAAATTTGGTATTTTGCATTTTATAATAACTTGTGAACAAAAAAAAAAGTTAAAAAACCATTTTAAAACATAATTGCGTGATGCATAACAATTTTTGGTCACGCAAGCTAGGAAACTAATTTCAATGATCCAAACGTTAAACTTGTTTGTATATGGTTCGAGATCGCACACGCAAAAAATTGAAAAAAACAAACATTCAGAGATCAAGTAACGGTACAAAACTGTTCGACGGTTAGAAACGAAAAATCACGATTTAACGGTTATTTTAACTCCAATTTTGATGATTTTTTACAGCCACACTCCTTGACCCTATATGAATAGAATGAATGAATTCGATCTTCATTTTAAACTATTTACACTACTGGATACCACAAAATCTTATGTTATACTTAATGAAAGTATAAATAAACTCTAAGTGTTAGTGAATCTATCTTTTTGATGGGATACGCATTCTACGAAACTAATTTCAATGATCCAACCATCAAACTTGTTTGTATTTGGTTCGAGATCGCACACGCCAAAAAAAAAAAAAAAAACATTCAGAGATCAAGTAACGGTACAAAACTGTTCGACGGTTAGAAACGAAAAATCACGATTTAACTGTTATTTTAACTCCAATTTTGATCATTTTTTACAGCCACACTCCTTGACCCTATATGAATAGAATGAATGAATGAATTCGATCTTCATTTTAAACTATTTACACTACTGGATACCACAAAATCTTATGTTATACTTAATGAAAGTATAAATAAAGACTAAGTGTTAGTGAATCTATCTTTTTGATGGGATACACATTCTACGAAACTAATTTCAGCCATCCAACCGTCAAATTTGTTTGTATATGGTTCGAGATCGCACACGCCAAAAATTGAAAAAAAACAAGCATTCAGAGATCTAGTAACGGTACAAAACTTTTCCACGGTTAGAAACGAAAAATCATGATTTAACAGTTATTTTAAATTTACACGGGAATATTGCACGACGAATACATATGTTTCGTCGCACAATGTATATTTGCGCGACAAAATGTTTTGTTTGTCGCGCAAGTGTGTGAAATTTCAATTAAGGCTCTTTTTTCGCGAAAATTTTAAAAGACTTGCGCGACGATTTTTTCCCTTGCAAGACAAAGTCTCTGTCGCGCAAGATTCTATATTTTAATCCCATCTTTCCTTCTTCCCCTCACTTCCCTCTTCTTCCTTTTTCCCTGCGCGATATCGTCTCTCCTTCCTCTGTATCTCAATCTGTCTCTTTGTCCCTCTCTCTGGCCGGCGCAACTTTGTCTCCAAGAGGTAATTTCCTCGTCAGTTTTTATTTTCAATTTTCTTTATTTACAAATTGGGGGTTAGAATTAGGGTTTTTTTTTTTTGTTTTTTTTTTCCTTTTTTCAAACTGGGAGTTAGAATTAGGGCAGTTGGGTTAGATTTAGTGTTCGTAAATTGCAGGTTACATTTAGGTTCTTAAATTAGAGTTTTTAGGGTTCTTAATTGGGGTTAGATTTAGGTCTTAAATTAGGGGAATGGTTTTGGGCAGTGAGGTTATATTAGGTTTTCTTAAATTGGGGTTAGATTTAGGTGCTTCACTGGGGGTTAGATTAGGGTTCTTAAATTAGGGGTTTTTTAATTTCAAGTACAGGGTTCGAATTAGGGCCTTGCCTCGCTCTTGATTGAATTTTTCTTATTACCATGCAAAGTGAGTCAGTGTGTTGAGAAATAATGGAACTAAATCAACTTACTACTATCTTTAGCTTTGTTCCTTGGTTTTCCGAGTGGGGTTTTTGCTACTTTGTTGTTGGATTTTGGATTTTGTCTTATTAAATTGTTGCACATTTGTAAATGATTGTAAACAAGATGAGGTTTGAGAAGCCAATGTTCTTTCCTGCACATACGATTAGTTTCAATAAAGTATCTATCTTATAGTATTGCTAATTTGGGAGTTTTGCATGTTTTTTTGGATTTCCTTCATGTTGAAGTTTATTTGGAATTCAAAATTTTCTGTGGTTAAAAAAATTAAGTGGCAGTCAAAACGATTTGTCTAAAGATGGGACCTTGAACTTTGCTGATTTGTGGAATATTTTGAATCATCAAGTTGTTTTTTCGAAGGTTCAACCATCTCCCTTCTTTCTCTCAATGTAATTAAAAGGTTGCCGGTTTAGGTTGTGCCTCAATCTCAGTTCCCATGTATGCTTTCTTGGCTGAATTTGGATATATTTGAGAAACAAGGGGAGACAGAGTTGGATTAGCATACATCAACACACACACACACCCAAAATCAGCATATATACATGGACACACACACTGACAGTAGATACACACAGAGCACACACGCACAACTTGCATACATGAACACACACACACACACACAGAGTACATGGAAAATTAGTATACATCAGCACACACACACACCCAAAATCAGCATATATACATGGACACACACACAGACAGTACATGCACATAGAGCACACACGCACAATTTGCATACATGAACACACACACACACACACACAGTACATGGAAAATTAGCATACATCAACACACACACACACCCAAAATCAGCATATATACATGGACACACACACACACAGTACATACACATAGAGCGCACACACACAACTTGCATACATGAACACACACACACAGAGTACATGGAAAATTAGCATACATCAACACACACACACACACCCAAAATCAGCATATATACATGGACACACACACAGACAGTACATACACACAGAGCACACACACACACAGACATACACAGACACACACAGTACATGGAAAATTAGCATACATCAACACACACACACACTTAAAATCAGCATATATACATGGACACACACACATAACACATACATACAGACGGACGCATACACTCATTGGCTATGATTTTTGCCTCCAACTACTCCTTTATGCTAGTTTCTTCCTATAAGTTATAATTGATGGGTCTATATCCTATCTGAATTGATTAGTTTGTGTATAGTATATCAGTTTTGTTTCTGCCAAACTTGAATTGGGTTTAGAATTAGGGTTTTTAAATTTCGTTTTAAATTTAAGTTCAAATTATTAGCATGTGTACGGTAAGTTAAATATTTGTGTACGAAACAAATTGATTTTCAATTTTGTAGATGTCACACCTCATTAGAACCCAAAGGGCGATGACTTGTACACCTAGTCTGACGCCTACACATAGTCCGACGACTACACCTACTACTACCGTAACTGCTCCAGCAGAGATGGACCATATGCCGGTCAATCCAGTTGACCCAGTTGGTCCTCCAGTCCCACAAGCATAGGCATCGTCGACTTCTTCGGTGGCATTGCCTATTAGCGCCCGACGTACTCACCGGTGCCCCCGCACTACGGACCAAATGTCGCCATCGGGATCCACAACTAATGCCCCGGGTACACAGCCAGGTATACAATCCTAATTCACTCCCTCATTCCCATGTTAACTGAGTTGTTATTTTAGGTTCAATTGTTATGTCATGTCATGTAAGGATTAAAAAGTTGTCATCGTTCTGAACCTTTTATTAAACTGTTGTGATCATTGTGTTGGATATGCATATTGTTTATGTTATTTTCAGGCTTTTGGGAAATGTTTTAATTATAGGGGAGGTTATGCCAAAATTTTAGTAGGATTTGTTATTATTTTTGGGTTAATGATTTTTTTTCCATCTCTTTGCAGCAAAGAAAAACACACGGGGACCTTGTCGGCAATTGAAGACGGCAAAGGTCACCCGAGTGACCAATGGTCGTATCCTAATCGGATACGATGAGCAACATCGGGCAACACCAACGACGGAGCAGCATAGTACATTGGCCCACGACATTGGGCATGTCGTGCGGACCTTTTGCCCTATGCAGTGGAAGTCTTGGAAGGCGATACCAGAGGAGACAAAGAACACAGTGCGCAACCACTTGTTCGTGAGTAGCATCGTCTTTTTAATGCTTTTCATGTAAAATTTATATATTTATATTTATTACTATCTTTTATTACTAATACTTTCAAAATATTTGTTGCATCGTAGATAAACTACAATTTGGAGGACATGGACGACGACATGTTCGCGTACCCCAATCGGCTCTTCTCCGAACGCTACAAGCAGTGGAAGAGTGACCTGCACCAATGTTTCCAGCAATTTGATGATCCGCATGTCGCCCTCGATGAGGGTTGTCCGAAGGAGTTAGAGGACCGACAAGATAGTTGGGTTTGGCTTTGCGGGTCATTTTCAGGAGCTGAGCTATGTGGTGCGTATTTAATTACGACTTCTTTCATTCTACTTTTTTTCATTTTTACTAATGTTTATTATTATTTTTTTTATTTTCTTTAAGTATTACAACTAATACGTTTATTTTTTGTATAACAGAAGAAGGCCAAGGTGAACAAGGTCAATCCGGAGAAGAAGACTCTTTTCCACTATTCGGGTTTGAGGCCTTTTTCCTATAGGATGGAGGCGCGACGACATGTATAAATTACATATTTCATTTCCAATTTTAAAATTTCGCTAATATTTTTTTTTCTTACTAACATTTTCCTTATCTTTTTCGATTTCAGGAGGATTCAAAAAGAGATCGATGTCTTTGTTGACATTTATGTTCGGCCTGGGAATGAGTTGATCGAGTCCCTTCATGTAAGTAATTTCTTATGCATTCAACATTTATACTAATTATTTCAAATTGTTTTCTATTAATAATCCATTTTTTTTTTCACAGGCGACTATAGTGGAGAAGAGTCAGTCGATGCTTCAAGAGTCCGCCTCCTAGCTTCCCTCGAACACGCCGATTGAGTTTGTGGATCCCTCTGAGGATGCAGGGTTTCACATCGTCACAGAGACGTTGGACCAGACTTTCGGGTGGAGGCCAGGGACTTATTATCGGGGGATGGGAAATGCCAGGCGGCAGGAGAGTAGAGCCTCATCATCCTCGCAGTCAAAGGGTCAGGTTACGGCTTTGACGCAAGAAGTCGCTGGCCTGAGGAATGAGCTGGCATTGTACAAGTCTCAAATGTCGATGCTTGTACAAGCCCTCAGTTCCTCCGGAATACATCTCCCCGGTTTTTCTGCACCATTGCCCTCCCAGCCCTTCCATACCGAGCAAGCACAGCAATCAGCCCCTTTGACCTC
Organism: Cotoneaster glaucophyllus; assembly: GCA_036320875.1. Lineage (NCBI taxonomy): Eukaryota > Viridiplantae > Streptophyta > Magnoliopsida > Rosales > Rosaceae > Cotoneaster > Cotoneaster glaucophyllus. The sequence goes on from CM070073.1 coordinate 36,284,699, forward strand.
CGACCCCGTCCCCAACCAGCAGCAAGATCCTTCGAATGACATTCCCCGCTTTTTTTTTGCATAGTTTTGTTCCTGCTTTCTTTTAAAACTTTATATTTGTATGTACATTTTATTTATATTATAAATAAAAATTGTTTTTTATTCATTAATTTGCTTCTTTTTTTTTGGTCATTAGTATGAAATCTTTTTTTTTTTTAATTTTTCTTTTATTCTATTAATTTTTTTTAAATAAAAATTACACTTGCTCGACAGCAAACAGTCGTCGCGCAAAATTAAGCGTGTCTTATGGCTTCGTCGCGCATTACCACGCGCCTCTTACATTTTTTTGTCGCGCAAACTTTTCGAGACAAACTATACTTGTACCATTTTATATCGTACGACGAAAACCTTCGTCTACATAACTTTAGCGCGACGAGTTTGAAACTTTTCGTTTCACAATGTCTTTTTTTACGACCTTTGCGCGACAAAACACGCGCGACGATTTTCTGGTCGCCATAGTTTTTGCGCAACCTAATAATGATTTGCGCGACAAAATCTACCTCGTCACGCAAACTGTTTAATTTAGTAGTGCTCCAACTTGCCAAATAAGTTGCAAATTGCTTTACTCGAAATGTCAGTCGCAGATCTTTTATCAAATTATAGATTCATCACAAACTTAGAAGCAAATCTAAATTCTGTAACCAAAGCAGCCTCTAAACCGAAGAAGTTAACATAGTCCTTTAACCATTCCTCTATACTCAGCTTATGCACTAAGTAGAGCGGCCACCTTTCACTTCTTACTTCACCATGTAAGCAAATCCCCTACACAACTTTAAAATAACAGAGATATGGATCGGATATCAGTGATATTCCATGTCCAACAGAAAACATAACCCATCAACTACAATAATTACAATTAATTCTACAAGAAACGCCACCTAATGCTTCCGGTCAAATTGATCCACCTCTATTTTTTTTTTTTTTTTTTTTTGGAACAAACAATATTATCTACACTAAGGCGAAAGGGGTGGTGGACTTAGTCTCACAATGGACTAGCAATAATGTGGTTCAAATTCGTTCTTGACGAGAATCAAACCTAAGACATCTCACTTACATGTGAAGAGGAATACCACTAGACCGTAATGCTAAATTGCAATCCACCTCTAATTAAGCTCAAGATGACCAACCTCTCTTTAAATTTGTTTGTACCATACGCCACCAATCTGAAAACTACCGAGTATCAATCAACTTCATACCTTCAAGGACCCACTGGAGAAGTCGTGCTAAGGAACCCATGCCGAAGCACAAAAGTTTCTTCCAAGCCAGGAGGTCAATCACAATGCGACACATGGGGCGACATCAAAATAAACCTTCTAGAATCTTACATCGACCACAGATGAAAGCCGGAGACTCTTCTCAACTATAAAAGAAGATCATTCTCCTCAATTAATCACTAATGCCATTATTGTACTTAAACTCGTCATTAAAACTCACTAATGATGATTATGCTTGAACCTATATATTGTGTAAACTCTTCATTATTAATGAGAACTCCTATACCCTCGTGGACATAGCCCAACTTAGGGTGAGCCACGTACATCTTGTGTTTACTTCTTTATCTCTATCTCTTTACATATTATCCTTACTAGGTGATGGAGAAACCGTGAGAATGTCACAAACTTAACACTTTACATAGTTTCAAAGTCTCACTAATTGTGTACATCAACAAAACTTAATTAGCTTTACGGGTAGTGGCGAAGCTACGTGAGGGCGAGGAGTGGCAGCCGCCCCTCCCCTCGCCGGAAAACATGCCTAGGAGGGCCGGTCCAGGCCCTCCGCTGTCTTGGTCAAATTTGCAGAGGAAGGGCGATAATTTGGTTAGATTTACAGAGGAATGATGAAGACGGAGGAGAGAGGTTGAGGCGGGGGGGGGGGGGGGGGGGTGGGAGGAAAGAAGATGGGCTGAAGAAGAAACCATAGCCATGGCATGGAGTTTAGCAGACATTGGAGAAGAAGAGCTCTGTTTGGTATTGGATTTCAAGGGATTGGTTTGTGTTTGGTTACGAATATAGCAAAAGTTGAGATTGTTTTAAATTTGGTATTGGGTTTAAAGGGGTTGCCGTCTGGCCCCACCTTTTTTTTTATGGTGGTTTATTAACTTCTTTTTTTCATTTATTATTGGTTTGCGTCAAGTCCCACCTTTTTTTTGTGGTTTATTAACCTATTTTTTTCATTTAATATTATTATTTTTTATTCTTGTATGTATTTTTATTCTCTTTTAAGACTTCCACCGTATTTATCTTAAACTCTCACATTATTTATAAATATTGTATTACTTTTTAAAAACAATGCAAATATTGTATAATGCTTATTTTACAATAATTTAAATTCATCTCAGCTCCTGCCTAGATCTCGCCTAGGCACCTAGCTACTAGGTTCCAGTCCGTTGTTTGACTAGCTCCTAATATTTTAAGAGGATCTAATCCTAACCAATTTAATCTTCTTACATTGGCTTTGATATTATTGTTTACAACCTCTTTGATGGAGAGACTATTTTCTGCTATGAATATTGACTCAAAACTTTGCACTCTCCAATATAAAAGCAATCGCTTCGATTGAACTTTGTATTCTTTTGAATTTCGCCCCTCCCCTCAGCAAATCCTGGCTTCGCCACTGTTTACGGGCATAAAAAAATTTAACTGATTAAGCAGATAATATCACTAACAGAAGACCCCCATATAGTCTAGTTTACCTTTGTTAGAGGAAATTTGGTTACTTTACGCTTTGTGAAATACTACGGTTAATAAGGCTGCTCATAGATAGATCAGTTGCCAATGAACAAGTAAGGATTGCATCAACAAAAACTGATGGAATTGGACATAAAATGCCATTCAGATTAGTTATTTATTAGGTATCAGTGGGAACATAAACATAAAAGAATTAACTAAGTATCAGATCGACGAAATTGAAAAAATGATTGGTCAATAATGTAGCATATTTTCATTTTCTTTTCATTTTTAAGATTTTCTTTATCTGATATCATATGCAAACTACGAGCAAATAAAACACCTCTCAAGAGTATAAATACCGTCACATGAATTGTAAATGCATGAATGTGATGCACCAAAAAATCTGGAGTTCCAAATGGAATAGGTAAGAAATCAACTTTGCCACCCACTGCTACTAAATCACCGTGGGACTATTGATGTAAAATTTATTAATAGTATTCAAATTTAAATATGACTCCTAGAGAATTACAAAGAAGTTCTTTTCCTTCTGTTCTTTTCTTTCTTTTTTTAGTTGGCAGGGTCAAGGCCTTTCTTGTTGGGCTAGCCATCCGATTCAAAATTCATTCCCGTTCAATTTCTATAAGGATAAAGATAAGCTTTTATAATGAGATTTACTAACACGAATATGCATGCCAAAAAGTTGCTATTTGCTGTTGTTCCCAACTAGTAACTATTAATCTTGTTATGCACAAAAAAAAGTAGCCATCATCCAATTTTTTGACAAATCATCTAGTCCTACGATTTCATTGCCTAATAAATTTATCAAATAAATTGTAATTACAATTGAAATGATATATATGCTAATGTGCGAGATCTGGTAGCACTTACCAATGAGGCCTCATCAATTAGTATTACACAGAAGAAATCAATTATAGACACTAAAATAATTTGATATGCTCTTCACGGACAAACTTAGGATTTGCGATTCCAAGTTAGATCGGTTCGGGATCATGGTATCCTTTTCTATGAGATAGGAAGGACTGTTGTTCAAAATGTACTCCATAGATCCAACATCTATCTATATAAAGAAGAAATCATGTAACAAAGGAGATTCTCATTTATACTAATGGTACTTCGAACTTGGAACGAGCATGAAGAAATTAATTATACTTCTTTATCTTTTGAGTTGTTTTGCTGGATCGGTCGCTCAAGACCTTTGGTTTGTATCCCGATCCGTAGTTGAAAATATTATAAAATTAATATAGGGTCCCTCAATAATAGGAATTAAATTGGGAATTGAATTCATATGAATATATGTTGTGACAATAAAACTGCAATTGAAATTGCTCATAATCTAGTTTAACATGATTGCAACAAACATGTTGAGGTGGATAAATATTTCATCAAAGAGCAGTTGGAAGGTCAGATTGTTCAATTTTTGTTTGTGAAGTCGAAGAACCAATTAGCCGATATGCTAATAAAAGCAATTTTGAGCAAGGCATTTTACAACCCATTTAGCAAGTTGGGCATCAACGACATATATGCACCATTTTTTTTTTTTTTAACAAAGGATATTATCGACACATAGGGGTAGGAGAGTGGGCTAAGCCTCACAATGAGCTAGTAATAATGTGTGGTGAGAATTGAACCTAAGAACTCTCACTTTAGCCTGGCTTGACTTGTAGGATTAATTGTAATTAGTAATTAGTGGGTTACATTTCCTATTTAGGTTTCGTTTCCTACTGTAATTAGAATTAGGAGTTATTATTATTCTTGCTCTACAAGGCTTGTTGACTATATATATACCTCCTTTGAGGGGAAGAATCATATCAGAGAATTAACACATAAACCTAATTTTAGCAAGTGGTTAAATTTAGCGTAACTAGACAATTCAACTAAAAGATCGAATAAGTTCTTCATTTGTAATTTATAAACTTGGTACTACGGATGCGCAGACCATATAGCATATTGTACTAAACGTACAAATTCATCATGTACATATTACGATATACACGTCCAGGGTATTAGATATTGTAGGCATTGATTTGGATGGTAATTCAAGTTATGCAGTGGGGTAAGAAGCTTCCATAGCAATGCCACAAAGACCTTCCTTTGCCTCAACACCTCTCTGCATTCGTATGTATCCTTCTTCACCCCATTCAGTGCCCCATGAGTTCTTCACCAACCAATACTTAGTCCCATCAGCACTAACTCCATAACCAACAGCGGTAACCCCATGATCAAGACTCGTTCCACAAGTTCCTGTAAAGACACCACTTGAATAGAATTGAAAATCGGAACCTCCAGCATCAATGGCAACAGAAATTGGCTGATTTGCAACAGCCTTCAGAAGGGCTTCTTCACTGTTCGCAGGCACATCTTCATGACCAGTTATTTTGGCTGCATGGTTGGCCTCCTTCTTGGTGTTGCAAGTACCATCAACACCAGTGTAAGGATAATTAGTCTCGGTACTAAGCCCATGGTTTTGATTGATGAATTGAAATGCATCATCCATCAAACCACCCTCACAACCTTGATCTACACCGCTTGTGTCACAATCAACCAACTCTTGCTCAGACAAAGATATCAATTTACCAGTTGTAAGCTTAGTAATTCCTTCCATGGCTGCCACCGCTGAAAAAGCCCAACAACATCCTGCAAGTATTTTGTTGCAGTTAGATATCGTGTTTTTTTTTTTGCATAAATAGTGGTTAATTTAATAGACATAGATTGTATAATATTGCAATTAAATCATAGTTAAGAGTACTAGAAACCGTTTAATGAAGTTCCAAGTTATAAATAAAATTGATTACCACATTGGCCTTGGTCCTTGACTGGTGTCACAGCTCCTTTCTTTCTCCAATCTACAGTTGGTGGTGCAGTAACATTTTCATATTTGAAAGAAGTCGTTTTTGCGGAACATTCGTGCCCCATGAATCTATTTCTCGAGGCTTTGAATTCGACATTCGTAAGGTCTGCAAATTGATTGACGCTCAATTTGTAAAGTTTGTTTGCATCATTGTTGGAAGATTCTATGAACGCAACATTTTCCTTGAAAATATTGAAGCGCTTCTCCTTCTCGTTAATGTCAGAATATACACGTCCATAACGAGCCATCCATTGCTCGTACCTCCCGTACATTGATGCATCTTGGAGAGTGCGAGAAGTGGCTTGAGAAGACAAGGCTCCCAGCATGAAGATCAAAGCCAAAATAATACATTTGCAGTAGTACTGGTTAATGTACTCCATGGTGTATAGCTAGTAACGGAAGCTACTAGGATTTGATGAAGTAAATGGATTGGAGAGGAGGTTATACCCAAATGGTAGACTGCTTCACAGTTTATATAGAGAAGAGAATGGCAGGCGTTGCTATCACCGTGTTCCAAAAGTTGATCTGCAATCTTCGTGCCCTGTAAAATGTTCTGATATAAACCTGCCTTTTATTATTATTATTATTATTATTTTTTCTAATTTGAAGTCACGATAAATTAGTAGCTAAACATATGTCCTTATGCGCTTACTTGTTCATATAGGTCAAAACAAATGTAACTTTGTTAATATGCAGAACTGATTAAGTTGGAAAAGTAGGCTCAAATTGTAAACCTCATGTCATAACGCATGCAACTTTCTCCTTACTTAGACATGAATAAGCTAAGTGCCTCTTCTTAGAGCTGGTTTGGAATTGTGGTGTTTTAAAAAACAAAACAGGTTATTAAAAAAATCTGAAACATCAAATTTATTTAGTAAAATTAAAAAAGGTGTTTTTTCTTAAAAATGATGTCAATGAGAATAGAAAAACATAAAAAATATAAGCATTAAGTAGGGTCTACCATGTTTCTAAAAAAGTTTTTTTTTTGTCTTTCAAAGGATAGTAATCATTGCACACTTAATGAAATTTTTAAATAGCATGCATACCCCCACATATTTTACCAAATTACAATTTTTACCTCTACATTATTCTTTTTTATAATAATTTATCATATTAAATACCATAACACAACAGAAGCAGTTTTTTTAAAATGCACAGCAATACCAAACTAGCCCTTTAGATAGGGGGAGAGGAATGAGAGATTCGCTCTCGCAATGTCCAATTTGCATCAATGATCCAAAAAACACAATGCAAACGGGTCAACTAACGCAAGAATAACTGGTGTGATATCATGTTAAAATTAGGCTCATGTGAGACTTTTCTAATATGGTTCTTTGCTTGTTTACATGGTGTACAACCCTTTGGAGAGTAGAAACTAGTAAGTTAACATCTGCTAATTCTAATTGCAATATGTAGCAGGACCTTCACCAATGAAAGTTGCAGTGCAGTCCTTTGAAATGTTCCGGTGACTAGCACCATAGTATCATTAACATTTCAATCCATTCCCTGTTCATTTCTGATGATCCATCAACAATGCTATGCTCCGAGATTATATCTATTCGTAAACTGTCGATGTTCAACATTGTAAATTATACGTAGATATTATGGGACGAAAGATGAGTCTTCCTAACACAACATACCCTTAAGTGACGCGAATTAAAAGAACCACCATGAGGAATACGCATGTCATTACAAACATCAGAAGCCATGTGAAACGAGTAGTTTTGGACGTCTTTAAGTATATATTTGTCGCCCATGTAGTGGCATGTGTTGTACTTTTATGCGCAAACGGAAGCGAATTATAACAAAGTACCAAATATCAATGTCTTAGGTGAAAGCTAAAACAAACAATCTCAAACTAACACAAGAGATTTACGTGGTTCGGCATAAAGCCTACGTCCACGGGCAAAGCATTGCGAGGAGTTTTACTTAACAAACGGAGATTACAAAAGAGTGTTTAAACTCTCACAACCCAAATCCCACAAATTACAAACCTTAAACCAAACGAGTAGAGAACCCAAAACTAATGGAGAAGATTCTCCCAAATTGCTCTCTTACTCACAAATTGACTCTCACCAAATTGTCACACAAAAGAGCCACACAAAATATACTAACCCTGAGGTCCTATTTATAGTGCATAGGACTTAGGTTACAATAAGAATCCTAATAGGAAGTAAATCCAAATCCTAATCAAATAGGTAATTAACAAAACCTCTTACCAAGGAAACCAACTAAGAAGTCAAAATCCAAACCCAAATAGGACACCAAAACCAAATAGGTAACACAAACCTAATTCTTTGCATCATCCTAATTTTGAGCCTAAAACCCAACAGCATGGCTAGTGCTTGCCAAGCTACTTTCAACAGCCTTCTCTGTGTAATCAAGTATCTGCATACAAGCCATAACTACGTTATGAGATCAACGTATATGTCCTTCCATCAGCTATGAATTTACATCTAAGACACCAGAGAGTAAACAGATATAACAACTAGTTTCTTGAAGTAGCATACATTTCTAACCAAAAATTTAATCAGTTCTCCTGTTACCACTTAAATTCCTCAACAAATCTATTTGTTTTCGCCCCCGTGTCTTGGGGCCGTTTGGTATCCTATTCAAATGTTTTCATCATTTTTAAAACCATTTTGAAACAAAAATTCAATCAGTTCCCCTTCTGTCGACCTCCCCAGTCCCCCTAAGCTCTAATCCACAATTAGCCAATCAGATGATAGATCCATTACTTCACCACCATATAGATCCATTACTTCACCACCATATCCAACAGAGCACAACATCTCTCTCCTACCGCATCGACTCAGGATGGCACAACAAGAGAGTAGCTCTGGTGGCGGAGTTGAACCCGCACTCGCACAGAGAGAGAGAGAGAGAGAGAGAGAGAGAGAGAGAGAGAGAGAGAGAGAGAGTTATTAGCTTGTGACTAAAAAAATCATTATTGAGTATAAAAAGTTGGATCCAAATAGGATACCAACAGGCTCTTAGGACTCGTTTCAGTCCTAATACTCGATTCTTTGTTCAACATTTTCCTTTTCAAGCAGTTCTCCTAATCTCACACCCTCTAAATACTATGCAATATTCACCTTAACTTCCCTTCAGTGTCAACCCAAACAAATCAAACCACAGCCAGCTAAATCCAAATAGTATTTGTTGAACAAAAAAAAATAATAAAATTGCATGCCAAACAAAAAAGAGAGCAGGGAGAGTAACAGGGGACGAAGCACAGTGGGCTGCTCAGAATTCAAGAGAGTTTGCAAAGTAAAAGTGAGAAGAAATAAAATATCTTTCAGTCACAAAGACAAAACACTTCAAAGAAAGGAAACAAATTAAAAAGAGGTTGACTCTTCGAAACAAAAGGTACAAAATTTTCTTTGTTTGCAGTACACCAACACTCATTCTTCCAAGCTCCATTCCACATTGGAAATACCAGCTCGGGTAATAAGGCACCCTGCAACCAAGCACCACCACTGTCAAACTCTCTGACAAGATTCAAGGCCAAATTTTCCACCACCCCTTTAACCATTTTCCGGTAATCAAAGCTGCTGAGCAAGAAGAAAATCAGCAGCAAACAAGCAAAGGAAGCCGTCCCCACTTCCAGCAACCCCTCTTCATTCTCTCGACTCCCATCTTAAAAAAAAATTTTGACTTGCCATGAACAAAAAGGATCCATAGTACCAAGTCTAGGGAAAGGACTGATCTTCGCATGAATACAGATACATGCGTTGGACAAAAAAGAAGAAGAGAGAAGTCTGCAACAAACGAACTTCTCAAAAAGATAAGTGAATCACTACCCACGTGGAAGTCCCAGACTTGGAAAACCAAGTCGACAAGAAAAGAAGACAAAAAAAATAATAATAAAAAAATATAAAAAATATATAGATATATATAACATGTCTTCCTGTAAAAGGGGAGAAACGTGGAAGCAAGACTCCCCATTTTTTCTGCAAAACGTGGAGAAGTTGCACAGTAGTGGAAGGTTGCTGCACAGATAGTGGGAGAAGATAAAGGAAAATAATGGCTTCCACTCCCCCACATAAAAGCTCTAGAGCCTTCCTAGGATGCCTATAAATAGGCATCAGTTGCAGCAAAAGAAAAAAAAAGGAGAGGAGAAGGAAGAGAGAAACTCTGCAGAAATTAAGAAAGAAATTAGAGAAGTGAACTGTTGTGGGCATTCAAGGAGACGAAAGCAAACAGGAAGAGGGCACACGGCAAAGAAAGACAACAAAGCAGTCAAAGGTATAGTCATTTCATCCTTTTAATCCTTTCTTGGTATGGTTCTTTCTTCGGTTTTGCAGGAAATAAAGAAACAATTTGTTTCTTCAACCTCTCCCATCTCCGCCGCTGCAGTTTTAATCCCATGAATTTCTTCGGGGTCTAAACCACCCTGTGAAGTTCCGGTCAAATCCAAGAGCTCTGCTCCGTGCCACTGCAGTTTATTTCCATGAATTTCTTCGGGGTTTAAACCACCCCGTGAAGTTCCAATCAAATTCAGGTCGCTGCACTATGCCAAGAAGGAAAAGGAGAAGTACATGCCACTGCAGTTTATTTCCATGAATTTCTTCGGGGTCTAAACCACCCCGTGAAGTTCCGATCAAGTCCAAGAACTCCGCTCCGTGCCGCTGCAATTTATTTCCATGAATTTCTTCGGGGTCTAAACCACCCCGTGAAGTTCCAATTTGTTTCTAAGTGATCCATGCCGCTCCGTGCCACTGCAGTTATTTCCATGAATTTCTTCGGGGTGGTCTAAACCACCCCGTGAAGTTCCAATCAAAGAGATACGTGCTGCTACTGCTCCATCCTTCGAAAAACGTTCCAGAAAAAAGAGGAAGAAAAGATAGTTTTATTCATCGTGTAAAGTGTTGCAACGAGCTTCGGTGGAAAAGTCAAAAAGAAAATGAGGTCTTCTTACAATTGGAAAAATCTCCAGCAAGCAAAAGGGGTTCGTAATGTTAGTTGAAGATTTTTCTCCCTGCGAGGACGAATTCATGCAGGAAACGATAACCTCAAAAAGAAAAATATTTGTTTTCAAGAACTTAGCACGTGGCACTTCAAGGATGAATAAGCTATTGTCAAATGTTGAGCCAAAGTAAAATTCAAAATCTGAAGACAAAAGACAGAAAAGAAAGGGGCCGCCCCAATTTTGAGTGCATCGTTCAAAGAAAGAAGTTGCAGTGAAAAAATAAAAATAAAAAGCACACCTTCATGCCACTCACGTGAGCATTATGAGCATGGCCTCCATCGAAATTAAAATTATTCATGAAGTCGGAGAAGCACGGCACCAAGACAAAGCTAAAGTATTAGTGGGTTCATCACAAACCATACCCATTAAATTTACTTGACGCTCAAATGGCACAAAGCCGCAACAAGTCTCAAAAATCTTATGAACTACGCCGGTTTGATTCCGTTAAGGATACGTAGGCAGTCTGATATCAAATTTTAGACACAACCATGAAATTAAGACGAATCCCTGGTTTATATAAACCAAATTCACTTTGCTACTTCAACCAAGTAATTACAAATTCTATGAAGAGTAAAGGAGAAGTCTGGAAATACAGTTCCTAGATTTCCAATTAATATATCTTGCTTATGCAAACGAAGCCAAAGAAGTTTCAAACGGCACGAAGCCACAACAAGACTTAAAACGGCACGAAGCCACACCAAGATTCAAACGGCACGAAGCCACAACAAGACTCAAAACGGCACGAAGCCACAACAAGACTCAAACGGCATAAAGCCACATATATTGCTCCTCGCCCGCATGAGCTAAAACTGCACAAGGCATACTGCTCCTCACCTACACGAGCTAAAACTGTATAAGGCACAAATGCTCCAATGGCTTAAAGTCCTTGCCTGCAAGAGCTGAAACTGCACAAGGCATCAAATTCCAACAAATACATGAACTACGAGTGACTTGATCCCTCAAGAGGGTACGTAGGCGATCTAGGGTTCAACCTAGGTGCAGTCACAAAATCAAACAAACACCCAAACCTCCAAGTTACGATTTATTTGAATTAGAATCAAAGGGTATTCCCTTCCAAAAGAAGGGTTGTAATTAATAGGCGCGTAGCCTAGAATGGGTCGAACTCGAATTAATAAAACCCTCTTCAGAAAAATGAACGAGGGTGAAATTATGTCGAGTGAATCATTTGTTTACATATCATGTACAATTTTTGCTCAACATGATTTTTGGCACGCCCAGTGGGACACATTTTCCCTTTCATCTCTAAATTTGAAGATAATTAATATGCTATGTGTTTTCTTTTCTTTTTGCAGAAGAAGAAGGAAACATGGCACCACAAGTTACTGTTTACTTCCACGAACTCTCTGCTGCTGAATCCAAACTTAGACATGGAGGACGTGCTGGTCGCCGAATCTCTTTCACCATCGATGAAGCACCAACTACCTGCAACATGGTGAATGCTAGGATAACAAAGGCATCTAGGGTGGCTGTCAAAGTCATCAAAGTTGGACCAAAGAAATGCCCGTCCAAGAACGCCTTAAGGAACGCAAGGAAGAGAGCAGCACGAGCTCTTAGGAAGAAGATCGCTAGGGAACGTATACTTGAAGACATCGAAATCATCTCAAATGAGCTCCTCGGAGCTATTTCATCTAAAGACACCAAGGTGCCTCAACGCAAGATTGTCAGAGTAACATTATCACCGCCTATCAAGGTTCCTGTCATCACTCAAATCATGATCGGAACAATTCCAATCACACTACCAACAACAGAGTCCGTCATGATGACCTCCATCGAGGAAGATGAAGAAATCTTGCCAACGAAGTCTGGAAATGTTCAACAAAAGGCCAAGACCTACGAATTTGTCGAGGAAGGTGACAACATTCAATTCGAGGGACCTATCACGCGTGCAAGGGCCCGAGCATTGGCAATCCACTCTCCCGAGATTTCATCTTCCCTTAGAGACACTCTTGGAGCAAACAAATCTTTTTTCCAAGAGGAGATTCCTAGAGTAATGACTCAATTCCAAAGGTTGGAAATAAATGAAGATGTCGAATCTGAGAACGTACAAGTTCTGATGACTGGCGCCTCAAATACGGAAGAACTGCTAGAAATGCAACGCAAACTAGCAGAAAAAGAAGCAGAGATGGCAGCTTTGGTAGCTGATAAAGAAGCTGAAATTGCAACTTTAGCAGCTCAGTTAGCCGATCAAGCTAGCATAAATAATGCTGGAGACAGAGCAAGAAAAGAAACGGAAGGAGAAAGTTCTGGTGGCCAGCTCACGCATCGAGACATTGATGCAATTTTCGCTGAAAAGATCCGTGAATTTCAAATGTCTTTAACGACACCAACTCTCGGATACCGGAAGCCCTATCCAGCTCATTATGACACAGTACCATTTCCCCGAGGGTATCAAAAACCAAGCTTTGATAAATTTGATGGTTTGAGTGGTTCTCCTCAAGAACACTTAGCTCATTTTTACTCAGCTTGTGGGGAAACATCACAGTCAGATCCTTTATTGGTTCGGCAGTTTGTTCAGTCACTCAAGGGGTCTGCTTTCACATGGTATACTCAGTTAGAGCCAGGGTCTATTTTAACATGGGATGATATGCAAAGAGCTTTTTTAGCTCAATTCGTCAGTTCAAAGAAAAAAGTCACATTAATGGATTTGGCTCAAACAACACAAAGGCCTGGGGAAAGCGCGAGCGAATTCATCACAAGATGGAGGAGTCTTAACCTACAATGCATGGAAAAGATTTCTGAATTTTCGGCAGTACAAATATGTTACAACAACCTCATTCCCGAGATTGCAACATTTGTAGGAATTGCAGAGCCTCGAACATTCGATGAATTGGTATCCAAGGCAAGTAATGTGGAAAAGCAAATGTCCCGGAAAAATGTGTTTGGAAAAATGATCCAAGACTTAGAGAATAAGTCTGACACCAAAAAAGGAGATAACAAAAGAATGCCGAAGAAGGGAGATTCTATGGCTACATTTGTCAAAGTAGACAAGAAAAATGACAATGGAAAAAGAAAAGAAGAGACGAAAGGGCCAAGGAGGCTTTCGCTTAAGGAAAGAAAAGAAGTTAAATATAGTTTCGATGATGAAGATGTTGAAACTATCTTCGACGAACTCCTTGCAGCAAAGATGATCACGCTTCCTGAGCCAAAGCGTCCCGCTGAAGTAAATAAGACAGATGATCCAAAGTATTGTCGATATCATCGACTCATCAGCCATACGATAGAGGATTGTTATATCCTTAAGGATATAATTCAAGAAAAGATCAATAAGCATGAGATTGAGGTGGACTCATCCTCGAAACATCAGACAGCAACGTCCAATATGATCGAAGGAAAATTAACACCCTCCGCTCCATTACCAGAAGGGTCAATACCTGTTGGATTCCATGTCGATAATGAAACCACAGTTGTTCATGCATATCCTAACATGCCTCGTTCCGGAAATCCAAAAATTCCAACTCTGTACGAACTCATGACGGCACCAAGTTTTGATGTTTGGGAGGATTCATCACTTGAATCTGAGGACGAGTGGCAAACCGTCAGTGAAAAGAAGGTAAAAAAGACCGTTAAACGTCTTTCTTCCACGAGGCATTCAAAAGGAAAATCATGGAGTGGACCACCCTCAAAAGATGAAAAGAAAAAGAAGAAAAATACTCAGAGAAGGCCTAAAGTCTTTCAAGACGATGAATACAAGCAGCCTTTTCGAGCACCAATAACCCTCGGAGACTACATCCTTCCGAAACTTTTCAAGAGTAAGGGAGGTGAGGAAGAAATTGGAAATTGTCGCGTGACCTCATGTGAAATCCATAATGATAATGAGGTAGATGAAATAACTCTACGCTCTGGCCAAAGGATCCTGTCTGCGGACAAGAAAGAAGGTAAAGAAGCAGTTGATTCAGTCAATCATTCCAACAAACCAAGTACAAAAGAGGACCCAATCACTACCGCTGCAGAGCCTACGGTAGAAAACTCAGTCTCAACCACAAAAGCAAGTACCTTTAAGAGGCATACAAATGATACATTACGGTCTCAAGATGGCAAATACGACATCGTCGACCATCTTAAGCGCATCCCATCCCTTCTTAGTGTGTACGATGCTCTGAAAATGTCAAAAGAGCTTAGAGAAGCACTCATCATGGCTTTGACAAATCCTGAAGTATTTGAGACAAGCTTCAAATTTGCAGAAGTGGATACAACATCATCAAAGTACTGCGCTTGTTGCCTCGCAAGTATCACGTTTGATGAAAACGACCTTATACTTGGAGATGAGTATCATAATCGACCCTTGTACGTCAGTGGACTGGTGGGAGATACATCAATAAATCGAATCTTGCTCGATTGTGGATCAGCAGTGAACCTACTCCCTCTCCGAACACTTCGAGCTTTGGGGATGAATGTTCGTCAACTGACACCATCAATGCTAACTATTCAAGGCTTCAATCAAGTTGGACAAAAAGCAATGGGGTCGATAGCATTACAAATGGAGATAGGAGAGTTGTACTCCGACGCCCTTTTTCATGTAATCGATGCTGATACATCTTACAATGTTTTATTGGGACGTCCGTGGCTTCATACATATGGTATCGTTCCTTCTACACTTCATCAATGCTTCAAGTTTTTGGTAAATGGCGAAGTCAAGAAAGTTCTAGCAGACACCGATCCATTTAGGGGAGAAGAAGTGAATTACGCCGATGCAAAATTCTACAAGCAGTCAAAGATCACTTTTTCACAACCAATAAATGATGAAGTAGTGCAGAAGGAATCACAATCACCAGTTGTGGAAAAGGCAAAGTCATCAAGACTAGTCAAAATTGCAAGTCCTAAAGCTCCAAAATCTCGAAAAGTGGTTTTCAACCGTTCATTGAAAGATCAAAGAGAACCCGAAAAGAATGCAATGGAACAAATCCAAAATACATTTGAAGCACTCGTGACCAGCTACACAAAGCCTCTGCGCAGAATCAACCAATCAATTCCTGGGGGTAATTTGATAGTCTCAACAAATTTGCAAAGGAACTATGGTCGACACGGTCGTATTGTTTCGTTCAAAAGAAACGAGTCCTCATCAAAAGTTCCATTAAAGGTAAAAGCGAAGAGGCATAAAGCTAAAAAGAGTGATATCAATGTCATAGTGCACCAAGGAAATAACATGCTCAAAGCATTCGTCTCGGAAACCAAGAACCATGAGTTTGAAGGCTTTACTAATCTCGAGAAAGAAATGTTGATTGAAGAAGCATCTGGCAACAAGCCACCTCGAGTTTCTGTCTTCCAACGACTTGGTAAAATCACCAACTTTCAACCTAAGAAATCTCATAAGAGCAAAAAGTGGAGAGTCAAAAGCCCAAAGATGATATTGAACCGAGACGAAAATAATGGTGCACAAGAAGAAGTACAAGATGTTGTTCAAGTAAGCATGGTCGATAGCAAAAAAGGAAGTAAGGAATCTGATAACAACCCAATTGCGTCTGTTAGACAATTCCCCACCTGCTTTCCTATCAAAAAGAAAAATGGGCAAAGATGTATGTACGCAAGCTTTAGAGCCTACAACAATGCACCGCCACTTCTAGAAAACGAAGCTTATGAGATGGATGCGGAATCAAGCACGGAAGAAGAGGAGTGTAATGTTGCTCAAGTAAACTGCATCACCGTTAAAGATGAAGAAGAGGAAAATGGTGACAAATCAACCGAGTTTATTAACAACGCTCAACCGGCACCACCTCAAATAGAGGATGGGGGCCAAGCCACTGTGGATGAACTTCGAGAAATCAATCTTGGAACAGATGACGAGCCAAAGCCTATCTTTGTAAGTGCCCTGTTAACACTAGAAGAACTAGAAGACTACAAATGTCTTCTCCAAGATTACCGAGACGTGTTTGCATGGGGCTATCAAGATATGCCTGGTCTAGACCCTAAGGTGGCAGTTCATAGATTGGCCATATCAGAAGAAAGGCGTTATGTTAAACAGGCACCACGACTCTTTCGACCTGAGCTTGAAGTACAAATTAAAGCTGAGATTGACAAATTGATAGACGTTGGGTTTATCAGAGAAGTTCAGTACCCTACATGGCTTGCCAGTATCGTACCGGTAAAGAAGAAAAATGGACAAATCCGCATCTGCATAGATTTCAGAGATCTTAATGACGCATGTCCAAAAGATGAGTTCCCGCTTCCAATAACTGAATTGCTGGTAGACGCCACAACCGGCTTTGAGGCTTTATCTTTCATGGATGGATTCTCAGGGTACAATCAAATTAAAATGGCACCTGAAGACGAAGAACTCACGGCATTTCGCACTCCAAAAGGAGTTTACTGCTACACCGTAATGCCGTTTGGACTCAAAAATGCAGGAGCCACATACCAAAGAGCCATGACAATCATTTTTAATGATATGTTGCACAACTCCATCGAATGCTACGTGGATGATCTCGTCGTCAAAACAAGGAAAAGAGAACGTCATTTGAACGACTTAAAGAAAGTCTTTGACAGACTCCGAAAACATCAATTAAAGATGAATCCTTTAAAATGTGCATTTGGAGTAACATCTGGAAAATTTCTTGGCTTTGTAGTAAAGTACCGAGGAATCGAAGTTGACCCCTCAAAAATCAAGGCAATCATGGAAATGCCTCCTCCTCGGAACCTGCGAGAGCTACGAGGATTACAAGGAAGATTGGCATACATTAGGAGATTCATCTCAAATTTATCTGGGAGATGTCAACCATTCACGAGGCTGATGAGAAAAGATGTGCCTTTTGTATGGGATGATACGTGTCAAAATGCTCTCAGCAGCATTAAAGAATATCTTTTGAAACCCCCAGTGTTGATGGCTCCAATTAAAGGGAAACCTTTAATTTTGTATATCGCGGCACTCGAACGCTCACTGGGGGCAATGCTTGCACAAAACAATGAAGAAGGAAAAGAAAACGCGCTCTACTATTTAAGTCGAACGCTTGTAGGGGCAGAGCAAAATTACACCCCTATTGAGAAGGTCTGCTTGGCTTTAGTCTTTGCTGTACAAAAGCTACGACACTACTTGCTGTCACACAGCATTACTTTGATATCTAAAGCAGACCCGCTCAGATACTTGATGTCAAAACCAGTGCCATCCGGTCGTCTTGCAAAATGGTCTTTGTTACTATCGGAGTTTGAAATCAAGTATGTCTCTCAAAAAGCCATAAAGGGGCAAGCACTGGCTGATTTCTTAGCAGCTCATCCGGTTCCCGACAACATGGAGTTACCAAGTGATTTACCGGATGAAGAGGTATTCTCAACATACATTTCTCAATGGCAACTTTACTTCGGCGGAGCGGCAAGGAAAAAAGGTGTGGGGGCAGGCATTGTGTTCATCACACCATGTGGGGGCCTAATCCCGTATTCATTTTCGCTCATGGAGTTATGTTCAAATAATGCGGCAGAATACGAAGCACTCATCATCGGACTTGAAATTGCACTCGAACTACATGTTGATTGCCTTCAAGCGTATGGTGATTCACAATTAGTCATCAAGCAGATGAATGGCCAATATGCTGTGAAAAATGAAAATCTAACCTTGTATCATAAAAGAGCAAAACATTTGGTGTCGCAATTCCAAGAAATCAACATTGCTCACATTCCAAGGTCTGAAAATAACAAAGCTGATGCGTTGGCAAAGTTAGCAGCATCTCTAACTCTCCCTGAGGAACGAGAAGTTAAAATTACAGTTGGAGAACGACATTTACTTCCATCAACATTAGAGCGGATTGAAGAAAACCATGAAGACAATGCGGTTATGGTCCTGGAAATAGATGAATGTTCAGATTGGCGTCAATCTTTGATTGACTACCTTCAATATGGAAAACTACCAACTGATCCTAGAGGCAGAGTTGATGTACGTAGAAGAGCCAACCGATTCGTGTATCTTAATGACACATTATACAAAAGGTCTTTTGACGGAATACTGCTAAGGTGTTTATCAAAAGAGGAAGCAGTTCATGCCCTCTCCGAAACTCATGCCGGTATTTGCGGAGCCCATCAATCCGGACCTAAGCTCGCAGCACAGTTGAAAAGACTTGGGTATTACTGGCCTACAATGGTTCAAGACGCGATGAAATATGTGAAGTCATGTCGGGCATGTCAAATACATGGAGATTTCAAGCACCAAAATCCATTGCCTCTCCATCCGACCATCTTGTCTTGGCCATTCAACGCATGGGGTTTAGACGTGATAGGCATGATAACCCCAAAATCGTCCCTCCAGCATCAGTACATTTTAGCAGGCACAGACTATTTCTCAAAGTGGGCCGAGGCGATACCGTTGAAAGAAGTGAAAGCGGAAGATGTTGCAAATTTCATAAAGAAAAACATAATCTATCGCTACGGGGTCCCAGCCAAAATAATCTCAGACAACGCTCTCTATTTCAAGTGCAGGGCCATGGTCAACCTTTGCAAAAAGTACAACATTCAACAAGCCTTCTCTGCAAGCTATAACCCAACTGCCAACGGTCAAGCAGAGGCTTTCAACAAAGTGTTGTGCAACATCCTGAAAAAGATGGTGGCAAAGAACAAAAGAGACTGGCATGAACGCCTTCCCGAAGCATTATGGGCTTATAGGACTACCGTCCGTACATCCACCCGATGTACTCCATACAGCCTGGTATATGGATCAGAAGCTGTGCTACCTTTGGAAATTCAACTACCTTCCTTAAGAGTAGCCATACAACTGACAAATCCAGAAGAAAATGTAAAAATCAGGCTAGCGGAACTTGAAGCACTTGATGAAAAACGACTTGCAGTACAACAAAGACTCGAAGTCTATCAAGCTCAGGTGGCAGGCGCATTCAACAAAAAGGTTAAGTTTAGATCATTCTCTGTTGGAGATTTAGTCTTAACCGTCCGAAGGCCCGTCGTCATCACAAGAAAAATGCAAGGAAAATTTGAAGCCAAATGGGAAGGACCGTATGTTGTCACTAAAGTCTTCACCAAAGGTGCCTACGAACTCTCTGACGCCAATGGGAAATGCATATACCCATGCGTCAATGGAAAGCTCATGAAGAGGTTCTACGCATAAACAGTGCAAAACAAACTCCAGGAAGGAAGCAAGTGCAGAGGAAGCAAAGTCAGGATAAATCCCTTCCTCTGAACTACGTATGACTTGATCCCTCAAAAGGGGTACGTAGGCAGCCTATCATTAAAATAGGTGCAGTCATAAAAAAAAAATAATAAGGAAAATAAAAATCCCGAAATCAAGGGGTGAACTACGTTCGGCTTGATCCCTTCATAGGGTACGTAGGTAGTCTAGTTTTTATTACTAGATACAGTCGTAAACAAAAAAAACACACTTTCCCTAAATTAAGGGATGAACTACGTTTGGCTTGATCCCTTCACAGGGTACGTAGGCAATCTAATCCAAAAAATTAGATGCAGCCATAACTCATCAAAAAATATTCCTTTCCCCCAAACAGTATTAGCATTTGTTTGAAAAAGGGAAGGGGGGGGGGGGGGGGGGGGGGGGGGGGTGGGGGGGAAAGAGAAGTCGGATTCATGCGTGCTTGACTATAAAGAAGCCAAGACCTAATAATCAAATTTGTTCACGGGGGCCGCGCAGCAACTATATACATAACTATAAAAGGCTAAGCTAATAGTTATGTTGGAATAATGGCGCAGGAAGCATGCCGAGTGAATAAAAAGGTCTGATGTATGAATGCTTAATCACGAGGAAGCCGAACCCAAATATCAAAGTTATATTTGATCTTAGGCGCTGCACAGCAGCCTTATAGACCAAAGGTTAAAGCAAACAGCTACGGTAAAAATGGTACAGCTGTCTACAAGGAATTATGCCTCTTCAATGTCAAACTACACCTGCCATGAATACTGACAGCAGCTATGTTTGACAAAGATAACAAAGGTAACAGCCGTGGTATATATATTTGCAAGGAACTTATGCAAGTGTACTGCGTCAAACGGATATTTGTTGTGTTGTTGTGGCAGTGTCTCTTCATCTTTATGGGTACTCCTCTAATGTATAGAAAAGCTTTTTGTGAGTTATGGGGTCATTTGACCAACACCAACACACCAACCTGAAAATAGCACAACCTGTAACCTTGACATCCGAACTTCAACAGCCCGCTGGACACAAAGTTGGCCATTCGCATTCATTCCCTGAAATATAAAATGCGGATCAATATACAATATGGTCATATCAACCCTTATACGCTCAAAAAACTACTTCGCGCATAAGGCTTGAGGGGGCAATCTGTTGAACAAAAAAAAATAATAAAATTGCATGCCAAACAAAAAAGAGAGCAGGGAGAGTAACAGGGGACGAAGCACAGTGGGCTGCTCAGAATTCAAGAGAGTTTGCAAAGTAAAAGTGAGAAGAAATAAAATATCTTTCAGTCACAAAGACAAAACACTTCAAAGAAAGGAAACAAATTAAAAAGAGGTTGACTCTTCGAAACAAAAGGTACAAAATTTTCTTTGTTTGCAGTACACCAACACTCATTCTTCCAAGCTCCATTCCACATTGGAAATACCAGCTCGGGTAATAAGGCACCCTGCAACCAAGCACCACCACTGTCAAACTCTCTGACAAGATTCAAGGCCAAATTTTCCACCACCCCTTTAACCATTTTCCGGTAATCAAAGCTGCTGAGCAAGAAGAAAATCAGCAGCAAACAAGCAAAGGAAGCCGTCCCCACTTCCAGCAACCCCTCTTCATTCTCTCGACTCCCATCTTAAAAAAAAATTTTGACTTGCCATGAACAAAAAGGATCCATAGTACCAAGTCTAGGAAAAGGACTGATCTTCGCATGAATACAGATACATGCGTTGGACAAAAAAAGAAGAAGAGAGAAGTCTGCAACAAACGAACTTCTCAAAAAGATAAGTGAATCACTACCCACGTGGAAGTCCCAGACTTGGAAAACCAAGTCGACAAGAAAAGAAGACAAAAAAAATAATAATAAAAAAATATAAAAAATATATAGATATATATAACATGTCTTCCTGTAAAAGGGGAGAAACGTGGAAGCAAGACTCCCCATTTTTTCTGCAAAACGTGGAGAAGTTGCACAGTAGTGGAAGGTTGCTGCACAGATAGTGGGAGAAGATAAAGGAAAATAATGGCTTCCACTCCCCCACATAAAAGCTCTAGAGCTTTCCTAGGATGCCTATAAATAGGCATCAGTTGCAGCAAAAGAAAAAAAAAGGAGAGGAGAAGGAAGAGAGAAACTCTGCAGAAATTAAGAAAGAAATTAGAGAAGTGAACTGTTGTGGGCATTCAAGGAGACGAAAGCAAACAGGAAGAGGGCACACGGCAAAGAAAGACAACAAAGCAGTCAAAGGTATAGTCATTTCATCCTTTTAATCCTTTCTTGGTATGGTTCTTTCTTCGGTTTTGCAGGAAATAAAGAAACAATTTGTTTCTTCAACCTCTCCCATCTCCGCCGCTGCAGTTTTAATCCCATGAATTTCTTCGGGGTCTAAACCACCCTGTGAAGTTCCGGTCAAATCCAAGAGCTCTGCTCCGTGCCACTGCAGTTTATTTCCATGAATTTCTTCGGGGTTTAAACCACCCCGTGAAGTTCCAATCAAATTCAGGTCGCTGCACTATGCCAAGAAGGAAAAGGAGAAGTACATGCCACTGCAGTTTATTTCCATGAATTTCTTCGGGGTCTAAACCACCCCGTGAAGTTCCGATCAAGTCCAAGAACTCCGCTCCGTGCCGCTGCAATTTATTTCCATGAATTTCTTCGGGGTCTAAACCACCCCGTGAAGTTCCAATTTGTTTCTAAGTGATCCATGCCGCTCCGTGCCACTGCAGTTATTTCCATGAATTTCTTCGGGGTGGTCTAAACCACCCCGTGAAGTTCCAATCAAAGAGATACGTGCTGCTACTGCTCCATCCTTCGAAAAACGTTCCAGAAAAAAGAGGAAGAAAAGATAGTTTTATTCATCGTGTAAAGTGTTGCAACGAGCTTCGGTGGAAAAGTCAAAAAGAAAATGAGGTCTTCTTACAATTGGAAAAATCTCCAGCAAGCAAAAGGGGTTCGTAATGTTAGTTGAAGATTTTTCTCCCTGCGAGGACGAATTCATGCAGGAAACGATAACCTCAAAAAGAAAAATATTTGTTTTCAAGAACTTAGCACGTGGCACTTCAAGGATGAATAAGCTATTGTCAAATGTTGAGCCAAAGTAAAATTCAAAATCTGAAGACAAAAGACAGAAAAGAAAGGGGCCGCCCCAATTTTGAGTGCATCGTTCAAAGAAAGAAGTTGCAGTGAAAAAATAAAAATAAAAAGCACACCTTCATGCCACTCACGTGAGCATTATGAGCATGGCCTCCATCGAAATTAAAATTATTCATGAAGTCGGAGAAGCACGGCACCAAGACAAAGCTAAAGTATTAGTGGGTTCATCACAAACCATACCCATTAAATTTACTTGACGCTCAAATGGCACAAAGCCGCAACAAGTCTCAAAAATCTTATGAACTACGCCGGTTTGATTCCGTTAAGGATACGTAGGCAGTCTGATATCAAATTTTAGACACAACCATGAAATTAAGACGAATCCCTGGTTTATATAAACCAAATTCACTTTGCTACTTCAACCAAGTAATTACAAATTCTATGAAGAGTAAAGGAGAAGTCTGGAAATACAGTTCCTAGATTTCCAATTAATATATCTTGCTTATGCAAACGAAGCCAAAGAAGTTTCAAACGGCACGAAGCCACAACAAGACTTAAAACGGCACGAAGCCACACCAAGATTCAAACGGCACGAAGCCACAACAAGACTCAAAACGGCACGAAGCCACAACAAGACTCAAACGGCATAAAGCCACATATATTGCTCCTCGCCCGCATGAGCTAAAACTGCACAAGGCATACTGCTCCTCACCTACACGAGCTAAAACTGTATAAGGCACAAATGCTCCAATGGCTTAAAGTCCTTGCCTGCAAGAGCTGAAACTGCACAAGGCATCAAATTCCAACAAATACATGAACTACGAGTGACTTGATCCCTCAAGAGGGTACGTAGGCGATCTAGGGTTCAACCTAGGTGCAGTCACAAAATCAAACAAACACCCAAACCTCCAAGTTACGATTTATTTGAATTAGAATCAAAGGGTATTCCCTTCCAAAAGAAGGGTTGTAATTAATAGGCGCGTAGCCTAGAATGGGTCGAACTCGAATTAATAAAACCCTCTTCAGAAAAATGAACGAGGGTGAAATTATGTCGAGTGAATCATTTGTTTACATATCATGTACAATTTTTGCTCAACAGTATTGATTCTATAGACCTTACAACATCTTGCAATAGATATCTCAGGGTATCTTACTTGTTCAGTGTTCTCCAGGGAGTGACTCATCATGAGACTACTCTCTTTGAGTTGCCTAGCCAATCCAACCATTTTGTCCGTCAAATCCTCTTGAAGCTTTCTGTAAAACAAGAGAGAAAATTTATAAGTCGTAAACATAATGTGGAAAGGAAATGTAATTAACACTTGAAGTTTTAACTGCTGAATTGTGTGACCTCTACTTTATGGATGCCAATTGACTTGGGATCGAAGCAATTTCCTCTCTAACAGTAACAGTATCTACTCTGGTGGGTTCTGGCTAAAGGTCATGTTGATTCTAGCCACCATCTGTTGGCGGTGGTTTACCAAAGATGCAGAAAGATCTTAGTATCGCTGCAGATGGCAGGAAAGACAAGGGCAGGACATGGACTTGGGTTGATACAATTTGGATGGTCCTCCTAGTTCCTTAATAAGCACTCTGAATGACAGACAGGCTGGTTTGTAGACCAAGATTTGTTTTTAGGTAGTGTTTTGTCTTTGTTACCAACAAAGTAAAGAAAGAAAATTGTACAAATAGATGGAACTAATCCCAAAGTTGCCCGATTCTATTGCTCTAATTTTATCAGATATCCCAAGGGAGCATCCATGTCATTTCTATTTGTAAAAGAAGCATATCCCATTTATTTTTAAACAAAAATCAACTTCTTTCTTGGCTTAAAAGAAAAGTAACTTCATATTGAAAACATATACAACTACATTGCAGTCCCAATTTATGACCAACATCATAGAACTCCCATTTTCAAATTCATCCAGTCTCGTTACTCCAGTTTAATAGAAGAAATTGAGATAGTAATAATATACCTATGCTTTTCAATGTGTGCTTGGGCTGCAGCATCCAGTTTAACAGGTGCCGAAGAATCAACATTAACACACCCGCGAGATCCATCTTCGATATTTGAGGGAGGCCTATTTAACAAAAACACAGTTAAAATAAAACAAGTCATTGCAGACAAAAAATCACTAAGGAACTGAAACCATAGTGATCCTAACTATCATTCACTTACACAAATCTCCTTCTCAGACCTGGAGAAGCGGGAATCTGATTGTCTCCTGTATCAGAAGAGTTTGCTTTGACAGAAATTCTTGCAAGGGGTTCTTCAGGTGCTTGAATATCAGGCTGGGAATTGCGAAATAAATCACAGTTAGGAGCAAGGAACTCCATATACACATACATAACCTACATTCTTCGACCAAAAAATTAAAAACATTACATTCCAAAGAAATATTATCTTGCCAAGCTGTTAATCTGGACCACCGATCAGGTAAACTCCTGCTTTCATATGTGATGCCAGATTCACAATATAATATGCCATGTCAGATATGCAAGAGAACATTATCCATATATTACAGATTCACTGTCAAGATAACAAAAATGACGCAACAAATTACATGTACTAATGCACTAAAGGAGATTCAGAATCATTACAAGCATGAAACTTGAACTATAAACTGTCTCTAGAAATTGTTCCCTGCATAAGAACTAAAAACTGTCCAACCATCCATCACAGCTAAAAATACCTGTAATATTTTAGGTGTTGTGTCAACCAGTCTCCCAAGCAATTCGTTTCAGCCGAACAATATTTTTGTTCCTCATACCTTATCATTATAATTTCCAGGCCTTCAAACTAAATTAGTAAAATTGATTTGAATCATACATGATACTTAATTCCACTACATCAAAAGTACACATTTTACCAATAACTGGTTTAAAGTACATATTATCAACACTTCAGCAATAGCGACATGAATGATTTCTAGATCATATGTACGCACTGGTGGAGCAGCTAATTTAGAAGCAATGGCTTCGATCTTCTGTGAATAGTTCACTCATAACAGCCTTTGAAACTCTGTATATAAAATCGCAAATAATGACTTCAATAACTAAGAATCTTATAAACTCATAAGTAGGGAACAGTATCAACAAAATACATAGAAATAGATAATATGAAAATGTTGATCGGTGTAGCTACCGTAGGACCCAGTATCAACAAAACAATGTTTGGAATGTGAATCAATATTTCCCTCATACCTTGGTAAGCCTTCTGGATTTCTCTCTTCAGCTAGTTGTTCTACCAGTTCCCGTAAAGTAGCAACATACTGCAAAGTAGCACTACTCATGTCATCCATAAATGGTAGATATCCCCCAAGCAAAAACACAAAAACCTAGAACTTTAAATATAAAGCCAAGAAACGGGAAATATTTGGCACAAAGCAATTATCTAAAAATGGATAACACCTTGTAACCTATAATTCTAATAACAACATACATGTACAAGTTTTGCCTGGTTATGTTGCTGAGGCGCAGATGCAAGCACCTCTGTTTTACTGATCCTCATCCCAAAATCCTACACCATTGAACAAAAATAAAACAACAAACGATTCAACACTCGAACAACACCCATGAAATCATCACTTTTTAGTATGTGATCCATATGCCATATCAGTATTTGAGCTCTATGCTTTGTTTTTTTATCTCAACGTCGTCAATTTGATTTTGATCAGTTCATACACAAAAAGAATAAAAACGGATGGGGCAGCAGATTCATCAGCCAAGTGCTTAGGAAGAGTCGATCTCCTGTGCAATAGCAGGATAATTGGTAAGTTTGAGTGTCCCATTGGAACATTGTTGACTCCACGTTTGACACTAGAACAGAGCATAATCCATTTTCTTAATCTCCTCGACCACGACGAATCGTCACTCTTTGATTCTTAACTACTCGTCCTATTATCAAATAGCTACAGGGAATGGTTTGAGTTATAAAACCTGATTCTTATCAAATAGCTCTCAAAAATTCGATACGCGAAAACCGAAACAGAAATAGAGCCCAAATCTCATCCCACAACGAACAATGAACCCAAGTTACACGAACAAAAACAAAACAATAGGAATATTTCAATCTGTACAAAAGTAAACACATTCAGGAAAGCACAAAGCATGCATCCAATCCTGTCCCATTCAAAATTCCAGTACCCAATCATATAAAATAGTAATAGAGAGAGTGTTCAAAGTCTAACCTTTTAATTCGCCCAAACAAAATTCCAACTGAATCGTTCTTCAGTCTCTCACTGCTGAAATCTGGAAATGGGTTCTCTTTGTTTACTGATTTCGAATCAGCGCGCGAGATGAAGGGGATCGATTCGTCTTCGATTGCAGATCGAAGAAAGGTTGGAGGTTGGAGTAGAATGTCCTCCTGTTATTAAGGATATTCAAGTAATTACAGTTGGTCAATTTGAGTAATTGTCACTCAGTACTACTCAGTAGTGTTATTATTTGTTTTTATTTGTAGGTTAGAGGTTTTAGGTTTCGACTTTGAGGCTTAGCGGATTTCTGTGCAAGTTGTGAAAAATAACTTAGCATCTGCAATGAAGAAGCCCCATCTGGGGATACAGTTCGGGAGAGGCTTAGGCTGTGAATCAGAGGTATTGCAGTCTACCTCATAGGACAAAAGGTTTTTAGTAATGAACATGCAGCATAACAGTATCTGGCCAAAAATGAATACTCTTAACCAAAGGTATATATAGGATAATTTATATAGGGTATATATGCAGCATAACAGTATCTGGCCAAAAATGATGCGCTTTTTGACAAAAGGTATATATAGGATAATTTACCCTAATTCATTAAACTATGGAGATGGAAAGGGGGATTCGAACACAAGACTTATGGTGCAAAGGTGAATACTCTTAACCAACAGAGTTACAAGCCACTTGCCTATAAAGTTAAATTGAATTGTCGTTGGATTTGTGCCGATAACCTCAAAATAGGAAATCCGAGTGAGATCAATATGAATCATAACATTCCCAAAGCTAAAAGCTAAAACTTTCATGCAGCATTATAAGTATGAGAAAACTTGTTAAGATGTAATATTAATTTGAAGAGGAGCAATATAAAGGGGACAGTAGTTAAGATGTAATATTAATGTGTCAAGGTTCACAATTTGCTCTTGCTTGGGGTCGGCAGCAGCCGCTAACCCCTCCTTCTAATCCTCATGCTTTCCTCCCATCTCCTCTGCTCTTTCCCTCAAATCCTCCCCTCCCATCTCCTCTGTCCCTTTCCTATTACTGCATCTCAGCCCTTCTTCCTTCCCCCTTGCCAGCCTTCTTTTTCAAATCCAACTTCTCCTCCTTCTCTGTTTCCCTTTTAGTTTATGCAATGCTTTACTTTTGGCTTTCTTTGAGTTTTGTCTTAATTTCATTGAGCTTTGCCTCACTTCCCCTGAGCTTGTCTCAAATATGTGCCTTTACGCACCTCTCTTACTCCTATGCTATATTTTGTCACGTGTCCTCAACCACCAACCACTGCTACTTTAATCGGGTGTTTCTCGTTAGCGGAGCATTGGGATTTTGAGTGGCTGTTAAAGTGCTATTAACACTATTCGATAGGATTATGCACTCACTGTGCGGGTGGTTTGCTCACCCCCCATTTTCCGTTGATCCAGTTATTTCATTAATTCGTTCTCTCAATGGTGGTTGCCTTGCGATGGAGGAGCCTCCAACTTGCTAGTGGCTGCTAGATTCCTTTCCCTTTTTAGTTTTTTTTGTTGTTTTTTCAGCTAGCTTCTTCTAGGCTTTCTTTTGTATTTTCTTTTTTCTGGTGAGCTTGTATTTAGGTTGTGAACTGCTTTTTGAGTTCTCGTTATTGTACTAGTTTTTTTATTTAATAAAAATAACTTAGTTTGACCATTAAAAAGAAACTGAATTTTTATTTTGTGCGGAGAGAGTAAAAAAAACTTTAGCAAGAAATCAGCACGCGAACCAAGGGGACGGGCCACTGCCCCCTCCCCCTTCTTTTTTTGTTTTTTTTCATAGCTTTGTGTTGCTACTGGTTAGTGCAGTTGGGCTTTGGCTCAGCTGGGTTGCCTGGCTGCGCGCAGGTGGGGGTGGTGGCTCAGTCCGGGTTTCGGCTTAGAAAGAGAGAGTGACAGCCACAACAACCACAAAAGCTCTTCTCGACAAAACAAGAGAACGACCATTACTAAAAACAAGAAAAGAAAGAGAAAGAAATTATCGAAAATGATTGCCGCCAACCCAAGGCCAAAGGCTGGGGTCGGCGTCAGCGGCGGGATGTTCTTTTTTCTTTCCTTTTTGTGGTAGGGTTCATGAAATAAGTATTTAACTAACAAAATGCAAAGTTCAGATAATTGATTTTTACTGTCTTTCAATTTGAACACTATTGAGATATTGACTAACTAATACAAAGAATCTTATGACCAAATTGGTCAATTATGGACCGATTTATAAAAAATTTATCTTAACTCTCGATATTGCTAAAATATCTCTAAAATTTCAAAGAAATCCTGTAAAGACATTAAATTCTTCGTAAACTCAAAATCTTATGTTCAAGTTTCTCTTCCTCAACATTAATAATTGTATAAAAAAGAAAAATGGAAGATTTCCAAAGCTTCAATAACTAAGAAAAGGATTATTATTGATAGTGCTTAGAACATAGCTTCATAGGGTTGGCACAATTAACGTGTTGACATTAGTAAATGGACAGTGACGTTAATCAAACATCTATTCATTGTCAAGTCTGGTTTTCTCACCTACAACAAACACAAATAATAGGCAGGGGATGAAATGAACAAGTTGTTTTAATACAGTAATCCAGCTTAATTATCGCAATCTTTAGTCATTTTCTACCCACTTGATCAACCTTCTCCTTATTACATAGGAGAACTGCATTTTGGCCTGAACTCGTATTCCGACTAGTTTATATGAATTTAGAATAAATTATACAATCGTTCATCAATAATGTAATTTTTTTTTTCCCTTTTTGTCAAGCATAATATGTATTCCAAAGGAGCTTGTGAACAAGCATGTATCATCGGTTTGGTTTGTTGGCACCTATTCCTTTGACATGAAAAAACGCCACTTGTGAAAAGAACAAAAGGAAATGGATATAAAAGGTGATGATTTGTTACTGTTTTGTTTTTCTGGAAATTGTTATGGGGTACTCCACAATAAGCTTCTCATTGTCAATGGAAGTCCACCACATGGTACATTCTTCAACTCTTATTATTAAAAACTTTTTTATCATGAGTCCTATACTCTAATCCCTAAAGTATAAAGTGGTCTTTTATTTATATTCTAATACGTGAATTGGTTATACTGTGTGACTTATTCAGGTACTAAATAATAACTTTTTATCATTCTTGTATGAATGGGGCATGAAAAAATTATTTTGAAGTTAAATAATGTCTCAAATGGTAATTATACATGGATTCATTGTTTAAAATGAGTTACTTCAAAAGGCAGTAGAAACTACAAATTAGGCTCATGATATGTCTAAAAGTATTTATTTCGTTGCTTAAAGAACACTAAAGTGGCCAAGTATTGCCCAAGTCTTTTTTACTTGAAAACCAGCAAGTGTAGAGAATTTTCAGGACTCAAAGTCAAAGTCCACACTTGGTTGAGTGCTAGCATACATGCACCATACATAAAGTGAGGCAAATTGGCACATCAATTAACAAGTCACTTTAGCTGCCACCTTCAAGAGGTTGCCATCAAATTCGCAATCTTATGGATGGTAGGGGTTTGGTAGCCTCTTGAATACATGTAGTAAGCTAAACATGATGCGTTGTTTATTGATTTTTCAAAAAAGTCGTCATGCATTATTTCTCATAACAATTCTTAAAAAAAATTGGTTAGTAATATCTAATGATAAGCGAATATAAATCAAGAACGATCATCGGATACTAGTAATTTTAAGGTGATTGCATCTTTCAAAAGGGTGAGTAGTCAAATTTTTCTTGGATAAAAGAAAAACGCGTAACACATTTTCTCACTTATTACGTACTTTGGCATGTTTTACCTCCTCTTCGTACTGAAAATCATTTTTACTTATTTTATTTAATGTTTTAAAAGTCATTGTCGTTAGGCGGTTGGCCACCATCACAATTAATCCCTAAGCGTTTAAAAAATAAGAAAAGAGGCCTAGACCTGCATAGGTGCTCGCCTAGGTCACAACTCTCGCTTGGACATAAAATAGATAATTTTTATTTTGTATTTTATTTATTCCAGAAATTATAAAAGTCTTGTGGGATACTTGGATGAACACTCATTGTATGCTTGTACCCCATGTTTTTAATATATTCTATTACTTTATAATTTATATGTCGTTCTATTTTGTAATTTATATATCACAATACAATTATGTATTTTTTTAAGTATAGTAGACATTTATTTATATATGTTATATAATATATTTAACTAAAACTAATATGTCACATCCCGACCCGGGGTCCACCACATCCCGGGCCCGCTCCACCACCGTAGCACGATATTGTCCGCTTTGGGCCCCGGCTACGCCCTCACGGTTTTGTTTTTGGGAACTCACGCGAGAACTTCCCAGATCGCTCAGGGGAGTGATCCTTATATGTATATTCCCATCCCTACCTAGCACGAGGCCTTTTGGGAGCTCACTGGCTTCGGGTTCCGTAGGAACTCCGAAGTTAAGCGAGTAGCGCGCGAGAGCAATCCCATCATGGGTGACCCACTGGGAAGTTCTCGCGTGAGTTCCCAAAAACAAAACCGTGAGGGCGTAGCTGGGGCCCAAAGCGGACAATATCGTGCTACGGTGGTGGAGCGGGCCCGGGATGTGTGGACCCCGGGTCGGGATGTGACAATTTGGTATCAGAGCCAATCCCTGGCCGGAAGTGTGCCGACGATGACGTCGGGCCCCTAAGGGGGGTGGATTGTAACATCCCACATCGCCCAGAGGAGTGATCCTTATATGTATATTCTCATCCCTACCTAGCACGAGGCCTTTTGAGAGCTCACTGGCTTCGGGTTCCGTAGGAACTCCGAAGTTAAGCGAGTAGCGCGCGAGAGCACTCCCATGATGGGTGACCCATTGGGAAGTTCTCGTGTGAGTTCCCAGAAACAAAACCGTGAGGGCGTAGTCGGGGCCCAAAACGGACAATATCGTGCTACGGTGGTGGAGCGGACCCGGGATGTGGTGGACCCCGGGTCGGGATGTGACATAATAAATAAATAAATAAACCGTCTAGGGCCCTATCTAGACGCCTAGGCGCCAAGCTAAGCCTTTACCCGCCGCCCGACTAGCACCTAGCGTATTTTAGAACCTTAATTTTGTGACATTTTCTAATTTATTGGCAAGTTTGTAATCCTATCACGTACGTACTAAACCTTTCTTACACAAGATTCTAATTCCCAATAACTACACCTTTCTAACAAAAAGAGTAATTTATATGCAAGTTTGTATCGTAATATATTAATTGCGGATACTCTTTACTAGAGGCGAGACTTACCATATTATATATTAGATTTATCAATATTATAGAATGTGTCATAACAATGTGGTTTTCCTTTGAGTAATGATTTATGTGGTTTCATTTACCAACTATGATTTTATATGATCTTGTTCTTATGCGATGATTTTATGTGGCCCTGATACTCAGCAATGATCTATTGTAGTCATCGATATTTATCTGTTGCGTCTATTGTTTTGTAACAGATTGGTATGGGTGTTGTTTGTATTTTCGTACATGTGGTAGCTATTTAGTGGTTTACTATAGTTGTCTGTTTGTGCAACTTCACTCCAGATCATTTTCATACTGAAATAATGTACTCAATTGACACTTTTGTATTTATTTGGATGATCAATAAAATATCAAACTATCGTTTCTTGAAAAAAAAAAAAAAAAACATTACTCTCTAAATTAAGAAAGCTCAACGTTGACCTTGATTGAGCTAGATTAGTGCGTACATAATCAGACAACATTTGCAATATTTGATAGAATTGCATGCATCCCTAAGGGGTGATTACATTACAAAACTGTATTATTTATGTTTATAAATGTGTGATCCACATAATGTGGCGCAAAATTTTGCAAGAAATCTAATCCTTCTTAGACAAGTAAGCTTCTGAAATATCAACTTTATACATTTCATTAATTTCTCAAATATTAACAAGGATCTCACATTTCACTTCTGGTTATGCTTATAATTGTCGTAACAAACAAAAAAAAAATTGAAGAAAAAAAGTGTCACTGGATCTGCATGCATGAAAAGATAGGTGGATCTTGTCGTTTAGAAGCCAAAAGAGGTGTGGCTTTTGTCATTCAGAAGGAATAAACAAGAGTGGTAGTAGGTGTAGTTCATACGCAAAAGCAATATCTCTTAGATCATCTTCAATGGTTGGACTAAGATCATCTCCAATGCATGGGCTAAATGCCAAATATTTTAGCCCGGAAAATTTAGCTTTTAGCCCAGAAACAACTTTTCTGCTCCAATGGTTCTGGCCTAAAAATTTTAGCCCGGGATTATTAAAGAATAGAACATAGGCTATTTTTTATCTTAAATTAATTTTTTTTAAAAAAATAAATATGTAGACTATCGTAAATTAATTTTATGAACATTTTTATCTAAAAAAAATTAAATTCCGATAAATATTGAAAAATCACTAAATTTTCAATTAAATAATTTTTTAAAATTATTTTAGCCGTTGGATTTTAATTTGGACCGTTAGATCTTTTTTTTTACTGTTAGATTTGATTATATTCGATCTCAGCCGTTGGATTCAATGTATTTTAAAATAACATATTTAAAAAAATAAAATTTAAATTTAAACCCAAACAACCGTTGGATCCATTTGGGCTAGCCGTTGGATCGGCCAACTAGGCGTTGGAATGCAGCTGGCACCAGCAGACAGGTCCTGACATGGGACCCATCGCTGTCGGAGCCAAACGGAAAGCATACCGCGTGAGGCGCTTGGGGCGCGTAGGCGGGCCGAGACTGGGTTTGGGCCAGCGAGTCCACTCGCGGCTGGGGGGAATGTTGGGGGGAATTTGGCCCAAAAAAATTATTTGGCATTTAGCCCAAAAATTTGGCTTGCATTGGAGCATGTTTTGGGTGGTAATTTGGGGGGAAATTTAGCATTTGGCCCCCCATTGGAGTTGGCCTAAAAGTCAAATATTTTAGCCCGGAAAATTTAGCTTTTAGCCCAGAAATAGTTTTTCTACTCCAACCGTTCTACCCTAAAATTTTAGCCCGGGATTATTAAAGAATAAACTTAGGCTATTTTTTATCTTAAATTAATTTTTTTTTTTTAAATAAATATGTAGACTATCGTAAATTAATTTTATGAACATTTTAATCTAAAAAAATTTAAATTCCGATAAATATTTTCACTCGGTTCGATGGAGCCCACACCGATTTCTGGGCTAAATTCTGGGGGGAATCTGGCCTTAGTTTAGCATTTAGCCCAAATTTTCTCCTTGGGTTGGAGTGAGTTTGGGAGGAAATTTTGGGGGGGTAATTTGACTTTTAGCCCACCATTGGAGATGGTCTTAAGAACATTATTTTCGTGCTGATTAACTTTTGGTTTACTATGCTACTTAGAATACTGTCTAATTATGTTTATCTTCACTTGTATGTAAGCGATTATTATTTTAAGTGTCACATCCCGACCCGGGGTCCACCACATCACAGGCCCGCTCCACCACCGTAGCACGATATTGTCCGCTTTGGGCCTCGACTACGCCCTCATGGTTTTGTTTCTGGGAACTCACACGAGAACTTCCCAGTGGATCACCCATCATGGGATTGCTCTCGCGCGCTACTCGCTTAACTTCGGAGTTCCCATGGAACCCGAAGCCAGTGAGCTCCCAAAAGGCCTCGTGCTAGGTAGGGATGAGAATATACATATAAGGATCACTCCCCTGGGCGATGTGGGATCTCAGAATCCACCCCCCTTAGGGGCCCGACGTCCTCGTCGGCACACTTCCGGCCAAAGATTGGCTCTGATACCAAATTGTCACATCCCGGCCTGGGCGCCGACCACAACCCGGGCTCAACTCCACCGTAGTACGATATTGTCCGCTTTGGGCCCCGACTACGCCCTCACGGTTTTGTTTCTGGGAACTCATGAGCAACTTCCCAGTGGGTCACCCATCATGGGAGTGCTCTCGCGCGCTACTCGCTTAACTTCAGAGTTCCCATGGAACCCGAAGCCAGTGAGCTCCCAAAAAGCCTAGCGCTAGGTAGGGATGGGAATATACATATAAGGATCACTCCCCTGGGCGATGTGGGATCTCACAATCCACCCCCCTTAGGGGCCCGAAGTCCTTGTCAGCACACTTCCGCCCAAGGATTGGCTCTGATACCAAATTGTCACATCCCGGCCCGGGGTCCACCACATCCCAGGCCCGCTCCACCACCGTAGCACGATATTGTCCGCTTTGGGCCCCGACTACGCCCTCACGATTTTGTTTCTGGGAACTCACACGAGAACTTCCAGTGGGTCACCCATCATGGGATTGCTCTCACGCGCTACTCGCTTAACTTCGGAGTTCCCATGGAACCCGAAGCCAGTGAGCTCCCAAAAGGCCTCGTGCTAGGTGGGGATGAGAATATACATATAAGGATCACTCCCCTGGGCGATGTGGGATCTCACATTAAGATATTTGGCCAAAGGTCAATAAAAACTTCACTAATTAGCCATATATCAATGGGCAATTTTATTTTTAGACATAATTAATGAAATATTTATAATAATTATGCATAGATTAATAGAGCATGCCACATAAGTTTAAGCTAGTTATAAAATAACTATTATACCCTTCTCTCTTCACTTTATTCCATTCCTTATCTCTTCCACTCTCTCTTCCTTATTTACTTCGTTCTCTCCCAATTTTATATCATGTCTCTCTTTCCCCTTCTTTCTCTTCACTCCCTCATGTTTTTCTCTCCTATCCCTGCCTCTCCATCTTTCTCTCTCTCTTCCATCAAACCTGAATAAATAGTTGAATTAATCCCATTGCTCTGAAACTTCCCCAATACCAAACATAATCACAATGGTGAGAGAAAAAAGTGAAATTCCAAAAAAAAAAAAAAAAAAAAAAACCTTCACAGGCTTTGGACATGGAGATTATCTTAAGGGTAGTGTCCATCAAAATCCTCTTGAATTAAAGGTGCGTTTGCAAAGAATTTTACGGTCTACAATTCAGAATCAAGAAACGGACACATCGTGTGTTCGAATGTAAATGTAAAAGGTCGCACGAAGTGCAAAGCATAGGAGATGGAAAAAAATAGAACCAAGAAACGAACACTGCAACACAATGTCTAGATCACAACATAAAAAACAATAATAATAATAACAAAAAAAAAAAGGAAACTGACATTGACACTACATTGCAGTGTCTAAATAAAAATGTAAAAAACAGAACCAGAAAATAGACACTACAATCCAAATGTAAAAATAATACAAAAAAAAAAAAAAAAACAGAACAGGAAACGGACACTGCATTGCAGTGTCTGAATCCAAATGTAAAAACTAAGAGTTGCGTGAGATAAGCAGAATAAGAGGCGTGTGAGTGATAGAAAAAAAAAACACAACCAGAAAACGGACGCTGCAACGCAGTGCCTGAATCCAATAAAACCAGAATTAGAAAATAGACGTTGCGTTCTAGTGTCTGAATCCGTATTGACTTATTCCAAAATATGAGAAAGGGAGTGTCATTTAAAGTGGATGCCAGCTGTAATGGCACATTTTGTAATTTTTGTTTATCTTAAATGCATAAATATCACAATACATGATTGACTTATTTATAATTAGCATAAATATAATTGATATATTGTTAATATTGTAACTTTTTATTGATTTTATACCAAATCATCTTATTATTTTTATCAAAACTAAATAATTTTAAATTCAATTCTCATAAATAACAAGTTTAATACTAAATTATATTTGTTGCCCATTGTTTTACTTAGTTATAATCCTCCAACGTTGATATATGATTGTATTAAAAAGAAGAACATTGGTTTCTCTTTGGAGTGGAATCATAAAATAAAGAGAAACTGATTTATGAATATTTACTTCCAAATTGGAAGTCACAACCCCCGAAAACTTTAATTCTATACTTTATATATATATATATCCTTTCACAAGAGGGATCCCCATTTTTCTAAAAAACTGGGGACACCCTCTTGACCGTTGGATTTGACTTTAATGAAATTGTGTGGCCTGTGTTTTAATCTCAACCACACAATTTCATTAAAGTCAATCCAACGGTCAAGAGGGTGTCCCCATTTTTTTAAAAAAATGGGGATCCCTCTCGGTAAGGTTCCTGTATATATATATTACTTCCAAATTGGAAGTCACAACCCCCGAAAACTTGAATTCTATACTTTATATATGTATATACAGGCCCCTTACCAAGAAAGATTCCCATTTTTCTAAAAAAATGGGGACACCCTTTTGACCATTAGATTGGCTTTAATGAAATTATGTGGTTGAGATTAAAACACATGCCACACAATCTCAACCACACAATTTCATTAAAGTCAAATCCAACGGTCAAGAGGGTGTTCCCATTTTTTTAGAAAAATGGGGATCCCTCTTGTGAAATGATTCCTATATATATAATTTACCAAACTGTTATAAACTTCTTATTTAAGTGTGATTGTGTAAATTCTATATTCGATTTGATTCTAGTTATTCTACCCTATTAGGACTTGTATTCCTTAGAGGAGAAGGATTTTTTTTCTCTCTTATTACTATAAATAAAGGCACTGCGTAAAGGAAATGACACATCCTCTACACAACCCTACAAACAAATCTCTCTCTATATTTTCTCTGTGCCGCCGGCCCCCTCTCCTCGTCAGTTAAACATAATCCAAGTGTGTTTTCGTTCAAATGCGTAATGAGAAGAACGAAATTGTGCGTTACAAAGCTCGTCCTGTTGCGCAAGGCTTCTCACAACGCCCCGTGATTGACTATGACGAAGCTTATTCACCCATTATGGATGTGATCACTTTTTACTAACTTATTACTTTGGTAGTTTCAAAAAACTGAGTATGCAGCTGATGGACGTAGAAACTGCATATCTCTATGGGGATCTTGATACATAAATTTATATGAAAATTCCCGAAGGACTTACATTGACTAGATCAAATATTTCCAAACCCCAGAACACGCTCTCAATTCGGATGAGGCGTTCACTCTAGGGTTTGAAGCAATCCGAAAGAATATGGTATAACCGTCCCGAGTGAGTATTTGACTAGTATGTGATATGTGAACAACAAACTATGCCCTTGTGTGTTCATTAAGAAGTCACATTCCGGTTTTGAGATTGTTGCAATTTATGTCGACGACATAAACCTCATCGGAACTCCTGAAGAGCTCGCAAGAACTGCCGCGCACCTGAAGTCAAAATTTGAGATGAAAGA
Organism: Cotoneaster glaucophyllus; assembly: GCA_036320875.1. Taxonomy (NCBI): domain Eukaryota; kingdom Viridiplantae; phylum Streptophyta; class Magnoliopsida; order Rosales; family Rosaceae; genus Cotoneaster; species Cotoneaster glaucophyllus. Next base: position 36,322,792 of record CM070073.1, read on the forward strand.
TCTAGGAATGACTCGATACTGTCTCGGTCACAAGATAGAGCACTGTTCTGATGGAATCTTTGTACATCAATCGAACTACACCCAGAAGATGTTGCACTGCTTTAACGAGGAAAAAGCGAAGCCTTTGAGTACTCCTATGGTCGTTTGATCGCTAAATGCAAAACGAGATCTCTTCCGTCTTAAGGAGGATGATGAAGAGATTTTGGAGCTTGAAGTTCCTTATCTAAGTGCGATAGGCACTTTATTGTACTTAGCTTAATGCATTAGACTCGAATTCTCCTTTGCTGCTAATCTTTTGGGAAGATACAGCAATGCATCAACACGCAGACACATGACTGGTGTTAAAGACATTTTCCGTTACCTTAAGGCTACTATGGATATGGGCTTGTTCTATCCTTACAGATTCTCGAGTGATGCCGCACCTCCCGTATCTCAAGTCGATTCTCGCCTTGTTGGTTATGACGATGCAGGATACTTATCTAATTCGCACACGGCACGTTCTCAAACGGGTTATGTCTTTACCATTTGAGGCACCACAACCTCTTGGAGGTCAACTAAACAGACATTAGTTTCCACTTTGTTTAACCATGCTGAAATTCTCGCCCTACACGAAGCAACTCGGGAATGCTTTTGGCTGAGAGTAGTTGTGGCCCATATTCGAAGCTCATGCGATCTTTACCCCGTCGTCGACGTCCCGACGACGATCTATGAAGACAACGCAACATGCATCGGACAACTCAAGAAGGGTTACATTAAAGGAGACAACACCAAGCACATTGCGCCAAAGTTATGTTTCTCACATCAACAACAAGAGCATCAGAATATTGAAGTCACTCAAATCCGTTCACAAGACAATCTGGCCAACCTCTTCACCAAATTACTACCTAATGCGACATTTCAGAAGCTTGTTCAAGGAATTGGTATGCGTAAACTTTCTGACTTGTAACATTGCTAGTTCTCTTTGGAATTATGTCAAACTCAGGGGAAGTATCCTGAAGCATGCTTGTTTGATCTTAATGTACTCTTTTCCCTATGATTAGGAGCATTTTTCCCACTGGGTTTTTGCTACCTAATGAGGTTTTGACAAGGCACCCACCTTAGGTTGATCATATCCCTGATGACGTCCCGTAGACGTTTCATTTTACTTTGCATTTCTCACGCATTTTTTCTTAGACTATGGATTTTGTTCTTACTTGGGTTTTTACCATAGCCTTAGGGTTTTTTGTGAGACGTACTTCCTTATGCAAGTTCTTACCTTATTTGAGAATAGCGTGTTCGCATAATTAGTGTTGACGAGTCAACTTCCTCTACTCTACATGATTCCGAATCTACTTGAGTATTTACACACTCAAGGGGGAGTGTTATAAACTTCTTATTTAAGTGTGATTGTGTAAATCTTATATTAGATTTTATTCTAGTTATTCTACCCTATTAGGACTTGTATTCCTTGGAGGAGAATGATTTCTTCTCTCTCTTATTACTATAAATAAAGGCACTGCGTAGGTGGAATGACACATCCTCTACACAACCCTACAAACACATATATTTCTCTATATTTTCTCCGTGTCGCCGAGCCCCTCTCCTTGTCTGTTAAACATAGGCCACAATACAAATGATATTATCTACACTAAATGGGCGAGGAGTATGCTAAGCCTCACAATAGGCTAGCAATAATGTGGTTCAAATTTACGTTTAACGATAATCAAACTTAAAGCCTCTCATTTACAAATGAAGAGGAATATCGTTACATTATATATTATAATAATAATTATAATACTTGAGTGGCTTTTTAGCAAACGAAATGACTTTGTTAGTGGTCAAAAAAGCATCATTCATAGCTTTGGACCTTTCCACCGCAATCACTGGCTGCACATTACAAAACCTAAATTAGGGATCAAATTTTTATCATAATCCAAATGCATAAAATTTGACACCAAATGTTTGGTACCAAACTATAAATAAGATATTATGGTACCATGTAACTAAGAGTAAATTGTAACAATAATTAGTCAACTTTAATCAAATTGGAGCAATAGTTCTTCAACTAAAAATCCATTATCATTGGTCCCTTAACTCATCAAACTGTGTAGCTATGGTCCTTTTCGTCAATTTCGTAATGAGTTATGTTGGAAGGACCATTGCTACAATTGGGATCCCTCAACTCATCAAAACGTGTAGAATTTTGTCAAAATGAGTTATGTTGGAAGGACCATTGCTACAATTGGGTTAAAGTTGAGGGACCACTGCTCCAATTGAGTTAAAGTTGGGGGATCATTTCTCCAGTTGGATTAAAGTTGAGAGACCAATAGTAATGAATTTTTAGTTGAGGGACCATAGCTACACGTTTTGATAAGTTGAGGGACCAATGGTAATGAAGTTTTAGTTGAAGAACCATTGCTCCAATTGAGTTAAAGTTAAGGGACCAATACTACAATTTACTCCATTTTAAATTATGAGTTCATGTATAATTACCATTTGAGACATTATTTAACTTCAAAATAAGTTTTTCATGTCTCATTCGTAAAGGTGTGAACAAAAATGATAAAAATTTATTATTTAATACCTGAATAAGTCATACAGTCAATGGCGTAGCCAGAAATTATTTAGTGGGTGGGCTAAGCTAAAATTATTACTACGAAATCAAATTTTTAATCTTATGTTGCCTACATAAAGTTGTATAATAGTAAAAACTTGAATGTAGTAATTTGAAGCAAGAATTTTATGCATGTTTTCTAGGTTTCTAGCCTTCAAAGCTTTCAAGTGAATAAAATAAGAAACCATTTATAGTATGAAAGTTTTAATTTATTACTATTAAATATAATATTGGTTAAAATGATGAGTTTATTTAACATCTATTAGCTCTTATTATTCTTTAAAACAATCTTACTAAAAAAAAATTCATTTGTTAAGTGGAATATGACAATTAAAAATCATAAACTAACCCAAAAATTAATATTTTTAAGCTTGAAGAACCAAACTCTCCTTATGCTATAGCCAAGGGGAGCCTTGTACTTGGCTCCGCCCTTGCATACAGTATAACCAATTCATATATTAGAATATAAATAAAAGACCGCTTTATACTTTAGGGATTAAAGTATAGGACTCATGATAAAAAAAAGTTTTAAAATAAGAGTCGAAGAATGTGCCATGTGGCAGACTTCCATTGACAATGAGAAGCTTATTGTGGAGTATCCCATAACAATTTTCAGAAAAACAAAAAAGAACTTTAACGAAAAACTCTCGATACTATTTATTTTAACAAAAAATCATATTTTTACACTAAAAATTCAATCATGGTACTATTCACTTTACCCTTTGTTTTGTCTTTATCGTTAAAACTCAAAATTTTCAAACATTTTTCATTAGTTTTCCTAAAATAAAACAGTATCAAATCATCACCTTATATCCATTTCCTTTTGTTCTCTTCACAATTGGCATTTTTTTTTTTCATGTCAAAGGAATAGGTGCCAACAAACCAAACCGATGCGATGTAGTTTTGGTAACATGTACAGAATTTGATACAAATTCTTTGTGTCAATTATGAACATGGTGTATGTATGTGTGTGTGTGTATATATATGATTAGTTGACGTTGTGAATAAACGTAGGCAAATGAGTTAAGATGATGATATGTATGTATATCCGTATATAGTTTGATCTATTTTTATGTGACAAATTTAAAAAGGGTGCATAGTTTGTCAAGCAAGTGTTCTTACTAAGTTGAGCAACAAAAGATGCGGATAATGTGACATGTTGTTTTTGTTAACATTGAAGATGTGAAATATAAGATACACATAATAACATGTATAATCTTTTATTCAGATTAACAATATGATAATAACATCTTAAACGATTTAAACCAAACAATTCAAGACTTATCCAATTCGAACCTTTATTCAAACTTCGCACTTGATTATGTAAAAATTAGACCAAATTGGTTTAAATACACTGTGGAGCAAAAAATAATTGAGAAAAATATGAAGGCGACGCATAGATTCTTGGGTAAAATGACAAAATTACCCTCGAAGCCTACCAAAACTCTTACGCACAAGCAGTGGACAATCACGACTCAATCAAGGTCAAAAGTAATCAAAATAGGTATTTATCCAAAACCTATTTCATCAATCCTCATCAAATCCTCCCCACAAGGTAACCTTCAATTATTCATTCAAAATATGATTAATTACCTAAATTAATTGATTAATTTCCTTATTAATTAATTAATTTCCTAATTGATTGCAAGATATATCTTGCAATTACATCCAAAAACCACCATAAGTAGCCGGACCCCTTTTCTCCAAATAGGGGCCGGCCACACCCCTATAAATACCACCTTATTTCTCCAAAAACCTAAGTCAATTTCTCTTCTAAAATTCTCCAAATTTCTCTAAACACTTTCTCTCTCAAATTCTAACTTTGGCATCGGAGTTTCGTTGGCCAAAGTCCCCCCCCCCCCCCCCCCCCCCCAATTCATTGTGGGCGAGTGAGGCTCTTGACCTTAACCTAATGTGTTAATTGTTTTGCAGGTGCATTTTTGTCCAAGAAGGAGAAGGCAGAAATTTGCATTCACATACACCTTTTAAAAATTTTATGCAACAATATATATAATAAGGGGTAGAGAAGTAAGTTCGTATCTAACTCGTCAACTATGATATTCAAATCTAAAACTTCACACTTACAAATAAACAAAAATACTATTAAACCATAACGTGGCACACTCTTTAACTTGCTAACCTCCAACCCCAATTCTTATTGTTGGCACGGACATGTAACCAACTAACCATATTTTCCATTGACACTGGTTTGCTCGAGGTTTTGAAGGAACAGTCTCATGAGTCATCACACAAAACCAATCTAAAACTGACAACAAAATTGCAAGCGTTTTAGACATGACCTGACCAAATCCTCACAATAATTCGTATGGATGATGCTAGGAAATCACATGATGTGGTTGTAGATGATTAAATTATTAATTAAGTGTTGATTAATAGATTTATTTCTTATTCCTATTTCTTATTGGTGACACATTATTTAGTTTGCAAATTTAATTTATAAGTTTAATCTCCCTAATATTACCATCACATGTTAGTTGTTGTTTAGTCCAAATAACCTAAAAATCTTCAAAATACATGCCGACATTAAACTTATAACAGAAACAGAAATTTCTATATACGCACTTGTATCCTCTTGACAAATGGATCGAGGCTCTAAGCAACTCAACATATCAAATGAAACGCAACTCAAATTATAAATTTTATAATCCTTGTTAGTGACAAATCTAAGAAATTTTATCGTATGCATTGCTTTAGAAGGAGGTTTTATTTTTTAAAGGAAAATAAAATATGAATTTTATCAATCATTACTCAATGGCGTTGTGTACTAGTATTCTACTCTATACTTAAAATTAGAGAGATTCATATAGTGAAATTCTAGTGAATAGTGTTAAGAACTTACTAATGCATTTTGGGTTTGAAACTTGTTTTCTTATTAAATTAACATAATAGTTTCGAAATCTAAAATGGTATTTTGGTGAAAAACCAAAAAGGGATCAATACACAGTTATTTTTTAACATTTCAATTATAAGTTCGACTCATTTTGATGACGAATCTAATACCAATTTATTGAAGATTGATTGTTTGACTTAACCTGACCTCCACGACTATAACTAGTTATTCACTAAATATTGTAATGAGTTAGAATAGTTGAGGGCCAATATGTGAAGTGCCAGAATAGTCTAGCACTATAAATACCAAATGTATCATGTAGTTATTGTTAATGAAAATACAAAGTAAATTCCGTAAAAGTTTCCTCCTCTCTAAGCTTATGTATGGTATCTTTCGCCTTTTGCCTACCGTCTTCTTCGATCCGTCCAGTTTATAAGACAATGTGATGGTCGACGATGGTTTTGCAAACGTACGCACACTAATTAATCTTTAATCAAGGACCATGAAGAATAAAACCACTCAGTTATTCATATTTTTATGATAGTGAAAGAAACTGTGTGTCTGTAACCAAATGATGAGAAGTTTCCAACGTCGCAGGGAAGCTGCTCTGCACTTGAGTAAAGAGCAGCCCCAAATGTTTCAATCAAATCAAACAAGTCCAAGCCCTAATAATGAATCAAAAGAGTTGAAAATTGCCGTCATTGCCAAACCCACCCACCCCTAGAACATCTAGAGTGTTTTAAGTGAAATGATCCGTTTTAGACACGACAATCACACTGTCACATGATGTTGGTATTTTAATTGTTATACTATAGTTGAACAACATGTATGCTACAATGTCAACAATAACACAAGTGAATTTGGTAATACCCAATAATGATGTAACTGTTGCATAAAATAGCTCCTTTAAACGAATGTTAAGAGAGTGACTTGTACAATATACGCTGCTTGCATGCCGTCTTGTGCAAACAAACAATACAAAGATATGTGTAAATATGTATATACATGACATTGTATCATTGACACGAATTGCCTAGATCCTCGTTCTTTAGGAGTGGGACCCACAACCCAATCACACAGTACGACTGAATAGTCAGTCTGTGGGGCTTGGGCCCCTTCACGCTTCGGCCTATAACAAGAAAATAAAAAAGGCTACACATCTACTACAACAACAGATAGAGAGAGGCATAACATTTCCATGGCGTGAGAGTTATAACGTTTTAGGAACTCCAACGTAAAGAAATGGAAACAGAAGGACAAATCACATGGGGTTAAACACAACGCACACAAGGGAGAGAGAGAGAGGGCAGCTTCACCTCAACAATCTCACACCCTTTAAGCTCTCATTCCTAATTAGGATTCTTAATCTCTGATCCCCCATCTCTCTATAGCTCCCACAACTCCGTTTTTCCTCTGTTTCTACAACAAAACCCATCTGGGTCGGTTTTGTTTCTGGATATTGTGAGGTAAGTGGGATAGGAGCATTTGCGGGTGCGTTTTGTGATCTGGGTCTCTTTTTATTGGGTGATCTGGGTCTGAGATGGAGGAGTCTCGGTTGTGCCAGTGGAGCGTCATTAGATCTCTCCTCGCAATTCTTCAGTGGTGGGGTTTCAATGTCACCGTGATTGTCATGAACAAGTGGATCTTTCAGGTCTCTGCTCTTTTGCCTTTCGATTTTTAAACATTTCATTCTTACATTTTGTGAACTGGGGTTGCTTAACTTTGCTTTTTGATTACGTGTACATGTTTAATTCCTCTCCGTTGGTACCTTAATTTCTTAATTGCTTGCCTATTTAGTTGTTGGTTTTGATATAATCTTGCACGTATGAATTGGGTTTTTCGTTTTATGAATTTAGCTGAATTTTCCCGTTTCTCTTTTGATTTTTGTGCAGTATAATTCTAGTTTATTGAGATGGTTAAATTATGGAAATGTGATATCGATTTATTGGGATCTCATGAGCAATATTAGAAGAAATATGAACAGGTGCTTGAATGAATCCCAAACGTTTGGGGATGGGCGAGACGTCCATGGAGTGTTTCATTTGTTTATTTTTAACTTAATCTGAACAGGATTTAGTTATATTTTTCTTCAACAACTACGGAACTACCATACTACCATGTGATCTGCCATGTTTGTCTGCCACAAGTAACATAATACTATGAGATTTACCTTTGGTTTGGTTGCAAGTAGGCTTCAGAATGGAAGAATTAGTTGTCGTAGTTTTGGGAGAGAGATGTGAGGATGTGAAGGTAAAAGAGTCCCACATCGGTGAAAGGAGAAACCTTGCAAGGACTCTCCATATTACCAATTGGTTTTATGGTGGAACCCAACTTTATTTCAAGAGGAAGGTTCAATTTACCAGGGTTGAATTCATGGCTTGATTCTTCCTCCTATTTTTGTGATTCTTCACACTATCTTGTTTCCTAATTTGTATGGCTAAATGATTTGACTCTGTTACTTAGGAGAAAAATGGATATTTTGTGAATGGAATAACTAGTGACATTCTTCATGATTAGGAAGTTTTGTTTCCACAAATTGAGGTTTTTTTCTTCATGACTTTTGGTAAGGTCGAGGTACTGGTGAATGCTTAATATGCAGTGGGACTTGATTGATAAATAATATAATTGTCCAAAAAGAAAAGAAGATCGTCAATGGTGTAACCATACAGTTTGTCTTTCTAAGTTGTTCTATAACATTTGACTGCCGGTTTGCCAAACTTTATGCCATAATTTATTTGATTGTTTAGCTTTTGCACTAATCACCCAAATTTTGAACTATTAACGACCTAATTCTTTAAGTTTTTAGAGAAATTATTCAGTGGTCTGGGAGCAAAACACCTTACTGTCACATCAGTTGTGCCCCAGTGGGGCCCATCCTTAGTGTGCCTGAGGCAGATTGCTCCCTGTAAATTGCATAATTCAACATCAGTATTATGAGTTTGCATGGTGTCCCTAATTTTGAAGTGTTTTTGTTTATGCAGAAACTGGATTTTAAGTTTCCCCTAACGGTATCGTGCATTCATTTCATATGCTCGGCCATTGGAGCATACATCGTAATCAAGGTTTTGAAGCTTAAACCACTAATAACAGTTGACCCTGAAGATCGCTGGAGAAGGATATTTCCCATGTCATTTGTGTTCTGTATTAACATAGTTTTGGGCAATGTGAGCTTACGTTACATTCCAGTTTCTTTTATGCAGACCATAAAGTCGTTCACTCCTGCAACCACAGGTGAGCTCCAGAAATTCTAACCGTGTATAAAATTGAAGTCACCTTCCAAATATGTTATGCTGTGTTGTGGCTTCATCTGACCACAAAGGTTGCGAACAGTTGTTTTGCAGTGTCTGGTTTGGAGAAAATACTTTGACTGGAGAATTTGGTGTTCCTTGATACCCATTGTTGGAGGAATTCTGCTTACTTCAGTTACAGAGCTTAGTTTCAATATGTTTGGATTTTGTGCTGCCTTATTTGGTTGTCTCGCTACTTCCACAAAGACCATCCTTGCAGAATCCCTTTTGCATGGATACAAGTTTGACAGGTAATATTTTTCTGCCTTTAGACTTCATCTTTACCTTCTTGAAGTTTATGTCAATCATGCTTACTTTGTTTTTGTAGGTTTCATGAGTTATTATATGCATGATGTCTTGTGCACAAATATGAAACATGTTGTTTAAACTTCTTGATTCACTGTTATTACACTCTCACTATCATAAAATGTTCACAAGCCTATAAGTTGATGATATTAACTTGTTATAGGTCTATACCAATCCCTTCGATATCAATAATAAGTGGCAGCTCTAATTGATATGATATCTTGTTGACTACTGCATTTTCTCATTTTATTGGACTATTGAGTAATTAAATTTTCAAATGGGAAGAATCTTGGTTGTTTTATAAGAATGTATTGTATTTTGATGAAAGCAGTTCATATTGTATGTGTGATCCATGTGGTTCTTACAAGGCAATTCAGCATGATTGAGCATTTAGAAATGTTTTGAGTATAGAAAACAATGTTTATGGTGATGTTCCTTTAGACCATCTCCAACCATTGGGTTAAAACTTAAAAATTAAGTTTTAAACCCACCCAAACCATCCCCAACCATTGGGCCTAAATTTTGGGCAGGTTTAGCTCAAAAGACCGGCCAGGGATAAAAATCTGTCCCACCAGTGCGTAGATGCGCCTAGCTTTTCTCCCAGCACAGTGCACTGACACGCCTCACGCTTTGCACACGGAAAAGCTACAGTGGGTGGGATCTACCACTGACATCTTTGTCGGCCACCAAATTTGGAGCCCAAACAGCTAGTTTCCCATCAACGGCCCACGTGATTGGACCATTGGCTGCTCCAACGATCCAGATTCAAACCTTTTTTTGCTTTCCAAATCTTCGTCTGACTATTCTTCAATTTCTTTGTATTGATCTTCAACAATCATATTGTGCAAAATTATGTACGTCATCATGATTGAATGTAGGTCTTTCATATTCATAAATCGTGCAGGCCCTCTAACAATGGTCCATCGAGCTTGTAGGATGCTGAACGCGCTATCCACATCTTTCTTATACGACTCTTCTTTCTGCTAAAACAATGTCTTCTTTGAACTATCGGATGAGAATAACTTTTCACAAATGTAGACGACCTAGGATAAAAACTATCAATTAAGTAATAACTTAGCGCGTCTATTACCATGTATGTGTTTCATGTGTTTCATATTGTTTAGAAAAGCTTGTCATATGTGTTTCGTGACTTTACTGCACGACTCTTGTTTTATGTGTTTTATGTGTTTGAAGTGGTTTTCCATGTTGTTCCATTAGTTACATGTTCCATGTTCCATGACTTTCATGTTTCATGGGTTAGGTTTAGTGATTTTCCACTATTTGTCGGAATCTAAATATTTTTAGGTTAAAGTGTTCATAACAATAAATTAGGATAATCTACATAAAAATAGGTACCCAAAAAAATTTAGCCTAAATTCATTAATCTCGGGCTAAAATTTTAAGCCAAAACCATTGGAGGAGAAAAACTGTTTTTGGGTTAGAACCTAAATCTTCTGGGCTAAAAATTAGGTTTTAACCCCAACCATTAGAGTTGGCCTCAATGATGTAAAACTGAGAAGTCTTGGAATTTTCTATAGGCATATCTTAAACTGTTTGGGATGCCTTATCATCCTTGTGAGGAATATGGTGGGATTGGGTCCTTCTGCACTGCAAACAACCATTTTGTTATTTTGTTTGTACCTGGTAAGAATTTAGCGCATTAACATCAGCCATTTCTTTTTCTTCCATACTTCGAAATCCTCATCCTTGGCATCTTTTTTGTTATACTGATTTTCCTGACATTAACGGTCTTGCTGTGTTTGCTTGTTTTTTCCCCCAAGTCAAGGATGCTTTCTGTTTGAAACAGTTCTACTTTTATGTGTGCTCATTATTTCATAGCTTCATAGCTTCATGATTCATGCTGATATACTGTTATTGGTTTTTTGGGTATACAATGTAGCATAAACACGGTGTACTACATGGCCCCTTTTGCGACCATGATCTTGGCAGTACCTGCAATGCTACTTGAAGGTAATGGGGTTCTTGAATGGCTTCACACCCATCAGACTCTTGTTCCATCCCTCATCATCATTTTCAGCTCCGGAGTAATGGCATTTTGTCTCAACTTCTCCATTTTTTATGTAATCCATTCTACGACTGCTGTGACATTCAACGTTGCTGGAAACCTCAAGGTAATTATTAAGCGTAATCACTAACCTTGTAGTACTGTTATGTTTTATAAAGAATTAATGATGCATTCCTAAATTATTCAGCACAAGTACTGTTAGGCTTTATCGGTCAATCTAGTCATAACCCTTTTGGCCAAGCAAATATCTTGTCAATGTTCACGTTCTGATATTGGACTTTTGTTCAGGTTGCGGTTGCTGTCCTTGTTTCATGGATGATATTCAAAAACCCGATTCCAGCTTTGAATGCCGTTGGTTGTGGAATAACACTTTTGGGATGTACATTCTATGGGTACGTGAGGCACCTGATCTCCCAACAGCTGCCTGGAACTCCTCGAACCCCACGCACTCCACGGGGTCGTATGGAGCTGCTTCCCCTCGTAAATGATAAATTAGATGACAAGGTCTAGTGGTTCAGGCCGCATGAATGTGATTCCCGTGACCGGGAAAATAATTTATAGGAAACATCATTGCATTAAAAACAAACTATTCACTTCTTTTCTATGTAATTTGGCACGAAACTATGATGATCTTGTTTTTGATATGTTGTGTTTTTTTCCCCCTTGCGTCGGGTTCTTGTTGCAATTTGACCTTAATGGCCCAACCCAAGTGATAGCTAGTGCTCACTACTCCCTCACACACCATATCTTTCAGCTTTCTGATTCTTGGTTATAATTTGGAATTTTTCTAATGCAGACACATTCGGCTCTTATCGAATACATTGTCAATGGTCACATTCGGATATTGGATTTTGTTCAGGTTGCCGTTCCGGTCCTCGGGAATTTTTTTGAAATGCCACAAATTAATGATTTCAAAAAGTTCGTATGACATTTAAAAAAAAAAAAAAAAAAAAAAAAAAATAATTCCTAGTCAAACCCAATTCCAGCCTTGAACGCCAATGGTTGTGGAATAACGCCCCTGGTGATCTTCATAAGTGGTTGGGATATAAATGCGTTCTTCAAAATTTGAAGAATTACGAAAAGGAGTGAAAAACGCATTTACGGCCCGCCAATTATGAGGATTACAAGCAAAGAACCTCCTTGTGGATATCAGGGCCGGTCCTGAGATTTTTGAGGCCCGGGGCAATACCAAAAAAAGTGCCCTAGTGTTTTAGTGTTCATATTTGTGCATGCCGATGTAACTTTTCTTTGATAAAACGATAGCAGGATGTGAGTGATCATGTTAAGCAACAAGATGGGTTGGCCATAATTTGGTATCTAACTTGTCATTTAAAAGACTCAAACCTAAGACCTCTCACTTGTAAGTGAAGAAAAAATAGATTTCACATCTAAGCCATAACATTAGTTTGTATTTAGATAAGGATACACAAATATTTCACAAGCAAAAATCAATTAAAGTATGAAAGGTATTTTTGTATAAAACTTATAGTTATCGGATAATTTTCTAATTTACTATCCCTTGGGGCCTTAAAAGAATTTTCATATTTTCTCTCTAATTTTTATATATAATGTTATAAACAATGAATGAACCAAAAAATTTTATTGAAAAACCAAATACCACATATATGTTATTAAAAATAAACTCATTTTTCTTGGATAAGAAAGAAAAGTAACCCTAAACCCTAACATTATATTGAAACAGAACATCATTGCTAAAGAAAAAGGAGAATTAATGAAAATAATTTGAAAACTTTGAGTTTTAACGATAAGGACAAAATAAATGGTAAAGTAAACAATACTAAGATTGACATTTTAGTGTAAAAATGTGGTTTTTCGTTAAAGTGAACAGTACTGGGAGTTTTTCGTTAAAGTTCCCAAAAGAAAAAGACCCCCATTTTGATCTGAACTTGGGTGGCTACTATTATTATTATTATTTGCCAAAGGATGGTAATTAATTGAAAATGAATTTGTAAAAACCACTTTCGTCAAAGGCACATATAGAAATATAGCTACTTATTTAAACCAAAGATGAAATAAATGCATAAAAAAAGGCAGTTTTGAGTTTCAAACCCGTGTTCCTTTCGCAAATGACAACTTATAATAAATATCCAATTTTATATTTTTATACGCTTACTGGACATAACATTATAATAATAGAAATTAAAATTTTTGGTGCCCTCGATTTTTTTAGGCCCTGTGCGGTCGCCCTTGTTGTCCTAGGCTAGGGCCGGGCTTGGTGGATATTGCTCCAGCAAATTGGCCCAATCGATAATCGCAACCCGGTTCGTTTCGCCCTCCACACGTTCCACTCCAATTAGTTTGTTGTAATCACCCGCGTTGGTGGCGATCATCGACGTAAGGCCTGCCATGCTTATTAGCATGCCGATAGCCGTTGATTTTGCTCCCATTCGTGCCCAGCAGTGTTGGCGTGGGCAAGAGAGTCGGCAGGAGGAGGGCTTGATGAGGATACGAGGCCGGAGATGGATTTCACTCGGAGAAGCCAATGCAAATTCTCAAAGAGAGGTTGACACTGTAGGTAGTCAGACCATCTACAATGGAGAGGGCTAAATGTTCAAAAGGGGCATCAAGCTAGCCGAATATAGCCCCTATCCCTTTTTTGGCGTTCAACTCCTCAATTGCAATAATTGATTCAAATTTAATGGCTAAATTTGAAATCATCCAATGGTAGTTTAATTAAATTAACTAATAAATTTAAAGTATAAACTTTAAAACTAATAAATTATTTAGATGACAATGTTTAACCCTTTCGATTAGAGATGATATGTGATATGGCACGACACTTTTCATTTAAAAATAATTGTTTGCAGGACTATAATTCTAGACAGGACTATGTTTAACTCTTTCGGTTTGAGATTGTCTCAATGCTCCATGATAGCAACTCCAACATAGGAAGGCCCCCCAGGGCAACTACCTATTGAATCATCCTCAGTGAACAGCAACTGCCTTTAATGAACGGTAATTGTCTATTGCATCTCCACCCGTAACTGAATAGCCATGACAAAGTGTCACATCCCGACCCGGGCCCCACCACATCCCGGGTTAGACTCCACCGTAGCACGATATTGTCCGCTTTGGGCCCCGACCATGCCCTCACGGTTTTGTTTCTGGGAACTCACGCGAGCAGAACTTCCCAGTGGGTCACCCATCCTGGGAATGCTCTGGCCCATTCTCGCTTAACTTCGGAGTTCCTACGGAACCCGAAGCCAGTGAGCTCCCAAAAAGTCTCGTGCTAGGTAGAGATGTGAATATACATATAAGGCTTACATGATTCACACCCCTGAACGATGTGGGATCTTACAAATAGGCAATAAAATATTAGTAATTTTTATTTTATAAAATAATACAAAATAATTTTATTTGTAATTTCAGATAAGATTTTTAATCGTTCTCGTTGCACCAAGTGTCATTATCCGAAAAGATAATTTTTGGTGATAGATTTCGATAAGATTTTTATCCAATGTCGTTGCGCCACGTGTCGTTACCTTTTCAGAATCGTTGAGGATAGATTTCCGATAAGATTTTTAACCAATCACGTCGCGCCACGTGTCACAGTCTGTTTAGAATCTTTGAGGATAGATTTCAATCAGATTTTTAACGAATGACGGCGTGCCACGTGGCACTATCTACGACCTAATCCTTTCTTTTTCCTCCATATAACCCAACATCCATCCAAAAAAATCACACACCAAAATCAAAATCTCTATCCTTATTCATAGTTTCTACTTCCTTCTTACAATGTCTTCTTCAAGGATGTGTGGAAAATCGATGAGCAAGAGAAAGAATTGTTTAAGCAAGGGGAAGAAATGTTCAATCTCCAGGGGGCCAAAATGAGATTGAAGAGGATGAGGATGAGGAGCGTAGGAGGAGAAATGATGAAGCAAGAAGCCAAAGAGCCTCACATTCCCGTCAAGTCATCCAAGTTGAGGCTGAGATCTCTAGACCCAACCGTTCCGCAAAATTGATAGAAGCAGGCAATGACAAGGTACGGATCTCTTAGACGATTATTTTGTCCGTAACAGTGCATTCCCTGATACGTACTTTAGACGTCGTTTAGAATGGAACAACATTTGTTCAACAAAATCATGATTTATGTTTGCAACCATGATTCTTACTTTGTGCAAAAGAATGATGCTTTTTGTGTTATGGGTCTCATTCTTGAGCAAAAAATTAATGCTGCCTTGCGGATGCTTGCATATGGAGCATCTGTAGACCAAGTGGATGACATATCAAGGATGGGGAAATCAACCATTCTTGAGTCCCTAATGAGATTTTGCTCCGCAATCGAATCTATCTACACCACAGAGTACCTCTGGAGGCCTACTGAGATGGACTTGCAAAGGCTTCTGAAGAAGGGTGAGATGCGAGGTTTTCCTAGGATGATTGGAAGCATCGACTGTATGCACTGGACCTGGAAAAACTGTCCAAGTGCATGGTAAGGAGCTTATGGGGACAGAAAAGGTGCAAAAAGTATCATTTTGGAGGCGATGGCATCATTTGATACATGGATTTGGCATGCTTTTTTTGGTGTTCCGAGAGCTCAAAATGACGTCAATGTCCTTGCCCAATCCTTAGTGTTCAACGATGTCCTACAAGGAAAAGCACCAAGAGTCACGTACTGGGTCAACGGACAAAAGTAACACGGGTCGTACTACCTAGCAGCGGCATTTACCCAAGGTGGACATTGTTTGTCAAAACAGTGCAACGTCCGCGAAGTGAAAAGTAAAAATATTTTGCAAGCTATCAAGAGGGGTATAGGAAGGATGTGGAACGTTGTTTTGGTATCCTCTAAACTCGTTGGGCGATTGTCAGGGGTGCTGCCAGAATGTTTGATTTAGAGTCGCTTCGGTCCATCATGATGACCTGTATCATTCTTCACAACATGATTGTGGAAGATGAGTATGATTATGATGTCGTTGATGAATATCAGCTAGACACAATGAACAAGTCCAAAACACAAATATATTGTGCTCATGACGCCACCGAAGAACCAGTGCAACACAAGAGCCATTACAAAGGGATGGACGTTACAATGAAAGGCTCATTCAACGATATACTTCACTTTAGGACTCATACATTCATAAAGCCCGGCACATTGATTTGATAGAGTACCTGTGAGAATTGAAACAAGCTCAAGAAACTTAAGTTCATTTAGTGTGTTTGTTTTTATTTGGTGTGTTTATTTAATTTTATTTGGTGTGTTTTTAAGTTCATTTAGTGAGTTTTTTTTATTTGGTGTGTTTGTAATTTTATTTGGTATGTTTATGTAATTTTATTTGGTGTGTTTATGTCCTTTGAATAAAGATTCTCTTAGTTTAAATAAAGTACGAAATTAAATAAATATACTCTTAGTTTAAATAAAGTACTAAATTCAATAAATTGGAAACAATGTAAAGTACTCTATTCAATAAATAAAAAATTACAACCTAAAGTGATTGGAAAATTATGGGCTCCAATTAAAAACAAATTCCCTAGTCCCTCGTGAATGGAAAATCATCACCTAACCAATTTGTGGTGCTAGGATCATCTCCTCTTGCTCTCACTTCTTTTGCATGCCTCATTCGCACCACGTCCGCTTTCTCCGAATTGCAAAAATATTTAGAATTCGGAGACATCGCCTCTACAGGCTCCTTCATAATGTCACGATCTTGTTGAGCCCTTCTTTCTTCTTTAAGCTCTTCCCTTTCTTGTCTATCCCTTTCTTGCCTAAGTAGCTCTCTTTCTCTCTCCTTAGCTTGAAATAATCTCTCAACAACTACAGTTTTTGCCTCATCTCTAGCCTTATTAGCCTCAAATTTAGCCATTTCCCACGCCAAAGTCAATTCACCTTGGAGAGCAAGTTCTTCCATATATTTTGCATAATCATTCTTAGAAGCACTCCCTTTTCTCTTTGAAGCCTTCTTATCTTGAAGCCTAATTGGATAACGGGTCGACCCCGACCCTTATTTAGGGGTCACTTCAGGCACTTGTTCTATGTCACTTTCATGAACATGCAAGTCATGATCGGGTGTAGAGTGTAGAGGGTTGTTGTTCATGACAACTTCTGGACCGACAAACACAACTTTGAATTTAGGACAATCTTTGACAATATTCCAACATTCCCACCGAGTGAATGATTTGTTTTTATTTTTGGTATTATACCAAGCTTGTGCTTGAAGTGTATACACAACGCAGGAGCAGAAATAATTGTAATCAAAGTAGCTAATGTAAATTTGGGTATAGTACAAACAAACAAATAATATATTGTTACTTGATCTACGAAATTT
Source organism: Cotoneaster glaucophyllus (assembly GCA_036320875.1). Lineage (NCBI taxonomy): Eukaryota > Viridiplantae > Streptophyta > Magnoliopsida > Rosales > Rosaceae > Cotoneaster > Cotoneaster glaucophyllus. Next base: position 36,340,139 of record CM070073.1, read on the forward strand.
TCCCCACTTCGAATATTACTACTAGCTTGTGCCAAAGCGTTTCTCCAATGAGTAAACGATTGGCTGAGTATTCTCCAACGACTAGACATCGATTCTTTCGTTCTTTTCCTAACAATTTTCTCAAGAAACAAGGTACGAATAAGACTCCACATTTCTCGCAACTGCATCTCATTACCCGTAATCGGATCATGAGTAACTTCAACCCAGCTAGAACACAACGTAACATCTTCAATAAGCTTCCAATTCGTACTTGCATCATTAGTCATTTTTTTGGAAACCAATTGGATTGAAACTTTGAGAGAAAGATTGGAATGTGGTTGAAAGTATTTGAGAAAATATGAAATTGTGGTGTAAGGTAGAAGATAATGAGAAGGTATTTATAGAAAAGTAAAATCAATTTTTGACACACCCCGATGCGGAAAGTCCACTTGGACTCCGAATCGAGTTGTACTGGCCTACACCTTGAGGGTGACGAAGCCAAAAAGTGTAGAGTAGCGGAAGAAGAATGTGAATAAATTTAAACCAAAAGGTGCCTAATCAAAAGAGTGTGTGGGTGAGCGGGATTGAACCCTTTTCTCACGTGATGTTAGAGTATAAGAACAATACAGTAAAGTAGGGTGAGGGTTATACCATTCAAGATAACCACCTACTGAGATTAGCTAGAGTCCTCGTTTACACGTAAGCCATAAAGTGCCTAATCATAAGAGTGTGTGGGTGAGCGGGATTGAACCCTTTACACATGTGATGTCAGAGCATGAGAACAATACAGTAAAGTAGGGTGAGGGTTATCCTCGTTTACACGTAAGCACAGCTACTAAACCTTGAGGGGTGAAAAAAAAAAGTTGAGCGGGTCAGAAAATAATGTTTTGTAAAAACCTTTTCAAAAACATTATAACCCCTCGCAGTAAAATCAAGTTTAGTTTTCGAAAATATACGTTCAACATATAATAAAAAAATACTTACCGTAGTCTGCAAAGTCTCAAGAAATCAATAAAGCACAGCTATCGCAAATAAGCACAAGGTGACCAATATCACATAACCTCGTAATATGTAAACATAACATAACAAATGCTCATTGACACATGCTGACACACGAATCGGAGTTGCCTAAAGCAACATGTACGACAAGACTGGGTGTAATAAATGCGCTTTAGTACTACAATCACGTGAAGGCTGGCGCCGAAGCGCGGTCACATACGAGTCGGAATTGCCTAATGCAATCTATACGACAGGACTGGCACCTAACTTGGATCCAAGGCGAGCAAATGGTGCGAATGTGAACATACACGTGAAAGACTGGCCCTGGCCCTGAGCGGAGTACTAACACCGAGGTGCAGCAATGATGAGCAGATAACATAAATAAAATTGTGCCACAAAAATTCAATAATTCTAATTAGCATAGTAATAATCACAACTATAAATATAATATCATGGTATCTCGTGCATACCTGTGGACCTATAGGGCTCAGAATAATTCCCTAGGTTTAGTCATTTCACTACTTCATGTAATTTTAGTCTAAGAAAGGCATATGTAGTAAATTCTTTTCAAAGTATAACTGGAAACTAGCAAGTATGTGTATACTTATAAAAAGAAATGACCCACTCACAGTTACGCAATCGAAACAAAGCCTCTGAGCCTTGCTTGACCCCGTATGTCATCGGGATACGTTTCCCCGATATGCGAAATTTCTAATTAACTTAGTTTAATAACACATAAACAAAAACTGAAATAAAACCTCCGTAGATTGCTCAAACATAGGGTTTGAATATACGAAATCGATCTACTCGACGTCACAAACCTACACAAATTGGCAAAAATGTCGGACATGCCACCACGCGCCGGCTAGGACATGGCCATACGTGCCACCACGCGCAGGCAAAGCCCTGACGCCCGTCAAGAATATTCTGGGTAAAATTTCAAACCTTCATATCTTCTTCATTTCTCAACCATTTTTCACAAAATTTATATGAAAATTAAAATTATGGAGAGAAGAACACGGTTGTACCTTTTGGAGGTCCAAAAAGTGGACAGAGATGGCCTCAAAATGGATCGAAAGGTACGTTCGAAACTCCGACTTCTCGAAACCTAGTGTTTCGAGGTTGTTTCTCTTTCAAACCTTCACTAAAGACCTCGAGGATTGAGTGCAGGCCTTTAGATTTCCTAAAAACTTGTAACTCACTCGTAACTCGTCGGCGAAAAACTAAGTCAGGTCTGACCTTTCGAGTTCGACGTCCAAAACTCGATCAAACCATGATCCAAGGGTATGGTTGTGTTGGTGGTGGTGAGACGACTTCGAAGGTATGGTTTTAATGTCATGTTGATGAGGTTTGAGGGTGGTTCATCCTTGTTGCAGAGAGAAAGAAAGTTTAGGGAGAAAGAGAGAAGAGAGAAAGTGAGAGTTGCTTTCTGATTGGTGAGATAAGAGAGTGGAGATGTGAGTGGTAGAGAGGGATTTGAGGGATTTGATTGGTGAAGGGAACCAGATCCACCAATTAAGGAAGCGATTGGTGCATTTTGTACAATTTTTAATGTACAAAATCTGCCTCCCTATAGTGTTTCAAGCACTTATAAATTTGTACGTGCGTGTACAAAAATACCCATAATTAACGTACTTTAACGGAGCGTAACTTTTTCGTTACAAATCTGATTCAAGCCTAACACACGCTCACGCGTTTGTAACAAGGAGTACTAATTTAGTATGAAACCAGGAAAATGAAACTGAAAACCAAAAACAACATCCACGTCAGATTCCACTTTTGTCCAAAAAGGGTAAAATCATCAACTCACACCAACGGAAAAGAAATTACAGTGAAAAGTAGGGACGGGTCGTCACAATCTACCCCCCTTAAGAAACTTTCGTCCTTGAAATTTAAAATCATTTGTTACACCAAATCGAACGTAGGAAGAATAAAATATATGTACGTGACGAAGAAATCAAGTTAAAGAGGTGGTACAAAAAGGGAAAATGCCGCTCCGTCCCCATCAGAGTGCATTAATTCCTTTTTGATGCCTCCAACTCATTCTTTTCTTCTTCTTCAATACAATACTATAATATAATAGTTTTCGCAAAAACAAAACGTCGAAAATATTTATATGTACTAACATCCCGTCGAAAATACATATATATAACAACATAAGGTTAGAGTGGTTGTACCGATAGTAAAACTGAACATGGATTTTTCTACTACGCTTCTGTGTGTCGCATACTCCGAAAGTAAGTACATAATATCCTTGGGTTGAGCCCAAGTAATAAATAGGTAAAATTCAACAAACACATAAATAAGTACCAACGTAAAAGGACCTACCTATTTACTTGCTTAACGAATCCAACGAATAAGTTATTGATATTACGGTCTGCAACCCGTAATGCCGACAACTCACCGTTGTCACGATAAGTAAGTAATAATTCCCGAGGGTGCAATATTACCATCATGCCCTCATTGGGAATTACACAAACAACGTCTGGTCAAGTCTCTACCGTGCTCACACACTACCTCCTTGGGCAACAACTGCAATAAAACAATTTTATATTGTGAACTCTCACAATTGAACACTTGTTCGTAAAACTCGTCTGTCAAACAAGTGCTAAGCAAAGAAACTCCAAACTACGTCTCAACAGTGTCACAACCAAGACCAAAAATTGCAACCATAGTTACAAACAATTCTAACAAAAATAAGTGTCTAATACGATAATGCTACCACTAAAGAGCAGATAAACATAACACGCCATGAAGGCCCGGGTAAATCGTTCGGACTAGCTGTTAGTCTGAGGGTGAAATGTAGTCGGTGACAAAATTTACTAAATGTGGCCTTCAAGAAGACTTCCCAAATACTTGGTAGTAAAACTCGCATCACGATGAGATACAATAATGGCACACCAGCCATGCAATCGAGCCAACGTAGTTCGCAACGCCTTAGCAAGCAAATTCATAGTGAAGTTTTCTCGAACTTAGTGAGAAAGTAACTACGTCGAGAAGGCTAGAAGAATACTCGAGAATTTGAGGATCAAAGCAAGTCCATTAAATCTAAGAGTACGAGATAACTGGATTGGATGCATAACATCAAACTACAACAGTAGCTTCCGAGATATTCAATCACCACGATAAAGATTCGTTCAACCGAGCATTTTCTGGGTGATTGAGAAATTAATGGTCAACGGTTCTTCTAACCAGTGCATCCGCTTCAAGGCAATACGAAGTGCAGTAGGGTAGACACGTACCCAAGGTTAACTGGAATGCCCTCCGGTACAGAGGGGTGAAAATAAAATTACCGTCAAAGTAGGTATTGATCGAAATGTCAGTAGATCCGATAGATTCAAGACTGGCAATTTTACCAAGAGGTGTAAAATGTTGTGCATTTGGACCAACGGAACGCGAATTGACTCTGACTCGTCAAGTCAATCGATAATCACCGTACATCACTAAAATCTCCACATGTACAGGAAACTCGTGCTAGGAGCGTATGGCGATATTTTCCTATCTCTACTCAGACATAGGAAGTGATTATAACCACTCAAACGATTCTTAATCATTTCTAAGTAACGACAAATCAATACTCATGAATCCCGGTAGGATAAGACAAGCTAAAGATGTTTAAGGGTAGATACTTCTTTTGTTGTTGTAGCAGTAAATACGTTTGCACAACCGGGGTAATACATAATAGTGCAATCGTAGACGTTGGTCTAGTTCTTCCATCGTCGCTGTTAGAAATTTAGCTTTTTCCCAGCGAAAGTGTTCTCGAGAAATTTGTGAGGTTAGTGAAGATTTTGAACACGTTTCTCCACAGAGAAGTGTCATCCATCTTTCGAATAAAGATGATGACTGTTGACTTTAGGTCATGATTAAGATGGTTCATTTTGAACGATTCTAACCATTGGAGAATAAAAGCGATATTCCGACGTACTGCCTCTACACAGTCGAACATCCGTAGGACACGTCATCCTGTATTTCGAAATGATCAGAGTCATCAAAAGGTGTAAAACTAAGGTAAGGTGAGACAACACTTCAGTTGTCAGAAACTTTACTCCTTTTCAACAACCAAACTGAACTAACTTTCGTCAATCGTAAGTGAGGAATGACACTGTAGCCGAAAAGTTTGCCAACAATTTGTCGATAAATCGACAAGATCAAAGATATCTCAGTTTCACAACACTTTGCGAGAATTTCAACCTTCTTCCGCTAAACCCTTTTGGGAAAAGGAAAGGATATCGTTTACTGAGATCACGTCTCCCAAAAAGTACCAACTTAACAATGGTTACTTTGAGGGAATGATATAAAGCTGAATGTCTGGGTTCCTAAACATTCGATTTTTGATGTTGAAGTTGAGGAGAGAGTCGTTGGTAAGACTACTCTGAATTTCGTTAGGCCATAAAAGAACTCTCGGTTTCCAAAAGTTGATCGGGAAGACCAATAACTCGAAGTAGGACCAACGATTTTAGTCGTCAACTAATTGAATTGCTGAAATCTCTGTACTACTCTAAAGTTTGACCTTTCGCCTTTGTGGATAGGTTTAAGATTCCCTAGACAAGGTATTTGGTTGGATAGGCAACAAGGCCCATCATAAGAGTTACGTGTCGTCTTCTCTTAAGGACACAAAAGAAGAACTTGTATAGTACAAGAAATGGATCGAGGTGTACCTTACCTCACTAACTGGTGATGGCTCCGAAAGAAATTTGAGAAATGACGTCAAGGGTACACGTCATCAGATTGTACGATACTGCTTCTTTTCTCAACGCCATGAGCTACAAGGTCTTCGTAAGCTTCTCAAAACTCGTTCCGCTCCTAAATTTCCACGATCTAGTTTCTACGGCTCAACCAGCCACTGTTACTCCCAGGATATGACAACTCATACATGTAAGCCTATACTCACCCAAAAGATGAGTACAACATCAAAAAGAAAGTCCGGGAATTGGAGTTGGTTGGAAAGTCCCAAGGGTGGAAAAAGAACTTGCTAATAATCTGCTTTGGAAAGGACTTAAACGGAAGTCGATCTTCCTCCTGAAGATCCAGAATGATCACTAGTACGTTTGAAGATATTAGTGCTATCGGGGACAAAAAGTGATTGTCCCTCAAATGAACTTTCGTCGAGTGCTACCACTTTAGCACTAGGTTGTCACTCAAGACATTTCTAGAATCTTGACGAAGTAAACTTCGTAGGAATTCCAAGAGATGGTATACGAATAGGTTCTACCAAAGAAACGAAAACATTTCTAGTTTCTATCTCGAATGGTTGGTAAAAATGATGGGAAAAAACGATAGGATTGATTGGTAAATCCTTGGTGAAACTCAACTCTTGAAGCATCAGCCTGGCTGCGGGGCTAGCAAATCATCCCCAAAATATAACTTCCTTGGTAGGGAGGTTCGTCGTTTAAAGTTTAGGGGCGATTGCCAAAACAATTTTCTAAAATGACGGTAAGCCGTCTAAAGTACCCAAAACTTAAGAAAGCCTAACATGTTTTTCGTGCTCAACGAGGTGGCAAGATTCAAAAATTAGGTTCAAGAACCAAAAACGCTTACATCACGCGTGTGATGAACGCCATACTACCTAAACTTATGCTCTGTTACCAAATTGACACACCCCGACGTGGAAAGTCCACTTTGACTCCGAATCGAGTTGTGTTGGCCGACACTTTGAGGGTGGTGAAGCCTTAAAGTGTAGTGTAGTGGAAGAAGAATTTGAATAAATTTAAACCTAACGGCGCCTAATCAAAAGCGTGTGCGGGTGAGCGGGATTGAACCTTTTTCACACGTGATGTGTAAGATCCCACATCGCCCAAGGGTGCGGATCCTGTAAGCCTTATATGTATATTCCCATCTCTACGAGGCCTTTTGGGAGCTCACTAGCTTCGGGTTCTGTAGAAACTCTGAAGTTAAATGAGTACGGGGCTGGAGCATTCCCAGGATGGGTGACCCACTGGGAAGTTCTGCTTGCGTGAGTTCCCAGAAACAAAACCGTGAGGGCATGGCCGGGGCCCAAAGCGAACAATATCGTGCTACTGCGGAGTTGAGCCCGAGATGTGGTGGGGGCCCGGGCCGGGATGTGACAATTTGGTATCAGAGTCAATCCCTGGCCCGAAGTGTGCCGACGAGGACGTTGGGCCCCTAAAAGGGTGGATTGTAAGATCCCACATCGCTCAGGGGTGCGGCTCTTGTAAGCCTTATATGTATATTCTCATCTCTACCTAGCACGAGGCCTTTTGGGAGCTCATTGGCTTCGGGTTCCGTAGGAACTCCGAAGTTAAGCAAGTATGGGGCCAGAGCAATCCCATGATGGGTGACCTACTGGGAAGTTCTGCTCACGTGAGTTCCCAGAAACAAAACCGTGAGGGCGTGGCCGGGGCCCAAAGCGGACAATAACATGCAACGGCGGAGTCAAGCCCAGGATGTGGTGGGGGCCCGGGCCGGGATGTGACATGATGTCAGAGCATAAGAACAGTACAATAAAGTAGGGTGAGGGTTATACCATTCAAGATGTAAAGTAGGGTGAGCGTTATACCATTCAAGATAACCACCTACTAAGATTTACCAGAGTCCTCATTTACACGTAAGCACAGCTGCTAAACTTGGAGGGGCAAAAAAAACAAAATTGATAGGGTCAAAAAATAATGTTTTGTAAAAACTTTTTCAAAAACATTATAACCCCTAGCCATAAAATCAAGTATAGCATTGACGAAAACATTATTGACCCCGTACGTCCTCAGGATACGTTTCCCCTATATGCGAAATTTCAAATTAACTTAGTTTAACAACACATTTAGTTTAACAACACATAAATGAAAACTTAAATAAAACCTCCAAGGATTGCTCAAACATAGGGTTTGAATATACGAAATCGATCTACTCGACGTCACAGACTTATACAAATTGACAGAAAACCAATCAGAGGTCAAACGCGCCACCACGCGTCAGCTAGGGGACGGCCATACACGTCACCACGCACAGGCAAAGCCCTAACGTCCGTCAGGAATATTCCGTCAGTGTGAAGAAATATTCCGTTAAATCACTAACAGAACTTAACAGTGTTACCTGACGCCGTTAGAATATTCCGTCTCTTTGATAGAGATTTTACCACACACACAAAAGGGTTAAAAACTCCTACATTACTTGCAAGAATGACAAGGTTATTGTAGTATAAATGGTTCTCGCAAGGTCGTTGTCCACAAGGATTATTAAATAAATCGAAGCAAATCAAATTCCAATTAATTATTGTAACGCATAAATTGAGATGATTGATTTTATGGCCTACTTAAATTAAAACAAATTTAATTAATAAAAATAAACTAATCTGCAATATTAAAAATGAAGAAAAATGAAACAGTTTTGTAGAAATCAAATTACAGAAAGCACTAGGGATCCGCTGCCACCTTAACAATCCTATATAGTTCTCTCAATTACTTATGACTTATACATGCATATTTCGAAGGTTAGGTTTTCCTAATATATGCCTACTTGGACCCCCAACATAGAGCGTATATCAAACATGCAATCTGTCTTTGGTATTCGGATCAAATCTAAACATGCATTACTCATTAAGTTTTGTGAAACCTTTTGAAAAACCATACAACCCTTAAGACGTGGTATTCATCCTAAGTGAACTTGCACATATTAATCACAAGAAGCCTTCGCCAATTTCAGGGACTGACCTCTGACCAAAATTGCATCAAATTGTTTTTCTAAACATCCTAATGGTGATCAAGCATCAAGACAATTAGATAGTTTAAATCAGTGATTAATAATTTGAAAACCTACACGCATATAATCATAAGAAAATTGAAAAGGAACTACATATTCTTGCTAGGGCTCATGGCCTCACCCTAGCAAAAAGAGAATTAGTTACGCATATTCATAATAAAAATCATAAAGTTCTTCATTGAAATAATAAAAGATCGAAAACACCTAGAATGGAAAAAGTCTGAAAATCTCTACGCTTGGCCAATTTCCTCTCTTCAAGAACGCATGGAGAAGAAGTTGCAAGAATAAAGCCGGCCAAGCTTATTTTACCTAGCAGAAATTAAATCCTCCTAATAAAAGGTCTTCCAATCGAACTAGGAAACTAAATAACTAAAATAAAATAGGAAACATAACCCTAAATTAAATGATAAAATTCGCCTAAAATCTGAACAACCACGTTTTGGACCCCAAAACTAGCCCAATGTAGCTGGATTTAAGGTTTGGAATATTCTGAACACTTTTCCAAAAGGCCATGAACCTATCAGAGGTCATCTCTGGCTCCAAAAATGCAATTTAAGCCTAGAAACGTCATTTTTCAGTACTGCGCACTGCTCCTTTATTTCGTCGTCAGAAAATAACCGCTTGGTAGAAAAATCCCAAATTTTGACATGAACACGGCAAAAGACACCCGAACTTCCTTCAATTCGAATCACTCCAAAATTTGTATGTTTGACTATGTTTTGCTCTAGAGGAAGTCGAATGTCCTATATTGAAAATATAAATCAAAGTATCAAAATTCTACCAAAATAATTACCTAAACATACTAAGAATAGGGTATGTGACGACCTGTCTCGAATTATTATATATTTTCTCCTTGGGTGTGTAAAATGATGATATTGTCCTTGTGGTTTAGTGACGAGGATGTACATATTTAGGTTTAAATTGATTTTCTCGCTGACATAATTAAATCGTACCCGACGTCACTAGTGCGTCGACGGGAGTTAGGGTCGAATCAATTTTCTAAAGAAAAAGTTACGACGATTAAAGAACGAGAATGGTTAGCGATATATTTTAGGGTGGTTTATATTTATTTTTATTTTGTCCACCAATCACCTTAACTCTTACCTTATTGGACCCAATCAGATTTGGATTTGATTTTATTCTTTTTGGGCCACTTGCCATAACACTCTCTTTCTCTTCCTCACCGCAGCCCAATCAGGGCTAATTATTATTTTCTTATGCCCAATCCCATAAACCACACACACATACACACACTTGCAAACCTTCTTCTCTTCCTCATCATCTCGAATTTTCTCCTTCGTCCGTACGACCCGAGCTTCCAACCCTTAAAAACCATCAAACGTCACGAATCGAACCCATTGAGGCTATTATCATCCTCCTCTCGACTTCACAAGCCTAGTGGTACCATTGGTTCAATGAAAGGGCTTCAAAAACTCAAGAAACCTAAGCTCCGGCGAGGTGTGATTTTGTTCCAACATGATTGCCCAAGTTTTACAAGGTTTTAAGGTTCAAAAAGGGTCCTAATCAACTCTATAGGGACCATAGGCTAGTTTTGGAGTGGATTGAACATCGGGAAAAAAAGATTCACAAAGTTGTAGGTTTAGCCGGAGGGTTCGAAGGTTTTTCCGACCACTTTCCGCCGGATTTAGGATCTCAAATAGGTATGGTTGTGTTCTATTCTTCAAGAGATTCAAATCCATATAAAAATGAATTTTGGTTGAAAAATGAGTGAGATATTGAAGTTTGAAAATTTTCCAGTTTCCGGCGTAACAGACGGCGGGCGGCGGCAGCTCCGGCGAAGCCACCGGAGAAGGAGGAGAATATTTCGTCAACTTTGACGGAATATACTGATTGCGTCAGGTAACTCCGTTTGTTTTTAAACAGAATATTTCTTAGCGCCGTTAGGGATTCCTTCAGTGTGCCAGGCACGTGCCTGCGCGTGTGGCTGTGCCTTGGCCGGCGCGTGAGGGCGCTTGGGACATCGAAAATTTTTCTAAAAATATGGGGGTTTTCGTGGTGTTGACTAGAATATGTTGGTATATTCAAGCACATCATTTGAGCAATGTATGAGGAATTAAACCTAGATTTTGTTTATGTGCTATCGAATTAATGTTAAATTAGTTATTTCGCATATGGGTGAGACGTACCCTGAGGACGAGGCGTGGTCAGGCGAGACTTGGGGGCTACGATCCTGCTACTTACCAGTGTGTGGGCTTTTGTTTTCTATATATATATATATATATATATATATACATACACACACACACACGTATATATGCTTACGATTCCCAGAAACTGTTTTAAATGAACATATGTCTTAAATGCCATGTTAGGTGTGCTTTACGTTTTAGTATTGCATTAGTATAGTTATGCATAGTATTGGATGAGGCTGCGGAGGCCAAGTAAGCTTCAGGTGAGTACATCATGATGGTATTAGTTGCATTGTCTATGATTATGCGTAGATGCATTTAGAGCTCATTATCATGCACCCCGGTGTTAGTGCTCCCGCCCATGGCCAGGGCACAGTCCTTCACGTGATGTTCATCTCCCGTACCGCACGCTCACCTTGGATCCAAGTTTGGTGCACAGTCCTATCGTACAGACCACAATAGGTGGTTCCGACTCGTAGGTGATCTGCGATTATTCGCACAGCCTTCACGTGATCGTAGCACTTGAGCGTATTTATTTACACCCAGCCCTGTCGTACAGACCACAATAGGTGGTTCCGACTCGTGTGCAGACTTACTTGATGAGCTATAGATTTAGCCATACATGTCACATTAGGTGACTCCGGCTGGCATACTGTTTTACATTGATTTGTATCACCTACTTACACATTTTATTGTTGAACATCTTGACATAGCATACCTCTATTTCGCTGCTCTTAAGCATTGTTTTTATATACATACGTATTATTATTTTATGGGAAATTATACGGGTTTTACAGTGAGGGGTTAGTATGTTCATAACGACAATTGTATTTTCAAAAGCTTTGTTTTTGCCCACTCACGTTTTCTGTTTTGCGCCCGTCCAGGTTCTAGCTAGTTGAGTTTCCCGGTGGCTCATGAGGATTTCCCGGTGGTTCTGACAGCTATCCAAATAAATGTAGGAATTTCTTTCATGTTCTATATAATCAATACTTAGTTTACTGGACTGCACCTAGGATGCCTATGCTCTGAAGATCTGTAACTCTACTTTAAACACTTTCACACACTTACATGTTATCCTTAATGTAAATTAGTTAGTTTGGTTTTTTTTTTATTATATTTCACTCTCAATTTCATATTTTTGTCACTTCCGCACTGCGCACTTGGCTACGTCACCCTCATGTGACGGCCAACATGCCTCGATTTCGGTCGAGTTGTGTCAGTAAAATATATAATATGAAATTGACTCATCAAAATACCCCCAAACTTAGCTTTTTGCTTGTCCTCAAGCAAAATAAAACTAGAAAACAAAAATAAAAAATTAACAAACTAGAAACTTAACTAAAACTAACTGACAAAAATTTTCACCTTCAAAGTTTCAATCCATAAAACACGTTAAAAATCAGAATATCTTTTCAAAAGTTCTAACCAATCCCACCATAGAGTCTACCATTTAGAATCAATTAGAAAAGAATTCACAAACTTCCTTTGGTGTAAAGTGAACCAACATAGTTAAAGAGACTCGACTAAAACCCTTACCTCTAGTCCTTTTATTTCACACATACTAAATTTAAATATAACTACTTTTCTTTTTCTTTTCGATTTTTCTGTTCTTTATATATATATATTCAGTAATAGTAGTGGTCGTGCAATGTCAGCTCACTTAAGTTTTCGATCCAACCCATGTAGTGAGCTTTAAGCCAATGACTCCCAAATCACTAGGGCTTTAGGGCACTAGGTGTAGAACACCCCTAAGGACTTACTAACTCGAGATGAAAATGCTACAAAACCAACTAACCACCATGTCCCATGCCAAAACTCTACCGTTTAACACGAGAATCACTGCTGATTAGGCAGGACTGACCTGGTTACTAAGCAAAGCCTCTGGTGGAACAATTATTACTTTAAAACACTTACTAACTTTATTTAACCTAGAACAAAAATTAAAATACACTTAGACAAAAAGTAAATGTTTCAATGTCACTCCCCACAAACCATGTTGATGTGAATGTGCAAATTGGCAAAGTATAATTTATGAATTAGTGTCTAAACAACGATAGATAAAAAAGACTACTGTGAGATTAATCTTCACCATGTCCATTTGTTCTAACGTTTAAAATAATCTATGGATATTAACTTACAAAGAATAAAAAATTTAACTTGACACAAAAATTAAAATCCTAAAATTTTACTTTCCCGCCCCCAAACTTAAATCACACATTGTCCTCAAGGTGTGAAAAATAAAGAATAAACTATAAAAACAACAAAATTAAATTAAATTAAAGAAAAAAACGAAACCAGAACTGAACATAACAAACAAATAAAAGAAAAACCAAGGAAAGGTAACAAAATAAAGAAATAAGTAAAGAAAGGAAAACATGCACCTGGTGTGAATAATGACATGAAAGGATCCAAAAGTTGTGAAGAGTCACGCATTGGGCTGTAGAAAACCAAGGAAAAACGTGAAGAATGGCCCATGAAAATAGAGACAAAGCAGCCCATTTTGCTGCTCACACGCATGACACCAGAAACCCTAGCCGGTCTGAAATAAGCATTGGATGCTCTTGATATATTTGCCTCGAGCCCAAAGCCGAACGACTCTTTTCTGTCCATTCCCGTCCCTTTCTGAATAATAATGATGTTGTTTATAGAACCTGAAGGCTCTCTCTCTCTAGAAAATCAGATCTTGCTCTCTTTGCAAATCGATCCCTCTCATCCCTCTCTCTCTAGAAAATCAGAAAGGGCTCTCATTTCTCCATCACATGCACACAAGCGCCCATTATTGCAAACCTTCCATCTCACAGCAGCTCCTTCATCCTCTCTAAGCGCTGCATCCATTCTCCAACGCATAACCCAGCAACAAACACACCTCTGTGAGTACCCAGCCGTGGTGGAGTGAACTGACAAGCTAAGATGCTGAAGGTAAAATCCTCCTCAATTTGTGTTATTGTCGTTTCAGCTTTATGTATTTAAGTGAAATGTAGCGAGATCTAACACATGCATGTGTTTTTATCCATATGAGGTCCCCCAAACTTGCAAATCTGAGCTGATCTACACCACTCACTCTTTTCTGCAAAAATCCGAAACCAGCTAGCTTTTGCCATAGAAATGAGAGCACAGTGAAGCACCAATCGTCCCACAGAAGTACACATCTTCACTTGAACAGCACATTGGTGATTTCCATGTCTTATATAACTCCACCTTGCATGTGTATAATCTATGCGTCTCGTTTGTGTGCAAAGGTTCTCGAGCTGGAAGTTGAACAACAGCAAGGACAAGGAAAACACGGAAGACATCACAGATCCGAGTCATGCAGAGGTAAAAAATTTGTTCTCCACTAGTGATGACCCCCAAATGCGAAAATGCTACCTCATTTACCCCCAAACTTAAATACTGGCATTCGTGGCATCCGTGGCACTTTCGAATGTAAAAACGATAGATCCCAGAAGTACCCCACATTTGTTGATATATGAACATTTCCACTGTAACTCATACACATGATTCCTGTGTTGCAGGAATGACCCCAGATTGGCAAAGACACATTTGGCTTACCAAATTATCAGCCTACAAAGAAGAATGGCCGCGTAGCAAAATAAAGAGGTATAACATCCCATCCCTGCTTGTGTATTACAGATGGGGTTGATGTTGATGTAGATCTGCTACTGGATGCATGATTCTATCTAAAATAATCTCTCTGTGCATTGATTTTTGTTTTTTCTTGTTTTCTGGCTGCATAAAAATCAAGTGTTGAAATCAGAGATAGAATGTAGAAGATACTATCGGTAAACTAAAATAAAACAAGTAAAACCAAATAATAATTTTTTTTTTCTGTTTCTATATGATAACCTAAGAAATAAAATGCAGCTCGAAACTGAAAGTAATGAAATAAAAATGGAAGATAGTAAAGAAAAAGTTAGAGAATTGGGTTGCCTCCCAATAAGCGCTTTAGTTAACGTCCATAGCTAGACGTTGCCGAAGGTTGGTAATCAAGTTACTTGTTCCTTCAGGGTGGATGACTCACTTGCACTAAACTTCCTTAGGAATGGCTTTAGTAGATACTTCTTGACCTTGAGCACATAACCATTGCCCTCTGTTTCAATGTCCATGTTACCATTTTGAAAAACTTGCTTAACCATATAAGGGCCTTTCCACCGAGACTCTTGTCTCCCTGGAATTAACTTGAAACTGGAATTCAACAGCCACACCATTTTACCAAGCTATATTGTCTTAAAATTTGGCTTGTCTGGCAACGTTCCATGTTTTTTTTTTCTAAATGTTAATTAGCTGGACATCATGTAGCACTCTTTGCTACTGTGGTTTATGACTTATGCAATCACGAGTCAAATTCGGAGGCTTTATGGACAGATGGTCAGTTGATGATCTGCTCATAAATTTGGCACGAGGTAAACCATCTAGTGCATCAACACACATGCATTCTTGCTTATCACCTGGATGTATGGTGGCTTTAAACAACCTAAAAACAACCATTTGATCTTCAACCCAGAATGTTAGTGTTCCGGCTTCAACATCAATAAGAGTCCAGGCTGTTGCTAGGAATGGGCAGCCCAAAATGATGGGTGTTGTCAAATCCTCGTCCATGTCCAATACCATAAAATCAGCTGGTAAATATAGATTGTCAACCTTAACAATAACATCTTCAATGACTCCTCTAGGATAGGTAATTGAATGGTCGGCCAATTGAATAATGTTGGAGGTTGGCTTTAGCTCACCTTCACCTAAACATTTAAAAACAGAATAAGCATTATGTTTACACTAGCACCTAAATCAATTAAAGCACTACTAAAATCACAATTTCCAAAGATGCAAGAGATAGTAAAACTCCCTGGATCTTTCTTCTTGGGGCAGTTTATGCAATAACACCGTGCTGCACTGTTCTGTTAGAATCACTTTTTCGGAATCCACAAGCTTTTTTTTCTTTGTCCAAACGTCATTCAAAAACATAGCATAAGATGGAATGTTCTTGATTGCATCAATTAATGATAGATTAATTTGAACTTTAGCCAAAGTTTTCATAAAATCTGTCAACTGTTGATCTTTAACTTTAGGTTTCAATTTTTCTGGGTGAGGCATTGGGGGCACATAAACTCGTTCAGAAACCTGTTTTGGGACAATTCATGTACCAGCCAGATTCTCTTTTGCTGAAGATTTGGCAGGTTCTGCAAAATTTTGCACTGCTGGCTGATCTTTAGTGTAACTTTCACGATTGTCATACTTTTACCGCACCTTAAAGTTCGTATTGCGCAACAATCCTCTGTACCTCTTGAATTTTGAACCATTTGGCTGGGAAAGGTACCCGGTGCTCTTTCTGAAACCTGCAACGCAATCTGCCCAATTTGTTTTTTCATATTTTTCATTGATGCATGCAGATTTTGGATTTCTTGACTGGTAGTATTTGCTAATTTTTCAATTGCAATTTCCCAAGCTGCCTTAGGTGCAGCAGGTTGTTGTACCTGCTGTTGAAATTGTGGTTTAGCATCCTGATCTCTATCCCACTTTAAATTAGGATGATCTCTCAAACCTAGGTTGTAGAAATTTGAATATGGGTCATTTCTTGGACGCTGAAAATTAGTAAATGCATTAACTTGTTCGGCTGTAAACTTCGGAAAACCATCTTTATGTGGACAGCTCAAAAATTCATGAGTTGTCATGCTGCAGGCAGCTGGTAAGGGCTTCTGTACAACTTGTGAATCTGAATTTCTTTATAACAGCATGTCAAATTTTGCATCAAGCCTTTTCTCCATTTTTTCAATTTGCGCTGTAACATATGGATAACCATTAGACATCTCAAAAACAAATGTAGTTTGTGACTGCTCAACTACCCATTGTTGTGTATTTGTTGCCATTTTTTCAAACAATATACATGCCTCTTGTACATTTTTATCTTTGTATGAACCCCTACATGAAGCATTGACAAGAGTTTTTGTAGTCATATTTAACCCTCTGAAAAATATATGCATTTGATTAGTACTGTCAATACCGGAATGTGGACATTTTCTGATCAACTCCTTGAATAGTTCCCATGTCTCATGAAACTCTTCGTTTGGTTTTTGGGCAAAAGATAAAATCTGAGTTCTCATGTCAAGTGTCTTTGAAGTTGGATAATATTTGCTTAAAAAAATTTCACTGAGTTGGGTCCAAGTACTAATGCTTCCAAATGGAAACATGAGCAGCCATCTCCTTGCTTGATCTTTCAAAGTGTATGGAAATAAACAGAGCTTAATAGATTCGGCTGAAAATCCTCTCAACCAAATACTATTGCATCCCATTAAAAATTATGCAATGTGCATGTTAGGATTGTCAGTTGATAACCCATGAAATGTAGGGAGAATATTCAACATGTGCTGCTTTACTTCGAATGTAGACCCTTCCTCTTCTTCCGGATAAGTAATGCAACTTGGTATATTAGTGGCATGAGCTGTTAAAGAATCACCCAAAGGGTCACCAGCCTCTGGGATAACAAAAGCCATTGTTTCTTTACTTTGCAGATCACCAGAAAATAAAGACTGCAGAAAAGTCCCCTGCAGTGAAGGAACCCACTGCAAATTTTGCTCCCTGCGTCTCCTCCTTAAAATCTACTCAGGTTCTAGATCAAATGGAAATAATTTATGCACTGCTGATCGTGTACTGATCATGCACAAATTGTTGTAATCTGCACTGTATTGTTGTAATCGATAAAAAAAAAATATTTATATAAATATATACAGCAATAACTAACTAAAAATCTGATTAGAACGAATTATTTTAAATAATCCACGGCAGCGGCGCCAATTTCTTGATAGGGATTTTACCACACACGCAAAAGGGTTAAAAACTTCTATATTACTTGCAAGAATGACAAGGTTATTGTAGTATAAATGGTTCTCGCAAGGTCGTTATCCACAAGGATTATTAAATAAATCGAAGCAAATCAAATTCTAATTAATTATTGTAAACCAGAAATTGAGATGATTGATTTTATGACCTACTTAAATTAAAACAAATTTAATTAATAAAAGTAAACTAAACTGCAATATTAAAAATAAAGAAAAAGGAAACAATTTTGTAGAAATCAAATTAAAGAAAGCACTAGGGATCTGCCGCCACCTTAAAAATCATATATAGTTCTCTCAATTACTTATGACTTATACATGCATATTTCGAAGGTTAGGTTTTCCTAATATATGCCTACTTGGACCCCAAACATAGAGCGTATATCAAACATGCAATCCGTCTGTGGTATTCAAATCAAATCTAAACATGCATGACTCATTAAGTTTTGTGAAACCTTTTGAAAAACCATACAACCTTTAAGACGTGGTACTCATCCTAAGTGAACTTGCACATATTAATCACAAGAAGCCTTTGTCAATTTCAGGGACCGACCTCCAACCAAAATTACATCAAATTACTTTTCTAAACATCCTAATGGTGATCAAGCATCAAGACAATTAAATAATTTAAATCAGTAATTAACAATTCAAAAACCTACATGCATATAATCATAAGCAAATTGAAAAGAAACTACATATTCTTGCTAAGGCTCATGGCCTCACCCTAGCAAAAAGAGAATTAGTTACGCATATTCATAATAAAAATCATAAAGTTCTTCATTGAAATAATAAAAGATCGAAAACACCTAGAATGAAAAAAGTCTGAAAATCTCTACACTTGACCAATTTCCTCTCTTCAAGAACGCATGGAGAAGAAGTTGCAAGAATAAAGCCGGCCAATCCTATTTTACCTATCAGAAATTAAATCCTTCTAATAAACGGTCTTCCAATCGAACTAGGAAACTAAATAACTAAAATAAAATAGGAAACATAATCCTAAATTAAATGATAAAATTTGCCTAAAATCTGAACAGCCACATTTTGGACCCCGAAACCAGCCCAATATAGCTGGATATAAGGTTTGGAATATTCTAAACACTTTTCTAGAAGGTCACGAACCTATCAGAGGTCATCTCGGGCTCCAAAAACGCAATTTAAGCCCAGAAATGTCATTTTCAGCATTGCAAACTGCTCCTTTATTCCATCACCAGAAAATAACCGCTACGTAGAAAAATTCCAAATTTTGATACGACTACACCAAGAGACACACAAACATCCTCCAATTTGAATCACTCCAAAATTTGTCTGTTTGACCACGTTTCGTTCCATAGGAAGTGGAATGTCCTATATTGAAAATATAAATCAAAGTATCAAAATTCTACCAAAATAATTACCAAAACATACTAAGAATAGGGTAAAATATATAATATGAAATTGACTCATTAATCTTCTCCGGCGAGCCTCGCCGGTCGCTGCCAGCTACCGTTTGGTTTAACCGGAATCTGGAAATTTTCGTCGGTTTCTGGGTAAATTTTGAAACCTTTATATCTTCTTCATTTCCCAAGCATTTTTCACAAAATTTATATGGAAATGTAGGGGTGGGCACGGTGCGGTTCGGTGCGGTTCCACCCCTAAACGAGAACCGAAACCGGAAAATATCAACGGTTCGATTCGGTGCGGTTCCACTTAAATTTATTACTAGAACCTTACGGTTCGGTCTACACCGATTCCGATTCGGTTCTTGCCGGTTTACGGTTCCGAATACTAAATTATTTGAACACCAAATCATCATACATTCAAATACATCTTCTAAAACTAATTATATAAAGTTGCATACTTAATTCCTTCACCTTTCCTTTCATTTATATATTAAACAGACATTTTTAGTTACATTACTTAAACTATCTTTCTCCATATGTAATAGTCTCTATAAGAGAGATCCATATGGTATGCACAGCAGCACAAGTATGTACATCTCGTAAGACAAGTAGAAATAGAAACAAAAGGGCAAACAACTTGTTCTCCAACAGATTTCTAAAGTTGGTTGCATCTAAAGAATGCCATGCGTAATTAACCCCGGTCAACAAATGTCATGCTAGCCTAGTTGTATTCAGAGAACTACAAGACATATGCATTGATCAGTCAGTGAGTCAACAAACAAAAAAATGAAGCAGCAAACTGAAGGTTTATCTCCTCATATAGATTAGATTAGTGTTCATTTCCAAGTGCATGATAAGTATACATACTACACAGGAGGTATGTCCTTCAATTCCCACAAATCTCAGAGAGCAACGTCCTTCAATTCCCACAAATCTCAGAGAGCAAGCAGCAAGCAGCTCCTGCACACAATCAGCAGCTAAAAAATTATATATTTTATAGACAGAAAAAATGGAAAAGAATTATGACAGTTTCTGGGATGGTTCCAAGAGAAAGAGAGTCGTTGAAAACGAGTTAAAAATGGACTTTAATTTCAGAAATTCCTAATTCAGAAACCCTAATTTTAGAAATTCCTAATTCAGAAACCCAAATTAAAAATCCCTAATCGAATTTGGAATCAAACAATCTGTATGAACTTTGGTTGAGTTTATTGCAGGAATTTCTTACCTTGTGCAGTGAGGATGAGTGCAGACTAAGACTGAGGTGAGGGTGAGGCGACGCGTGAGGTCGAGAGAGAATGAGGGTGACAGAGTGAGGGTGACTGTTTGGGTGAGGTCGAGGACGACGAGAAGGGTGAACCGGTGAGGTCACTGAGGTGAGGGTGAGGCGCCGCGTGAGGTCGAGAGAGACAGAGAGAATGACGAAGAGAATGAGGGTGACTGAGTGACGGTGACTGAGTGAGGGTGACAGTCTGGGTGAGGTCGAGGACGACGAGAAGGGTGAGCCGGTGAGGTCACTGAGACTGAGGTGAGGGTGAGGCCCCGCGTGAGGTCGAGAGTGACAGAGAGAATGAGGGTGAGGCGCCGTTTGAGTCTCTGAGAGACTGAGACTCTGACCTAATGAGAGAGAAGAGAAGTATGCCTACAATGGACGGCTGAGATTAAATCTCAGCCGATCCAATGGTCACTAATGTTTTAAATTTAATTTAATATATATAATTATATATATATATATAATTATTATAGTTTTTACTTTTTAGGGGTATAATAATAAAATTGTTAAATTAATATATATAATCATTATAGCTTATTCATACTTTCATTAAGTATAACATAAGATTTTGTAGTATCCACTAGTGTAAATATTTTAAATTGAAGATCAAATTCATTCATTGTATTCATATAGGCTCAAGGAGCGTAGCTGCAAAAAATAATCAAAATCGGAGTTAAAATAACCGTTAAATCGTGATTTTTCGTTTTATAACTGTTGAAAAGTTTTGTCTCGTTACTTGATCTCTGAATGTTTGTTTTTTGCAATTTTTGGCGTATGCGATCTCGAAGCATATACAAACAAGTTTGACGGTTTGATCGTTGAAATTAGTTTTGTAGGATGCATATCCCTTCAAAACGATAGATTCACTAATACTTAGAGTTTATTTATACTTTCATTAAGTATAACATAAGATTTTGTGGTATCCACTAGTGTAAATGTTTTAAATTGAAGATCGAATTCATTCATTGTATTCGTATAGGATCAATGAGGGTAGCTATAAAAAATAATCAAAATCGGAGTTAAAATAACCGTTAAATCGTGATTTTTTGTTTTATAACCGTTGAAAAGTTTTGTCTCGTAACTTGATCTCTGAATGTTTGTTTTTTTCAATTTTTGGCGTATGCGATCTCGAAGCATATACAAACAAGTTTGACGGTTTGATCGTTGAAATTAGTTTTGTAGGATGCGTATCCCTTCAAAACGATAGATTCACTAATACTTAGAGTTTATTTATACTTTCATTAAGTATAACATAAGATTTTGTGGTATCCACTAGTGTAAATGTTTTAAATTGAAGATCGAATTCATTCATTGTATTCGTATAGGATCAATGAGGGTAGCTATAAAAATAATCAAAATCGGAGTTAAAATAACCGTTAAATCGTGATTTTTCGTTTTATAACTGTTGAAAAGTTTTGTCCCGTTACTTTATCTCTGAATGTTTGTTTTTTGTGATTTTTTGCTGATGCGATCTCGAAGTATATACAAACAAGTTTGACGGTTGGATCGTTGAAATTAGTTTTGTAGGATGCGTATCCCATCCCATCAAAATGATATATTCACTATTACTTAGTTTATTTATACTTTCATTAAGTATAACATAAGATTTGTGGTATCCACTAGTGTAAATGTTTTAAATTGAAGATCGAATTCATTCATTGTAATCATATAGGATCAAGGAGTGTAGCTATAAAAAATAATCAAAATCGGAGTTAAAATAACCGTTAAATCGTGATTTTTTGTTTTATAACCGTTGAAAAGTTTTGTCCCGTTACTTGATCTCTGAACGTTTGTTTTTTGTGATTTTTTGCTGATGCGATCTCGAAGCATATACAAACAAGTTTGACGGTTGGATTGTTGAAATTAGTTTCGTAGAATTCGTACCCCATCAAGTTCAATGGTATATATATATTTATTAAGTAGATTTAAATTTATTTATTTTGTACGTATAACACTTAAGAAATTGAATAGTATGTATATTTAAGCCGATCCAATGGTCACCAATTTTCAAAATTTAATTTAATATATATATATATATATATATAATTATTATAGTTTTTAGGGGTATAAAATTGTTAAATTAATATATATAATTATTATACCATGACATGTGTGTATATATATAATTAATTAATTAATTATTAATAAAACGGTTCGGTTCGGTTCCGGCCGGTTCTTGTTCATTCGAAACCGGATCCGGAACCGGTTTAAACGGTTCGGTTCGGTTCTTGACTCCAAAGTTGACTTTTCCGGTCAACACGGTTTTTTTTCATACGGTTCGATGCGGTTTTGCGGTTTGGCGGTTTTTATGCCCACCCCTATGGAAATGAAGCTTATGGAGAGAATAACACGATTGTACCTTTTGGAGGTCCAAAAAATGGACGGAGGTGGCTTGAATATGGCTCTAAAGGTATGGCCAAAACTCTGACTTCTCAAAATCTTGCGTTTTAAGGTTGTTTCTCCTTCAAACCTTCACTAAAGACCTTGGGGAGTCGAGTGGAGGCCTTTAGACTTCCTAAAAACTTGTAACTCGCTAGTAACTCATCGGCGAAAAACTGAGCCGAGTCGGACCTTGCAAGTTCGACGTCCAAAACTCAGTCAAACCACGATCCAAGGGTATGGTTGTGTTCGTGGCGGTGAGACGAGTTCAAAGGTATGGTTTTAAGGTCACGTTGATGAGGTTTGACGATCGTTCATCCTTGTTGCAAAGAGAAAGAGAGTTCGGAGAGAGAGAGAGAGAGAGAGAGAGAGAGAGAGAGAGAGAGAGAGAGAGAGAGAGAGAGAGAGAGAGAGAGAAAGAGAAAGTTGCTGTCTGATTTCTGAGGTAAGAGAGGGAAGAGATGTGAGTGGTGGAGAGGGATTGGAGGGATTTGATTGGTGAAGGGAATCGGATCCACCAATTAAGGAAGGGATTGGTGGATTTTGTACAATTTTTAATGTACAAAATATGCCTCCCTACAGTGTTTCAAGCACTGATAAATTTGTAAGCGCGTGTATAAAAATACCCGTAATTAAAGTTCTTTAACGGAGCGTAACTTTTTTGTTACATATCCGATTCGAGTCTAACACGCTCACGCGTTCGTAGCGACGAGTAATAATTTAGTACGAAACCCGGAAAATGAAACTGAAAGCCGAAAACCACGTCCGCGTCCATGTCAGATTCCACTTTTGTCCAAAAAGGGTAAAATCGTCAACTCACACCAACAGAAAAGAAATTACAGTGAAAAGTAGGGAAGGGTAGTCACAATTTTTTTTTAATTTAAAAAAAAAATTCAGATTTTTTATTAATTTTTAACATTTTTTATTAACTTAATTAATTTCTACCGTTGGATTAAAAAAAAATTGAAATGCAAACCTCCAGATTGTGCCACATGGCACAACGGTAACATATATGATTCTTTTTTTCCTTTTTTTCTTTTCATTTTTTAATTTTTAACGGCAAATAACTTGGACCGTTGATCTAAAATCCAACAGATGATATTGCGCCACAAACAGTCTAAGTCCTAACAATTAAAGGTGGCAAATCAACTCATTAGATTGTTAATGAGTACCTATTAACAAGGTTCTAAAAGACGCTAGGCGCTAGTCGGGCATCGGGCTGGGGCCTAGCGCCTAGGCGGCTAGGCGGGGTCTAGGCGGGCGCCTAGGCGGACTAGGCGGATTTAACTAAATCCATTATATTTCGTGTAAATAAGTGTCTGTTTATACTTAAAATATATATAATTTCATCATAAACTACAAAATAGAATGACATATGTATTATGAAGTATTGGAACATAATGAAAACATGGGGAACAAACATATAGTATGTGCTCATTTAAGTATTCAACAAGTCCCTTACAATTTATTAAAAAAATTAAATGCAAATTGAAAGTTATCTATTTTCTATCTAAGTGAGTCGCAACCTAGGCAGGTGTCTAGGCGGGTTTGGACGGGCTAGACGGGTGCCTAGGCGGTCTAGGCGGGCGCCTCAATTGGTCTAGGCGCCCTTTCCTAATTTTCAAACGCCTAGGCATTAATCGGGGCGGTGACCAGCCGCCTAGCGCCTAGGCGGGGCCTAGGCGGCGCTAGGCGGGGATTTTTAGAACAGTGCTTATTAAGACCCATTTAGTTTGATTTTACCTTACACCATCATCACCACTACCAATCTTAACTCTATATTATAATGATATCAAATTAAACAAATCTCAACGAGTATCTGTTAACAACTCCGTGAGTTGATTTGCCACCTCACAACCCTATATCCCAAAAAAAAACTCAATTTTGCCAAACCATCAGCCATCATGTTCCGTTCCTTATAAATATGACCTATATCACATTGATCAAATCGAGAAATGAAGCGATGACAGCCATATAAAACCTGTCAGCCAAACATGAATAGACTTTGGATCTAGTTGAAATCTAAAGTAAGAAGCTTTTAATAGAGATTGAATGCAAATGCACTTGATAAAGTCTCAGTACATCAACTCACCTTACCCTAACTTCACCTACTTAATAGTTAATACAGAGAGAAGGATGATCTAGTTAGTAAATAGTTAGATGGTAAAATTACAAAGCTAATCTATAATCTTAATCACTTATTAGACACTAATCCTTAATCCTTCCTTATTAGAGGCGGAGAAGAACAC
The DNA here is from genome assembly GCA_036320875.1 of Cotoneaster glaucophyllus. Taxonomy (NCBI): domain Eukaryota; kingdom Viridiplantae; phylum Streptophyta; class Magnoliopsida; order Rosales; family Rosaceae; genus Cotoneaster; species Cotoneaster glaucophyllus. Next base: position 36,365,084 of record CM070073.1, read on the forward strand.
ACTTAAGCCAAAAGCCAGAAATCCTTCTGCCATCTGGTGTTGATAAGGTAGCCACTCACACCTTTGCTTTGCTTCCTCACTCCAATTGTTAAACACTCAGCATTGTTTATGCAATGCTCCACAAAATCCTCGGTGGAGCTGGTTCCAAATAAGCTGCATAATTAAATCACAATAAACATCATTTAGCAAACAATGGTTTAGTTTGGTGCGGTTCGGTTTCACCCACACCTTTAGTTAAAACTAATAAGTGCTTTTTTGGAAAGAAACTAATAAGTGCTTTTGCAAGAAGGGATTAGTGGAATAGGACCCACCAGCTGATGAGGGGAGAGGGCTTCTTCTGACCAAGCACTAGCACTGAAACCTCAAGCTTCTTAACCTGGCTGTTCACTGTTGCCACTCGTGGTCCTTGGATCACAAGAGCTTCCACTTCCACCTGAAAATTATTTTTTTCCCAAAAAATAATTAAACAAATAATAATAATAATATAAACACATGACTAAATAAATGTTTAGTGACAGAAGAGAAATTATGTCCCCCCTCTCTTTTTCTGGGAAAAAATAGGCAAAAGCAACTGATCACACTGAAAAGAAAGAGAGTGAATTGTCACTGGTGAAAATTATTACCCTTCTCCCTCTAAAGAAGAGAAAAGACAAAAAGAAACAGTCACAGATTAAAAAAAACAAACAAGCAAAGAAAAGGAGGGAAAAGAATTAAAAGGTTGGGGACCAGAAAATTGGGATCTATCAAACACAATGAAGACACTCTCAGCCTTTTCTAGTAGGATCTATCAAACAGAGCAAACGATTAAGAAAAGGCAGGCCATTTATCTAAAGGGATCCCCATTTTTGGGTAATTATTTTGTAAGTGTCGATTAAAAAATTAGCTGCCCATCTAAACTAGGAGAAGGAAGGAAGTGTGAAATGTACCTCAGGCTTGCAAGCCTTGCATAGGGAGCCAAGGGAGTTGGCAAGGGAAGGGGAGGAGGTAGAGGAAGACTCATGGGAAGAAGGGATGATGTGGAGAAGAGTGAGCAAATCACCCTTGTTGGCAACATGACTGAGGGCCCACATCATGGCATGTTTGGAATGTGATGAGTCATCCACCACCACCATCACTCTCTTCCTCATTCCGAATCCACCACCACCACCATTGTTGTTGCCATACATGTTTTGAAGCCCTTCCATTTGCTGAAAGCTTCCTCCTTTCCCCTCAGACAGCCCAACTCCGCCACTGAAACCACCGCAAGACTTGTTATTTCCAACACTACCCCACCTCATTGATTTTGATTTCCACGCCTCCCTTCCACTCAATTGCCTCAAAAATGCACTTGGTTTTGGCATTTTCTCTCACCCCTTTTGCCTAAATATGCCTAAAACTAACTGCGTAGAGAGAGAGAGAGAGAGAGAGAGAGAGTATGTGAGCTTTGTGGGGTTCGATTGAAGGGTTCTTGGTTATTATAATGAGAAAATAAAGGGTGAGGCTCGAATTGAATGAATTAACAAAAGTTAATAAGAGTGATGAACGATTAAAAAGAATATGTGAAAAGTAAAAAAGAATATGTGTATCCAAGGACGAATGGAAATAGGGACCAAGGTGGTCCTAGTCTCACCCGAGTTTGGAAAATATACATATAAAAGTCTTTTAATAACCCTTCAAATGTTTAGTATGAATCTCTTGTGTGCCTACTATGTCTGATGCAATGCATCTTGGATATATCTCGACATGTTGCATTGATAGCACACGATTAGTTTTGTCTATATTAATTATTAAATTGCTTCGACATACAGCAATAAGTGAATAAACTGATATTTTTTTTCCACACTTTATGATCTATTCTTATCTAAAAAATTTATATTTAACACTAAGGTTCCAAGATTCAAATCTTGAATATGTCACTAAATATCTATTCCCATTTTTTATCTTGTGCAGGATAAAGTGTCACGAGGAGGACTGGTTGGTAGTGACTTGACTCTGCATAGAGATGTAAAACAATCACCAAAGTTTTGTTTTCTTTTGATATTTTGATGATGAAGGGCAGGATCTTTTGTACGACCTCTTAGAGATAAAATAATAATTCAGATTCTCCACCCTACTTTTCTAATGAATTTTAACGAAAAGTTCCCGATATTTTTATTTTAATAAAAAATCACATTTTTACACTAAAAAACCAATCCTGGTACTATTTACTTTACCCTTTATTTTGTCATTATCGTTAAAACTTAAGGTTTTCAAACCATTTTCATTAGTTTTCCTATTTTTCTAATCTCTTATCATGATCTGTATCTATGCTATAGGATGAATGATGGGGAATGTAGTGGAGAGAAATTTGAACTTAGATCTATATATCGAATTTGGCTAATTGCATGCATGCAAATGAAAGAGAGAAACTTAGTTGAAACATAAGAGTATAACATTCCCTTATCTTCTTTGGGCTCTGCTCGAAAGTAGTGGATAATCATGATTTGTCATCTATTGTCTTCTTTTTTTAAAAGAAAAAAAAAATCAATCCCATTATGCTTACAGATGTGGCAAAAGAGAAACGCAATAGGGTATGCACTGGACTGCGCTTAAGATTTTTTCACTCGTATTTGAGAGATACTCTATTGCAGCCAATACATAATTCAAGTGATATACCGGCTCAAGTCAATAATTTGACATGTGTTTACAAAAGTTTATCAATCATCTAATACATATTTGTCATATGACGTCTATAATTACATGAAAGTACATCTCTCTACTTTAGATGAGGAGTAGATTTCGTTTGGAACTATTTTAAATATACTAACAGCAGATCCATCCATCCATCATTTTTATAACTTTTATGTCAGTTCATGCTCAAGTTGCATACCATATACACTGGTGGTCCAACTTAAAGATAAACTTGTCCACGATGAAATTGAGGTTCCATCATAAAACTAATTGGCAATATGGGAAGTAATCCAAGATCATATAAGAACATAGCAAACCTTGTCCCTCACCGATGTGGGACATCTCTCAACACGCTTCCGCACGTGTGGCGGATTTTCAAGCCTACATGTGGACAACAACTGGATGACGTGGAGCGCGTGTGGCCGTTTGGCTTCACACGAGGACAACCAACTCTGATACCATGATGAAATTAAGGTTCCACCATAAAACCAATTGGCAATATGAAAAGTAGCCCAATGTCATATAAGCACATAGCAAACATTGTCCCTCACTGATGTGGGACAACTCTCAACAGTCAAGACCTTCAGTTGTTCTTGCAGCAACATTCATGTGCACCATTTTCTTGTGTTTGCTCTTTGTGTGGTCTTTCGTAGGTCTCGGCCTTCCTGGGTGATGTCTAAACAGTCTTCATATATGGAATAGGTGGGTGTGACCTCGTAACTATTTTAATAAAAAGCAAGTAAATGTAACGAGTGGTTCACTGGACATATATAAGTTGTTATAATATAACCAATAAAACGAAAGTGTGTAATGTTAAGGACACAATATCTTTTAAAAGAATAACTTATATGGAATTGGGTCATAATCAATATGGCAACCCATTCAATAAAACAATGTCAATGACATTGTACATACTAGTGGATCAGTATATCACATGAAGATGAACCCGTTCTACTAACGTTACTCTCCATTTTGGATGACTACATTGTACCACGGTAAGGCCAAACCATACAAGTAGTTTCTACTTTTATTAGAAAAGTGGGATAATATGTGGTCTCCCAAAATATTGTCTCCAGCAATTTTCAACGATAATACTTGATTTCTTACATTACATTACATACAAGAGTTTTCCTTTTGTCTTTATAAACCTTAATTAACAAAGACTCTTCTTGTATGATTTATATTTTTAATTCATGAAGTAATTTTTCTTATTTGTTTGAATATGAAATTCATGAAGTAAATTTGGGTGGTCAAATTGTTGGATAATTTTTTTTTAGTACAACGATATATTTTACACTAAGGGGTAGGGAGGAGTTTGGCTGAGCCCCACAATGGGCAATTTAATTTAGTATCGAATTTACCATCTACAAGATTTGCACATGAGACCTCTTACTTACCAGTGAAAAGAAATACAACTAGATCATAGTACTAAGTGGCATTGGATAAATTGATTATTTTAAATGGCAATTATGTTTGTGAAGAATTATACTGTCAAGAGTTGATTTATGATTTGTTGTGATTTGTTGTGACGACCCGTCCCAAAAATTATGATTTTTATAAGGGAATTTACGAAAATGCCCTTCGAGGTAAATGCATTGACCTTTGTTGACTGCCGTGTCGCGTCACGTAAGATTCATTTTCTTGGCATATCCTCGTAGTACTCGTCGCTACGAACGCATGGGCGCAAACGAAACGTGATTTGGAGTTGTAACGAATGAGATATTAACGTTTGAAGTTGAGGGCATTTTAGTAAATTAATTAATTTCTAGAAAACTCCATATTTGGAGTAAAATCTGGTCATGCCACGTGTGTGGCCCAGATTTAAAGAAAGAAGGAATGGGCGGCTGTGATGGAAAGATAAGAAGAGAAAAAGAGATAAGTGGAGGAACCAGGAGAGGAGAGAGAAGAGAGTGACCAATGGGATAAGAGAAGAATGAGGGAAAGGAGGGAAGAGATAGATGGAGGGGATCGGCCGAATCCCCCCTTGACCCTTTGACCCACGACCCAACCAGTCATTGGCCATGGTTTGACGATTTTTCTGCCATTTTTCTGACGATCCAAGGTTTGCCATCACCTTCACACAACTCCACGACCCTTTTTCTTCAAGTTCCACCCCAAAAACGGCGGTGTTTGGTCTTGATTTCGTGTAGATGGTGTCGACGGCACCGTGTTGTTCTTGGTGGCAATTCTCCAATTTTTGAAGCAAATTCCCTCGATCACCACCACCATTAGATTCCTTTTAAGGTCAGGATCAAAGCCCAATCAATATTTGGGGCAGCGGAGCGACGGAATGGACGAATCGAAGTTCACCCTTTATAGGGTTTCCGACGGGTTTGAGTGGAATTGGGGCTTTTCCTGGCCAAATTGGTCTTAGTCACATGTATGAAAGTTGGTCCACTCATTGAGATCTTCATTTATGTAAATTTTGGTAATTTTTGGAAATAGTTGGATTTTTCCGGCGAGTCGGGGCAGCCGACCGCCACCCACGGGGGCGCGTATGGCGACGCGTGGCCATGGGGTCGTCAATGCTATTTTTAGGCTAAATTAAATGTCCTGAATTCAGTTTTGATATTCGAATGACGTAGGTTGATCATTTGAATCTAATTTCACTACGATACGTGGCTTGGTCAATATGTGAATCGACTATCCGACCGTTGGATCGTCACTAAACTTTGATATATTATAATACGCAATATTTAAGGATCTTAGAAACTTACGGATTGAGAATCCGACGTACAGATCTTCCCGAATTGGATTTGTAAGTTCATAAAATAAAACGTTAAGCGCTACTTGGTTTTGGCAATTGGCTGAGATCCAACCGTTGGATCGCAACAAAACTTTAGTATGTTATTGTAGAAGCATAATGTGGATCTTTGAAACTTACGAATCCAAAATCTGAGATGCAGATCTTCCAGATCAAGTTACGTAGGGTTGTGGACCCTACTGTCGATCTTTGATCGACGGTTGACTTTTGGTCAATGGGTCTCAAATCATTCTATAATGCCCTTAGGGATGTGTTTTACGTAAGTTACATGTTCTATCGATAAGAATTCTGAGGTGTGATTTGATAATTGTTCTAGGCGCCAATCGTTCGTGACGCCTCGATGTTTGTGCTAGAGAGTCGTAACGAGAACTCCAGGTGAGTGGGCTTTTGGTTTTCTATATATACATATATATATATATATACACGTATATATGCTTTTATGTTTTCCCATAAATTGTTTTTAAATGGATTTACGTTTTTAAATGCCATGTCAAATGCATTACATTTTAGTGTATGCATTAGTATAGATATGCATAGTATTGCATGACGTTGCGGACGCCCAGGTAAGCTTCAGGTGAGTATATGTTGAGGATAGTGATTACTATGGGTATAGGTATATTTAGTTGCATTTAGTGCTCATTATCCTGCACCCCGGTGTTAGTGCTCCGCCTGAGGCCAGGGCCTAGCCTTCACGTGATCGTTCACCTCCTGCACCACACGCTCACCTTGGATCCAAGGCAAGTGCCAGCCTGTCGTACATACCACATTAGGTGGTTCCGACTCGTAGGTGACTTGCGATACTTCGCACAGCTTTCACGTGATCGTAGCACTTAAGCGTAGCTATTTACAGCCAGCCTGTCGTACAGACCACATTAGGTGGTTCCGACTCGTGTACAGGAATTGGTAGATGAGCTATAGGCTCAGCCGTACAGGTCACGTTAGGTGACTTCGGCTGACATATCATTTTTCATTGATTTATTTCACCTGGCTTATTTCATTTCTGAGATACTTGACATGGCATATACTTGGCTTTCACTACTCTCAAGTATGATTTCTATGTACGTATGTATTATTATTATCTGGGGAATTATACGGGTTTTACGGTGAGGGGTTATTACATTTTAAAAAGAAAGATGTTTTCAAAAAACTTGTTTTTGCCCACTCACGTTTTCTGTTTTGCGCCCCTCCAGGTTCTAGCTGCTGAAAGTTCGTATCGACGAGGATTCTTGGCAAATCTCTGTAAAGGTGGCTACCTCTGAGGGAATGATCCTTACCTATACTACTGTACTCTACTTATGCTATGACGTCGCGTGTGAAATGGGCTCATTCCCGCTCACAATGCACTTTTGTCTTTAGGCACTTTTAGGTTTAAATTTATTCACATTTTCCACATCACCATGCTTTATGGCTTCGTCACCTTCCAGGTGTCGACCAACACAGTTCGATTCGGAGTCCTAATGGACATTCCTGATCGGGGTGTGTCATTTGTCAAAAAAGAGAATTAGACTGCTAAATCCAAAATATTAATATTATTATTTGTGGATTTTTGAACCTTACCCATGTACCAATGTAACAAAATAGCATGACCAATAATCTCTTTAGCCCAATATTCCATTACCTGATGATGTTTATAAATAAGGGAGCCTAAATTTTTATTTTCTTTTGTTCAACAAATTTTATACAAGATATTCATAAAAAAATTCTAACAAAGTAAAGATCAAGTGATATTAAATTAAAAAATATAAAAAATTAATTAACTATTAGGTTTTGAATGATAGAAATAAGTGAGAAATTCTCTTTTCAACTCTTGACCCTCTCATTCTAATTGTTGTTTTTCTCTCTATTACTTCGAAGGTAGCTGCTTCATTACTTTTCTTCTAAATATTAAAAGAAATTTTGAAGCTCGAACATAAACAAATTAAAAAATTCATGAAAAGGGTAAATTATTCATCCCACAATTGTATGGTCCATATCTACATATTGATAAAATGAAGAGTGGTGATATCCACACACTCATCTCAAATTTCAGTCGTCGGATCAAATTAATTGAAAAATATCAAAAAACAAAAATTAACAAAAAAATATGTAAAAGGTAAAAATAAGTATACCAATGCCACCACCCTAAAATGAATTGGAAGTGTAATATGCATTTAAGTTCAATTTCTGCCCCTTCTCACATCTTTCACTTTCTGCTCTGGTTTATTGAAATGGGAGGATTAAATTTATCTAACTCTGTCACATAAGCATCCCATTGAATGTGCTTAGCTGAAAATAAATCTGCCACATTAATTATCGCGTAGTGGGGAGCACTCTAATCGCCATATATGCAAATTAAGTTATGCACATAGGGAATTGACTTTTCTATCTGTGTTCATGAATCATCATCACCCATTCACCCTAACCCAGCATATGGTGGTAGATCAATTACACTCAATTTAGCAAAACGTTTATAACTCCGTTAATTAAGAATATTTATCTTTGCACGTAAAGTTTTAGATTTGGTTCTCCTTTTTTACCATCGGTTGTATAACGAAATAGTACAACATAACTTTACACAACTAGGAACTAGTTAGGCCTTAATCTTAATGTTTACTTGGTCATGGACATTGTCAATTGTGACCCACACACTATTAAGGCTGTTAAAAGGGGGTGAAAAAGTAGAGTTAAAGACCATTTCTAAAAAAGATGTCAAAAATTCCATACAGACATACAACAATATTAAATAATGTATTATTTAATCTAATCGAGATGTCAAAATTGACTAGAAAATAGGGTTAAGCTAACATGGACAAGGAGATGTCAAAATTGACGCTGGGTCCAATAAGGTTTTTGCTCCAAAGGCATTTCATTTGCCTTATATGACGACTCGTCCTTAATTTTACAATTTTATAAATTTCAAGAGTGAATTTACGAAAATACCACTAGAGGCGAGATCGTTGACTTTCATTGACCGTCATTCGTGACTCGTATGGGCTATCACTTTACCGTATTCTCGAAGTACTCGACGATACGAACGCGTACATGCAAGTGAAATCGAAGCCAGGGTTACGACGGATGTTTTACGAAACTACAAATACGAAAAGTACTTTTGTAAAAATTACTAATTATTATTGTATATATTTCTCATAATTATTATATTATTATTTTAAAATTAGTTGAGAGAGGAGGAAGGGAGAGAGAGACAGATGAGAAGAGGAAGGAAAAAGAGATGGAGGAAGGAATTGCCCAATCAGGAAAGGAAAATAGGGAGGGAAAGGAGGAGGATGGACCAACCAGAAGAAGGGGGTGAGGAGATGACAAATGGGAGAGAGAACAAGGAGGGAAAGGAGAGAAGGGGGAGAGCAGCCAACCAGGGTCGGATCCCCTTGACCCGAATTCGACTCGGTTTCTGGCGGCTTCTTCCGTTGCCATTTCCATCCGTTTTTCGGCGAGTTGGAGTCTCCCACCACCACCATTCGACTCAACGACCTTTCCTCTTCAAATTCCACACAAATTTGACGACGGTTAGTGGAGATTTCACGACAAACTCATGTCATCTTCTCCGGCAAGTCCGAGGGCACCCATGGCGGCGGTCCGCTGTTTCTGAAGTCACCATCGTCGACCACCACCATGGTTCGACTCCTTGTGAACCGGGGAACAAGTCCCAAGCCTTGGTTGGTGCGTCAGAGCATTGAAGACGACTAATCGACAACCACCCTTTTCTAGGGTTTCCGACGGGTTCATGGCGATTTGAGGCTTGTTTTGGGCAAATTGGACTTGGCCACATGTATAAAACTTGCTCTACTCATTAAGATCTTCATTCCTATAAAATTTGGAAGTTTTTGGAGTTGTTCGATTTTCCGGTGAGTCGAGGCGGCCGACTGCCACGTGCTGTGGCGCGTGGCTAGTGGGCCGACGCTTCCTTTTTAAGTTTAACTCGATGTTCTGATTTCAATTTGATCACCGTTTGTTATAGTTCGATAGTTTGAACCTAAAATGGAATACTACGCCACTTGACCATTTTATGATTCAACGATCCGACCATTGGATCGTTACCAAACCTTAATGCATTATAGTACGTAATATTTAAGGATATTATGAGTTGACAGATCGGGAATCTGACGTAGGGATCTTCCCATATGGGTTTTCTAAGTTCGTAAATCTAAAAGTTGACCCCACTTAATTTTAGCGATTGGCGGAGATCTGACCGTTGGATCGTTTCAAAACTTTAGGATGTTGTTCTAAAAGCTTATTGAAACTCTTAGGAAGTTATAGATTGGAAATCTGAGTGTGGATCTTCCGGATCGAGTTAGCATGGTTATGGACCTTACTGTTGACCTTTGACCGACGGTTGACTTTTGGTCAATGAGTTACAAATCATTCTAGAACGTCCTTGGGGATGTGTTTTATGTAAGTTATGTGTTATATCGATAAGAATTATGAGATGTGATTTGATATTTGTTCTCGACGACGATCGTTCGTGACGTCTCGATATTTGTGCTAGGGAGTTGTAGCGCAAACTTCAGGTGAGTGGGTCTTTTCCTTTTTATAGTGTATATATATATATGATTGATAGTTTCCATTTATGCATTTGAAAAAGAATTTCTTACATAAGCCTGGATTAGACTAAAATTTATAAGCATTAGTGAAATGACGAAATTTATGAAATTATTCCGGATCCTACGAGATGCCTTAATCCAAGTTATGGCTTTGATGAATGTTATATTGACTAGAAATTATGGAATATGCTACATCCTACAGGATGCATAGGTATGCTTATAATCTCCGATGCCATAATTATATCTATGGCTATGAATGTTAGTGTGTTGATTAGAACTATCGAATCACTGTGGCATGCTTATATTTATGTAGTCTGTTCATCATTGCTGCACCCCCGGTGTTAGTGCTCGCCCAGGGCCAGGGCCAGTCTTTCACGTGTATGTTTACCTCCGCACCGCACGCTCGCCTTGGATCCAAGTAGGTGCCAATCCTGTCGTACATGTTGTATTAGGCAACTCCGACTCATAGGTAACCACGAATAGCGTCAGTCTTCACGTGATTGTAGCACTAGAGCGTATATTATGATTACACACAGTTCTGTCGTACAGGTTGCATTAGGCAACTCCGACTCATATGCTAGCATAAATTGATGAGTATCAGTTCAATCGTACAGGTTGCATTAGGCGACTCTGACTTGTGTGCTAGCATATATCGATGAGCACTTGGTTTGATATGTTTGCTTATGTGAAAGTATACGATTACTGACATCATGCACTTATATATGAACTATTATGTCGTATTGATATCTTGATATTTTGCAGGCTACGGTGAGTATTTTCATACTGTATGTAGTATGTATATCTTGGAAACTATACATGTTTTACGGTTAGGGGTTATAACGTTTTCAAAGGTTTTTATTAAAACTTTATTTTCACCCACTCACTCTTGTTTTTTGCCCCTCCAGGTTTTAGCTGCTGAACTTTTGTATAGACGAGGATTCTTGGCAAATCTCAGTGTAGGTGGCTACCTTTGAGAGTATAATCCTTATCCTATCTTACTGTACTTATGCTCTGACATCATGTGTGAAATGAGTTCATTCCCGCTCACCGCGCACTCTTGTATTTAGGCACTTTTAGGTTTAAATTTATTCACATTTTCCCCGTCACTACACTTTGTGACTTCGTCACCTTCCAGGTGTCAAGCAGCACAGCTCGATTCGAAGTCCTAGTGGACATTTCGGGTCGGGGTGTGTCACTTACCTTAAATGCTAGCATATTTAAGTATTATTTTATTATTTTTGTTATAAAAAAAAAAACATAAATGAAGCAATAGCCATATTAATTTCATCCATCTCACAAAGATACAAATATATATGTCACCTGACTTGAAGTACAAGTAAACCGAAGCCCACATGATTTTACAAACTTAGTCCTTTAAAATCCTAATTGAATTCTCCTACACTAACACCTACCTAGAGAAATCTTAATTCTAAACCCCCTTGTCATCAACGATCAAACTAGTGATGCGTGCCCGTGTGATTTCTGAACGATTTCGGTTTAACAACTGGTTATAGCGACAAACTTTTCCTAAATTCTCAAGTCTCATTTATAAAAAATAAAAAAAAAATGTCCGCATAAGCGACCAGTCTTAGTAAACAATAAATTTGTGACTTCACTTGTGACCAAGACATTATTGGGAGTATATGGTAGAAACTAGAGAGTTGCCCGTTGGCTTTTTGAAACACAAGTGAAGAAGTAATGGTTACTTGTTGTTTGGTTCTGGTTCAGTCGTCACTCCAGTCATCAGAGTTTGGCACATGCCTACCGTGTGACTCACTTCACGTCAGAGCGAGACAGCCTATAATTATTATAATTAAATATATTTTTTTTTTGGAAACTATTATAATTAAATAATTTAGTTAAAGTGATTTGTTTTATTTTTGGACAGAGTAGTTAAAGTGACTAAATAAGAGATTTAAGGATATGTCAGAATTTGGGACCCTCGTGAATTGCGTTTTTCTGGGTTCATTGAGTCAGAAGGCTGGTCCCTTTCAAATAATTGCTCCCGGGCAAGTCGCTGACCCTTCAATCACCTCCCTTGAAGTTACCATTATAACCTTCTTCACTTATAGATTTTTAATAATACTTGGGTGTATCTGTTATTATGAATTTCTTAACCGTTAAATCTTAGTAAAGAAAATATAAACAATAAAATTTAACAGTTAAATAACTCTAAGCGCTAAAGAATTTTTAGCTTTAGGAGATAACCAATATACTTCGATTCTAGCCTTCAACATGTTTTTGTTTTATGGAACAATAAATACTAGTTAGTACGTATGAGCATCCCAATCATGCCATGATCAGAAGAAAAACTAACATATACGCTGAAATGCATATTTCTTTGTTTCTATAACATTCATCATGTGACAAAATCCAAACTACATGTTCGTGACTAGGGCCGACCCAGGCTCAGTGCGGCAGGGCGACCATCTGGGGCCCAAAAAAATTAGGGGCACCAAAATTATTAGGGTTGTATATTTATATATGTTTTTATAAGAATATAAATTTATAAAATTTGGTTTAGTGACAAAGAAATTTAACTAGAATTAATGGTTTTGTTGTTTAAAATTAATGATTAATGATGAGGCTTTAGGTTCAAAACACCATGTGTGCTTATTTGCATTCCAATTTTTACAAATTTCTTTTCATAATAGTATATATTTATAAAATTTGGCTAAATGATCAAGAAGTTTAATTAGAAGCATTGTTTTTTGTTGTTTAAAATTAACGAGAGGTCTTAAGTTCGAAATGCTATGTACATGTTTATTTTTTTCAATTTTTACAAATTTTTGTTTGGTTGTTAATTTATTTACTAGCTAGTAGCTATGTCTGGTTCTATTTTTAAACATCCGTTTCAATTCAAATCTAATCTTCAACAAAGAGTAACGCATAGACTAAATTTTTAGACCAAATTTGCAAATAATATTACATGTCATCAAAAGGTTTAATTTAGTGTTCATTCATTACTTAAAGACTCGAAAACATTATTATTTTTTTAGTCTTATATTGACGAGATTAGTAAATAAGAAAAAAAAAACCTCACGATTTATACAAAAACACTTTAAAAGTTCAAATAGAAAACAAAACTCATAATCTATCTACTTGTAAACTTGAAGTTTTTTTGTTTCCTTCTCTCGAAACAAAATAAATTAGTTATTCCATGTTTCTAAATTATTCAGTATGAAATGTTTTTCTAAATATAATTTTATCGATGTCTTACGTGTGAAAACAAATAATATTTTCATATGAAATGAGGGCACATTTTTTAGCGTCACCCCGGACCTCAAAAATCTCTGGACTGACCCTGCTTTCGTGACTGTCAACTAGTTCTAATCTAGTGATACAAATAACATCTCGTATACATGGAACCTACTTAAGTCCTCACTAGAGACTATCAAACAATGTCATACATATAATTTAACTAAGAGTTTTGTTTACTGTACATGAATGGTCATGAGACTTTGAGGGCAGTCTTGAGAAACAAATGGTCATGAGGGACTCACATGGGAACTTGGGCTGCATGGTCAAGAAGAAACGTTAACAAGTAAAACTGTAAAAAGAGCCAGAAACCCTAAATATTAAAAAAGTAAAAGAAACAGACAAGTCGTTCGTTCCTGTGTCTTGGACGGAGTCTCTCAAAACTAGTAGAATACAGACGAATTAGCATTCAGCACCGGCCTCCTTGCATCTCGTGAAAAGTCTCTGTAAAATAGTATCACATAACGTAAAATCTAACATTCACGTTTGCTGCAAAAGCATCTCTCTGTACCGTACGTGTTTCTAAACCCTAGCTTGCTGTTGCTGCAGTTCATTTGTTTATGTTGGGTTTCATTTATGTACAATTGTGAATTTGGATTCGAGTTTCCTAATTCTGTTAAGTATCTCATTTATAGGTGAGAGCTTTACTTTGAATTTAGGCTTAGTAAAAAATTCTATTTTGTTGTCATTTAATTCATTGCTACGCAAATCGATATAGAAAAGTAATGTGATGGTGGAAAGAATCACTCGTTTAATGTGTATCAAGTTCTAAAAGAAGCTAGACGCTAGTCGGGCGGTAGATTTTAACCTAACCATCTAGGCGAATTTAAGTTAATATATTATATATCGTATAAATAAGTGTCTGCTTATATTTAAAAACACATAATTCTATTGGGATACATAAATTGAAAAATAAAAAGACATGGATTATAAAGTATTATAATATAACGCAAAATGAAAGTTATCTATTTTCTGTCCAAATGAGATTCTCGATCTAGGCAGGTGCCTAGGTGGGTCTAGACAGGCTAGGCGGTTCTAGTCGCCCTTTCTTAATTTTCAAACGCCTAGAGATTCATTGAAGCGGTGGTCAACCGCCAAGCACCTAGGTGGGGCCTAGGCAGCGCAAGACGGAGATATTTAAAACAGTGAACATGACTATTCATTCAATGACACTTGATTTTTTCATGTTCAAAGATGCCCAAATTCGAGTCTTCCTCCCCACTAATACAAAACTAAAGTAAAACTAAAATAAAAATCGAGACTGATGTCCTTTAGTGAATCATGAAAAGTGAATTAGGTGGATTTACCATGAGAATACATCAATAAATAAGGGGAAAAGGGTAGTCACTATGTTAAATGAATCGTTTACCTTAATGTTCATCCATCATTGTTCGGCCAAATAACTACCTATCCTATTCAATAAAATTGAAAGCTTCAACTTGGTTACTGTCCCCCCGCCCCACATCTTTGAGTGTTGCACCTGCTGTGCTTCATTGAGATTTTTCAACAGAATTAAAGGGAGAATGACACAATTTGGTTTACTATACATTAATATGCTTAGTTGAAAACAAAATGCCTTCAATGTCAAGAGTGACGCTTATCAATCGATAGGCCAAACTAACTCGAGAAATCCACCTCCGTGGACATTTACAACATGTTTAACGTGAGACTAACTTGCCAATAAACAAAAAAATGCGAGAGGTCCCAAGTTCGATGGTCCGAACTGATGAGTCTATTTGACTGTGGCCACGGGCAGGATGAAATTCCCCATAGCCTCTCCAGGCCCAAAAGGGTGGATATCCGTAGCTTGCCACTAATTGTCTCCTTTTTTCTTGAAAGAAAACGTGAAACTAACTTGCAAGCATGACTACACAATTTTTGTTTTGAGTACTAAAAATAAGATATAAAGTGATACTGAACCTCTGATAAAAAAAAAATTGGGTATTTCTTTAAACATATCTTTGCACCAAATACTATCAAAGTTACAAAACAATCACTAAAATGCTTTACAATGGGTGAACTGAGAAGGAAATCATATTCCAAGGCAAAGGAGAATAATTACCTCTCCTGTGAAGGATGCCGGCTGACGTCGAAACAGGCTTAAAATAAATAGCAGTAGTCACTATGTTAGTTTTACTCTAGTGAATGCCAGCCTTATTGAGCTGATGACTCCGTCTTGATTGAAACGGTAACTCACTATGTTAGTTTTACTTAATCTAAAGTTTCTATCTGAGTAGCAACATGGCGTCCCATTCAGTGTGAAGAGGAGGTTTTCCCGTATGAACCATACTGATCCAGCAACGATATATGTTCAGGGGATAACATCAGTGCACAGCTACTTAAGTAGTGCGGAGCAACCCTCCTCCTGTGTTAGAAAATCATGCGGTTATGTTAAACTCCTGCATGGGAATTGACAGTCTTTGTTTTGAAAGGCTGCAAAGAAGCCAATTTAACATCGAGAGTACATACCTCATACTTCTGGTGGTCTTCTCAGCTCCTTCTGATAAACGAGAAGCTTCTGATCTTGAAATGTGGCGCAGAGAAGAAAGATACTCATGGTGTGCACCACCTCTCAAATTTGAGTACGTTCTTAAAGGTACAATTGACTGAATTACATCAAATACACGTGATTGGATTTCACTGCAGTGCAGACACCATGAGTGATTAGATGAGTTAAAAGAAATATTTGCAATCATTGCAATTAATGCGCGCTGTGTTACAGAAAAAATGGTCAGGAAACGTGAACATAGGTAAATTGAACAAATAAAAAGTTGAACCTAAGAAATTAAAATTCATCCAAGAGGTACAAGCATTTCAAGACAACATTATGAATTTAAACGGTTTTCAGACATTTTTGATTTTTTCACAGCAAGGAAGTTGAGCCAAATACCTTGTCGCATTTGGCAGGAACATCTCTGAATTTCTTTCAGCAGATGAAGCCTTACTTGCTTTCATACCCTTCCCAATTATCTTACTGAATGCCATCGTACTTGCTGTGTTAGCCAGCATCTCCCCAGCCAAATCCACCCTCCCTACACAACCTTCTTTTGATCCTACAGAAGAAATGCGTTTTGCAAAGAAGCAAAACCCATGCTGCGCAATTGTGGATGCCAACAATAATCGCTCGTCACACCAGCTGTATGCATCTGACTCCTCCAAGGGGATCATTGATAGTTCGAAAGAATCCTGCAGAAATTACCAATTGCCATTATGAAATAAATATATAATACAAATAATCGTCTAATATCCAACCCAAAAATTATTGACACTAACATTTATCAATGATTGGCATTTAGAAAACATGATGTCAGTTTCTGAGATCAAGTTGCTCATTCGATCAGCAAGCATGAGAATCTGAGAGGCATTGGGTTGTTCGGATGCAATATACTGCCTAAGATCAATGCGGGAGCCACGAAGTTTGTCCCATGAATCTTGTACTAAATCTGTCACCGCTGAGGACTTTTGCCCCTGTATAAACTGCGAGCCCTTATTAAAATCCATGCGGCTACACTCATCCATCAACTGATAAGCTCTTGCAACAGTCTCCACATGTTCCTTTTGATTCTCAAACTTCTTGTGAGAATACTCTGCAATTGTAGCACAGCCACTTCCCCACTTATCAGAGTTACCTTGCACTAATGTTAGTTTATTAAGATTGTTGGCTCCACCATGTAATTCATCGTCTAAAGATACTCTTTTAATGGCGTTGGCAAAATGGTCAGAAGACACTGTTTGAGAAGATAACTCTGGCATATTGTCAATTTCAGTTTCGGGAACAAAAGACGATTCCGGTACGCATGATATATCAATTGAGTTGCAAGTCTCGCTTATGTGCATCTCATCTGCAAGTTCTGAACATTCACAAGGTCCATCTATATTAGCCGCTCCAAAAATAAGTAGCTCCTCAGATAATGGGTTAATACCAAAGACTTCATCGTTAGCGCTATCTGTAACTATAGGATATCCATTGGTCATAAACTCGTCTTCAGAATCAGACATTACAACAGCTTGCATATTCCGAACATGACGCCGACATGAGGAAAATGGGGTACCTAAATCGTTGGAAAACTCAGAAGCAGTATCAGTTTGAGCTGTATAGTGATAGCAGTCATGAACAGAGCCATTCCTGCTCAGCATTTCTACCTTCTTGGCCTCTAAACTTTCCATTCCATTACAAGGCATGTCCAAACTGTATTGCACTTCTATCTCATGAAGATTTTCTTCAATTACGTCCATTGATCTTGGACTTTCTTCAATCATGGATAATGCCTTTGTTATCTCTTTCTCTACTACATCAGATAACTGAGAAGGTAAATCCCAGGGTAACATATTTGGCAGCATCAGATGGCCAGCCTCAACATCAAATAGCAGGGAACCATACGACTCTCGCATTTTGGTATCTGCAGAGACAAATCCAAGATTATTTTTTTCTCTACAGAATTCTCAAGGCATAAACTTTTATTGACAAAAAAAATGAGGGTCAAATTGTGTATACCAATCTGTTGCAAAAGAAACTAGTGTCTAACTTATCATTTAAATAAACATTACTCAAGAAAGAAATTTCTATTGGCTTGAATAAATTATCAAAGCAATTGACAAGACAAAACATGATAAAAGCAACGCACATTCATTGTTACAATTCATCCTCAGGCAATCATTGTATACCTTACATATTTTGACATTTACAACTAGTTTACTAATCATCTAAATAAATTAGATGTGGTCAGCCTAAAACCGGTGCATCATAATTTCTCATAAATAATCCTTTTCTCGCTCACTCCTTAAAAGAAGATCCAAACTGTGAATAGGCCCACTCCTGTCTCACAGCCCATCTACCTAGCTAGGGACATCAGTTTCCTATCCTCAACACTAACTCCACCAACACAATTTTAAACAAATCATCTTCAAACCTGAGACTAGTCCATAGGCATCAATAACCTTTTATCAGAATAGAAACAACTGTGTCATCCGCAAATTATAAATGAGACACTTAGCACTCCCCTTGCCCACTACAAGGCTGTCAACAATGTTGCACTCTCTGTCTCTCACTACCAAATCTACTCAAAACATGAAAGTAAAAATGGGAAAGCAGGTTCCTAGGTCCAAGCCTCTAGTAGTTTGTAATCTCCCATATTACCTCCTATTAATTATTACTGAATTTAACTGTCCTTGATCCCCCAATAATGCACCATATTTATCTCCTTTGAGAACATGATCAAGGAAACCCCAATCATCATGGTTGTGTGATTTTTCAAAGCCAATCAATCACTTCCTTTTTTTCAATAGAAAGCAAATCACGAATTTGTCAATACTCTGAAAAGAGGACACCGATGCTATCAGTAGGACTTGGGGTGAATCCTCTTTTTCCTCCATAAATAATGCTCTTGGTCTAACTCCTCAATTTAGATATCATCTGTAAAATAAACTCGAGTGAAGTACTAAACATGTGAATTCATATGCCCAGACATTGATTGGGATGAAACCTTCCCATTGCAGATTAAGTGAAATACCACAGGTATTGTGATTTGATCAACAAAAGTTGCACAAAACCTTAACAGAATAATGTGGAAAATATAGATCTAACTACGACTATACGCCTAACCTTTTCTAAAACTTCCACCCTGGCACCAGAACTGAAGATGCATTAAGATCTTCCGAATATCTCCCCGACAACACTCAATAAGTCGCTCAAGCAGAAAAGGTTGTATGTTGGCTATCTCCGAAGCAGAAACCTGCATATTGATATCAAAATGAGTTTAGAAACATATAGATTTCAAGTGACCCCTAACAGAAATTTGAATCAGAAAATGATGCACTAGATCATACCATATATGCAAGAGAATGCAGCTCCTTTTGTGATGGCAACATGAAACGCACTTGTAATCTGTCAAAACTGTCTGGCAGGACAGGATTTTCACCTAGAATTTAACACAGTCATTATAAGGTCACGCACATTTCAAAACACAATAGTTCAAGAGTGCAACTATTTCAACCAGTAAACCTCTTACTATTGCTGGTCAGTATTATGGGCCCCTTGGCTGTTTTAGCTATCTGCTGAATTGCTGCAATGAAACCACGATCTTCAAGAAAAGTGATGTCTACATCGTCAAAAAGTATAAGATGTTTAACTTCGCTATAATCCTCCTTAGAGATGGATTTTACGGAGGTTTCAGTTGCCTCATGAGAATCTTCATCTGATATGGCTATCAATTCAATAACATCATCATCCATCTCATGGTCTGTCATACCATTTGCATCGACAAACGGGGATTTCACTATAGACTTGTCCTGTGAACCCTCAGGATTTGCCACTGATCTGAAGGAAATAGTATATTTGATAAACAAAGGAAGGAAAAATAAATAAATTTATGTTTAAATCAGTCACCAATAATGATAAAGGCCAAAACTCAAGGTGAGTACAAGCAAAAATTGCCAACAGCAGGCAGTCTCTTATTAAAGAACAACTTTTTGAGTCTCTGACTAAATATATTTAAAATAATTTTACATTCTAGCGAAATACATCCGTACAATATGTGTAACATAGAAGTGTCAAAAAGACAGAATTTAATTTATGAAATACGTAAGGCCCAACAACTGACAAGGCATTGTAAATGCATCAATCCAAATTCATCAGCGTTAAAATCATATCTTATAATATAACTTATGATCCCAAGACAGTCTTTTTAACTATAAAGGTGATAACAATTCAGTTATCATCATCATCAGCAGCACTTTCTATTTTTCTGTTGATAAGAAACAGACTTTCTCCAAATGAAAGGGAAAGAGTATAATGGTGATATTCGTCATTATCACTTCCAGCTGTGAATTTCAAACATCTTAAAATTCCCCTCCAAGTGGAATTGCTATTTCACAAATCAAATTATCATGAAGTGATGCTCTGGTCAATATTCTAAACTCTAAAAATTCAGTTGTGGGGTGAACCTTAGTTAGGAGCGCATATGTAAGAATCTTCAAACAAAACAAAAAAAAGCCAAGTGACAAAAATGCCTTAGAGATCACTGGCCACCACCAAAGAGAACAAAGAAATGAATTTGGCGACTCTTATATTACACACAGATACAATAGATAAATATTCATTTCTGGGCATTAGTATCTTCGGAATTGGAATTTGGAAGCTCAACATTCCTATATAAGTCATCAAGGACAACCAGACAAGCAGACACTTCTTATATCAATGACATAATATAAGCAGCAACCAAATATTTTATTTCTGGTACCAATTTGACTCAGAATCATTCAAACTAGAGGACAGCTGATGCTTCAGGTATAAACTGTTGAGAATATAGCGTTTAAGAATGGGAAAAACAAAACAACCAAGACAAATAACACCGAGAATTAATGTGGTTCGGCTGTATGTGCCTATGTCCATGGGGCAGCAACAACAATCTTTCACTATATCAATAATGAGTACAACTAATAATCTTGCCAAGTCTCTACAATTAAGACTTGACGAAAAAACCTGAAATAACAAGAACAAGAAATACACTCTCTTTTCTTTTCTCTCGCACACACTTTACAATATTCTCTCACTCTAATCCCTTGAGTGGTATACAATTTTTTGTTTTGCTCCCTAAATTCAAAACTAGTACAATAGCCCCTTTATATAGACATAATAAAGGTCTTCTTCAATAAGGATTATTAATCCTAATTGTAATCTAGTTATGAATCTTTATCCAATTGAGAAACTAACTCCAATTGGGTAAAAAACTCCAATTAGGAAAACAACTCCAATTGGGACAGCTACTCCAATTGGGAAAACCACTAAATCTTCCAACTCTATAATTCCTAATAGACTTAGGACAACTCATCATGGGCTGGAAAAACCCAACATAAACTTCCTCGGGCATAAGAGACTTAGAAATCAAGGGAGTACATGCTTCAATTAAAGGCAATCATCCAGCTCAAGAACATGAAAACAAAAGTAAACTCAAATGTAAAGATAAACAGGCAAACCTTCTAAAATTGCGAGATTTCAAAGCCTCTCCAAACCTCTGTTTTACAAGAGCCCCATTCCGACACTCTGATGCACTGAGCTGGTAAGACAACATATCAGAAAATCAACTCTGATGTCAAAACTATTAAAATCCAAAAGGGATAGTGACAAATTACACAAAACACCAGTTTTAGGTTCTTGGATCAAGTTCCACATAATGATCCACGAGGCTAACTCCATTGTTTGAACAGGAAGCTAAACTTTAACTACACCGTATACTGACCCAACCACAAGCATCTTTGTTAAATGTTCCAACAACCGAGCGCAATCACCTTGATACAGTTCCTAAATTTAGAAATAGTTCGTTTATTATAAGGAAAGAGAAATGAGGTACACAGAAACCATTAAGGACGTCTTTATATCTAAGTCCAAAATTCTATCATAAGTTGACTTATCCAGTGATAGAATATTAACAGTTTGATGCGAATCTTACTCTTAATTCTGGATCTCAAGAACCATAATTTAGCATTGCATGGTCCAACATGAGAGTGATATCTAGGAGGTGATACGAACCAATGAAGGCCTCAAATTTGTAAAAGATGGCCAGCAGTTAGATGGACAGTGACAGAATTTGCAATATGTTGTTTTCTTTTTATTAGTACAATGCATATCACACTACAACTATTTTTTTTTTTTTTATATTTCTCTTTTAAACAGCATGATTATTTCACAAATTAAAACAAAGTATTGGTCTAATCAATAGTTAAATACATGTCATGTTATGAAAATGAATAATAGTTTGTTAATGGAGAACTGCAGTATGTTCAGCACAAGCATATTTTAATCTGATTACCTCCAAAACCTTAAAACCTTGCTCTTGGGCACAAGCATAAATAGCTGCAGATTTTCCACTCTGCAAGATAAGAACACTTAGCGCCAAAAATGAACCAAAAGCATCATCATAGAATTTGTCTTTTTGTGTGCTTAATAATTTTTGTGACTGTAGCAAACAGCCTCATGGAAAAAAATTATTAAATATTGCGGGTAGAGATAAACTAGGATCAGAATTAAAGATGCAAGCCCCCAAAACAATAGTACTACAAGGATTGACAAATAAGATGGCATCCTCTTAGTCTTAAACACGAGTAAAGATAAGGTTAATTAACTTAAGGCCCTCTAATGATTTGACATTCTCTGGCACAAAATTATGAAACAAGACTGAGGTGACAAAATTCAAGGAGATCAACTGGATAAAATAAATTTGTATATACCCCAGTTGGCCCTGTAACTAAGAGAACATTATTCTTCTTCATGCTCGCCTCTTCATCTTCACTTTCTAAATCAGAGTCACTTTGAGAACACCTAGTGAGATCTCCGTTGGCTCGAAAATCTCTTTCATACCAAAGACGAAGCCACTCACTCAAAAAATTCACAGATTCATGATTACCACATAACTGCAGGATTATGCCATCAGAAGATAAGAAGTTTAGGAGTGATAAATTAGGAAATTGAAGGGGAACGGAAATTTTATCTGCACTTAGGAAAAAAGTCTGACACAAGAAACTATAAAACGCACAACTTTGGTATCAACAAGATATGGATCCCAGCTATCTTACATCAATAGCCTTCATTGGCCGGTACTTATATGTCCATAAGCTATTTGTGGGCTGATTACCACAACTGGAATAGTTTGACATCAACCTGCAAGTAATGAACCAATAGAGTGAACAATATCTCATCATATATTGATAAGTTAGTTTAAACCGAGGGCAACACACAGGTTTGTAATTGATAAGAAACCATTATATAATTGTGTTACAATTTGACTTAAAAAATTGACCACAAAGTTCTTAATTCACCATACAAATTCCAAGACAATGCACATAAAAACTCTTCAACCTTTCCTCGAGAATTTTCTGCTGCTCGATATCTGACTTCTTTATGTAAGTGGTATGCTGAGAAAACAAACCAACCTTAAGCATCTCATTATCCTGACAAAAGAAAGAGCAAATGGATTTGGAAAAGAGTTTGTTTAAAAATTATTCAGATAAGTGGTGAAATGTGCACCTCTGCTTCCTTTGACTGCTGATAGTGCATCAATTGCTTATCAGCTAAGAAGTCAGGGACTGTTGGTGATATTTCATGAGCGAATTCTTGTTGAATACAACGCTGATCTAAGGATACCACATTCTGAAAAGTCAATAATTTGCAGGGTCGGAAAACAATGGGAAGCTTGTCAAAATTTAAGCACTCGACAGAGCCTTCAAAAATTGATGAGGATGCGCATTCCATGTCTGGACCACTTTTCATAAACGTGTCCTCACAAAATGTCCAGTTTCTCCAATCAAGGAACACAGCATCATCCTGAATTGTAGAATTTAAAATTCATCTTAGGCAAGAAAACTGGCCACAAACATTAAATTTCAAGAACAGCTAATGTGATAGCTACACAATATTGATATACATTCTGCACATTGCTAAACCAAAAGAACCATACCTGAGTCCTTTCAAACACATGAATCGGACCACTAGTGATCTCTTTATCCTTGCTCCCAACGTAGCTCAAATCACCATCAACCTCAGTTGCCTCTCGCTTTCTTTTTCCGGCTTTACAAATTGAGAAAAATGGATGTATTTGCTTTCCAGAAAACATTCCTGAAAATATCCGTGACGTTTCCTGATCAAGCATTAACAGAAGACACTTAGAACAACAAACCAAAGACCAAAGCTTCCACAAAACTGATGCTAAATAACCCAATTTCCAATCTAATAGTCCAACCAATACAACAACAAAGAAAAAAAAAATCAAATTAAAGAATAAGTTGGGGTTATATACTGATATGGGTTGAGATGAATTGAGCAAAATGCAAGAAAATAAGACGAAAATCAGAATTATTGACCTCAGCTTTCAATCTAGCCTCTAGCCTCAAATCAGTGACAACTCGAGGCGCATCTTCACTCTCCACTTCAGTTCCATTAATCTTCTTCTTCGGTGTACTATTTGTGGATCGCTTACCGTCCTAAATTCAAAAACAATAACACCAACAATTTAATTCAACAACAACAAAAAAAAAACCACTAATTTCATATTCTATCAAGCCAATCACATAATGTACAATAAGAATTAGAACAAAGCTCATCAATTACCCAAAAAATCCACAAAATTCACCTTCTTCGGGGCTATAGTGGGAGGCGTCTTCTTTCCCTTTGACTTCCTCTTCGTTTTACTTTGACTCCCACAGAAGTCCTCGTCGTCGCCGCAGTCGTCGTCACCAGCATTACCTCTCGCGGCCTTCAGATCGCCGTTTACCTCGAGCTGTTGCTGGGGTTTGAGAGGGAACAATGTGGTCTGGACCAGTTTCCGGCGAACGACTTGCCGCTTAGGCGTCGTCGGGGACTCGTTCTGAGCTGAATCGGCCATGGATTGGATTGGGAAATGGGGGATTTGGGATTGGGTGGTGAAATTGAAATAGGGGGTTTTGTAGGGATTTTAGGGATTTGGGGAGAAAGACTGGTAGAGTTTGAGTGTGCAACGGAAACGTGATCTTACAGAGAAAAAAAAAGGGGTAAAAAAAGAGGAAAATTATGGGGGGAACGAGGACGTACTTCCCGCCTTTACGGGAGGGAAATGTGACACTATTTTTTTAATTGATGCGCTGGTTTTGTTTGGAAAATTGAAAAAACAAGTTTGAGATAGTGTATGACTCTCTCACTCAATTGCTTTTCTTAGATAATATGCACGAGTTTATTGATGATACCATTTTTATTGTCAAATGATTATAACGTGTGCATATATGAGATGAAATTTAATTTATGCATAACGAATTGAAATATGAACACATTAAACAACGCTTGAACTAAAAAAGTTAAAATCAAATATCATATATATTTATACTACAATAATGGAACAATGATATATCAACCAACACTTGATATTATTTTGACAAGTGAAACACCTCTTGATTGTTTGGAGAGCACTCCTTAAATGTGCAATTGTAAGAATATAAGTACCAATTTATATACATCTGTTAGGTTTTTGAGCTGGCATTCTACATAAAATGTTGCACTAATCTGTTTCCGCAGCTCCTCCCCTGGTTATTTAGATGAACTATTAGTCTCACTATTCATTTTTGCACCATATACCAATGAACTTTTTAGTAAAAACTACATATGTTAGGAGATCACTTTTTTCATCAACACGTCATACTTTTTACACAAAACTTATCAAGCAATATTGCATTAAATACTCTCAAAATCATTGATAACATCTTTTACATCATTCATTGTGCATATAAGATGAAATTAGAAGCAAGTAAAAAGTAGAAAAATGAACGCATTTATACAAAATGAAATTGAAATTTGGGTATGAAAGCGATAAAAATATCATACTAGTCGCGTCTTATAAGCCTAAGTTCACTTTGGTGCCTTCAACTACCACATTCACATTTGCGCTGAAGTTATCAAATAGAGTTGGAATATAGTCCTAATGAAGAAAAGAAAAGACATTAATATTCAAATCGTATGAATGGTAGGAGGCAACGATAACTAGAACAACATCAACATATTTGGCTTTTAGAGAGATAGAGAAGGGGGGAAATGCAACGCAATTTGTTTAGAGAGAGAAAATGACATAGATTGTTGTCATAAAAATTTTGTAAAGCACCAAGAAAAAAAATGCAAAATCCAAATGCACAAACACATAAAAAAAAATTGAAATGGCTCTAATGGCAGATAATGCAGCCCACAACCTGCTTAACTCATCATAGTCATTTAGCTTAGGTGGCTTGCCAAACCCTAAACCTCAAAATCAGTGGCAGAGTCAAGAATCCCTCTTAAGATATATATATATATATATATATAGGGAATTGTTATTAGCACTCTAAGGGTGCGTTTGTTGTACCGGACTATCTTGGACTGGATTAGCTTCAAGGACTAAGCCGGACTGGCTTAGAATAGACTAAGTTGGACTGATTTAGTGAAGCGTTTGGTGCAATGTCAGACTAAGAAGAGGATTCTAATATTATATACTTAATATTTATATATATATTAATATTCTATTATAACTTAATCTTATGAATTAATATTTTATTATTTTTTTAATCAATATGAATTAATATTTTATTATTACTTATTATTTTATTATTACTCCACCCTATAACTCCTTTCTTTTCTCCGTCCACTCCATCCGCACCCTCCGCCTCATCTTTTTTCTCTATACCTCCATTTTTCTCTCTGCCCACTGCATCCCTCCCATCTGCCTCTTTTCTCCTTATTTTCTCTGTACCAGTGTCTCCATCCCCTCCTTTTTTTTCTCCCATTTCACCTCTGTACCACTATCCCGTCTCTTCTCCCTTTGTATTTATTTTGTTTCGCCTCAAAGGAAACACCTGGCACGGGAGCTGAAGCAGTAGAGTAGCGAAGATCGTTCACGGATCCTAAGTCCTTCAAGCGGAGATCAGGTGTTCTTTCGTGAAGCAAAAATGGGAAATCTGGGTTGTGGGTTCGTCGGGAAGCAAATTAGGGATTGGGTTCGCAAGATGATGGAGATCAGTGAGAAAGCAGGATTTTGGTGACTAGGTTTACGGGATGATGGAGATCGGCAAGAAAGAAAGATTTTGGTGACTGGCGAGACGTTGGTGGTGAAGACGAGATTAGCAATCCCCTAGTTTGTGGAGGGCCTCGCCAAGAATAGCTAGCGAAGGACTTAGTCGGCACGAGTCCGACTTAGTCCCATTAAACTTAATCCCTTCCATCACCAAACATGGACTGATAAGCCAGTCCAGTCCAGTGAATCCTAAAGAAGCCAAACAAACGCACCCTAAAAATCTTATTCTACACTCCAAACTTTCTATATTAGGAAAGAACAATACACTTGTGAAGAGTGTAGAATGAGATTTTTGGAGTGCCAATAACACTTCCCTATATATGAATCCTTTCACAAGAGGGATCCCCATTTTTCACCCTCTCGACCGTTGGATTTGACTTTAATGAAATTGTGTGGTTGAGATTGTGTGGCTTGTGTTTTAATCTCAGCCACACAATTTCATTAAAGCCAATCCAACGGTCAAGAGGGTGTCCCCATTTTTTTAGAAAAATGGGGATCCCTCTTGGTAAGGAGACTGATATAGGAATATATATATATATATATATATATATATATATGTGTGTGTGTGTGTGTGTGTGTGTGTGTGTGTGTAATTAATTGTAGAAAATTTTAAGGTTTTTTTTTTATTGGCATGAAAAATTTATCAAACAAGAGACTTCTATTTTTTTTGAAAAAAATAGTATTGAGATGATTATATCATAAGAACGAAAAGTTTTAATAAAAAAAGGAAGATTCAAACAAAAATTTAAGGTCATAATTAAAAACTATTACATTTAGATTTTATTTTCAACATAACTGAATTTCCTCTAAATTGTATAAACTGTTGTAAACTTTCCTAGTTTAAGTGTGATTGTGTAAATCCTAGATTAGATTTGATTCTAGTTATCCTTTCCTATTACAACTTGTATTCCTTGGGGATGAAGGAATGTCTTCTCTCCTTTTTACTACTATAAATAAAGGCACTGTGTGGGAGGGATAACACACATATTCCCCTACAATTCTACAAACACATCTCTCTCACTCTCTCTTCTCCTTGCCACCGCCCCCTCACCTTTGTCAAATAAAATAGGCTACAACACGTTCTTAGCACGCTCCTACCGCTGCGCTTAGAAATCTGATGTTGAAGAATTTTTCTGCTAGAAACCAGTTCATCCATATCATCATGCAATCAGGTTCTTTCAAAACAACCGGTTTTATCTCGATATTTTTGCAGCCATGATAACATGAACATTCACCATAATGCATGACCCAACTTTACGTTTTTTCGAATTTTAGATTCTACATAAATTGCGTATGCATTATATTCATAATTGTTGAATTATGCGAATTTGATATTTGCCATGAATTGCATCAAATATATGTACATGCATTAAAATATTGAATTGCATATGCATCAAATTGAATTATATATGAATTGAATTGAAAAAAAAATCAAAATCAAAATCGCCAACTGGATTCTTTGAACTCATGACCCTGAGCAAGCATGGAGCATCAAAGCTCCTTTGAAACCCGACGCCCATGGCGTCCAAACCCAGAAAATCCACATCGCATGCAGTGAGACCACGGCTTTGCCGTGCAATTTTATGACCAAATCCGACATGGTATCATAATTTTGATTCAATAGCATTGAAATTCTCGAAGAAATTTCATCAAATTTGGGTGAAATTGCAGTTTGAATTTCTTAGGGGTTTTTTCC
The DNA here is from genome assembly GCA_036320875.1 of Cotoneaster glaucophyllus. Taxonomy (NCBI): domain Eukaryota; kingdom Viridiplantae; phylum Streptophyta; class Magnoliopsida; order Rosales; family Rosaceae; genus Cotoneaster; species Cotoneaster glaucophyllus. Next base: position 36,393,548 of record CM070073.1, read on the forward strand.
CCCGATGTCGAGGTACTCCCTCCATCCCCTAGAACTTGCTCGCCATCGAACCTCTGACCTTGCACTGAGAAATTTTTCCCAGAATACAGCCGCCTGTAGCGGCGGCACTGGCCTTCATCCCCGGTGATTGCACCCCAGCTCTAGCTGGGGTATTCTTGGTTGAAACCCTAAGCCCCAAATCATTGGGCTGATCTTTCTCGGCCCGCAGAAAAAAAAAAAAAAAAAAAAAAAAAAAAAAAAAAAAAAGAGAATTTTTTTTTTTAGAATGGGCTCGCATGATGCAGCTCAATACATGGCTTGACCCAACGCCGACCCAAGGGGCCATGGTGTCCTAAGCTTGATTAGCCCGTGAAAAAAAAAAAAAATCTTGGGCCAGCCTGCAGCAGGCCGCGTGGATTTTTTTTTTTTTTAGGGTTCGCCTGTTGCAGCCCATTTTGTCCTTCTCTTCCCCGTGAGCCTGAAGCCTACACCTGAGAAACCCCAGCCTAATTTTTGGGCCTAGGCCACACGGACCAAAATTTGCTCAACCCACCTGTAAGATCCCACACCGCCCAGGGGTGTGGATCTTGTAAGCCTTATATGTATATTCCCATCTCTACCTAGCACGAGGCCTTTTGGGAGCTCACTGGCTTCGGGTTCCGCATGAACTTCGAAGTTAAGCGAGAATGGGCCAGAGCGTTCCCAAGATGGGTAACCCACTGGGAAGTTCTGCTCGTGTGAGCTCCCAGAAACAAAACCGTGAGGGCATGACCGAGGCCCAAAGAGGACAATATCGTGTTACGGCAAAGTCCAGCCCGGGTTGTGGTGGGGGCCTGGGCCGGGATGTGACAATTTGGTATCAGAGCCAATCCCTGGTCGGAAGTGTGCCGACGAGGACGTCGGGCCCCTAAGAGGGGTGGATTGTAAGATCCCACATCGCCCAGGGGTGTGGATCCTGTAAGCCTTATATGTATATTCTCATATCTATCTTGCACGAGGCCTTTTGGGAGCTCACTGGCTTCGGGTTCTGCAGGAACTTCGAAGTTAAGCGAGAATGGGCCAGAGCATTCCCAGGATAGGTGACCCACTGGGAAGTTCTGCTCGTGTGAGCTCCTAGAAACAAAATCTTGAGAGCATCGGACAATATCGTGCTACGGCAGAGTCGAGCCCGGGTTGTGGTGGGGGCCTGGGCCGGGATGTGACAATTTGGGTAGGTTGTGACAGCCCGTCCCGAAGGTTTTGTATATTTTTGTCGTCGATGTTGTGAATTGACGAAATTACGCTTGAACGTTGGTTTGTGTTTGCATTTTGGGCTAAAGTTAAAGACCCAAAATAATTATTTTGGACCAATTATTCTAGTTCTCATTTGTTGGGAACCAATTAGAACTAGGTTTGGTTGGTTGGTTTTGTTAGTTCTAGCCCAATTAAGAACTTAGAGTTTAGGGGGCCCTAAAAAACGCACACACTCACATGGGTACACACATGCACCCACAGAAACCAGCCTTCTTCTCTCTCTTCTCTTTCGAACTCTCTCTTTCTTCCGTACAAGTTGTACGAACTTGAACGTTGACCTCTAAAACTTGGCAGATCGAAGGTTGTGAGACCATATTCACAATCCTTGCAAACCCCTGAGCATAACCATACCCTTGGTTGCTCATAGAACCTTCGAAAACCCTGAGACCAGGAGCTCCGACGAGGGTACAGTGACCCCGTGGTGATTGTGCGTTATTCACGAGTTTTAAAGCTCAAAAAGGTATTCTTTCGTTTTCTCTAGTGTCTTAGAGTAGTTTTAGTTAGTTTTTAACGTACGTTTAGGTGTTTGTGCGAAGTTGCAGAGGTGACTGGAGTATGAAGGTTTCACGACGAGTTTCCCGTCATTTTTAGGCCTTCTTTTTGGTAAGGTTCTATTATACTCATCTCTAGCATCATTTTAGTTCAAGTTTCATGGAAAATGGTGAAGAAACGAGCGAGAAATTAGGGTTAGAACATTTTCCAGTTTCCGGCATTCACAGCGGTCACTAGCGCCGGAAGCCGATGACTTGCCGAAGAAGAAGGAGAATATTCCGTCAAGTTTGACGGAATATTCCTAACGGTAGTGAACGACGTTAGTTAAAAGTAACGGAATATTCCATATTTTAACATAATATTCCCTAACGTCGTTAGGGTTTCTGTCACAATTGCCAGGCACGTGCCTGCAAGTGGCCGCGCGTGTGGCCGTGCCTTGGCCAGCACGTGAGGGCGCGTGTCGGCTCCAAAAAATTTTCTAAAAATATGGGGATGTTCGTGGGGTTGAGCAGGTCACGCTGGTATATTCAAACACCCCAATTGAGCAATGTATGAGAAGTTATTACCTATTGTTGGTTATGTGCTTATAAATAATGTTTATATAGTTGTTTCGCATATAGGTGAGACCTACGCGGAGGACGAGCGTAGTTAGGCAAGGCTCGGGGGTTACGACCTTTCCACATACCAGTGAGTGGGCATTTATTTTTATATATGTGTATATGTGCATTGCGTTTTTCCCAGAAAACGTATTTAAATAGTTTTATTCATTAAATTGCCATGATGCATTATTATTATTTTAGAAGGTGCATTTCATATTCAATTATGTTATTGTCGGTGCTGTGGACGCTCAGGTAAGGTTATATGTGGTTAATGGTAAGATGTACGGTTGTGGTAATACCTAAAGACATAATATTGTCGTACAGACTACCATAGGTGGTTCCGACACAGTCTTATCGTACAGACCATTATTGATGGTTCTGACATAATATATTCATACAGACCGCTATAGGTGGTACACATTCATTCTTTTCGTACAAACCATTATTGACGATTCCGACATAATATTGTCGTACAGACCATTATAGGTGGTTCCGACACATTCATTCTTGTCGTACAGACCATTATTGATGGTTTCGACATAATATTGTCGTATAGACCACTATAGGTGGTTCCGACATAATCTAGTCGTACAGACCACTATCGGTGGTTCCTACTCGTGTGAAGACATATTAGATGAGCTATAGATTCAGCCGTACAGGCCACTTTAGGTGGATCCGGCTGATATATCTTCATTCATCGTTGATGCATTCTTTCCTATATTGCTTATTATACTTGGTTGACTTGATTATTCTGATGATACATCGAATGGCATATTGTTGTGTTATTAAGTTTGATGATGATTTTGAGATACATATATATATTTATATGTATGTTCTACTTTATGGGAAAAACTATATAGGTTTTACGGCAAGGGGTTAGAACTTTTGAGAAAGGAAATGATTTCGAAAACCTTTGTTTTTGCCCACTCACACTTTCTGTTTTGTGCCCCTCCATGTACTAGGTATGAGTGCTTTCTGGTGGTTCTGACAAACTTTAGTTGTTGTAGGTCTACTTCTGTGGTTCTGTATAACTAGTATTCGTCATGCTGGACTGCACTTAGGCTACTTATGCTCTGATTATGTGTTGTTACACTTAGTTCTCAACACTTGCACTTTTATGTTTTACTTAGTAAGTTTCTAGGTTGGTTTTCATTTACTCACATTCTTATCTTCTTATCACTTCCGCACTACTCACATGGCTACGTCACCTCACGTGACGGCCAGCATGCCTTGATTTAGGTCGTGGTGTGTCACCACCCGTGGGCTTTGGTCTATATATTTAGGCCCCGAGCTTCGATTGTTTAATATTTTAAAACAATTTGGGTTTTATATTTTTTTTTCACCCACACTTTAAATTTGGCCTGAAGTCAAAAATTATTAATTCAATTACAATTGTAGACCTGAAGTTCTATTTGCATATTTTTGTGTATATATTTGTGCTTGCCTGCAGGAACTATTGAACCTGAAGTTCATAATTATTTTGAAACCCGAAGTTTCTTAAAAACATTCCTTGTTTGAAAACCTGAAGTTTACATTTAAAAACATCACCCATGAAAACTCGAAGTTTTTTCATGCAAAATTAAACCAATACATGTCTATTAGAACCTGTATGTTCTACTCCTATGTGAATGGATTGATTTTTTTTCTCCATTACACTAACCACATCTTGTCCATCTATTTTGTGATAGGAACATGTCGAACTTGAACAAACTCGATGGGTCTCTTTGGCTGATCGTTTTGATCACCAAAAAGACATATTCTTGCCTAAAGCAAGACATGACTGGCAGCATTTGCGCTTCTAAGACTTTAAGTCTGTGAATGAATATAATTATGAAGTTTGTCGAATCCGATCACTTCTCAAGTTTTGTAACGAAACTTTGACTGAAGAGGATCTCTTGGAGAAGACCTATTCGACCTTCTCTGCTTCTAATATTGTCCTGTAGCAATAAGATAGAGCTCAGAAGTTCATTAAGTTCTCGGATTTGATATTCGTTTTACTTCTTGCTAAAAAGCAGAACCAGTTGTTGATGAAGAATCATCAAACTCGACCTACTGGGGCGACTGATGTGCCTGAAGCATATTATAGCACAAATCAACGCCCAAAACGCCCAAACAGGCGTCGTTGGGGCGGCCAGAAACCATCCCACCAAGGTTAAAAGAGTCAAGGCTCATCCAAGGGAGGAAATAAAGCCCAAAAGCGCTCAAACCTCACTCTTAAGGCCCCGAACTTCAAGAATAAAGGCAAAGCAACTGAAACTATGGATGCGGATATGCGCTATCATTGTGGTTCAAATGACCATTGGTCCCTTGTTTGTCGAGCTCCCAAGAAGGTTGTAGATGAATATCATTCTCGTCATAAGAAGTTTGAATCAAACTTCTTGCAAATGGATGAACCGGAGACTACAAAGATGGAGGTTTCTTACTTTCAAGGGGATACCACCCCTATGGAAGATTAGAATCTTAGACATAAAGAATTTTAGTTAGTTAAAATTGCACAATGGGGCCGAATTCCACCTAGTGGCCAAACCCCCCCTTTGTTTTTTGGTTGATTTTTGAACAATTTTCCTTTATGTTTGGATTATTTGTTGGTGATTTGTTTTTGGATATTAAGTTTTCATTAATTACCATCCTTGAATAAATGAAATTATTTTGAATTGATATTTGTTTTTAGAACTTTTATGCATGTGACCGATTCAAATTTAATTTTTCATTCTAGGTATGACTAGTGGGGAAGTTAGTTGTCTAGCAGATAGTGCAACCACACACACCGTTTTGCGTGAACGCATCTATTTCACTAACTTCATACCTAAGAATGCACCTCTGACAACCTTCTCAAGCTCATCCAACCTGATAGAAGGATACGGTAAGGCATGTATAATGTTGTCCAATGGTACAATCTTAACCATTGTTGAGACACTCTATTCTCCACGTTCCGGAAGAACGTTGTTAAGTTTCAAGGACATTAGAGATAACAAATACCACGCTGAAACCAACGTAGAAAACAGAGTTGAATTTCTATGAAAACTTCATACGAATATGGCCAGAAGCGTATTCTAGAGAAGATTGAGCATATCCCGAGTGGTCTGTATACTACGACCATATGCCCCATAGAATGCCACTATGTGGCTGGCCCTACTATTGGGATCGCGCACGAAATTACACTTTGGCATGATCGTTTGAGACATCCTGGATGAATAGCAATACCCCGAATCCTCAAATCATCACACGTGCATCCATTAACCCGAAGTTTAGGTTCGATCCAAGGAATCGCATGTCAAACATGCTTTATGGGAAAGCTTATTACTAAGCCTTCTTATGACAAGATTCGTTTGAATCCTCCCATTTTTCTACAACGGATTCAAGGGGACATTTGTGGACCGATTCACCCTCATTGCGGACCATTTAGATACTTTATGGTTTTGGTTGACTCTTCCACTCGTTGGTCACACGTGTGCTTGTTGTCCACAAGGAACGTTGTATTCTCCAAACTGTTGGCTCAGGTTATCAAGCTCAGGGCTCACTACCCTAATTATCCGATTAAATCTATTCGATTGGATAATACTGGAGAATTCACATCTAAAACTTTTGATGACTATTACATGTCGGTTGGGGTTGAAGTTGAACATCCCATACCCCATGTTCACACCCAGAACGACCTGGCAGAGCCTTTCATTAAGCGCTTACAAATGATTGCTCGATCGTTGGTCACACATACCAAGCTCCCGATCGCTGCTTAGGGCTATCCAATATTGCACACAGCAAAATTGGTCCGCCTGAGTCTTGTTGCGACACAACCATTTAGTGCTCTTCAGTTGATTACCAGATACGAACCTGACATATCACATCTGCGCATTTTTGGTTGTGCGGTATATGTGCCGATCTCGCTGCCCTTACGTACAAAAATAGGAGAATCTATGTCGGATATGATTCTTTTTCGATTATTCGTTACTTAGAACTTTTGACAGGCGATCTGTTTACCATTCGTTTCGCAGATTGTCACTTCTATGAGACAGTCTTCCCGTCATTAGGGGGAGATAAGAACGTCAACATTCCTGAAGAACGACGCAAATTATTGTGGACGCTCTCCACTTTGTCTCATTTAGATCCCCACACTACTCATGTACGACAGACTTCCTTCCTGGTGGCCCAGGACACCAATCTTAGTGATCCACATACATTAGCGACTAGCCAATCATCTGCCCTTACACAAAAGCGTGGCAGACCTCTTAGTTCAAAGGATTCACACTCTAGGAAAGAGGAAACCCACGACACAAGGTCTTGAAGAACCTACCGTGAATCCGACTATCGCTTACTCATTCTATCCATCTCATGAAATTCTAGATTACGGAAGCATCCTTGAAGAGACGAATCCTCCTCCCAAGAATCATGAGATTTCGGTCTATTATGCTAGCTTAGATGATGTGTGGCGTAGAAATGAAATGATTTTCGACGATGCATTAGCATATGTTATTGAAATCATGTTGAGCGATGACATTGAACCGCGTTTCATTAATGAATGTCGACGTAGAACTGATTGGTCAAATTGGAAACAAGCAATCCAAGTCGAACTCGATTCACTTGCGAAATGGAAGGTGTTTGGACATGTAGCTCTTACTCCTCAACATGTGAAGCTCGTTGGCTATAAGTGGGTTTTTGTTCGGAAGAGTAATGAGAAGAACGAAATTATGCGTTACAAGCTCGTCTTGTTGCACAAGGCTTTTCACAACGCCCCTGGATTGAATATGACGAAACTTATTCACCCGTTATGGATGTGATTACTTTTCACTACCTTATCAGTTTGGTAGTTTCCGAAAAACTGAGTATCCAGCTGATGGATGTAGTAATCGCGTATCTCTATGGGGATCTTGGTACGGAAATTAACATGAAAATTCCCGAATGACTTACATTGATTGGTTCAAATATTTCCAAACCCCGGAACACGCTCTTAATTCGACTGAGGCGTTCACTCTACGGTTTGAAGCAATCCGGAAGAATGTGGTATAACCATCCGAGTGAGTATTTGACTAGACAGGGATATGTGAACAACGAACTATACCCTTGTGTGTTCATTAAGAAGTCACATTCCGGATTTGTGATTGTTGCAGTATATGTTGAAAGATCTAGGTAAGACTCGATACTGTCTCGATCTCGAGATAAAGCATTGTTTGGATGGAATCCTAGTACATCAATTGAACTACACACAAAACGAGATTGTTCAATCGCTAGATGCAAAACGAGATCCCTTCCGTCCGAAGGAGAATGATAAAGAGATTTTGGAGCCTGAAGTTCCTTATCTAAGTGCGATAGGCGCTTTATTGTACTTAGCTCAATGCACTAGACCTGACATCTCATTCGTTGTTAATCTTTTGGTAAGATACAGTAATGTACCAACACGCAAACATTAGACTGGCTTGAACGACATCTTCTGTTACCTTAAGGGTGTGTTTGTTTGACCTTCTTAGGGGGGACTGGACTGGACTAGACTAGACTAGACTAATTGCTAGTGTAGTCTCATGTTTGGTCTGCACAAGGATTAAGTTTAATGGGATTAGATGGGACTCGCTCAGATTAATGACTTCGCTAGGAGGTCTTAGCCAAGAACCCCAAATTCGACCAGACTGCTAAGACCATCTCATTCTCTGTCGTCTTCTCGTTGTCTAAGTCCCAGAGCCCCCTATTCCATCTTCATTCTTTGTTATTCTTCCATTTATTCATCCTCCGACAAGACCCATAACCTCTACCGCCTCCGACCGTCGTGGGCACATATCACCACATATCACGAGATCTTTATGAACCCAGTAGTGGGTGAGGAACATGACTGCGATGGAGGAATCTGGAAAGCCAAGAACGCCGGCGTCCACGACGGCGATGAAGACGGCGAAGCGACTTGGGGTCGCCGTATGAGATGCTAGGACGTTGGGACTGGCGAAGAAGATGGAGGCAGCAGCCTGAGACGCTCTGATTTGCGGAATTGGAGTTGGTTTTGAGACACTATTTCGACGACGGGACACTCTGCAATTGTGGAATTGGAGTTGTTTTGATCTGATCTCAAATTGTGGAATTGGTTTTCGAAGAGGAAAATTTGAGAAACAAAAGAGATAATTAATAATAAAATATTAATAAAAAGGGATTAAATAATATAATATTAGAATTTATTAATTATCCTGTTTTTAGTCCGACACTGCCACAAACGCTTCACTAAGTTAGTCTAGGTTAGTTGATAGGATTTTTACCAACTGCGCAAAAAGGGTTAAAAACACCTAAAATACTTGCAAGAGAAACAAGATTGTTGTAGTATAGTTGGCTTGCAAGGTCGTTCTCCACAAGGATTAAATTAAAAAGATTAAAGCTAAATCAATTCTCAACTAATTAATTAAAGCAAAGATTTTGAAAAAGGAGATTTAATGACCTAAATTAATTAAAACCAATTTAATTAAAAAGATTACTTAAGAACTGCAGTTGTTAAAGAAAAAGAAAAAGAAAGAAACAATTTTTTTAGAATTCAAAATGAGAAAGTACTAGGGTTCCGCCGTCATCCTAACAATCCTATGTAGCTCTTCTAATTACTTATGAACCATACATGCATATTTTGAAGGTTAGGTTTTCCTAAAGTATATTATACTTGGAACCTCCAACATAGAACGTATATCTAACATGCAACCCGTCCGTGGTGTCCAGATCGAATGTGAACATGCAAGACTCATTAAGTTTTGTGAAAACCCTTTGAAAAACCATATAACCCTTAAAACGTGTCATCCATCCTAAGAGGTTACATATATTAACCACAAGAAGCCTTAGTCAATTTTAGGGACAGCCCTCCGCCAAAATTGCATCAAATTACTTTTCGAAATATCCTAATGGTCGCGAATCACTAAGACAAATAGATAGTTTAAAGCACAGTGATTAACAATTCAAAACTTGCATGCATGAATTCATAAGCAAATTAAAAAGATACTACATATTATTGCTAAGGATCATGGCCTCACCGTAGCAAAGAAAATTAGTTACGCATATTCATAATAAAAATCAACATAATTATATTAAACTAGAAAAAAAATGAAAACACCTTGAAAGTATAAGTCTTGAAATCTCTAAACTTTGCTCCCAAAATCTTCTCCAAAAATTTGCATACGTTCTCCCTCCCTAGGTTTGCCAAAAGGCTTATTTATACTACTCTAATTAAAATCCTCCAAGTAAAAGGTCTTTGAAATAAACTAGGAAACTACATAAATAAATTAGGAAACATAATCCTAAATTGATTTGGTAATTTTCGCCCAAAATTCTGCACAACCACGTTTTGGACCCAATTCAGCTCCAAAACTGGCCCAATATAATTAGATTTAAAGCTTGGACTATTCTGAACACTTCTCCAGAAGACCATGAACCCATTTGAGGTCATCTTGGGCTCAAAAAACGCAGTTCAAGCCCAAAAACGTTACTTTTCAACAACGCGCACTGCTTCTTTATTAAATCGCCAGAAAATAATCGCTTGGTAGAAATTGCTGAAATTTTGATACGAATAAGCTAAGAGACACACAAACGTCTTCCAATTTGAATCACTCCAAAATTCATCCGTTTGATCTGGTTTTAATCCAAAGGAATTCGGATGTCCTACATTGAAAATATAAAGCAAAATATCAAAATTCTACCAAAATTGTACTAAGAATAGGGGAAATATATAATATAATATTGACTCATCATTAGTCTAGTCTAAGCCAGTCCGAGATAGTCCGGTGCAACAAACGCACCCTAAGGGTACTACGGATATGGGCTTGTTCTATCCCTAAGTGATGCCGCACCCCCTGCTTCTCGAGTTGATTCTCGCCTTGTTGGTTATGCCGACACAGGATACTTATCTGATCTGCACAAGGTGCGTTCTCAAACGGATTATGTCTTTATTGTTGGAGGCACCGCAATCTCTTGGAGGTCAACTAAACAGACCTTAGTTGCCATTTCGTCTAACCATGCTGAAATTCTCGCCTTACATGAAGCAACTCGGAAATGCTTCTGGTTGAGAACAGTTGTGGGCCATATTCGAAGCTCCTGCGATCTTTATCCCGCCATTGATGTCCCGACGATGATCTTTGAAGACAACGCAGCATGCATCGAACTGCTCAAGAAGGGTTACATCAAATGAGACAACACCAAGAACATTGCGTCGAAGTTCTTCTTTTCACATCAATAACAAGAGCATTAGAAGATTGAAGTCACGCAAATCCGTTCACAAGACAATATGAACGACCTTTTCACCAAATCATTGCCGAACACAATGTTTCAGAAGCTTGTTCATGGAATTGGTATGCGTAAACTTTCTGAGTTGTAACATTAGTATATTCTCTTTGGAATTGTGTCAAACTTAGGGGGAGTATCCTGAAGAATACTTGCTTGATCTTAATGTACTCTTTTTCCCTACGATTAGGAGCATTTTTCCCATTGGGTTTTTGCTACCTAACTAGGTTTTAACGAGACACCCACCTTAGGCTGGTCATATCCCTGATGACGTCCCGTAGACGTTTCTTTTGACTTGGCATTTCTCACATATTTTTCCTTAGACTATGGATTTTGTCCCTACTCGGGTTTTTTCCATAGCCTTAGGGTTACTTACTTGTGCAAGTTCCTACCTTATTGAGAATAAGCGTTGTTCCTTGGAATCAGTGCCGACGAGTCAACTTCCTCAACTTCTGCATGGTGCTAAATCTACATTGAGTATTTACACGCTCAAAGGGGAGTGTTGTAAACTTTCCTAGTTTAAGTGTGATTGTGTAAATCCTAGATTAGATTTGATTCTAGTTATCCTTCTCTATTACAACTTGTATTTCTTAGGGATGAATGAATATCTTCTCATTTTTACTACTATAAATAAAGGCACTATGAGGGAGGGATAACACACACATTCCCCTACAATTCTACAAACACATCTCTCTTACTATCTCTTCTCCTTGCCGCCGGCCCCCTCACCTTTGTCAGATAAATTAGGCTACAACATAAACCTTATTTTATGTGAACCGACAAAAAAAAAGTTTTTTTATGGTAAAACAAAACAAAACCTAATTATCAGGTTAAAGAAAAATAAAAGGTTGTTGTCATCAACAAGTTTCGAACCCATGAGATGGGTGGAACTGTCAAACTACTCTAAAGATTGAACTACCAACTCTTTATTCTACAAACTAGCAGACAACAGAAAAATATTCGGTATATTTCAGGATGGGCTTGGGCCTAGCCCGGCCTCTATGTGGCTTCGCCCTTGCCCCAAACCCCATCCACATTTCTTTGCAAGGCGCTGAAAATCAAAGTGCATTAGTATTTCTGGGTAGTCATTTCTACATTCCTCTGTCATGCCTCTTGTAAGCTCACGTGCTGCATTTCTAGTCCGTTCTATCAAAGTTTTTATGATTAATTTCTTCATCACTATGCCTAAATCTCGTGAACTTTGGAAGTTCTTCACTCAAACATACCCTTGGGGAAATTTAAGGCAATACCTGCAGACCAACGCTCTCGAATTTGTTTGCATAGGTGACAAAGAAATAATGATTAAGACTTTACATTCAACTTGTTGGGATGTGGATATAAACGATTATGGTCAATGAGGATCTCGAACCTAGAGAAAAGAGAATTGCAAATTTTTTAACAAGAAGAAGAGAAGCTAACAACGGAATAAAAACAAGAATTTCACTCGCAGAGTTATATTTGGAGCCTCAAGACCAAGATGAATTAGTGCATATCGAAATCACCTTGAACTCTGCTATCGATGATGACCTTGGATAAGTATTATATGTGGATATCACCAGAAAATAACATATGTATTTTTTGTGTCCGTTCACTTGTATATAACATATAGGTATAGCATGCCGACTTGCGTACACTAAATAATTTCACCCCAATCGAGAAAGTTTGTATCTTGTTTCTAAAAGTTCATGATTTGAAGTTTGGATTACGAAATTGAATCAAACAAAATATGGAATGAAAATAATTTTGTGACCCAGTTACATGTATCCAAGTTATTGAGCAATGGACAAAGTTTTGGTGACCCAATCACATTACAAACGTTCCATGATTGTCATGTTCAACGTAATTTAAAATTTGTATTAACTATTTGAAACGTAATTTAAATTAGGATAAATTACATTTTACCCCTTTAGGTTTCAGTACAATTATAACCTCATACATTTCTAAAACATTTCAATCTCATACATTTAAGGGACCCGTTATTTGCCACGTGACACAAATGTGACAACCAAGTCAGCATAAATATGACCCCTTATTTGCTACGTCATTACTTAACAATTAACTTAACAGATTTTCTAACGGATGTATGAAACTGAAATAAAATGATAAGTAAATGTATGAAATTGAAATGTTTTAAAAATGCTGTAAGAAGTTGTAATTGAACTCAAACCCGAAGAGGTAAAATGTAATTTACCCTTTAAATTAAATTAAATTTCAATAATTCGTGGTTTTGCAGTGCCGCGAGTGCTTGGAATTCACTATTATAAACGCGCAAGTCGCAACACGGAGACAGACTTGTATATATATATATAGTATTCAAGTCCAACCCCAGCAAGAAAACCGGATATTCTAACCGGCATGTCTGAAAAGCAGAAATCAAAACCCTACAATACATGACAGTGGGGTACACTTGGAGGCCCATAAGTCTCAAAAGCAAACTGTGAAATTACGAAAACACCACAGTCCAAAAACCACGTAAATCTTCAAACCAACTTTAACTCTTAGGAGAAACGACGTCGGACCACGTGGAAACATATGCGAAAAATGGTAGATTTGATGAGGACAAATTAGTCAGAACATACATCAATCCGTCCCCAAGCTCAAGAATGCGACTGGTGTATGCAAACAAAAACAAAAGCAATCTTCTGGTTTCTCTCTCTCTCTCTCCAGCTTTCAAAACTACTTTCCCTTTCTTCCCCCCTCTCTCTCCGTTCTCTCTCTAAAGCTTCACAGGAATCAAACTCCAAAACCCTAAAAGCCAGAAGCCCGAATCCAGAAACCAATCTGAAAATCCTGAAAATTCGAGCTCCACACCCAGCATTTTGCTCTCCTGCTTCCGCCATTGAAAGAACCCATCCTTCTGTTTCTTCTGCTGGGTAGGAATAGAACCAGATGGGTAAGCAGAAAAAGCAAAAATACCCAGAAAATTCTCCGAATTTCAAACCCAAAAAACCCAGCTTTTTTGCTTCCTTCTTAAACCACAGTTAAACTCTCTTTCCATTTTTGCTCTAATCTGAGAAAGAGTTCCCAAAAATGGCGATTCAAAAACCCTTTTCCAAAACCCAAATCTTCCTTTTTCTGATAGTTCTAGTCAATGTGGTTGTTTTCGTCACCTCCAAGTCGACAATCGAGCCCTGCTCGAACGCCGACTCGTGCAACGCCTTGCTCGGGTACACCGTCTACACCGAGCTAAAGGTCTCGGAGGTCGCCTCCCTCTTCCAGATCGACCCAATTGCTCTCCTCACCGCCAATGCCATCGACATTTCGTACCCAGACGTCGAAAACCACATCCTCCCCTCCCAGCTCTTCCTCAAAGTCCCAATCACTTGCTCCTGCGTCGACGGGATTCGAAAATCGGTGTCTACCCACTACAAGACCCGGCCTTCCGACACCCTGGCCTCCATTGCCGATTCGGTGTACTCCGGCTTGGTCTCGGCGGACCAGATTCGGGAGGCCAATTCGATTTCGGACCCTTCGGTGCTCGACGTGGGGCAGACCCTTGTGGTGCCTCTGCCCTGCACTTGCTTCAATGGGACTGATAATCTACTGCCTGCTATCTACTTGTCTTACGTGGTGAGCCCGGAGGACACGCTGGCAGGGATCGCGGCGCGGTACTCGACTACGCTGACCGATTTGATGAATGTGAATGCCATGGGGAGTACTGCTATTAAGGCTGCTGATATACTTGCAATCCCATTGCCAGGTAATCTGTAGTTTTACTTATTTTATCAAGTGTTTCGCAATTGGAAGCTAATTAATTACAATGTACTTCTATGTTGAAATTTGGTATGTTAATAGTTAGTGAGTGATCGTGTTGCTGGTTTCTAATTGCGCCGTTTTGTTTTGGGTTTCAGTTGCTGCACTTGTTATTGTTATAAGATACTTCATCGTAGAGAATCGGAGTTCTTAAAGTTTGTGCATTTTGATGGGTTTTAATTAGTTCAACTTTCGGACTAATAACCATGTCATTTATGTTTGAGATTAGTTTACCGCCACAGCTATACGGTTTCTGGGAATCCTTGAGGCCCTTATTATGGTTGGCTGTCTCACAGATTCGGATGAAGTTTTCATCTTTAAAGTATATCATATACTTTTGTGTAAATAGACTTTTGTAGAATGATTAATAATCAAGACAACCATCACATGGTTGGTTTGGTTCTCTCGCAGATCCAACTTGAGACAAAAGCAGCAAAAATACATTGGTGCACTAGAAATATACTTAAGTAAAATGAATTAAGAAACCATTAGGTAATTGTGTAACAATTTCAGTTAAACAATTGACTACAAAGTTCTCAAAAATAATTTACCGTATAAATTCCAAGACAGAGAAAATCTTCAACCTTTCCTCGAGAATACTCTGCTTCTTCATATATGACTTCTTTATGTAAGTAGTATGCTCAGGAAGCAAACCAACCTTAAACATCAGATTATCCTGACAAAAGAAAGAGAAAATGAATTTCCAAGAGAGTTTCTTTAAAGATATTGCTCAAAGAAGTCGTGAAATATGCACCTCTGCTTCCTTTGAGTGCTGGTAGTGCATCACGTATGGAAATTGTTCTTCATCTTTGAAACATGTTACATATATTTTACTTATTGGCGAATGGTAACTAATATTTTGTACTTGTTTCCTATATATTTTGTTTATTTCTATTGTTTTTTTATCTGAAGTAATGATCTTTATGAGATAGCCTGTTGGTAATGTTTTAATTTTGTTTCTCTTGAGTGCAGCCTGTGCATCAAACTTTCCTAAATATGCTAAAGATTATGGCTTGATGGTGCCCAATGGTAGCTATGCCATTACAGCAAGTCACTGTTTACAATGCAGTTGTGGGCCTGGGAGTCTCAAGTAATTGAGTTTACTTCTATATCTACATGTTCTCCAACTTCTGCTGCGGGTTGAGTATTAATCACATAATCGTGTTATTTTCTACAGTTTGTACTGCCAGCCTGCTTCATTAGCAGTTTCATGTTCGAGCATGCAATGTAAGAACAGTAACCTCATAGTCGGGAATGTTACAGTTCAGCAGAGTGGTGGTGGTTGCAATGTCACTTCTTGTAACTATGGTGGTTTTGTGAACGGCAGCATCATCACAACGTATGGTTATCCTTTATGCTTTTACTTTTTCACTCTTATTATAGCTGTTTCAAAATGTAGGAATTCCGCTTTAATGTCAATCTGATTTCATTCTTCTCTGCAGATTGTCTACATCTCTTCAGCCCCGTTGCCCAGGTAAACTTATAGATGCTAATATGTATTGTGCTGCTTGGCTAATTAAAAGGAAGAAAACTATAGAAATTGATTGCACTTTTAGGTTTCTGGATATCACATAAAATATGTATGTCTGTGAAATTGGTTGTCTTATTTTCTTAAACCGAAGGAAGTTTTGCCCGTTTTCTTTGTTA
Organism: Cotoneaster glaucophyllus; assembly: GCA_036320875.1. Taxonomy (NCBI): domain Eukaryota; kingdom Viridiplantae; phylum Streptophyta; class Magnoliopsida; order Rosales; family Rosaceae; genus Cotoneaster; species Cotoneaster glaucophyllus. The sequence goes on from CM070073.1 coordinate 36,409,540, forward strand.
AAATTTGGTTCATGTTTTAATACTTTTCTTTATAGTACTGTAGAATTCTAATTTCAAATTATGGACTCGATTATTATCAAACAGTTACTAGTGTTATAAAGCATGTAAGCAGATTGTATATTACTTTCTATTGAAAATAAGATCATATTAGAAAATAGAAGATGGATCGCTTTTTGCATTGTGATTTCTTTAACTGAAAAGAGAAAGGCTTCATGGAGCCAGAAATTAGATTGTGATTAATTTGTTACTCAAGAACTCTATTTCAAAACACGATGCAGGTCCACAGAAATTTCCACCACTTAAAGCCCCTCCTACCTCGGTAATCCATGACACAATGTTTGCACCCGCACCTGCACCTGCACCCCAGTCAGATGGTTCTGTTGGAGGGATACCCAAGTCGCCTTCAGTGTACCCCGGAGTGCATCCAGCAGGATTATCCCCTATAGGTGGCCCTGCTGGGAGTGCTTCTGATGCCTGCTCGTTGATCAATCCATTGGCCAATCTCCCAACCGCCGTTCTGCTACTTTTGTATGTGAAGTTGATGGTGATCATCTTATAATGATTTCGGTACCCTGTTCTTCATTGTTGCTTCAGCATTGGACCAGTCGGATTCTTGTATTTAACCTTCTACTTATTTGTAGTGTTTGAACTGGTTTGGTGGATGTGGCGAACCGTCATTGGGGTGTTTGAATAGCGATGGGCTTTGTTTTTCCCAACTGTCAGATTATGCACTGTGAGGTAGTGGCCGTTGCCACTTTATTGGGTCTCAGAGAGTGTGGGCAGAGCCTTCCTCGTTAGTTCCTAGCATTTTGTTATCATCTCTATTCTCTAATTCTCTCCCTTGTGCACTCAACGCTAAACACAACACTTTGGAAGCATATTATATCTCGCCATGCATTTAAACAAGAATTAAGTCAACTCAACTGGTTTTTTTTTCTCATCAAGTTTTCACTTCTTGACTATAATTCTAGACAGGATTATATTTAGCCTTTTCGGTTGGAGATGGCCTTGGTTTTTTGTGAAGCTCCCAATGGTTACTCATCGGTTCGGTCGGTTTGGCATGTATACTAATTACACAGGTTATTGTCAGTTAAGGTTTTGTGATATTCCTCTTCATTTGTAAGTGAGAAGTCTCAGGTTTGAATTTCGTAAACGACGAGTTCGATTCTAGTTTATTCCCTCATCCCTTAGTGTTACTGTTGTATATAAAAAAACCAAAGTTTTACCACTCAAAATCATTTTGACAATATGGCAAATTTGTTCAATTTCTATCCACAATTCCGTCGAATATGAGCACCAGTTCATTTTCTGTCGAATAAGAGCTCTAGGGCCCTTAGTTTCTCACAAAGGGGACTCTCCAAAGCTTCGGCGCGAGGTGTTCTGGTGGTGGAAGAATGTTGGCACGTTGCGCTAAAGTTGTTGCAGAAGCTGGAGAAATTTATGATCAAATTGAGATGATAAATTGATCAAAGAAGGGTCAGAAAAGGGATTTACTCTTGATTGCTGGACGAGTTGGTACGAATGGCACTTGATTGTGTGTTTAAATGACACTTGTGTTAGAAATCTTCCTAATAAGCAATCGTTTATTTATTTATGTATCTTGAAATTATATTACGTGTCATTTAGTACTACGGTCTAATTCATTTTCACTTGTACCTAATAGGTTTTAGGTTCGACTCTCGGCAGTTGAAGCTGAACCACATTATTATGACAAACTCATTGTAAGGCTTTGCCTAGCCTACTCTCTCACTCCCTTAGTTTAGATACTATCGTTAGTTCAATTTTTTTTTATTTAAATATTATGTAAATTGTTGAATAATTGGGTTCTTTTACTTGAATACAAACATTAAAAAAAACCCCTAAACCCTAAATCAATAGTATGATGAGTAGTTTAGTGATGAAAGATGACAATGTTAGAATCAAATTCGTGACTTCTGTATTGAATAGTATAATACAAAAAATGAGTGTTCCTATGAGATTCTGCATTGAATAGTATAATACAAAAAATGAGTGTTCCTATGAGATTCTGCATTGAATAGTATAATACAAAAAATGAGCCGCGTGCCGCGAGCCGCAGCCGCAGCCGCCAGCCAAGCTGGAGCCCTGATGCCCCAACCCAGAACCCCAAGCTTCATCATCCTCCCAATCCTCGCCTAGAGCGAGGAAAAATGCCCGCTTATGAAGGAAGGAAGCAAGTATAGTTTTGAAAGCAGCAAGGAGTGATTGCCAACTTGATATGTCCATAGATAATGGAATCTCTCTCTCTGCAGTTGCACGATTGAAATCCCACCGTCCACGACGACTTGCAGTCACCCACGACGGAACTTTGGCCGATGGTCTCGACCTAGAACACGGCTGCTAGAAGAGGCGGCGCTGGTTTCTTCCACGCCAAGCGATGCTGAGGTGTCTTTTGCCCATTATGGGCCAGACTTCAACCACCGCCAAATAGGCAGCCCACCTGTGTGTGACACCACCACAGCCCAGTCTCCAGGCTTGAGCTTTGCTCCACTTTCTTGTTTTCCAGCCCGTATGGGCTTGGTTCGATCTCGGACTACCAAAATTTCAACGCCTAATTTTTTAGGCATTATTCATTGTTTTCAAGGTTCTAAAAGACGCTAGGCGTTAGTCGAACGGCGGACTGGGGCCTAGCGTCTAAAGGGCTAGGCGGGCGCCTAGGCAGATTAGACGGATTTAGTTAAATATATTGTATTTCGTGTAAATAAGTATCTGTTTATACTTAAAATATATATAATTAAACAGACACTTAAAATATATATAATTTTATCATAAACTACAAAATATAATGACATATATATATATATATATTATGAAGTATTAGAACATAATGAAAACATGGAGAACATACATATAATGTGTGCTTATTTAAGTATTCAACAAGTCTCTTACAATTTATTATAAAAAAAAAAAATGCCAAAATGAAAGTTATCTATTTTCTGTCTAAGTGAGTGGCAACCTAGGCGGGCGCCTCAGCAGGTCTAGGCGCTCTATCTTAATTTTCAAACATTTAGGCATTAATCAAGACTGTGGCCAGCCGCCTAGCACTTAGGCGGTGCTGGGCAGGGTCTAGGCGGCGCTTGGTGGGGATTTTTAGAACAGTGATTGGTTTATTACCTTTTGCCTGTTCTCCGAGTTGGCCCGAAGATGAAAACCATGGGACTCATATGTACCAAAATGAGAGCAGCATCAGAGATACTAGCAAATTTTCAGCTGTTACCATAAATGAGGGTTTATAATGTTGCAAATTGTCTTAAAAGTTCATTAATCTGATTGTTGTGTGGGTCACTTTGCAGGTACGGTTGGTTAGCAAATAAGAAGCTCCGAGCTGGAGTATGCAAAGTTAGCAAAAGTTCATACCGAAAGCAGAGTCCGTTCTCCTCTACCCTATGGTCCAAAGTTGCTGGAGTATACACTAGTACAGAAAAGGTCATAAACAACAGTTTTTCTTTCTATTCTTTAGCGTGTCAAATGAAAAGTTAATGTGATACAACGAAAGTCCCATTTACATCAATTCTAAGAAAGTCCCCAATTCATCAATTCAACGAAAGTCCTATTTGGCCTTTTGAGTTTTGAGGGAGCATCACATGAAAAGTTCTTGCCAAAGGCTAGGGCAAATACATTTTAATTTGGCTTTTTAGCTAAAATAGTCATTGAGATTGTTGTTGCAACTCCTTACTTTGGCCCTTGAGATTTAAAATCAATATAACTGGTCCCTTAGTTTGTTCACCATCAATATTTTTTGTCATTCCGTGAGAAATCTCTTTTATATAGGAATAAAATGATAAAACTACCCTCAAATTTTGTCAAAATGATTTTGACTCATTGTTTATTAAATTGAGGGGTATTTTTGTTGTCATTTTGGTCTTTATTTAAAAGAGATTTTTCACGGAAGGATTGATGGTGGACAAACTTAAGGACCACTTCTATCAATTTCAAATCTAAGGATCAAAGTTTGGAGTTATGTCAATCTCAGAGACCATTTTAGCCAAAATACGTAACATTTTTACCAGAATAAGAAACCCTTGTAAATTGCTAGTCAGTCAACCATTGTGTTTTCTAGTCTAATAATTACTTTCAAGACTTAAAAAATCAATACATTCTCACTTGCATCGTGGAAATTTGGGTTTTGTTGGTCACCTATGTTGGTCTACATGTCTTTGTAGCGTGATTGAGACGAGGTGGAAAATGAACTGATTCGGACATAAACATGATTGGTTTGACGAGTTAGCATAGGTTACGTGTTTTAAGTTTTTCACACGGCCAACATGGCACGATTAGTTTGGACACAAACATCTTATCCCTGTTTCATTAATTTGGAACTGGATCCTCTCCTGAGCTCAGGATGGGGATCCTCATGAGCAGCTCATCTGGGCCGTTCAAACTTGAACAAACGGATGCAATTATTATAACTTTTAGAGGGGCCCTCTGTTTGGAGCCGTTTGATCAAATTTCAACGGTCCGGATGAGCTGCTCAGGAGGATCTCCATCCTGAGCTCATGATAAGATCCAATTCCCATTAATTCAATTAGTAAGTCAAGTCAATTTGCAGCCTCTTGGGATGTGAAATTGAATTTCTAGAAGGAAAAGTCAAGTCACAACCAAAGGGTTTTGGTCCATTAATGAATTTCCCCAATATAATGTGGGTGCATTTATTGCACCGAACTATCTCAGATTAGACTAGCAGTCTAAATTGGACTAGTTTAGAATATACTAAGTTGGACTAACTTAATAAAGCATTTGGTATTGTGTCAGACTAAGAAACTAGACTACACCTAATTTGAACATTTTCCGATTTTGGATTATAGTTACTAATCTACACCTAACTCGAACAAAGTTTCGATTTCATATTCATCAATTCAAAACCTAATTCATATCTAGAAAAAATTATACAAAATTACATGAACAATTTCCGATTTCGGATTCATCCATTCAAAACCCAATTTTCGATTACTACCCTATAATGCTCAACCAATAGAAAGTAAATTAAGTAAAAAATCAAGCTCAGAGAGATAGACAGGCACACCGATTAAAAAGAGGAATGAGGGCGCGGTGGTCTGGTTCATGATTCTAGGTTCGGGGGCAAGGAGAGAGTGGTGGTGGTCTGCTCTCGCCGGAGTTGGTTAGTGTAGGTGGTAGCCTCTGCTATTCGTGAGAATGGAGAGAAGAGAGGACGTGAGGTCTTAGGCGGTCCCATGGTTTCGCGCGGGGGAGGGGGGGTGGGGTAGCGACATTTGTAGTCGAGGCGAGTCCCCTTTAATCCCACTAAAGCTTTACACTGATAGTTAGTTTAGTCTAATCCAGTGAACGCTAGTGAGGGCAAACAAAAACTTCCTACCTTCCTAACCCGTTCACAAAGAAAAAGACAAAGGAAAATACGATTTTTCAGATTTGGATGCTCTTTTGGTTAACATCATTGCTGTGTAGTTGCCATTATATTTATGAATTATTCATTTAGTAAGTTAAGTCAATAATTGGCTACTCGAGTTGTCTTTGTGTAATTTATTAAGTGAGGGGCATTTAGAATTAGATGCCTCATTGTGCTATTTGTTAGATAAAATATCTATAGCTTTTAAATTTTTTATTAAATATTTTTCTACATTTTAGGTGCCACATGTATTATAAGTAGTATTTTATTAATTCAAAATTACACAATTTTCCATTATATATAATGTACCAATTAATTAATAATTATTATATTAATATTCCAAATCTCCTAGAATCTAGTAGACGTATGTTTTAAAATTTAAAATTTGATATATTTCTACTTCTAACGTGATATTTACTTTTGTCATTTCTTCCACGACCATTCATCAATCTTTTCGTGCCATTTCTTTGCTCAGGTCAGTGTACACTCTTCCGTTCTCCCTTGTCAGTTATATTCATTTCCTTTGTATTTTCATTTTATGCACCTCTTGATTTGAGTATCCGTACCATGGTACATTTGGAAAATAGATTCTAGTGGTAGATGGTATTAGGTATGTTTCAATTTAGCATTGTACATTTGAGGATCCTTACCATGGTACATTTGAAAAATAGAGTCTAGTGGTAGGTGTTAAAATGTACGTTTTAATTTAGCATCGGTACATTTCTAACCGATATGTGACAGCCCGTTCTGAAATTTTATATATTTTTAGCCTCGATGATGTGAATTGACGTAATTTCCCTTGAGCGTTGGTTTGTGTTTGCATGATTGGGCTAAGGAAAATGACCCAATCCTATTGTTCTTTTAAATTGGCCAATTACCTTAATTCCAAGGTTTTGGGAACCAATTAGAAAGTTAGGTTTTATTTGATATTTTTCTTGGCAAGTCTAAGTGGCCCAACTAGGGCCTTGTTTTTCATTTTCTTTGCCCAATCTAGACCAAGACTCACACACACATACCACACGTACACACACATGCAGAAACATCACCCTTCTTTTCTCTCTCTTTCTCCGTACGGTTCTACGGAGTTTGTCGTTGACCTTCAAAACTCAGCAGATCGAGGGTTTTGGAATCATCATTGAGTTCCTTGTGAGCTCCTGAACAAGTTCATACCATTTGTTAGATGTGAGGCTTTCGGGAATACGAGAACCAGAGACCTCCGACGAAGGTACAGGGACTCCGCTGCGATCGTGAGTCTTTCACAGAGTTTTAAGGCTCGAGAAGGTATTTATTCGGTCTCTCTAGCATATTAGAATAGTTTTGGACTAGTTTTAACGTCGGTTTAGGTGTGTTTTTCAAGGTTGCAGAGGTGGCCGGAGTTGTTGAAGTTTCACGGCGAGTTTCTCGTGGATTTTAGGCCTCCAAATTGGTAAGGATTTGTTCTTTAGGTCCTAAGCTTCATTTTGGTTCAAGTGTCATGATAAATGGTGAAGAAATGAGTGAGATATAGTGTTTAGAAAATTTCCCATAAACCGCCAATCGCAGAGGTCACCGGCGTCGGAATCCGATGACCTGTCGAAGAAGAAGGAGAATATTCCGTCAAGTTTGATGGAATATTCTAACGGCGTCAGTCAAAAGAAACAGAATATTCTGTATTTTAACAGAATATTCCCTAATGCCGTTAACTTTTCCGTCCCTTATGCCAGACACGTGCCTTGGCCAGCGCGTGAGGGCGCGTGTGGACTCGAAATTTTTTTCTAAAAATATAGGGTTGTTCATGGGGTTGAGTAGGTCACGTTGGTATATTCAAACACCCCAATTGAGCAATGTATGAGAAGGTATTACCTAGTTTTGGTTATGTGCTTATAAATAATGTTTATATAGTTGTTTCGCATATAGGTGAGACCTAAGCGGAGGACGAGCGTAGTCAAGTAAGGCTCGGGGGTTACGACCCTTCCATATACCAGTGAGTGGGCATTTTGGTTAATATATATATGCATTGCATTTTTCCCAGAAAACGTAATTAAATGGTTTTATTCATTAATTTGCCATGCCATATATATATATATATATATATATATATATATATATATATATATATATATATATATCTTTAGAAATTGCATTTCATATTCAATTATATTATTGTCGGTGCTGTGTACGCTCAGGTAAGTTCAGGTAAAGTTGTATGTGGTTAATGGTAAGTGAAATTGTTATAGTTATACATAGAGACATTTAGAGCTCATAAACCTGCACCCTGATGTTAATGCTCCCGCCCGTGGCCAGGGCACAGTCCTTCACGTGATGTTCACCTCCCGCACCACACGCTCATCTTGGATCCAAGTTAGGTGCACAGTCTTGTCGTACATACCACATTAGGTGGTTTCGACATGTAGGTGACCCACGATTATTCGCACAGCCTTCACGTGATCGTAGCACTTGAGCGTATATATTACACCTAGCCCTGTCGTACAGACCACATTAGGTGGTTCTGACTCATGTGCAGGCATATTAGATGAACTATAGATTTAGCCGTACAGGCCACCTTAGGTGGATCCGGCTGATACATTTTCATTCATCATTGATGCATTCTTTCATATATTGCTTATTATACCTGGTTGAATCGATTACTCTGATGATACATAGCATGACATATTGTTTTGATATTGAGTTTGATGATGACTTTGAGATACATATATATTTATATATATGTTCTACTTTCTGGGAAAACTATACAGGTTTTACAGCAAGGGGTTAGAACTTTTGAGAAAGGAAATGTTTTCGAAAATCTTTGTTTTTGCCCACTCACACTTTCTGTTTTGCGCCCCTCCAGGTACTAGGTAGGAGTGCTTACTGGTGGTTCACGAGGGGTGTACGGCGGTTCTGACAAACCTTAGTTGTTGTAGGTCTACTTCTTGGTACTGTATATTTAGTATTTGTCCTGCTGGACTGCACTTAGGCTAATTATGCTCTGATTATGTGTTTTTACACTTAACTCTCGACACTTGCACTTACATGTTTATTTAGTAAGTTTTGCTAGGTTGGTTTTTATTTATTCACATTCACATTTTCTTATCACTTCCGCACTATGCACATGGCTACGTCACTCTCACGTGACGGCCAGCACGCCTTGATTTAGGTCGGGGTGTGTCACGATATGTTGGTATGTGTCAATTTGGCATGGGTACATTTTTATCAATAGCGGTACATTTCAATTTGGCATTGGTATGTTTTAAGCCAATATTGGTAGTTTCAAATTGGCACATGTACATTTCTATCTGTATCGGTACGTTTCAATTTGGCATTGGTATGTCTCAAGCCAATATTAGTACGTTTCAACATGACATGAGTACAATTCCAATTAGGCATATGGATAGACGGAGAAACACACATTGACTCCTCTTCTTTAATGGAACCTCCTCTTTGTTCTTCATGAATCCGTTTTGAGAGACTCCTTATTTGGGAAAGAAATCAAGATGTTTTTTTTCTTCCCAAAGAATCAAGATGTTTGTAGTGTTCAAATGGCATAGTAATCGTAAAGATCACAGCATACAAAGTAAGAGTTCTTCTTTCAGCACTAAAATGCAACAATGATGGATTATTCTCCATCAGAAAATCCTTAATGCTCTACTTGAACCAATATTTTTATGGTTACACCATTCCTTAAGCAGCATAACCAATTGTTTGGTAACCATGAAACGTACCTCAAGTTCTACAAATCTCTGCCGGAGATAAACACCATGAGGTACAAATAATATACAAGTGAAAGTGAGCTGCAATAGAAAAAAAAAAAATTGTTCAAAATTCAAAATTCAGGAGATAATATTGATGATTTAATAGTTAATATCCATTAATATTCCTTTAAAAATGGACACATAATTTTGATGATTTAATAGTTAATATATCCCTTAAAAAGGGGCATAAATTTTGGCACGTAAATAAAACCTCTATCGACTAAAAAGATAAAGTGGAAAATCAACATATAATATTTTTCATTTAAAAGAAATAAACTAATGATATGTGAATAAAAAATTTAAAAATGCTTAGGTGGCCATTAGTCCAAGCATTTTGATCAAATCTTTAAAAGACACAAAAGTTTAATTAAAAAAATGTAGAAAAAGAATGGGCCATTCTAATTTCGTCGATGTTATGTTCGAGTGGTCAAGTCCTTTTTATTCCCTTGTTATTCCCTATCTTTTTTTTTATTTTTAATTTTTCGATAAATTTTGTGACAGCCCGTCCCATTTATGCATATTTATTATCCTCGAAAATGTGAATTTACGTTTTTACCCTTGGGCGTTGGGTTACGCTTGTGATCTTGGGCTTAAGTAAAGGCCCAAATCCTTGGAATTGGACCAATCACCTTAGTTCCTAGTTTGTGGGAAACCATTTAGTGTAAGTTTTGAGAAGTTGAGATTTTAGTTAGGTTAGTTTGGTTGTGGACCAATTAGAAACCAAGTGTAGGTTGTTTTGTGTTGTTGGTTAGTTTAGGACCACACACTCTTTGGACTCTCTCTCTCTCTCTCCCTCCTCCCACACTCTCGGACTCATCCTCTCCCTCTCTCTGCAAGTGTATGGATCACACCCAAAAACCATCCATTTCTTACAGATCGAACCTACATAGACCATATTTGAGATCTTTGTGAGTTCACGATCACAACCATAGCCTTGGCTGGTTGTGAGGCTATCAGAAACCCTAGAACCCGAAGGCACAGTCGAGTGCACAGTGAACCATAGAAGATTGTCAAGGTTTCAAACCATTTCAAGGCTCCTAAAGGTATCATTTCTTCCTCCTAAGTGCTTTGGTTGAGTTTTGGTCAAGTTTGGACGTTGAAAAACCCTGGAAATTGGATCCCCGAGTTGGTCACTGTTCACCAACTTTTTATTGGTTGTTTTTATGTGAATTCTAGGACCATAGCAAGCTTTAGGAGGTCCTCACGAACCTTGGAGTGGTTTGTTGGCAAGATTTGGACCACGGGAAGTTTAGTTACGAGGAGTTGCAGGTGTGATCGGAGAATCGAAGCTTTTTCGACGAGTTTCCGTCGACGTTGGACCTCGAGACAGGTATAACGTGATTCTACATGTCATAAGCTTCATTTTGGTACCAATTACGTAGGAAATGGTTGAGTATTGAGTGAGATTAGTCGATTTGAAGTTTTACCCAGTTTTCGGCGCCGGCGACGGTCGTCGGAGCTGGAGGTTGAAGACGAGGGAATATTCCGTCAAGTTTGACGGAATATTCTCATGCCGTTAGTAAAAGTTGCCGGTTTCTGTTAGAATTAGACGGAATATTCCACGGAATATTCCTAACGGCGTCACTATTCTGTTCTGTGTGCCAGACACGTGCCTGCGCGTGGGAGGAGAGTCTGGCCGTGCCTTGGCCGGCGCGTGAGGGGGCGTGGGTGATCGGAAAAATATTCAAAAAATTTAGGGATGATTCTGAGGTTGTGTAGATCATTTTGGTATATTCACACACCTCAATTGAGCAATGTATGAGAAGTTATTACCTAGTTTCGTTTATGTGCTTTAAAATAACGTATTTATAGTTGTTTCTCACATAGGAGAGACCTATCTGGAGGACGAGCGTAGCCAGGCTAGGCACGGGGGCTACGATCCGTCTACATACCAGTGAGTGGCCTTTTGTTTTCCGTATATACCTATATACAACGTGTTTTTCCCAGAAAGTGCATTTTAAATGCTGTTATAAATGAAATGCCATGCCAATATATATATATATATATATATACACCTCTGATTATGCATTATGAATTGTATGCGCATGATTGTTGGTGCTGTGGCGCTCAGGTAAGTTTCAGGTAAGTTCATGTGTGGTTATTAAGAAGTTACGTTATGAAAAGTATGATGAGATGCATTGAGAGCTCATTAACCTGCACCCCGGTGTTAGTGTTCCCGCCCAGAGAGAGGGGCACAGTCTTTCACGTGATGTCACCTCCCGCACATACGCTCATCTTGGATCCAAGTTAAGTGCACATGCTTGTCGTATAGACCACTTTCAGTGGGTTTGACTCGTAGGTGACCCGCGATCATTCGCACAGTTTTCACGTGATTGTAGCACTAGAGCGTATTGTATTACACCCAGTCCTGTCGTATAGACCACTATAAGTGGGTTCGACTCGTGTGTAGGCATGATTTATGAGCTAGATATCAACTGACGAGCTGTTACAGTTATGATTGCCTTTGAATTACTTACCTGATGATTTAGTAGCATGGCATGGCATATTCTTTATTTGATGGCATATTCATGATTTGATTACGTATTTTGATGATGATGATTTCAGTTGAACTTTAGTATACGTACATACTATTTTCTGGGAAAGTATACAGGTTTTACGGCGAGGGGATATAAATGTTGTTTATGAAATGATTTTCGAAAAGCTTTGTTTTTGCCCACTCACGCTTTTGTTTTGTGCCCCTCCAGGTTTTAGGCAGCTTTGTTGGTGGCTCACGAGGATACAACAGAGGTTCTGACAGACCATCACAAATGTAGGACCACATTTGGGTGTTAATTAAATTGCTTGACTGCACTTAGGCTAATTATGCTCTGATTGTGTATTCACACTTAATTTCCATTCTAACACTCCTCTAAGTTGGTTTTTATTCATTTGTAATTCTTCCTTTAATATTGCTTTCGCACTGTGCACATGGCTACATCACCCTCACGTGACGGCCAGCATGCCTCGATCTCCGTCGGGGTGTGTCAAATTTCCTTAAAAAACTTACAAGAAATAATTAATAAAAAAGACAAATAATTCAACCAAGACTGGCAAATAATTCAACCAAGATTGGCTTAGCCCTAGATTTATGCCGCATACCCTATCCCTGTTCCCCTAGGAATCTGCCGCACATCATTTTTCTTGTTGGAGTGGAATGTGTAATCCCTTTCCACAAACTTCATGCCGTGTACTCCCCTATAAATACCCACACAATGCCGCACCAATTGACACAAAAGCCTTAGAGAGAAAAATTCAGAGAAATAAACGCATAGTGCCACAGCTTTGCAAGGAAGGAATGAGAAGGAGAGCTTGGTGCCGTGCTTGCCATCTAAGTCATTGGAGTGCTGGAGTGTTTCTTGGTTCTTTCTATCTTTAGTTTTAGTTTAATGTTTAAATTAGATTGTCTTTATTTAATTGCAACCATGTGGAACTAATTTCGTTTTAGCTAGAGGTGAATTCGAAGCCATGAACATATGTTTTATATGAATTGATTACATGCAGTTATTGTTTCATAAATCGTGAATGAATTTACTTATCTGCTTTATTGATAACTTATTCTTGTATGTTGATTAAGGATGCAACTTAGTTTGCATGCATGAATTTGATGCTAGAATATAAGGGAATTTTACCTAATCGTTATGAAGTTATATTCACAAGTAGTAAAAGTCGCTAGTCTCGATTGTGTTAAGTAAATTCCTAGCAGGAGTATCATGCAGTTCATAGTTACGAATGCCTTGTCAATGCTTATGATTTTCATAGAACTTAATGATCTTTGATATGTATCTCTATCATGCAGTTCATATAGGGAACTTGATAAGAATAATTTGGTTGCGTCTTTGAGTCCAATTCAATGAATTTAGGAAAATCTGAGAGTTAATTTGTGCAGTTCACGGTTAACTTGGGGCATTGTCATTCATGGTCTATAGGAAGAATAACTGGAAATAGATTTGTATGCATATGTGTCATGTGTGGAGAAGAACCCTATAGCTAGCCTTTCACCCTTTAAAACACCTTAGTTTCGTACCATCTTCACTTAGTTTCTGCAAGTTATTAGTTTTAGTTTAAAATTCGTCCAAACAAACCCCCCTTTAGTGTGTCGTGTCAATTTACTTCAATTTTCGTCCAAAACACCCCTTAGTGCTTGTTTTGAGTTATTTGAGTCAGTTTAGCCTGTTTTGTGTTATATTAGTCCAGTTTTTAGTTTTTAAGTCAAATTTGTGTTGATTAGCATCCCTTCTAATCCCCGGCCTAGAACGATCCTTACTTGCTCATACTACAATTGTCTAAAAAGGGTTTAATTTGTGTGTTAGTTTTTACCACATCAAATTTTTGACGCCATTGCTAGGGATTAGCAAAATTGCTAATCTCCCTTTGTTTGTGTCGTATCTTTTGCTTTGTTTCCTGATTTTGTTTTGTTTTGTTTTCTTTGTTTTAGGTACTAGTTTATGACTCGAAGTTCTCAACCTGTTTGTGCACATATCTTGGAGTTTGACGATGATTTCGAACGAACTTTGAGAAGGAAGAGGAAGCAGCCAGAACCTAATCTACCTAGTTCTAGCTCTGAATCCGAGTTTGAAGAAGAGGAAGAGGAAGAACAAGCCATGGCTGTGGATAATCGAACAATCAAGGAACTTTCTGCCTCAGGATTAGACAATGCCGTTCCCCTATGCATTCAATATCATAGGGCGGCTTAAGGCAAGACCGATGAGTTCGAATTAAAGTCTAGTTTGCTGCATCACATTCCCAAATACCATGGGTTGTCCATGGAAGATCCAAACAAGCACTTGAAGGAATTCGAAGTGGTATGTTCGAGCATGACACCTATCAACGTAGATGGGAACATTTTGAAGATGAAAGCCTTTCCATTCTCTCTTTTGGAAAAGGCTAAGGATTGGCTCTTCAAATTAGCACCTGGAACCGTCACTTCTTTGGAAAGTATGAAGAGAGCGTTCTTAGAGAAATTCTTCCCAACTTCGAGAGTCATTCTTTTGAGGAAGAGAATTAGTGGAATTCAACAAGGCCAAAGAGACTCCTTTCCAGCATATAATGAGCGTTTCAAGACTCTAGTTGCATCTTGTCCCCAACATCAAATGAAGGAAGAGCTTCTAATTCAATATTTCTACGAAGGATTTCTTCTAATTGAGAGACAAATGCTAGATGCCTCGGCAGGTGGTGCTTTGGTTGATAAAACACCAGTCGATGCAAAGATCCTAATCGCAAATCGAGCTTGAATGCACAATAATATGAAGGAATTGGACAGAGAGACCCCCCCACGGCAACACTAAGTTCATGAGGTAAGTCCAATTTTCGAACTTCAATCTCAAATGGCTAATCTTTCTATTCTTTTGTCACAGGTTGTGGAAGGATCAAAGTGCAAGGAACAAGTGTTTGTGGTGTGTGCTCTATGCAAGGACACCCCTCTGATCAATGCCCTCAATTGATAGAGAATGGGGGATAGGAAAGTGCCAATGCCATTGGTTATCAAGGCTCAAAATCAGCCAAAGTATGATCCATACTCCAACACTTACAATCCGGGCTGGAGAGATCACCCAAACATGAAGTGGAGGGAGCCTCAACAACCTCAACAACAAGGCGGATTTAGACAGCCACCTCCGGGCCTTTATCCAAGGCCATTCGCACCAACATAACCTCATCCACAATCTGCCCAACCAAATTCAGGTTCGTCAATGGATAATGATAAAATTCTTCAAATACTAACTTCGTTGACGCAGGGATTACAAAATCAAGCCAAAGAGGTGGGCGAATTGAAGAATCAAATGGGGCAAGTGGCGGAATTCACGGGACAGTTTAGAGAACAAGGCAAACTGCCTAGTTCAACCGTTGTTAATCCAAAGGGAGGATTTGAAACCGCCAAGGCTATCACATTGCGAAGTGGCAAGGAGGTTGGAACCGACCCACAAACGTCCAAATCTAACAAAAAGAACGAGAAGCTGCTGTTCGAAGAGGAATAAGAAGACAAGGCCACGGTAAGGGTAGAACAACCCTTGCAGCAACCCCCTAAACCCTTTAAGCCGTCCAATATAGGTAAGTTAGGTTCAAATTCAGTTACTTCTAACCCTATTCCACCCAATGTGCCTTTCCCTCGTAGATTTATGCAATCAAAGAAGGAAGAGAATGAGAAGGAAATTCGAGAGACGTTTAGAAATGTGCAAGTTAATATCCCGCTCCTTGACAAGTTCCAAAGTATGCTAAGTTCTTGAAAAAGCTTTGCACAACAAGGAAAAGAATCTCGAACAAGGAAGTGGTACGGGTAAGTGAGAATGTTTCAGCAGTTTTACAAAAAAAACTGCCCCCTAAATGCAATGATCCAGGTAGTTTCACAATCCCTTGTGTTATTGGCAATACTAAGTTTGAGCATGCCATGTTAGACTTAGGTGCTTCCATTAATGTCATGCCCTACTCTATTTATGCATCTATGAACCTAGGAGAGTTGAAAAATGATGGAGTTATTATTCAATTAGCCGATCGTTCTAATGCATATCCGAAAGGAGTTTTGGAAGATGTTTTGGTGCAGGTTAATCATTTAATCTTTCCAGCCGATTTCTATGTACTTGAGATGGAAGATTTGGCCCATTCTACTCCATTACCAATCCTACTTGCAAGACCGTTCATAAAAACAGCCTGCACCAAGATAGATGTGTTTAAAGGGATGTTGACAATGGAATTTGATGGCAACGTTATTGATTTCAATATTTCTGAAGCCATAAGGTATCCTATTGATGATCATTCTTGTTTTTCTATTGACATGCTCGATTCGTTGGCGCAGGAATATCTTGAAGACCTAAATGGGGATGCCCTTGAAACAACCATTACAAAAGGAATGGGACTACAAAACCAAGGGGCATAAATTGTGCACATTCACGGCAAGAATAAGGATGCCCTTGTCGTGCCCAATTGTGAAGAAGTGGCCGAGATGGTGGCTACCCTTGAATCGTTGCCACAATATGTTGGTAAGCCTCAAATCCCAAGTCCAATTTCAGTTTTTACTAATAAGTTGTTACCCTCAGTGATTCAGGCACCCTCCCTCGAGCTTAAACCGTTACCAAATAATTTGAAATACGTTTTCTTGGGAGACCAAGAGACTTTGCCGGTCATAGTCTCTTCCACACTCACGGCAGGAGATGAGGAGAAATTATTGAGGGTATTGGAGGAATACAAAACAGCCATTGCATGGACTTTGGCCGACATTAAGGGGATAAGCCCTACAACGTGCATGTATCGAATACTTTTGGAGGAAGGGGCTAAACCATCTCGAGAGGCTCAACGCCGACTCAACCTTCAAATGATGGAAGTTGTGAAGAAGGAGATTATCAAGCTTCTTGATTGTGGAGTTATTTACCCAATTTCAGATAGTCGTTGGATTTCACCGGTTCAAGTTGTTCCAAAGAAATCGGGAGTCACTGTGGTGAAGAATGAAGAAAATGAACTTGTGCCCAAACGTATCCAAACAGGTTGGAGAGTTTGCATCGATTATAGGAAACTCAACGCCACCACAAGAAAGGATCACTTTCCTCTGCCGTTCATTGATCAAATGCTTGAAAGGTTGCCTGGTCATTTGTTTTATTACTTTCTTGATGGTTATTCGGGATATAATCAGATTGTTATAGCTCTGGACGATCAAGAAAAGACCACTTTTACTTGTCCATTTGGTACCTTTGCTTATCATCGAATGCCATTCGGTTTATGCAATGCACCAGCCACGTTTCAAAGATGCATGGTAAGTATCTTTTCAGATTTTGTTGAGAAGATTATTGAAGTCTTCATGGACGATTTTAGTGTTTTTGGTGATTCGTTTGATGATTGTTTAGCTAATCTCACATTAATCTTGAAACGATACATTGAAACTAACCTTGTTTTAAATTGGGAAAAATGTCACTTCATGGTAAAACAAGGCTTAGTTTTAGGCCACATAGTTTTAGAAAAGTGAATCGAAGTTGATAAATCGAAAATAGATCTTGTACGCTACTTACCCTCTCCCACTTCGGTGAGAGAGGTTCGTTCTTTCCTTGGACATGCAGGATTCTATAGACGGTTCATCAAAGATTTCTCGAAGATCTCCACACCCCTATGCCGACTCCTACAGAAGGATGTGCCATTTAAGTTCGACGAGGAATGTGAGAAGGCCTTCAATCACCTTAAGGAGATGCTAACTTCGGCACCCATCATAGTTCCACCAGATTGGAGTCTTCCTTTTGAGCTTATGTGCGATGCTTCAGATTATGCAATAGGGGCTGTTTTGGGACAAAGGAAGGACAAGCAGCTGCATGTCATCTACTATGCTTCCCGGACATTGAATGACGCTCAATTGAACTACTCCACCACTGAAAAAGAACTCCTTGCTGTTGTGTTTGCTTTAGATAAGTTTCGTTCTTATTTACTTGGAACTAAAGTCATAATCTATTCTGATCATGCAGCTTTGAAATATTTACTCACAAAGAAAGAGGCCAAACTAAGGCTTATTCGTTGGATGCTTCTTCTCCAAGAGTTCGACATCGAAATCTGAGACAAGAAAGGAAGTGAGAATGTTGCAGTAGACCACTTGAGCCATTTGGTGCATGATGAGGAGCCATTACCTATCCTAGAAGTGTTCCCAGACGAGCAGTTGCTGACTATTGAGGTAAGTGAGCCATGGTATACCGATTTGGTGAATTATTTAGTGTCTAAACAAGTTCAAGCACCAACGTTAAAAAGTTAAAAAGGATGCACGATTTTATGTATGGGATGACCCGTACCTGTGGAAATATTGCCCTGATCAAATTCTTCCTAGGTGTGTGCATGATTCTGAGTTTAATTCAATTTTAACCTTCTGTCACACATATGCATGTAGGGGTCATTTTGGCACTCAAAGGACAACACTTAAAGTTCTAGAATGTGGATTTTATTAGCCTACTATATTTAAGGATGCTAGAACTTTTTGCATAATCTGTGATCGTTGTCAAAGAACAAGGAATATAGGTTCAAAAGATCAAATGTCTCAAACCCCCATCTTCTCTGTCGAAATTTTTGATGTTTGGGGCATCGATTTCATGGGTCATTTTCCTTCATCTCCTGGTTTCAATTATATTTTACTTGTGGTCGATTATGTATCGAAATGGGTGGAAGCAAAAGCCACCCGTACTAATGATTCCAAAGTGGTTGCAGATTTTGTCAAAACTAACATATTTGCCAGATTTGGAATGCCAAGAGTACTTATAAGTGATGGGGGTTCCCATTTTTGCAATCGAACCATACAGGCGCTGCTCAAGAAGTATAATGTCACACATAAGGTTTCGACACCTTATCATCCTCAAACAAGTGGGCAAGCCAAGGTTTCTCAATGAGAAATCAAGCAGATTTTGGAGAAGACAGTTGGGCCAACTCGGAAGGATTGGAGTTTGAGTTTGAATGATGCATTGTGAGCATATCGTACAGCCTACAAAACACCAATTGGGATGTCTCCATTTCGGCTCATCTATGGGAAACCGTGCCACCTTCCAGTTGATTTGGAACATCGAGCGCATTGGGCAGTCAAAACGTTGGTCTTCATAGGAAGCTTCAATTGAATGAGCTTGAGGAGATTAGGAACGAGGCTTATGAGAACGCTCATATCTACAAGGAGAAAACAAAGGCATTCCATGACAAGATGATTCGTAGCAAGACGTTCTCTATAGGGCAGAAAGTGTTACTTTTCAACTCCCGCCTTCGATTGTTTCCAGGTAAGTTACATTCTAAATGGATTGGTCCGTTTGTTGTTACTAATGTCTTTCCTTATGGTGCAGTCCAAATTCAGAGTTTAAAGACAGGACATGAATTCAAAGTGAATGGACACCGTTTGAAGCCTTACTACGAGTATTTCGAGGAGCAGGTCGTGGAGGAAGTACCCCTCCATGCCGTGGGCCCCACTCAAGCTTAAATGAAGGTATCGTCAGCTGGAAGACGTTAAAGCAAGCGCTTTTTGGGAGGCAACCCATGTGTTTGAAGAAAGAGACCTTGGAATCTCCGGCTCCAAAAACAGATTTGCGTTCCTTAACCCTACTCTTTATTGCTTTTACTTTGCCATGATTGTCATGTTTGCTAGTTGTTTTGATTGCTTTCTTGCATGTGCCTATATGTTTGAAACATTGAGGACAATGTTTGGTTTAAGTGTTGGGGGGGGGGGGGGGGGGGGGGGGAGGGGGGGAACATGTGCTTTTCATTGATTTTTTTTGTTGAATTTTATCACCTATCACTTCTAAAGTTGTTACTCACTGTTTTGAAGTGTTTTCATGTGTTTTGAAAGAAAAATAAGAAAATTTGGAAAAAAAAAATGGAAAAAGTTTTGAAAAATCCAAAAAGAGTCGTTTTTAGAGTCGTTTTTGTGTGTCTTAAGGTACCTTCCAACACAATGATGAGGATTTGGTTTTTAATTGCATGACTGTTAAAGAAAGTTACAAACATGGATGGAAGTTTGATCTGCTCTTTGGTTTATGCTTAGTTGTAGTTGTCATTTACGAATTCACATGTAATCATAAAGGAAAAAAAAAATCAGTTTTTGTAACATGTTTGAAGGAAGGAACTCAAACTAACGCTACAACCCTGAGAGACTTGAGCCTATGCTTTGTTTGGAGAGTTATTAATCTGTGAAATTCTTGTTTTCTAAAGTCGTTGCATGATCTCATTATTTTTTTGCTTGGTTGCTACTTAGAATGAGTTTTCATCATTTTAGTTCCAAATACTAGAACTCATGCCCGTTTCATTCAAAGCATAAAATTGATTAGCATAACAAATAACAAGATGAAGTTGTTTAGTTAAACCAGAGCCAAAAAGCCTTATCCCTTGCGTATGCAGTGTAGGTTTAACCCCTTTGAGCCTTAATTAGCCTATTTTTTTTGTTAGCTTGCATTTTCCCTACCTAGCCTAGAATAGGACTATCCACACCCTTGTTCTTAAAGAATAGTGGAGCATGACTTAGAGGGAATTCCTTTTGATCGACATTATGCAGAAAAACAAGTGTGGGGGAAGGTTTTTCGTTGGAAATCTATGAGGTTGTACGTTTTGGGTGCCAAAGAGAAAGGGCACGAAAGAAAAAAGAAAAAAAGAAAAAAAGAAAAAAAAACATGAAAGAAAAAAAGAAGAGAAAAGTTGTGTAGAAAAGAAAGAAAAAGAGTTGAGAAATAAGTGAGAATGAACTCACAAGTATTGGTTGTTGAAGAAAGGGTCCAAAAGTTTGAATTTGGCCCTAAGTGATGTGTGAATCTTCCCTTCGTGGTTAAAGTTGGTTGCTGCATTCAAAAGTGAATTCTAAGTGTTGATTTCATTACTTTGCTTACTATCGCTTTAAGAACCTTTGTTTATCTTTGCCTTTCTTTGTTAGCCAATACCTTAGCCCCGTTACAACCCTTAGACTTCTATCTTGATTTCTATGTGCTTCAATATGTGGAGGTTGAAATTGGTACGAGCATATGGTATTCCTGGTTCTCGCGTCTAAGTAGTGGCATTCCGTTCATGAGATCATATACATGTTATATTAATAATTCCAGAAAGTGCCTTCTTTGTTATAGCATATGTGAGTGCTAGTCTACATATTTACATCAATCTTCTCACATATACCTAGTGTAGGGAGTGTAGTCGGAAAATCTGTGTGAAAATAGAGAGTATATCCGGTGAGGAATTGAGGGATTCTCTAAGGCATGTTACTACATTCAAAACGTTGTTTTAATTGATTAAATGCGAGCTAGTGAGTGGCGACTACGATTAAGTATAAGCTTGAGGGTAGGGATGGCTAAAATATGTGGGAGTAGTGATTTTTAACATGTCATGTTTCATTGGAAATCCCTGAGGCAAACGTTGGAAGGTTTATGTTTTATTTTGTTTGTTTTGTTTTGCTCGAGGACTAGCAAAAGCTAAGTGTGGGGGAATTTGATAGGAGCATATTTATGCGACTTTGTTAGCCTATTTCCTTGCATTTACTCAGTTAGTTAGTTTCTATTTATTAGAGTGTTTTAAGCTATTTTCGTTTGTTTGTAGGTTCAAATGGCAAAGTTGGCAAGAAAAGGCATTTTGGAGCAGTTTTGGACTTGGAATGGATAATATATGCATGGAGCAAGGTGGATGGACGTTTTTAAAGTTCAAAAGAGGCTAGGAATATGCTAAAGATCTGGAGAATTAATTCAAGACTTGGAAGATAAGGAATCAGCAAGAAACAAGGAAACCTTATCCTACCTTATCTTATCCAAACATTATCCAAACCAACCTTATCTTATCATATCCTATCCTAATCTTATCCTACCTTAATTCCAGCTGCAAGGGGGAATCAATTTCACATTAGACCACCTAATATCAGGTTTCTAGAAGGCCTAGCCCTAGATTTATGCCGCACACCTTATCCCTGTTCCTCTAGGAATAATGCACACATCCTTTTCCTTGTTGGAGTGGAATGTGTAATCCCTTTCCTTCACAAACTTCATGCCTTGTACTCCCCTATAAATACCCACACAATGCCGTACCAATTGACACAAGAGCCTTAGAGAGAAAAATTCAGAGAAATAAACACATAGTGCCGCAGCTTTGCAAGGAAAGAAGGAGAAAGAGAGCTTGGTGTCGTGCTTGCCATCCAAGTCATTGGAGTGCTGGAGCGTTTCTTGGTTCTTTCTATCCTTAGTTTTAATTTAATGTTTAAATTAGATTGTCTTTATTTAATTGCAAACATGTGGAACTAATTTCGTTTTAGCTAGAGGTGAATTCGAAGCCATGAACATATGTTTTATATGAATTGATTACATCCAGTTATTGTTTCATAAATCGTGAATGAATTTACTTATCTGCTTTATTGATAACTTATTCTTGTATGTTGATTAAGGATGCATACTTAGTTTGCATGCATGAATTTGATGCTAGAATATAAGGGAATTTTACCTAATTGTTATGAAGTTATATTCACAAGTAGTAAAAGTCGCTAGTCACGATTGTGTTAAGTAAATTCCTGGCAGAAGTATCATGCAGTTCATAGTTACGAATGCCTTGTCAATGCTTATGATTTTCATAGAACTTAATGATCTTTGATATGTATCTCTATCATGCAGTTTATATAGGGAACTTGATAAGAATAATTTGGTTACGTCGCTGAGTCCAATTCAATGAATTTAGGAAAATCTGAGAGTTAATTTGTGCAGTTCACGGTTAACTTGGGGCATTGTCATTCATGGTCTATAGGAAGAATAACTGGAAATCGATTTGTATGCATATGTGTCATGTGTGGAGAAGGACCATCTAACTAGCCTTTCACCTTTTAAAACACCTTAGTTTCGTACCATCTTCACTTAGTTTCTGCAAGTTATTAGTTTTAGTTTAAAATTCGTCCAAACAAATCCCCCTTTAGTGTCCAAAACACCCCTTAGTGCTTGTTTTGAGTTATTTGAGTCAGTTTAGCTTGTTTTGTGTTAGATTAGTCCAGTTTTTAGTTTTTAAGTCAAATTTGTGTTGATTAGAATCCCTTCTAATCCCCGGCCTAGAACGATCTCTACTTGCTCATACTACAATTGTCTAAAAAGGGTTTGATTTGTGTGTTAGTTTTTACCACATCAGCATGCGCCTGACAGAAAAAAATAAAAAATTGGGCTAACGCCAGGATGACGTTAGCCCTGGCGTCATATCCACTCGGGCTGGCAATTCCTCACAGGCCCGGAGCTCGGGCCTCCACTCTCCCTCGGGCTGTCCACGCTGGAGCTTCAAGGTTGGGCTATCTGGCCCTTTTTCCTTGCCTGTCCCTCGAGCACCAGCCCACGCTGGAGTTGCTCCAAAAACGGAATACACACAAACAAAAACATGGACCTCCATAGTAACCCAACAGCCCACAACATAGTTTTGAGGCCGAAACAGAAAAAACACCATAGCAAACCCTAGCAGCTTTCAACCGCTGACACCGCCAACCTGCTTGCCGGAAGAAGATCCCCTACACATATATCTGAAATCAAACTAACCAAAGCCCCAAAGTTGGATGAAAACTAAGCCACAACAGGACCTCCAAAATGGAGCCCCAACATCCTCTACCGAGCACCATAGCAGTAGCCACCACAAATCGAAGGAACCAAGCGGGAAGAAGAAACCCACTAGCAACAATGCCAACAAAGGCAAACCAGAGGAATGAGGTGGTGTGAACACCCAAGCCAAAGCTTTACACACATTTTGAAAGAAGCGCGATAAATTGTGTTGAAAAAAAGTGGAAGCCGATCTAGGTTGTGGAGAAGATGAATGATAAGGTCGATCCGGATTGGGGAACATGGGGGAAACAGGGGGAAAATCTGGAAAGAAATAGGGGAAAAGGTGGAGAAAAGCCGAAAAGGTGGGAAATGTGGAAGGAAGAAGAAAGGAAACAAGGGGAAAAAGTGGAAGGTAGGGAGAAACGGGAAGAATGAAAACAAGGGGGTGTGGTCAAAGAAAGCAGATGCAATGGGGGTTGGGGGAAATGACAGACAGGCCACTGTACAGGGAAAAATGGAAGCTGAAGGAGAAGGACAAAGAAAGAAAATGAGAAAAGAGAAAGGAGCCGCTGACCCTGGCTATAGTTAGGTTTGAAGGCTGCAACAGTTTGGAGAAACGAAGAAACTCTCACAAGCGGAGAGAAGTGCTCTCATAGAGAGAGAAATGTGCAACCTTTGTTTTATCTTCTAGTTGTTCATTATATATAGCTACATTTTATGATCTTTCACCTAAACCCTGCAGTGCAATATTCAATGTCAAAACAAGTACAACATACAACTCAATATATCTCACATCACCGATTGCTTGTTTGGGTCAAATAAATGAGAATAGTAACCCTTGGAAGCTTGTTAGCATCTCGTCAAAATTGTTCCAGCCTTTGGCCGATATAGTTTTGTTTGAGCCGTTTCCACACTAGATATATTCTTATATGCACGAGAAAAAAAAAGAGTGATATGGAACTTGAAGCTGAAGTAGCAAGTGCTGTAGAGTTTATTGTTTGTGGCTACTTCTGATCCTTTGGTGAAGAACATACTATTCACAAGCGCATAAAATAGACATGCACTCGGGAGTTCCAAAAAGAAAGAAATTGAAATATAGATCAAACATTCAGCATTGGTATGATACTATTGCTTGTGGAATAAATCTTGCCTGATTGAGGGAATATCGCTAAACTAATAGCTAATGCACAGTTAACGTGAGTGACAAGGGAAGAGATGCGATAACAATATCAAATCCTCTCACTTGGTACAAAAATAAAAATAAAATGACAGAAACAGAACTGCCAATTATGAATAACCAAGAATACAAAAAGAAATTTAATGCATAATATGCATCAGCCGATGAAAAAATAAGTAATTTGGAAAACCACACGTAGAAGATATGGAAACAGATTCCAACTTTCGTTCCACAACTATTTCCTTTTATGGATATCATATAGTAAAGAGGAATGAGGAGTAACAATTTCATTTCGGGTTGCCTAGGTAAGTTTTACAGACCAGCCGTGATTAGCACTCGCCCTCCACCCTTGGTCTTAAGAAACATGGCATGGCATGTCATTAGGTTCAAAAGCTAGTTGAAAGGAGAAACATGTAAAGCTCATACATATACACAAATAAAGCATTTGTAACCTTAAACTAACCAAAAGAATGTAACGAAAATATCTTAGCATAGATTTACTCATGTGAAAAGAGTACTATGTATATCTGTTGGAATCAGTCACACTAAACCCTAACATGTCATCTCATATCAAGTCTACAAGTAATCTTGGATACACAAGTCAACCGCCAGTTTTCCAGCTCATTGATTCAAGGCACTTAACTTGCTGATTACTTCTTAGTCTTGGATTTGATGTAAATCATCTTAAATTAAGGAAAAGCTTGTGTCCTAGGTTTAACCAGTCTCTAGGGTTTCATGTAAAGATGGTTGCTTGTAATCATTTGTTTCTTTCGCCTACATATACTGCATTGTACATTCAGAATTACTTATGAAATAGAAAACACTTTGAAACCAAAAATCTACATGGTATCAGAGCAGTGTCATCCTTGACCTGTATCTGCCCGTGTTGTTTCTGCTGGTATTCATTTAAGCTCCTGTAATGGCTGAGGAAAGCTCAGTCAATCTTGAGGGAGAAAACTCTTAGGTTGCTCCCTCCAATTTTTTGGATGCTGAAGTCAATACCAATCAGCGCCTATGCTCGATGCTGTTGAATGAGCTCAACTATCTTCCTTGGTCTAGGGCAGTTTCATTCGCTATAGGAGGAAGGCGAAAGTTAGGGTTCATCAATGGAAGCGTTGAAACTCCAGATTCTTCTTCTCAGGCCTATGAAGCATGGCTGTGCAAGGATCAACTTGTCATGTCTTTGTTACTTAACACTATGGAGAAGCGTGTTGCTGAGATATTAAGTTACTGTGAATCCTCACAAGATTTGTGGAAATCTGTGGAGGATATGTATGGGAACCAGAATAACTACGCCAAGGTATTCTAGTTGAAAAGAGATATTGCTTGCCTCCAGCAAGAAAAGAAGTCTTTTGTTCAACATCTTGGCAGTTTGATGACTATGTGGAATGAGCTTGATGTGTACCTCCCTCACACCACGGATCCTACCATTCTTCTTAAAAGAGATGAGGAGGATAAGATCTAGGATAAGATCTATCAACTGCTCGCAAGCCTCAGCTTAGAATATGAGCATCTCAGGAGTCACATATTAATAAGCGTGGAGCTACCATAATTTAAGACTATTTATGCCACTGTGCAACGTGAAGAAGCAAGAATGAGGGTGATGAATATGAAGCCTAATCTCAAGCTATCTGAGGCTCGAGGGTATGTTGCAAACCACATAAACCATGATGCCAAAATGTACAGGGGAAAGAATCCACATCTAAAGTGTAAGTATTGCAATGCCTATAGTCACACAGAAAAGAGGTGTTATGAGCTGCACCCTGAACTCAAGCCCAAATTCAAAGACAACATGATGATGGTTCCAAGATCCTCATCAGTGGCTCCTCTCAAGGCTCAACATGTTGCCAACCATGCTACCAGCTCACTCACTCATGGCTTGATGGATTTCACAACCAATCATACCTACTTGAAAAGACCCATGCACTGATGTTACACATGAATGTCCCAAGTCGTGTTCTAGGGTTTAAATCTCCTTGTGAAACTCTAGAAAAGAGGCCTATCAACCTGTCTCAATTGAAAGTGTTTGGTTGCTCATGCTTTGTTCATGTGCAGCCTCAACATCGTGACAAACTAGAGGTTAGGGCTGCAAAATGTGTGTTTGTAGGGTACTCATTTACACAAAAAGGGGTACAAATGCTTCAATCCCCTCACCAACAAATGTATTGTTTGTCTTTTTTGATGAAGACACTCATTTCTTCCAACCACCAAGGCATGCTTCTGGTGAGGGGGAGTCTTTGCATGACTTGTTCCCGTTACCTATGTGCACAGAACAAGATGATGATGTTCCAACAAGACATGACACTCAAGGCAATGAGGAGGTGTACTAAGTCACAAACCCCTCAAATCCACAGGTCATCTCATAAGAGGACATTGAGCATGGCTCTGAAGATCAAGTTGATAATGTACAATCATCACATCCAATTCAAGGTGCACGAAGAAATCCTGCTTGGACAAGAAAGCCTCCAGTGAGGCTATTGAACTATGTCACTTATGCCTCAAGGTACCCTATCTTTGATGCACTACATTACTCAAAGTATTCGACTTCTCACCGTGCATTTCTCACTGAAGTCTATAAGATTGCTGAACCAAGAACATTCCAAGAAGCTGCTTCCTTGCCACATTGGAAACTAGCTATGGCTGAAGAGCTGAATACATTGGAAGAGAACAGTACCTGTAGCATTGTCAAGTTGCCTCCAAGAAAGAAGGTTGTTGAAAGTAGGTGGGTTTACAAAACCAATTCAAGGCAAATGGTTCAATAGAAAGGCATAAAGCCAGACTTATAGCTTGTGGCTTCACTCAGACATTCGGGGTTGATTACAAGGAAACCTTTGCCCCAGTGGCAAAAATGAATATTGTTAGGGTATTACTCTCGATGGCAGTTAGTTGTGGTTAGTCTTTGTACCAAATGGATGTAAAGAATGCCTTTCTCCATGGAGAACTTCAAGAAGAAGTCTACATGCAACCCCCACCAGATTACACTCAAGTGAAAAAAGGAATGGTTTGTAAGCTACATAAGGCAATCTATGGACTCAAGAAATCTCTGAGAGCATCGTATGCCAAGCTAAGTTCTGTCTTAGAAAAGGCAGGGTTCATAAGAAGCAATGATGATTCCTCGTTATTTATTCGAAGCAGCCCAGTGTACAAAGAAAGCTGCAAGCTTGCAAATGAGAGCGGGCCGAGCTGAAGTGAGGCCCAGCAGCACAAAGGCCATTGGTGATGGGCTGAGACGCGAGGAGCCCAGCACGTTTGCTGGCTTTTGGAATGGACCAAGGGCTTGAAGCCCATGCACCAAGG
Source organism: Cotoneaster glaucophyllus (assembly GCA_036320875.1). Taxonomy (NCBI): domain Eukaryota; kingdom Viridiplantae; phylum Streptophyta; class Magnoliopsida; order Rosales; family Rosaceae; genus Cotoneaster; species Cotoneaster glaucophyllus. The sequence continues at coordinate 36,437,086 of CM070073.1, forward strand.
ACCAAAGCAGCAGGTTTGGTCCAATTTGAACAGTAAGCCTAAAAAGGCTATCCAGTTGCATAACCAAGCTTCAGGCTTGGTGCGTTTCAGCCGCAAAATTTTCCCAAAAGTTTAATAATTTTTTTCGACAGCCTTAGGGTTTGAAAAAAAAAAAAACCCTAATTGCTTCTAATTTATTTTGATGCTTTGACTCACAAATTCCACATAGCATAATTGCGTATTGCATGAACAAATATATATATTGACAAATATATGAACATATACAATATATATATCGGAAGGAAAATATAAACATAGGGGGGGTTCATGCATCATGGGGAATGTTTTCATGCTTCAAGGTCGTTTCAAATATCTTACTTTATTTTAAGCGTACCTGATTGGAAGAAAACAATAAAAGCCTTTGAATTTGTAGAAGATCCTTTGCAGAAAGCCGGAATTGCATCTCACGTTCAACAAAGAAAAATTAAATTGAATCAATAGCATGTAGATCAATTCAATAAAATAATAAATTAATCATAAAAAGAATGATTAAAACGTAATACTCCCCTGATTGAAGAATAAACTCTCTTTAGCGCAGCGTCAAGAGCGTGCTGATAACATGTTGTAGGCGTAATTTACTGAACAATTATGGAGGCCATAGAGAGAGAGAGAGAGAAAGGTGCAGCAATAGTAGAGAAGAAGAGAGAGATGTGTAATTGTGGGTGTGTGTTATTCCACCCTATTGTGCCTTTATTTATAATAGTAGGGAAGGTTAATTCCTTACCCTTTAGGATTACAACATTTAATAGGTAATCTACTCCTAATAGGAATATAAGATACATTCCCATATCTACTAGGATTTATACAATCACATTCCTAATCTAATAGGACTGCAACAACGTTATATTTCTTTTCGATTTTTCCTCATCTTACGCAAATTTTTAACATTATATAATTATACCAAAAACGCTTTCATCCCTATTAAAAGCACGGGTAAACGAATATTTATTTTTTCAAACCGTTAGGTGGCATAACTTTTAAAATAGCAAACACAAATTACCTTCTATTGATTATAAAGTTTTGAAAAACAAGGTAATTTCAATTTGGAGTTTTTCCTAATTAAATTATTTAATTTCTAAACAAAATTCTAATAGAGAAAAATTATGTTTATACACCTTATTTTGCAGCAATGGTTGTTCAAAATTAACTCAATTGGAGCAATGGTTTAACTAAAAATTCATGACCATTGGTCCCTTAACTCATCAAAACTTGCAGCTATGGTCGTTTTCGTCAACCCCGTCAGAATTTCGTCAAAATGACTCGTGTTGGACATGGCTACAATTGGGTTAAAGTTGAGGGAGTATTGCTCCAATTGAGTTAAAGTTAATGGACCATTTCTCCAATTGGATTAAAGTTGAGGACCATTGCTACAATTTTTCTCATTTGGTTTTCCATGTTTTTTCTTTGATTTAGTCTCACGTGCGTGCCAGGTGACTCATTTTGACGAAAGTTCTAACGGAGTTAACAAAAATGATTATAGCTGAACGTTTTGATGAATTCAGAGACCAATAGTCATAGATTTTTAGTTAAGGTACCATTACTCAAATTTTCTAATTGAGTTATTTGCTACAATTTCCTTAGTCCTAATATATCATATATGTTCCTCCAGCACAAAGGGAAATTTGGAAAAACAACCAAAATTCAGAACCCCTATAAAATTATAACCACCCTTTTAAGTTTATGATAATTGTAACCAAAATTTGATATAAAAGTACTAAAATACCCTTAATGACTAAAAACTTGCTCATTTGCTTAACTGGGTTATTTTTCCAAATGTTTTAATACCACATCTTGCTATATCTTCTTCTAAATCGGAATGTTGGGAAGCTTGAATTTAGATTATGATTTTAATTTTATTTTTGATTTTATTGAAAAAAAAAAAAACTCCGCCTGTGTAAGTTTATCTTACATTGCCGGTCCCAAGCCCGGATAAAGGAGGAGGGGGAGGGCGTCAGGTAGTCGACAGCCGGTACTCCTAGGTTACGTCGAATCCTTATGAAAATGAATCAAGAACGAAATCGCGCTAAAGCTAGGGCGTCACCAATAAATGGCGCGCTGTGTGGCCCAAGCACAGTGATAAGTAAGCAAGGGTCGCTGTATCTCCATCGGATCCCGAATGCAGTGTTAAATGAGCAATGGGGCCATGGAAACTTCTTTTTGAACGACTCCACTCAAAGTTGTTTGGAAGCATATGCGGAATCAACTTTACACAAGACTCACAAAAGAATTACTTTGATCTTATTAGACGGGGGAGGGCAAAGAAGCTAGAACAGAAGGGTGGAGCTCAAGAGAGTAGAATGCGTTTAGGAACGTGGAATATAGGAACCTTAACGGGAAAATCTATGGAAGTAGTGGAAGTTATGGTGAGGAGAAGGATAAATATTATGTGCCTACAAGAAACCAAATGGGTTGGTCTTAAGGCAAAGGATCTAGAAAACTCAGGTTTTAAACTTTGGTATTCGGGCACAAATAGAACGAGAAACGGTGTTGGCATCATCGTGGACAAGACCTTGACACAAGATGTTGTAGATGTCAAGAGGGCAGGAGATAGAATTATGGCAATCAAGATTGTAATAGGACAAGAACTCATCAATGTGATTAGTGCATACGCACCTCAAGTAGGGTTGGATATGAGTGTGAAGGAGAAATTTTGGGAAGATCTTGGAGACTTGGTGCAAGGAATTGCTCAGACGGAGAAGGTATTTATAGGAGGAGATTTAAATGGACACGTGGGCAAGGAGACAGGCAACTATGGAGGTTTTCATGGTGGCCATGGTTTTGGGGAGAGAAACGAGGATGGGGAAGTCATCTTGGATTTTGCAATGGCATATGATCTCTTCATAGCCACACCTTCTTTAAGAAGAGAGAAGAATATGTGATCACCTACAAGAGTGGGTCGTCAAAAACACAAATAGATTTTCTCCTAATGAGGAAGGGGGATCGTATAACTTGTAAGGATTGCAAAGTTATACCGGGAGAGAGCTTGGCTAATCAACATCGCTTGTTAGTGATGGATGTGCATATCAAAAGAGAGAGAAAAAAGAACAAGACCTTGAAGTGCCCAAGGACTAGATGGTGGAATCTAAAAGGAGAAAAACAAGCCATTTTCAAAGAGAAAGTAATCACCTAATGCGTGTGGGATAGAGAGGGGGAAGCTAGCCAAATGTGGGATTCTATGCTAGTTGTATCCGAAAAGTAGCAAAAGAGGTATTAGGAGAGGCCAAGGGCTTTGCCCCACACCAAAAGGAATCTTGGTGGTGGAATGAGGAGGTACAAAAAAAGGTGAAGGCTAAGAAGGAATGTTGTAAAGCCTTATACAAGGATAGGACCGATGAAAACGGTGAAAGGTATAGAGTAGCGAAGCAGGAGGCGAAGAAAGCTGTGAGAGAAGCTAAGCTCGCGGCTTATGACGATATGTATAAGCGACTAGATACCAAAGAAGGAGAATTGGATATCTATAAACTAGCTAGAGCGAGGGAAAAGAAGACAAGGGACCTAAACCAAGTGAGGTGCATCATGGATGCGAATGGAAAGGTCCTTGCTACAAAAAACGCGGTTAAGGACAGATGGAGAGGTTATTTTCTTAATCTTTTCAATAAAGGACATGAAATGAGTGCTTCTTTGGGGGAGTTGAGTAACTCAGAAGAGTGTAGAAACTACTCATTTTACCGCCGAATTAGGAAGGAAGAAGTGGTTGTAGCTTTGAAAAAGATGAAGCATAGAAAAACAATGGGCCCAGATGATATACCGATCGAAGTGTGGAAAGTCCTAGGTGAAACGGGTATAGCATGGCTCACAGACCTATTCAATAGGATTTTGAAAACGAAGAAGATGCCAAATGAGTGGCGAAAGAGCACTTTGGTGCCTATCTACAAGAATAAGGGCGACAACAAAACCGCATGAACTATAGGGGCATTAAGCTAATGAGCCATACAATGAAGCTCTGGGAGAGAGTCATTGAACATAGATTGAGGCAAGAGACACGGGTTTCGGACAACCAATTCGGGTTCATGCCAGGGCGCTCAACCATGGAGGCAATCTATCTCTTACGAAGATTGATGAAAAGATATAGAGATATGAAAAAGGATTTACACATGGTCTTTATAGATTTGGAAAAAGGATATGATAGGGTCCCAAGAGACATCCTTTGGAGGATTTTAGAGAAAAAAAGGAGTACGAGTAGCATATATCCAAGCTATAAAGGATATGTATGATGGAGCAGAGACGGCCGTAAGAACCCATGAAGGACAAACCGAGAGCTTCCCTATAACCGTAGGGTTACATCAAGGCTAAGTCCTTACCTTTTTGCATTGGTAATGGATGAGTTAACGGGACATATTCAAGATGATATTCCCTGGTGTATGCTTTTCGCAGAATATATAGTGTTGATAGATGAAACTCAGGAAGGGGTAAATGCGAAGCTTAACCTTTAGAGGGAAGTGTTGGAATCTAAAGGTCTTCGTCTAAGTCGATCAAAGACAGAATATATGGAATGCAAGTTCAGTGCAAATGGAGGCCAAAATGAGTTAGGAGTGAGGATCAGAGATCAGGAAGTACCAAAGAGCGACCGCTTTCGTTATCTGGGATCTATCTTGCAAAAGAACGGAGAATTAGATGGAGACCTCAACCATAAAATACAAGCTGGATGGATGAAGTGGAAGAGTGCATCCAGCGTGTTGTGTGACCGTCGTATGCCATTAAAGCTCAAGGGAAAATTTTATAGGACGGCAATAAGACCGGCGATGTTGTATGGCACAGAATGTTGGGCGGTGAAGCATCAACACGTACATAAAATGGGTGTAGCAGAGATAAGGATGTTTCGTTAGATGTGTGGGCACACGAGAAAGGATAAGATTAAGAATGAGGATATCAGAGGTAAAGTATGAAATTGAAGGAAAGATGAGAGAAAATCAGTTACGATGGTTTGGACATGTGCAAAGAAGGCCTACTAACGCTCCGGTTAGAAGATGCGACCACGAGACAGAGGCCCAGGGCCGAAGGGGTAGAGGAAGACCTAGGAAAACGTTGGAAGAGACTCTAAGAAAAAACTTAGAGTACTTGGATCTAACGGAGGACATGACACACGATCGAGCGCAATGGCGTTCTAGAATTCATATAGCCGACCCCACTTAGTGGGAAAAGACTTTGTTGTTGTTGTTGTTGTTGAAAAAAGAAAGAGCTATCGCTTCGATTACGAATTCTTTGAACAATTTCGATTTGAATTCCAGATAACCCAAGTCCCTCAAACTCAATCCTCCAGTACGTCCCTGAGTTGCATATTTGTCTCACCTATATACACACACACACACACACACATATTTATACATAATTTTTTTTTTTTTTTGGAAAACTATTTATACATAATTTTTGTACTTAATTGATGGATCCATGGCAGGAGGTAGGCACACAGCCGACGGTGGTGGTGGGTTGGATAAAATCAATGGAGTTCATTTGTACCCAAGGTGGCCGCCAACGACCATAACCACATAATGTTTGCACAGATAGTGTCAGGATGAATCTTAAGCTTGCTTTCGATACTAGAATTCATGATACCATTGATATTGTCATATTGATTTGGTAATGCTAATTTTGTTTTCGAATGAATAGGTACAAAATGGGTGGGTGAGAGAGGGAATTAGTGTTTTAATTTAAGGATATTTTTGAAATTTCACAGGGACATATAGTTAAACTTGTAAGAAATGTAAAAAGTAGGCTAAAATTCATTTTGTAGTACAAAAAGTGGCTAGTTATCTAAAATTTCTCAAGCACAAATGGGACGCCGAGTTCTGGTTTGGTATTCAGCCAAAAGTTAACAAGCGGCGTCGTTCCACCGCAAGCTTAACATCTCTGATCACTGATCAGTGCTCATCGAGCAGTTCAGAAACGCCCACATCACAACTCAGCTATGGCTTCGGCCCCTTCGAAGCTCTACGCCGGTCTCTCTCTCCTCTCACTCTCTCTCCGTCTCTAGAAATTCACAGAGACGCGTTCCATCTTCAACCTCTAACCGTTTGATTGTGTGGTTGCAGACGATGTGAGCCTTCTGATGGTTTTACTGGACACGAACCCTTTCTTCTGGAGCTCATCCAATCTCCCGTTCTCCAAGTTTCTCCCCCACGTGATCCCTAAACCCTAATTCCTCTTTTGGGTTTCTCATAACAATCTTAGTTTCGTTCCTTCTTTCGAATTGAAACTTAATTTGAATTCGTTTTCGTTTAGGTACTTGCGTTTCTGAACTCGATTCTGCTGCTCAATCAACTCAACCAGGTGGTGGTTATTGCCACGGGGTACAATTCCTGCAGCTACATCTACGATTCTTCTTCGGACTCGAACCAGGGCTCTGATCATGGAAGAATAATGCCGGCGCGGTGCTCTAACTTGTTGCAGAAGCTGGAGGAATTCGTGATCAAAGACGAGCAATTGTTCAAAGAAGGGTCGAGGGAAGGGATTTCTTCTTCTCTGCTATCCGGGTCTTTATCAATGGCTCTTTGTTGTATCCTTTTATGCCAGTGCTTGTTTAATTTTTGGGGTTTTTTGGTATCTCATTGAAAATGCCCCTTTGTGTTCTATTGGCATTTGATAATGCAGTTTAGGTATATAAGTAGAGTTACCGAAAAAACTTAGGGGTAATGCTTGTTGCATATGAGGAATTGTGTTAGAACTAGTACGTAATAGCAGAGATGTTTTGTTTTGTTGGAAGATCTAAGCGTATCCATGCAAAGTTTGCTTAACTGTAGTTGATGAACAGATATACAGAGAGTTTTTCGATCAGGGCCACTTCATCCTCAACCTCGGGTGAGTATCATTGTAGTTTGTTGTGTAATTGTTCAATATCTGTTTATTTTGGATGACTGGTATTATAATCTTGTCCATACCTTGACATTGATAACGTACTATAGTTATAACTTCTTTGCTGCAAATCAAGCTTAAGTTTTTATGGCCTTGTTTAGGTTCCATGAGCCATCAATTTGATGTGTATTTCTACGGAATATGGAATGTATGCAATTCTCTAAGCAGATTAGGTGCAATGACCAGCATACTTGCAAGTGGAATTGTTAATAACCAAAACTTGGGTTAGATGCAATTTTTGGTGGATGGTTGCTGTTGGAAGCATGTACCTGTTCTCTAGATATTAGGAGAACCGTATTGTGAAACAATCTTCACTATCCCCTTCAAAGATATAAATTCCTCTATACTTTTGGTCACCCTTATTGAGGTGGATTAAAATAAAATGAGATATTTTCTAAGCATCCAATGTTCAGCACCAGATATTAACCAAACTCGTCAGCCTTTATCATTTAGGTCTGCAAAATGGATGTATGTTATTTATTTTTCTTTTATCATGTCTTACTTTCCTTTCACAAATGGGTTACCTTTTAAGTAGTGTGACTATGCATGCGATGCAGATTTTATGCTTGCAAGGATCATCGGATGGACCTGAACAGTACGTTCTTCTTTTGAATATTTTCTTTATGCGTTTTTTTATTATCTTTCTCATCAAACCTCTTACATCAAAATTTTTTTTGTAATGTCCTTTCAGATATGTTGCAATCATGAATTCAATATTTTCTGCACAGCGTTCTATGGTATGCATTTGATCCATTTTCCTGTTTATCAAAAGCATATGTTTTTCGGGGGGCTATTCTTCAATGTCAGATGCACTTTGATTTGTATCATTATTGTCCTTTCTAGTAATCTGTACTTCAATAATTATATATTTGGTTGCAAATGGCAAGGCGCTATTTGGAAGTTACAAATTTTTGACTTACTGCCATAGACAATCTTTAATTTTTCTTCTAAAAGATGATTGTATACAATCAACTGATTTGAAATCCAAATTTGCTCTCCTGTTGGAGTACAATAAACAATATCTGTAGCTGTTCGGCCAAATAACCATTTGACAGTTTCTCCCAGTTGCTTTCTCTCTCATCGTTAGGCATTTCATTCAGCAAATATATAGTTAATTCAACTTTCCAGAAATCCAATAGTTGCTTAAAAGTCACGAATATCAAATTATCATTGATTTACTTCCACTGCAGGTTCCTATAGATTCTTGCTATATGGGATCGAGCAACTCTGCCTTCCTACAGCAGGTAGCTTGTCTTTAGAGTGTATTTATGGTATATACTTTTTTTAGTATTTGAAACATAATTAGCTTTATTCTTATGTCAGTTTTACTGAATGCTTTTGATGAATGAGAAACAGGCTTCATATATTACTGGTGGTGTGTATCTGAAGCCCCAACAACCAAATGGACTGTTTCAGTATCTCTCGGTAGGATAAGTACTTAAATTTGGTGATGTTGATACATCTTAACCTTGTGTTCACTTGTTTACCTGGTGCTTGGCTAAACAAAATTGATTTGGATTGGGTGTCAATGTGTCTCTCTCTTCCATCTTGTGTTAATCACAATTTTTTTCTCGTTTTGTTGCAACTTCTTGGGCTAATGTGCTGTTTTCGCTGATATGCAGACAGTTTTTGCAACTGATTTGCATTCTCGAGCATTTTTACAGCTTCCTAAGTCTCTCGGTGTGGATTTTCGTGCCTCGTAAGTATACTACTTATGCTCATCATTTAACTGTCTTCATTTTGGTTGTTATTAGAAAAGAAAAGATGACGGATGTACCTAAAATTTATAATTTTCTGATCAGTTTTAAGATTTAGTGCCCTTTTTCTTAGAGGCTAGTATCAGTTTCAAGATTTAATGCCCTATTTCTAGGAGCAAAGAGGAAGGTTGTACCCATATGCTGATCTTTCATGAAAAAATAAGATTTTTTAAAAAGTACATTCTAAGTTTCTAGGCTTATCCTTCTGAAACTCATATGGTTTACAGAGATCAAAATATTGATGTGAATTAATTGTTTGACTGTGTAGTTTAGTTGGTCAATCTGTATAACTTTTGTACAAGGGTTTGTCTCAGATGGTGGTTCCCACTTTCCGGAGATTCATAGTGATATTTAGATGTTTGGTAATAATTGACCTAGTCAAATTACTAGATGTAATCATATAATTCTTTTGTAGAGAAAAAAATTTCACCAACGTATTCATGATCGAACTGATGGTCGAGTAAATGATTTTGTGTCATGGTGCTCAATTTCAGTACTTAGATTATTGTGCAAATAGGAAAAGAAGCAAGAAAACAAATGAAATTTTTTTGGCTCTACATATTCTGTGTATCATATGTTTTGATTGATTGAATTTTGCAGGTGTTTTTGCCATAAGAAGACAATAGACATGGGCTACATTTGTTCTGTGTGCTTGTCCATTTTTTGTAAGCATCACAAGAAATGTTCAACTTGTGGGTAAGTTACCTCGTCTATATGTAGAGTACACTGTTAAAAGTGGATTAATCAAACCTTTGATTGACAAGAAGAGCCCATATCATAATGATACGAAAGATAGTACAGCTTACCCTGTTTCTTGTTTTAGTCAGAAATTCTAGCTGAAGATACCCACAAATTTTATGTACATATGTTAAGTAATTGAGATTTTCCAGCGGGTTTTGTTCGTTTATAGTGAGAGTAATGAAACTTGTGAAAAATAATTGGAAGTGTTCATTTTATTTTGCTTTTATTTTTAGTAAGTTTGAGAGATCTAGGAGGAAAAGAAATAAGTCACTACGTTTTGCTCTCCCAAACGAGAAACAAACACTGACAATCAATGCGACAAAATGTTTCTCTTCCATGGCGGTGAAACTAATTGTTTTGTTAATAAGCAAAAGATTCACTGGACCTAGAAATGCTTTGTACTGCTGTCATTTCTTACATCTCTTGAGTTGCGGCTTTGGACTTCCTGCAGGTCAGTATTTGGTCAAGCCCAGTTAGATGCTTCCTCAACATCCAACAGGAAAAGAAAGACGCCAGAGACATAATGTTAGTTCTCTAAAGCATGCTTGATATTTATGTGAATGATTTCGGGTTCTTCCATATCATCTATACCAGTTAAATGCTAGCGTAATACTAAAATTGCTTTCGTTAACATTTACGGGCAGTGAGTTCTATCCGTCTGGTGTTTGTTTTGTGAAAGCTGTATGGGAACCAGTTTTGCCGAGATTCTTGCATGCCTTCTTGTTGTAGAATTTGGCCACCATAGCGAAGTGCATCACCGTGTTTTGTGATGCCAAACTGCAGCATTTTTGTGGAGAGAAATCTGGCAGGGCTGATTATACGACTTATGGCGAGCTGATAGTGGTTAAGATTCTTTGAACTTTCTTCTTGTGTTCTTAAAGTAGTCATTTGCGCGCCAGAAAGAGCGGTGCATGCTTGTCCCGAATGATTATATGATGCTCAACAACACATAAGAAACTACAAATTGCGTTCTATACACTTGTTTTTGTTCTTTATCGGCAAATTTGACCTTTTATTCCTTTTCATTTTTAGCAATTGCAATTCGTCACTGAAAATTGTTCAATAAGCATTTAGAAAACGACTCTTTCCGGTGAACATATCATCTGGCATGGGTTCGCCATATACAACACGTGGAAACAATCGATGGTTCAATACAATAAATAAGTCAATGAAACCATAGCAGAAACACAAGATCAAGCATTATTTACAATTATTTACATCGAACGGGAATTCTTATAAACAGGCGTGACGCTATTGTACGGTTCCAATCTGAGTTTTTCACAGCAGTAGGACTTCCAGCCTCACATTGCTCTCATAATCACTTTGCTGCTTGCGTGCAGCCCCATTGCGGCAAATTTTAATACCGCACGGCTCCTATACAATCTGCGATACAAGGCAACATGATATTCTTAAATTAGTAAGAGATAAGCAACCTAATTCAAAACGATTTTCCTACTTTGACAGAACACGTATGAAATATTCTAGGAAAATGTACATGCTATATCTTGGATAATAATTAAGACAAGCGATGGAAAAAGACATCCATTTGTATGCCATTTATTACCAAGGAAGTTGCAGATAATCGAGGCTAACATTCTTAAGAGAATGCTTAGTTGCTAACACAATAGGAAGAAATACTTACCCAGCTAGAGCAAGTCCCCAGGTGGACAACGCATAGAACAACTTCCCCGCATGCCAAATACCCAATACCTTCTCCAATTTGCTGACACCACCCATCGCTTTAGCTACAACTGCAAATTATAGATTCACAAGGATGAGTTTCAATAGACGCATTCTCTATTGCCCACTATATATTCAAAGTAAAGCCCGAGAATCATTAAATGACAGAGATCAGACTTAGAGATGAGTATCTAGTTCGTGACCTAAAGACTAAATTAGAGACATCAAATTTCTTCAAGGAAAGAAACAGAAGTTCAATTCCATTTTCTTGGTTTATGTATCCAAGCTTATCTGATTCGTCATACTCTGCAATAATCGTCTAACCGCAAAGCACAACAAAAATTCGCAATTAGTTTTCAAAAATTACAGTTAGCATGTAGGATTGCAAACTAAGTGGTTCAACATGATTCATGTAGAAACATGTACATAACCTATTATAGCATATTTGGGTTAAGACATTACAAGCACATGGAGAATCAATTGAGAAAGACGAATAAAAACTTACTTTTCTGCAGCTCCTCCGGCGTCAAATTCTGCAATTCCAAGGAAGCAAAAATTCATGAGACCAAAATGAGCAACATCAAACATCAAGCGAAAAGCTTTCGAGTGGATACGTACCCGAGCTTTTGGGTTTGACACAATACACTTAGCCATAAAATTGGCAACCCCATCCACCACATGCTCCTCACTAACAACAACATAGTTCTCATTGTCAATCCCACTCCTCTCCTCGACTTTACCCGGAATCATGTCATCCGTGATCCACACCCACCAACTGGGTTCTTCATTGTCGACTTTGATTAGAACTTCAGCTTTCTCCAAATCGCTTTCTAAAATCCAAACATAAAGTATAAACAAACCCAATAATTATTACGTGGAATCAAATAGTGTATATATACACACATATATATTTCTATGCATTTATGTACCTGTGGCTGGCTTGAAAGGAAACTGATATTCATCAATGGATTCCTTCTGAAGAGCTTCGATTCGAGTCAAGAAGCTGTTCGATTCCACCGTCGCCACTAACCGAGCATGCAGCTGAAATTTCAAAAAACCCAAATGCCAATTTCAGTTTTTGAATGAAAATTCGAAATCTAATACACAAGGTCAACAAAAGGGTGTCGAATCGAATGGAAAACAATCGACCCCAAATTGCTTACATCAGGAGGGCAATCGTCCAACACCGCAGGCGACTCGGACAGGTTCTGAAGCAGCTTGAGATTCTGCTCCAGCGAGTTCCTCAGCCGCCGATTCTCCGCCCGCAGAGCCTCAATTTCTTCGTCGGAAACCGCACACTTGGTCCCCTCGTGATCGTCGTGGGGGAGGTGATGGCGGCCGTGTTCCATGGCTGTCCACGCCACGTCGGCAACCTCCATCACCGTCTTGGCCACCTCTATCGCCCCATGTCCTCCCATCGCTCTCTGTCTCTCTCTCTCTCAAAAGTTTTGGGTCGCCGTGCTTGCTTCGTTTGTATTCTATCAGAACCCGAAGACGAACGCAACCGGATCTTTGCTGGATTTAGGAGGCAAAGGGTAAACTTGTAATTTAAACTAAGAACTATTAGACCAATCTTTAACTCTTACATTAAAACCTAAAATTTTAAAAGAAAACTAACTAAAAGTCTAATTTTTTTTTTAGTTTTAATGAAAAAGAAAAAATAAAGTGTAGTGAATAGTACTAGGAAGAGGTAAAAATGTGATTTTTCGTTAAAAGTGAACAGTACTGGGTAGGTGTTTCGTTAAAACTCCTAAATTTTAATTCAGAAACAATTTTTCTACTTCAATTTTTCTGCTTCAATTTTTAGTTTGAAATTATTAAAAAATAAATTCAAAATATTTTTTTAAAAAATAATTTATTTAAATACAAAAATTAGGTAAACTATCTTAATTTAATTTTATAAATATTTTAACTTAAAAATATTTATGTTCCGATAAGTACTGAGAAATCATTATACCGACATCTTAAAACTTCTAGAACACTAAGAAAAAATATGAAACACATGAAAAAAATTTTGTATTATTTTAGTCGTTAGATTTAAGGGTAAATATCAGTTTACTACCCTCAAATTTCGTGGTTTCCAACATTTGGTACATGAAGTTTTTTTTGTCCCAGAGTCATACCTAAAGTGTTAATTTTGGGACAGTCTCATACATCTATTAGTCTGCTGTTAAATTAGTCGTTAACTGATGATGTGGCGCCCACGTGGATAATGATTGGGGCGCCACGTGTCAATATGGGGCCCATGTGAATATTAAAAATTAAAAAAAATTAAAAACAATATATAAAAAAAAAATCTCGGCGTTCATTCACCCCTCCCGACCGCCTCCCTCATTCTCCCTCCCTTCTCTTCCCTGCACCCAACCTCCCCGCACACCCACCCATTCCCCTCATTCTCCCTCCCTTCTCTCCTCTGCACTCCACCCCCACTTTCCTAAACAGCGAGTTCTCGGTCACCACCTCCACCGACACCATCGCCGCGAAAACCACCATCGCCAGCCGATCGACAAGATCTTGATGTAATCCGGCAGCGTCGTGAAGAACGACATCGTTTCGTCCTTCGCCTTCATCACCCTAGCGATGGGTGGCATGCCCTCTTCGTCCATCTCGAGGCGCGTCTTCTTCAGCGCTACCAATTTGCCGGTGGCTTTGTCCTTCGCCTTGTAGACCTTGCCGCACGTACCTTCGCTGACCTTCTCGAGCTTCTCCTACTTCTCCATTTCTAAGAGATCGGGAAATCGGAAACCCTAGAAATTTGAATTTCTAGTTCTCCCTCTTGTTTTTCTGGATCGAAATCGGTGGGTGTGCGAGGTGGGTGGGTGTGTGGGGAGGGTGAGTGTAGAGGAGAGAAGGGAGGGAAAATGAGGGGAATGGGTGGGTGTGCGGGGAGGTTGGGTGCAAGGAAGAGAAGGGAGGGAGGGGTGAACGAACGCCCAAATTTTTTTTTAATTTTTAATTTTTAAATATTCACGTGGGCCCCATATTGACATGTGGAGCCCAGTTATTGTCCACGTGGGCGCCACATCATCAGTTAATTGCGGATTTAATAGCCAGAGTAACGGATGTATGAGACTGTACCAAAATTAACACTTTAGGTATGATTTTGGGACGAAAAAAACTTCATGTACCAAATGTTGAAAACCACGAAACTTGAGGGTAGTACACTGATATTTACCCTAGATTTAAATTTAAACCGTTTAGATTTTTTTTCTTTATCGTTAAATTTGATCATATTAAATGTTAATCGTTATAAATTTTAATGGTAGAACCGTAAGTGCAGCGTATTACGATGTGAGCGCATACAGATTAAATTAACCCCATCACTCCCCCCCTTTCCTTTTGCCCTCTGCTCCCACGTTTTAAAACGCACAGAGAAGAAGCTGCTTCTTTCTTAGAGGAAGAGGGGAGAGAGAGAGAGAGAGAGAGAGAGGGAGTTCACAGTAATGGTGGAGGATGCGCAAGATGGCGAGAGCCCTCTGAAGGAGACGCACGATATCCAGTCCCAGATTAAGAGTGCTATGCGCTTACGCGTCCCTTACTTCAAAGAACAATCCGAGTAATCTCTCTCTCTCTCTCTCTCTCTCTCTCTCTCTCTTCTTACTGAATTTGTGTACTTTTGATGAATTTAATTTAAATATTAGTTGCGGTTTTTCTTTTCTTTTATGCCAGAATGTGTGATATAAATTCATATAGGATTGATTTGCACTAAAAGTTTGTAACTTTGATTTGTGTGTTTTAGGGTTTAATTATGCGTATTATAACTTAATTAAGGGCCACTGTGTAGATGCAAGTGTGTATAAGTGTGTGGTTAACTGTTTTTGATATGCTTTGTGTTTTTAGGATTGGTGTGTTTAGTTGTTTTGTTTAGGGTTTTGAAGCTTCTGAGTGTTCTATACATTCTATGCTTCGTTTGGGTTCGCAGAATTACAACGTAACGGACAGAATAAGTGCTTTTGCGCTTGGTGTAGGTGAACTTTGTACATTTATGTGAAGTAAAGCACACCTTGCGCGGCTGTCATATCTCCGCATTTGTTCTCGAAAAACAAAGCAAAAAAATGTAGGGCAGGGAATTCCTTTCAGTAATCCAACGCCTAGGATTGTTCCAGTCATTTCCTGCTACGGGAATTATTTATTCTTTAGCATTCCTTGCTCTAATTTGTATGGTAATAGTATACTTGCCTTTCTTTATCTATTTTAAACCCTAACCCTGGAAACTGCAAAATGAGTTCCAAGAATTCAATTTCCCAGTGATTTTGTATCTGCTTAGCGACAATTCTCAAAATAAGCTTTGGTGGATGAAGCCAATGCGCTCTACTTTTGCGACCATGTTGCAAGATTTCTCTTCCCAATCGCAACTTGATTGCAGTGGTTCATTGCTTGAAAGTTTGATTGAAATTATTTCATAGGGAAGCTCAAGAAAGTTGAGATTGTAAAGTTAGTTTAGATGCACTTGTGGGGTGAGCATGTTGGACCCCCATCCAAGGTTGGATTACTTTATAAAGTTATATTTTCATATGCAGTTCTTTGACTTTTGAGGGCGTCCGAAGAGTCTTAGAGATAGACCTGGGCTTGGAGACATTTGCGTTGGATGTGCACAAAAGATTTGTCAAGGAACATTTGGTGGAGGTATATCTTTCATTATCGAAGCTCGTTGTTCTCATTTAGCATGACCATAGTGTACTTGGTCATAACATCATCATTTTTATTATGTTTTATTTCAAGCACTTTGAATTATGCATTGAAGAGTTTCACGGTAGCTTATTATGTCCCCTTTGTTAAATTTCGTATGGGCCATTTACTGCTTCTTCAATACTTTTTCGTTGTAGTGTTTATTTGTGTCAATCAAAAATAGTTCCCTGCAAATGATTTCTGGACTGGAAATATTCTTACGTGTTAAGTTTTCTTCTATATTTGTTTTGAATGGAACTTTTTTCCTTCTGCAGGAAATTTTCTAGATTCATGAGCATTTAGTTTTTCTCGAGTAATTTCTTCTAGAGGAAACAGATACGTATCTTTAAATTGATTTCTTTATGAAATGACAATCAAGTAAAAGATATGCTAGAAAGAGTTGCCTAAAGTGAAAGTTTAGGAATTTTCAAAGGCTCCACTTGTTTTGTCAATTTGTTTCCAAAAAGGTAAGGCTTTTTATTTCAAAAGCTTTCTTCATATATGTTTTATGTTCGATGGATTGTACAAAACTACCCTTTGGATCATATTTGTTTTTTTTTTCTCATTGGTTTTTGTTGGCGACTTTGACTCAAAAAAAAAAAAAAAAAAAAAAAAAAAACTATCTCGTCTTGTTCTTGAGAATTTCATTTAATTGAGATAATATCAGAAAGATTTTCTGACTCAAACATTTCCTTTTGAACTATCTAATGTGGCTAGCCCTGGCCCATCTGGTCTTGGATTTGGGCTGGGCTTTGACTCTATGGAAGGGGCAGGGGCAGGCCACCATCAAGTCTCGAGCCTGAGGGCCATATGCTGATGCATTTACCCAAGCTAGTTTTACACGTCTCCCACAGTTGCCATTTGATGGTTCTGGGTATTTTGATATTGGCATTTTCTTGATTACTTTGAATTAATAGGGTGTGGTCTCTGGGACTCTTGGCTATGGCTTGGAAGTTCATGTTTGTACCCATGCATTTGTAATAGGCTCTAAAAATTAGATCTAATGGTTGGGGAGTGACTAGGTGTCTGGGTGCTTTAATTTTTCCCAGAGATGAAGGTTGAACATTTAAGTGATCATGTAGGATGAGATTTATGAGAAACTGGGATGTTACTGCAATGTATTTTTTAACGTGGGGTGCATGCATGTTTACCAGTTCTAATACCCGTCTGCAGAATTTCTGTGGCTAGTCCAAAGTACTAGCAGGGCTTCAAATTAACAAAAAAATCTTTGAACCAACAAGCCGAATAGGAGACCCAGCAAGCAATATGGTTTAGAGCAAGTGATGCTTCACCATAACCCTGAGTGCATCTGCCATGAGCTTGTCAAGTGCCACTGGTCCATTCAATCACCATATCCAAAATTTCCTCACTCCAGCTTACCCCCATGATTTATCATTTAGGAGCATGCCACTTTCCCTTGTGCTGCGAATGTTATGTTTCTTGTGTTATTTCATTTTATGTTGTATTAATTTTTTAGTTTATTTATTTATTAATTGGAGTCCAAATGTTTTCTCAAGAAATATGTCATCTCTTAATTGCATTTATTCTTTTCAAATTGCTAGGTCTTAGAAGGTGCTGGTGATGACAATACCTCAAAGAAATCAGGGGAGACTGATGAAAAAAGTTTGGTTAAAGGAGAAGTAGCAGAATCACTCAAAGGAAAGTCAAATAAAGGCGCGAAGGAAACCTGTTCAGAAGATGAGGAGAAAATGGAAGACTCTCCTGTAATGGGGCTTCTGACAGGGCATAAAGTGGCGAAAACTGGAACTGAAGAAACTAAAACGACCAACCAAAATAAGGCTCCGACTGAGAGTGTGATAAAGTCAGCCCTTAGAAAAAGGGGTTCTTATATCAAAGCTAATTCCGAGTATGCTACATCTTTCTTTGAACTGATTATCGGTTATTGCTTTTGACAAAAGAAAAAAGATTACCGATTATTGCTGTCAATTGCATTAGTATACTAATTTTCATGTATATTCTTTCTCCCCTTTTGATTGGCATTGGAATCTATTTGACTTTTGTCTTTAGATGTTAATTTTCAATGTTGTCAGTTGAGTAAATGAAGTACTCATTATTTATTCCTTCCTCTCACTACAGAAAGATTACTCTGGCTGGACTTCGCCGACTTTTGGAGGAAGATCTTAAGCTTGAGAAATATACTCTTGACCCTTTTAAGAAGTTTATAAGTCAGCAACTAGACGAGGTAAGATAATTTTGTGTCAAGGCATCTTGAAATTATAGAAGTGATTACGTCTATCGCTGGTGATCGTACTTTGCATATATTCTCTTTTTCAGGTTCTAGAATCTTGTGAAATTTCTGAACCTGCTACAACTGCCAAGAAAAATGTTCTGAAAAGTGCTCAAAGAAAAGCATCCACTAAGGTCAGAAGCAATGAGAGTTCTGGTTCTTTAGATAATGAAGGTAGTGAGGAAGGAGATGAAGTACAACCTAGAAGCAAAAGTGCTCCAAAAGGAAAGATGCAGAAAAGTGCTCAGAGAAAAGCATCCACTAAGGTCAGAAGCAATGAGAGTTCTGGTTCTTCAGATAATGAAGGTAGTGAGGAAGAACATGAAGTAAAACGTAGAAGCAAAAGTGCTCCAAAAGGAAAGATGCAGAATACTGATGGGCATAAGAAACGGAAAAGAATGGCTAAGGAGACTAACGTCTCTGGAAAGAAGAGGATCAAGCCGCCTCAAAAAGAACCAGAGGACAAAAGTGACGCAGAAGACACTGGAAATGTCTCTGAAGATGATTGTTCTCGGTCATCTGCTGAAAAACCTATAAAGGTATTTACTTTGTATGTTTCTGAAGTCACCATAAAAGTAGGATTTGTCTATTATTGAATCATACTGTTTATCAAATTGTAGAAGAAAGAAGTTTCAACTACATCTGCATATGGGAAACGTGTGGAGCATCTACGATCAGTTATCAAAGCATGTGGAATGAGGTTTTTCATCTTTGACTCTATGCATAGATAGACTTGCATCCTTGTCATTGTTACATTATGATGTTTATTGTCTGTTATACAGCGTTGCCCCCTCAGTTTACAAGAAAGTCAAGCAGGTGCCTGAGAGCAAACGTGAAGCTCACCTGATAAAAGCGTTAGAGGAGATACTCTCTCGAGAAGGATTATCTGCACATCCCTCTGAGAAAGGTGAGTTTTAAAATGTAGCCTTTGATGGCGATACTTGGAATATCAACTGTAGGTATGATTTGATATAATTTACCAAGTTGTTATAAAAGGGAAACTTAGCTAGGTTTGATCTGGGAATTTGGGTTTAGGATTGACATGGAAGTTGTGATGCACAATGTTACTTGAAGTCTTTGAGAATGCCAAATCATAATCCTTAGTTTGTCGTCCTTATCATCTTCACATGCATGGCAATGTCAATCCCCATGGATGGCATCGGATTATGTGGATTCAGATGAGCTCTCAATGGGTTAGAGACTGAGAGCATTAATTGGGTCACATATGTTGACCCACATATGTTGATTCTTTAGTATATAAAGAAATACAATGAATGCATTCAGGGCTAGTTTGGGATTGTTGTGCTTTTTTAAAAATTTGTTTCTGTTGTGCTTTAAGAATATTCAGTTGTAAAATAAAGCAATTGAGCGTTTGATAAACTGTATTTTTAAAATTGTTGAGTATAAAAAGTAGTGTAAAAGCATTTGGTAAATTATACAATAAGTGATATAATTGTATAAACAACAACAACAACAACAAAGCCTTTTCCCACTAAGTGGGGTCGGCTATATGAATCCTAGAACGCCATTGCGCTCGATCGTGTGTCATGTCCTCCGTTAGATCCAAGTACTCTTAAGTCTTTTCTTAGAGTCTCTTCCAACGTTTTCCTAGGTCTTCCTCTACCCCTTCGGCCCTGGACCTCTATCCCGTGGTCACATGTTCTAACCGGAGCGTTAGTACGCCTTCTTTGCACATGGCCAAACCATCCTAACCGATTTTCTCTCATCTTTCCATCAATTTTGGCTACTCCTACTTTACCTCGGATATCCTCATTCTTAATCTTATCCTTTCTCGTGTGCCCACACATCCAACGAAGCATCCTCATCTCTGCTATGCCCATTTTATGTATGTGTTGATGCTTCACCGCCCAACAAAGTGATATAATTGTATATAATGACAAAAATGGACATGGTAATGGGGTGGGGGCGACGCTAGTGGTCGCAATTGTGATGGTGGTGGTATAGGCGGCGTTGGCAGTGGCGGTGGCAACTCTGATGTTTGTGGTAGGTTGGTGATTGTAGTTGTAGGTGGTGGAGACAATGGACGTGACAGTGGCAGTGGGGGGCGGCGGTTGTGATGGCATGGCAATGGTGGGGGTATGGTGGTGGTGCCCATAGTGGGGTGTGGTGGTTGGGCAGAAGTGACAATTGTGGTAGGGGTAGGTGCAACAGAGGCAGTGGTGGTTGTGGTGGTGGTGGTGACAACAATGGTGGTGTAAGGTTAGTGGTTGTAATGGTAGGAGCAGTGGTCACTTTTCTCTCAGAGGGATGAAATGTGTGTAGAAGGATAAATATTGTCTTTTTTAAAAATAATGAGGGTAACAAGAATCGAAAATATTCATTAAAGGCTCAACTGCGCTTTTTATAAAAGCAGCTTGCTTTAGAGACTATTGTCTCGAGGCCGTTGCTTTTAAAATAAGCATGATATTTTAATTTTACAAAACACTTTTTGTTGCCTAACTTTAAAGTGAAGCATTTTTTGGTGAAAAAAAAAGGAATACCAAATGGGGCCTCATTGGGTCGTGTGGTTATCTATGATTCTTCCTACTTGTATGCCAGAAAATACCTTAGAAATTATTCTTGCGAGTGTTGATCATTCTCCATGAATTAGGTCAAGAGACCCACCCCACCCTTACAGTCAAGGGTCTTATGACCTTCCATGGGGGTGTGGTTTCACCATACATCTTTTATCCTGACTTTGTCACGCTTGTAAGGATTCTTACCATCTATTATCTTATTTCAGAAATCAAGGAAGTCAAAAAGAAAAAGGAAAGGGCAAAAGAGCTCGAAGGCATTGACATGAGTAACATTGTAACGAGCTCACGTAGAAGGTCCACAACTAGTTTTGTGCCTCCTCCAAAGCCCAAAATACCAGTTGAAAGTGATTCTGATGATGCTGAAAGTTCAGATGATGACAATGGTGAAGCTGACAAGAGTGACAAGGAAGAGAATGAGGTTGAGGTTGAGGACGAGGACATTGAGGATAATGGTAATAGTGATGACAACCATAGTGATGAGGGTAAGTGTTAATTCAAGAACTTTAATGTCATTTACCTATTATAAATGGAAGCTAGGGCAATGAGGATGAGAATTTTATGATTTACGGTGCTTCTGCAATGTTACATATGCATTTCATTACGAGTTGTGGCTTCCGTGCTTTACCAATGATTCTAGCATTTATATTAATCAAAACTGGTAAGATTGTGTGACATCCTACATATGGAGCTAGTGGAGGTATTCGATGTCAATTAATATATAATCTCTAAACAAAGATGTATTTTTTTCTTCATTAAATGCTTGCTCAACGACCATTTAATTTAAGAAATCTCTGCCCTCAGTTAGTTCATCGATCAGAGTTATGTGATATCAGTTTAAAGAATAAACTTCAACAAAATGAAGTAATGAACTTCAGGATATAGTAATTTGAGCAGATTAAGCTTGTAACGGGGAGTCGTAAATACAAGTTCAAATGTTCATCTTGGTGGTATTAGTACATATGCAAGTAATACTAAAAATCATTGGATTCATACGAAGTGATTCTGACGAAGTCTTTCGTTAATTTATGCAGATGAAGCTGATGACAGTGATTAAGTTTTAAACTATTTATGTACAATGTAGAGTCAGAATAGCCTTATTCTGATATTTCTTATGGGTGCGGGACAGAATAGCAGTGACGAAGTTGGACGAATAACTTTCAGTTATTTTACCGAATAATCTTATTAGTCTTGCCGCCATAACAGCTCTTTGCACATCAGAAGCAGGGATAATAGTTCTCTCAACAAATTGGTTTCTTCGGGTGGTTAAAGCAGACACCCATCTTGCTGCAGTTTGCTTGCATAAAACCTTTCTTTTGAAATTGGATTCAGCAACATCCGACGAGCATTTTTCTCAACTTTATCTGCTTTTAGTCCATGTATTGCGACTTTTTTTGTTCCCTTTCGATGATAGGGTATTTTTGTAGTGTTCAATTTACTGTATCTGGAAGATTGATCGTTAGTCGTGGTTAACGGGAAATGCAGGCTGTTTTTATGTACTAAGGATTCTCCATGATGCAATGAAGAGTGATCACTCAGGCAGCTGAATACAGTTCAAGTTTGATGCTATGACTTGGCTCGTTAACGCCTTACGGAAGGAAAAGTAAAGAAAGGAAATTAAGAGTAAATTGTATTCAGTAATGTAGTTTTGTGAATAATGACTGTCAATTTACACTCAGTAGCGAACCACGACGACAGCATTGAACGGGGCAACTTCATTCTCATTGTCCAACAGAACCCTCAAGCTAAACCTGTCATTCTACTGGTTAGGCCCCGAGGGACCTTGTCCTGAACAATTTGTCTGCAGATTAAACAGGAAAGGATGCATTCAAATTTTCAACGAAGCAGAATTCACGCAAACAGCTGTCGTAGGTCTTGAGTACTAAGATTTGAAGTTTAATTCGAATACGCTTTATAGATATATTCTACTACATCAATCCAGATAGGCATTGAAGGGATCAAGTTTACAAACTTGGCAGTCCCTTCAGTGGATGCAGGACCCAAATAGTTCACATTATGTTTCTTGTCTGGAGAGGCAATGTATCTAAATAGTGACAACGTCGGTTCAGATCCGGTTACATTAAACGCAAATAAACATGTATGAAGATGCGGAATGTTCTTGTTGATTTTCACTACTTGAACCAGTACACCTGAAACAGCTTGAGTTGTCGCCATTGGCTCCTGAGTGAAATTTCAATATTTTGCTTAACAGACAAGAACCGATCAAAATACTAGAAAACACACCAAGGGAATGCAGAGGGATCTTATACTTGCGGTGAAGAAATCAAGATAAGCCTTCTTGTCATACGGCTTCTCCCTGACTTCTAAATACTTTGTTACAATGCCATAAAATCAAGTTCTGTTACAAGATACTAATCGCGTGTTACAAGATACTAATTGCAAGTTGACGGAACTCACTGGAACGAGATTGTGAATGAGCAATTGAGCATTTCAAAAGCTCACAACTAGAAGTAGTTAAACAACCAGTGAAAAGGATGAATTGACATATTGTAGCAATTTCAGGTTCCAAAAGTTCTGAGCTTGATGCGATAAATTTGACGTATTGTGAGTACCCTTCTACCGTTACACAGAGTGCCGAATGGCTAAAGATGTACTAAACTAATTTGATAATTTCAAAACATAACAAAATCACTACAGCACCACACTCCTCGTTGACAAAGCGATATACTAAACTAATTTGATGTATGCCAAGGGGAATTCGAACTCGGGCATTACTAGGACTAGGATATGAAAGAAACTGAATTTTCTGGTGTATTCAATAATGACGGTACAAAAGTAACCCAATTTAGGGAGACATGTAAACACAAGCACCTGTTAGAAGGAATTATGTATCTTCAATAAAAAAGACCAACAGAAAAATATGAAATTGAAAGACAATAACTCCAAATAGTATTGAAAATTTTGAAACAGCAACTTATACAGACTTCTCCTTCTGCGGGTACCAATGTGACTGTTCTTCCTGGATACTCAGGCGTCCCTCTATGGTCCGTACTGCCTAATAACAACAAACCCACCAAGCAAATTGAACAAATTGAACCCAATTGCGTGACAATTATCGTCCAAAATCAAATAAACTAGCTCCAACCTACTCCAAAAACTCGGGCAATGAGTGGGCCCAAAAGTGTCGGACCAAGCAATCGATGTCTGAACCAACGCTCGAGTGTAAGTTCATGTTATGCTGTCGTCAGCCACATTATTATTATTTGCGTAAGGTGCGTTCACAACACATGCTCGTAGCGAGCACGTTGGTAGACAAAAAAGGCTAGTGGGGCCCAACTTGCAGTGCACGCGGCATTGATTATGCATTCTAACGGTAAAATATATGGACAGTTGAATTTCCAACAGTAATTTTTTTTTCTTCATTTGTAATTCAATAGCTAGTACACATGGCGCGACGTAGGCAGTTGGATTTCTAACTCATATAACCCAATAGTCCATATTAATCCGTCTTTTTTAGGAATACATAATCAAAAAAGGAAAAAAATCCTACTAGCCGTTGTGCCCACATGACACAACTTGGGTTGTTGGATTGCACGAAAGATTGTATCCCAAGGTCCATGTGAATTTGGTTAGAAGAAAAATGTTAAAAAAAGAACCATACCAATTCTTAATGGATCATGACACGTGACTAAGAGATTGGTTACAAATCTAATAAAAAATGTCCAAAAAAATTTCGGGATAATAATACTTGACGTGATGAGATTGGTTAAAAATCCTATTGAAAAATAAACATAATATCATCTTTTTTATTAATTTTATAAAATAATAAATTTTTAATGCCTATCGCCCGGGCAATTCATTTATGGGATGAAGATGCATTCAGACATTTAGTATTCACCAAGGCAATAGAGAAATATTAGCTACCTTCCCCATTTACCTTTTCTTACTTACCTTTCTCACTCATCATTTGACAGGTCAAATGTTGAGTGGAAAACGTAACTAGGCAAAGGTAAATGGGGAAGGTAACTAGCATTCTTCAAGGCAATAATGCCTCTTGTCCAATTGCAATAATGGCCTCTTGCCCAATTGTCTGGGCAATTATTTCCCTAACGGGTGGAACCGCTCGGGTGATTTCAAATTGGATCACCCTTATGAAATGTTCTAAATAACAACCTAAAGTGTTAAAAATTAAATATCCGCAAGGTCACAAATGTTAAGTGATGATGTAAACAAATACTAAAGTTGGTTTCCATTGATTGTCGTCCTAAGAGCCCTACATATTTAAATTGACCCGTTTCAACTAAGTTTAAACCTAAATTTGTGTTGCTAAAAGAAGTTGATTTGGTAACCCAAAGCTGCACGATAGATGACATGAGAGGTAAAATACATTTCAATATTTGTCCATGCCAGCACTTAATGCTACTGATCTAATAGATGTCCAATTTTCAAAACGTTAGGTAATTATTAATAATGTTTTAAAAGACCATGAGTCATGCATATACCTAATATACGGGTATATGACCAATTTTCAAAACGTTAGGTAATTATTAATAATGTTTTAAAAGACCATGGTCCATGACCAATTTGGAATCACCAATATTTTATCATTTAAGGTTGTACAATTAAAACATCATGCATATACCTAATATACGTAAAACATATAAACGATAACTTGAAGAAGCTCCAGTAACAAGCATGGAAGTTGACAACACTAAGAAGAAAACATCAAGTCTTCAATGAACTCCTAGCCTTAAGACAATGGTCTATCGGAAGCCTTTTTGTCATGTGTTCTAGGGTTCACATGGACTGATATTTATATAGGAACTTTAACAAAAAACTTCCGGTACTGTTCACTTTAACAAAAATTCACATTTTTACACTAAAATATCAATCATGATACTATTCATTTTACCCTTTATTTTGTCATTTTCGTTAAAACTCAAAGTTTTCAAGCTATTTTCATTAGTTTTCTTTATTTATATATGCCAAAGGCTTAAAGTTCTTTCCATAAAGGAAACGTAAAACCTACTTTCTTGGCTTCTAAATTAAGTGTCATAGTCATATTCATATAAGGATTTCATCAATTCTATTTCCAATATAAGACACATAATACAAGATTGATATCTTGAAGAGATCAAGGCACTATCAATATTATTCTTTAAGAATACATTCATATTACATATAGTAGACCATAGTAAAGGTTGATTTATATTGGATAAATCCAACATTTTCTCACTTGGTCTACAAATGTAATATTCATGTCTAACTTGAGATTAGAGACTAATATAACTATAGTGGCCGTGTAAAATGATTTCATCTCATCCTTAATGCAAGTTTCTATCGATTGAATCATTCAACATGGAACTAATAAGGTTGTAAAGTGGTCACAACTTAGAATCTTCATAATCTTGAGATGTTTTCCTCACTATAATTTTGTCTTACTTTATAACATCTCAAGTCCTCCTTATTGTAACCAACTTATCACACTTTATTCTTCTAACAAGCCTGCATACTTGCCAATGCAAGTGACTGTCATTCAATGAATGAACTCAACTTTCTGCAATTTTAAACAAGCATAGCAAAATATATAACTCAATGCAAACAAGCAATTTAACTAAAGGCATTAACCTTATGTGAATACGCTGAACTAGCAAAATAAAATGCATACATTCAAACCAATTTAGCAACAAACTACAATCCTCTTTGTGAGAGTAACTCACTTATTTACTGCAATACTTACATATTACCATCACTCTAACTAATTCAACATATCTAAACTCGAGATCAATCCCGTGTTTTCCACATGTTTAAAAGGCACAACCGGTAATGCTTTATTCAAGGGATTTGCAAGCATTGAAGTAGTGTCAATGTAACTGATTTTGATGAACCCTTGTTTGATTTTTCCCAATAAGCTTGTACTTGACATGCATATGTTTGGTCCTTGAACACCTCTTATTATTCTTGGAGTAGAACACAATTGCAGTGATGCCACAAAGGATTTGTAATGGTCCTGCAACAATGTCCAATACGCTCATTCCTTCAATGAATTTTCCAATCCACACAACTTGTAAAGTAGCTTCAAAACATTCCATGTACTAAGCCATCATTGTAGAGGTTTTCATGTTCATCTGTTTCATGCTTTTCCAAGAAATTGCACCTCTTGCCATCATGAATATGTAACTAGCAGTTGATTTCAGCAAATCTTGGCACCCTGCAAAATCCAAATCACAGTAGTAAAAAATTTCCAACTTCTTAATTTTTCTGTAAACCAATTTGTAGTCTTTGGTCCTCTACAAGTACCTCATAACCTTTTGGGATGCAATCCAATGAGCTTGTCCAGGATTGGACTGATATCCCCCCAACAAGCTCACTGAAAAAACAATGTCTAGTCTTGTACACACTTCTGCGTACATTAAGCTCTCAATAACTGAAGCATATAGTTTGTCATTCATTTTTGCTTTCTCAATGTTAGTTTTTGGGGATTGTTCTTTACTCAATTTGTCTCCCTTGGTAACTGGTACCTCATTGCCATTACAATTTGACATACTAAATCTCTTAAGTACCTTCTCAATGTAACTTCTCTGTGATGAACAAAGTAACCCTCTCTTCTTGTCATGAGTGATCTAAATTTCCAGTACATATGAGGCTTCTCCTATGTCTTTCATTTCAAAATTGTCACTTAGTAGAAGATGAAGTGTCTCCCACTTGACTTAATGTCGATACATTTATCTTCTGAGTTTTCAATAAAGCAATGTACTGTATAACTTCCTTAAATCCCAAATACCATTGCCTAGATGTCTGTTTTAATCTATATATGGACTTTCTGAGTTTGCAGACCAAATGCTTTTATTCCACATTGATAAACCCTGAGTTGTTTATGTAGATTTCTTCCTCAAGCGCATGATAGGAATTTTTACCACCTGCAAAAGTAGGGATAAAAACACTTAAAAATACTTGCAAGAGTACAAGGTTGTCGTAGTATAGCAGCTCAATCAAGGTCGTTCTCCACAGGGATTGAATGAATAATCTATGTTAAAATCAAATCTTAATTAGTTATTTGAAAACGAAATTGGGAAGAGGTTGATTTTATTAACTAAAATATTAAAAACAAATTTAATTAAAAACAATTAAACAAAATCGGGAAAGTAAGGAAAACAAAAGAAAATAGTTTTGAAAATAAATTTGAGCACTAGGGTTCCGCAGTCACCTTAACAATACTACGTAGTTCTTCCATTACTTATGAATTACACATGCATATTTGAAGGTTAGGTTTTCCTGAAGTATGCCCTACTTGGAACCTCCAACATAGAACGTATATCTAACATGCAACCCGTCCGTGGCGTCCAGATCTAATGTGAACATGCAAGACTCATTAAATTTTCTGAAAACCTTTTGAAAAACCATATAATCCTTAAGACGTGTCTTCCATCCTAAGAAGTTACATATTAACCACAAGAAGCCAGCGACAATTTCAGGGACAACCCTCCGCCAAAATTGCATCAAATTACTTTTCTAAATATCCTAATGGTGGCCAATCATCAAGACAAATAGATAGTTTCAAGCACGGTGATTAATAATTCAAAACTTGCATGCATAATATCATAAGCAAATTGAAAAGAAACTACATTTTCTTGCTAAGGCTCGTGGCCTCGCCCTAGCAAACGAAACTAGTTACTAACAACCATAAAACAAAATATTATTAAAAACAAGGATAGAAAACACCTTGAAAATAAACTTGAATCCAAAAGCTCTCTAAAGTGTGCGTTCTTCCTTCCCCCTTCTCTGTCTTCTCTTCGAAAAAAAACCTAATGGCTAAAAAGCCTTATTTATACTACTAGAAAATAAAACCCTAAAACGTCTTAGAGTAAAACTAGGAAACATAATTAAATAACAAAACAGAAAATAAAAAGGTTTCCTATTTGAACTAAAATTCGGACTTCTCAGAAAATTAGACTTTTGACCAACCAAATCAACTCCAATTTGGTCCCAAAAGGTCTCTTTTGAAAGCTGAAGACGTCCCATACAAATCCTTAGAAGGAAACTTCCTCAAAATATGCCATCTTGACCTCCAAAATACCCAAAATGTCCAGTTCGTGAATCTGGGAAAGCTGCACGCTGAGCCTTTATTTCATCATCACGGTCAAACAGCTAAGTAGAAAAATCTGAAACTTTGAAACAATCATCTTGAAAGGCATACGAATATCCTCCAATAGGAATCATTCCAAAACTCATCCGTTTGATCACTTTTTACTACAGAGGAATTCGAATGTCCTACATTGGAAATATATAATAAAGTATCAAAATTCTACCAAAATAACCAATAAATTATAACTAAAATTAGGGTAAAATATATAGTATATATGGACTCATCAGCGCACCATTTAGAAATGTTGTCCTAACATCCTTTGGTGTAAGAACAAGTCATAGTGAGCAACCAAATCCATTACAAAGCTAAGAGAATCTTTGGTTGACATTGGTGAGAATGTTTCAGTATAGTCGACACCATTTCGCTGTGTTTATCCCTTGGCTATCAATCTGGCTTTAAATCTCTCTTTTTCTTCACTTTGAATTCTTCTTTGTTTTGTACACCCATTTGCATCCAATTGGTTTTGATCATTCTGCTAACAATGCAAGCTATTAAACTTCATTTTTCTCCATGGACTCAAGCTCAAATTTCATACCTTGCATCCATTTTTCTTGTTGTAAATTGTTTATTGCATCGTTATAGTTTCATGGCTCTTCAATATTGATATTAGCTTTACTCAGATATAGAACAAAATCATCTGAGGTTGCAGGTTTTCTCACTCTTGTAGATTTTCTGAGTGCATGTGATATTTAGTATTGAATTGCTTTTAGATTTGATTTTGTCTGCATTGCATCAGTGACTTCATTTGATGATATTTGATTATTGTCTGCATCATTATTTGTATCCAATTAAGTATTGAACATAATAGGAGCATAATAGGAGCATAATAGGAGCATGGTCAATATTCATATCAGTTATTTCTGCATTTTGAATAGAGTTTCCCTCATTTTGTTCCTCAAACTCAAAACCATTGTTTGTTTCTCCTATTGACATCTTCTCTATGAATTTAACCTTGCTAGTTTCAATGAATGTCATGGAATAATTAGAGGAATAAAATCTGTAACCTTTTGTTCCCTCTGGATATCCTACAAAGTGGCAACTTACTATCTTAGAGTCAAGCTTCTTTTATTGAGGATTATAAACCTTGCTTCAGCCCTGCAACACCAGATACTTAAGTGATTCAAGCTTGGCTTCCTTTTATTCCACAACTCGAAAAGGTGTTGATGTCACAAACTTGCTAGGAACTCTATTTGATATACAGTTGGCAGTTTTGATAGCATATCTCCATAAGAACACATGGAATTTTGTAGTACTCATCATACTCCTTACCATATCTTTCAAAGTTCAATTCTTTCTTTCTGAAATTCCATTTTGTTGTGGAGTTGCAGAATTTCTGTATTGAGCTACAATCCCTTCACTTTGTAGGTAGAGTGCAAATGGTCCAGGGCTTCTGCCATGCTCAATATATCTCCCATAATATTCTCCCCCTCTGTCAGACTTCACTAACTTTATTTTTCTATCAAACTATTTTTGAACATGAGCTTTATAAATTTTGAAGGCCACAAGTGCACTACATTTCTCAGAAAACAAGTACTAGCAGTATCTCGGAACTAAGGTTATAAAGTACTTATAACCATCATAAGTTGGAGTGGGGAAAAGACCACATATGTCAGTGTGCATGAGTTCAAGTAGACCGTTGCTTCTGGTTGCATCCTTCTTATGTGAATTAACCATTTTCCCTTTGATGCATTCGATAGACGTATCAATGTTATCATACTCAAGTTATGGCAATATGCCAGTTTTGCTCAAGTTCTTTACTCTTTCAATTGAGATGTGCGCTAATCTTCTATGCCATAGAGTGGATGAGATATCATTTTGATTAAGTCTCTTTTGTCCAACCATATTAACCTTGTCACAAGACTCTGTAGTTAAGTTTAAACATACCACCAATATGTGAGCCATCTATAACAACTTGCAAATTATTATAAATGGTGAAACCTCTGTCATTTATTGAAAATTCAAACTTCTTCTTAACAAGTTGCTAACTTATACTAAATTCCTTCTAATTGAAAGTACATAACAGACATCTTGTAATTCCAAAACAACTAGATTTAACTTAGTTCTAATTGTTCCAATGAACTTGACAGCAACTTTATCACCATTTTCAACGATCACTGATACCTTATCCTCTCTTGGCACCCTATTGCTTATGTAACCTTGCGATGAGTTTGTCACATGTATTGAAGCACCACTGTCAATCCACCATGAATCTCTAGCAAATTCAATATTATTTGTCTCAAAACGTACTAAAATTTCACCCTTAAAAATTGTGATGTTACCCTGTGGAACCACTTCTTATATTTTTGGTAGTTCTTCTTCATGTGTTTAAAGTTTCTTGCAGAAGAAACACTTCCCTTTGGTACTCTTGAAACCCTTATACGCACCAAGTTTTGGATGATACAGTGATGCTCTCTCATTGTCAGTCTTTGGAGCAGTATTTTTGAACTTAACACCATGTTTAACTTTTCCTCAAATACCTCTTTCCTGATATGCTATTCTTTATGCACACATATAGCTATCAATTCATTCAAGCTCCACATTTTCTTTTTCTGTGCATCGTATGTGCTTTTCAGCTGTGAATATTCATTAGGCAATGAATTGAGTACCACATGCACCAGAAAAAGGGTCACTCATGGGAACATCCAAATCATTTACCTTGGTACCAATGTCTAACAGTTCAAGAATACACACCGTATCATTGTACTTCTTGATCATAAACTTATTCATAAGATTACTTGTCTCAGCTTTGTCTGATTCTTTGAACTTCTCATGAATCGATGCTAAGTACTTCTTGGCATTCTCAGAATATGGTATTCCACCTCTCACTGTGTTAGACATCGACTTCTTAATCACCAAGAGGGCAATACTATTTGCTTCCTTCCACTTCTTAAACTTTGCTTTAACATCAACAGTTGCATTATCTGCGGGTTCTGGAAGAGTCCTCCCTAATAGCCATGTCTAGGTCCATCAAACCTAAACATATATCGATATATTGTTTTCATTTTTTTTGTAGTTTATACCATTTAGGGTTTGAACTGTGCTTACAACATTCATAACTGAATAAATAACATGCACACTTTGAGAAAAAAAAAATCCCAATGAACTTCATAAAACAATATTAATTCAACAATTGTAGGCAGGTGAATTAAAATGCCTTTTGACATTGATACATACACTACATCAGTTACTTTCATGGTAGTTTTCTAACACTTGGCATGCCATTTATAGTCCAACTAGGAGAACATGGTCAACGCCTGTAGGCAGATGAACTGCATCCATGTTATGATTTAAATGCAATTTTAGCAGAAACTTGATTATATTACTTAGTTGTTTCATGATAAATTGCTAGGGCTTGAATATATGATTTAACTATGCAATATAGACACTGATCATGTAAGCTTTATTGGCACCTACGTACCATTCATCCATGTAGAATAGTTAAAACTATCATGTTACATGATCATAGTATTGTATAATGATTACTGTGCAACTATGTGTGTATGTTACATGATCATAGTATTGTACAATGATTACTGTGCAACTATGTGTGTATTGATCATACCTGAAGACATAAAAGTTCAACGATACATGAATTCGTTAAGCTTTGTTAGGTTTTAACCATACAACCAAATTAAGGCTTTGATACCAATTGTTTTCCTTTGAGGCTGTACAATTAAAACACCATGCATATAGTTAATACACGTAAAAAATATAAACCTTAACCTGAAGAAGCTCCAGTAACAACCATGGAAGTTGACAGAACCGAGAAGAAAACACAAATCTTCTATGAACTCCTAGCCTTAAGACAATGCTCTATTGGAAGCCTTTTTGTCGTGTGTTCTAGAGTTTGTATTTATATAGGCCAAAGACTTAAAAGTTCATTCCATAAAGGAAACGTAAAATGTACTTTCTTGGCCTCCAAGCTAAGTATCATAGTCATATTCAGATAAGGATTTCATCAATCCTATTTCCAATATAAGACACATAATATAGGATTGATATCTTGAAGAGATTAAATCACTATCGATATCTCTAATAATACATTCATATTACATCTAGTAGACCATACTAAAGGTTGATTTATATAGGATAAATCCAACACAAAAAAATTTGGGTAGTTATCCATACTTAACCCTACTGGAACATCATATTGCGAGGAAAGTTAACAACTAGTCATAACGCACTTGGAACTAACGTAATCTTATGGTTTGTATTTGTTTGGTTTATGCCTCAAATTAGTAGTAAAGTTGAACTAAATCAAACCATTAAAATGACTAATTTGATTCGGTTTTTCCTTCACATGAAATAAAGCAAATACTATAGATTCTTTACATGTATCAATTAAAAATGAACTTCATAAAGATGGAGATATTTGGAGAGATTTTTGAGAGTGCAAGAAAAGGCAGGGGAAAAAAATTTGGTGCCAAAAGTTTGCACGACGAATATATCCACATAATCGTCGCCCAAAGTTTCACAGAAAACAGTCAGTTACCCATTAAACACTCCTATTTAGTGCGCATTTATGACACACTTTGCATGACCAAGGGTTCGTTGCGCAAAGTGTTACGGGTTTTATATAAACACAGTTTCAGAATTCTAGTTTTCAAAGGTTTTGTTTCAAATGGTGGCCGATTCCGTTTCTGATTCAACGAAAAGTTGCGAGGGAGAAGGCTCTCGTGAAGGGAAAGGTAAAAAAAAAATTATTGTTAAATTAGTTGTTTTACATTTGATATGGTTGAAATTAATTTTTTAATAGTCTACTATTTTTAAAATTTTGTGGTAGAAAAATAAAAATGAGCAAAGCTGTGTTGAGAATAGAGAGGTACCGTCGTAAGCAATTACCCTCCTTTGAAGACAAAAAAAGGGCTGATGCATACACCGAACTTAGATTCGATATAGAGGGATTGGTGCGGAACCAATGTTCTACCGAGTTAAGTCATGGAAAATGGTGCCTGTGAAGTTGAAGAACTCCATGGTGTAGGAGTTATCGGTAAGTTTGTATTAAAGAATGTGCAATTGTTTTTGTTAAAAAAAAAAATATTTTTGTGATTACTAATTTAATTTTATTGTCATTACAAGTTGTTTGGGATGTTGATGAAACCAATGAGAAGCAATGGAAGTATCTGGACGACTTTTTCAAGATGCAGTTTCGGTAGTTGAAGTTCGAAGTATAGCGGGCTGCAGAGCGCGCACGAGTTGATGTTGGACTTTATTTATGTTACATGGACGGCTTAATGTTTACATTAGTTATAATATATATTTTTCTTAATAAATTAGTTTTAATAATTATTTTGGTAATATATAATGGGGAAACTTGATATAAGTCCAATTTTTTGAGTCAATAGTAGGAATAGTCCAATTTATTAAAATAAGTCCAATTTGTTATATTTAATTGTTTAATTATCAATAGTTATCTGTTCAATAATAAGATTTATTATAAAAATCAAATTTATTCATAATTATCTCTTTGCTTATTTCTTTTTATTTATCTTTTTGTTATTTCTCGTTCTTCCTTCTGTTTTAAACCTATTTATAGTTTTAATTTTTAATTTTTTTAATCAACCTATATCACAGGTTAATTATATTTATCTACCTATATGACAGATTTTTTTTTATTTTTTATTTTTTTATAATCAACCTGTCACAAATTAATGTGTCTTACTTGTAGGTATGTTATGCTTTTTTCTACCTTTTAATTAGGTTTCATATCTCACGTATAGGTATAATATACATTCATATATTTGCTACTTGAGTTAGGGTATAATGTTTTGCAGATAAATTTATGTTAGTATATTAGTTTTTTTGTTATAAGATATTAATTATATTTTTTGGAGTTGGAAAATGCATAATATTAGAAGATTTTAATTGATTTTTAATATTTTTAGAAAATATAAAATGAGTATAAAAAAAATAAAGACATATAATTAGATAATTGGAGTCACTCCTAAAAACACTCTACCTTTTTGGTTTGATATTTTTAATTGGATAATTTTTTTTTACATTAGTTAGTAAGAACACGAAAAAAAAAATTAAGAAAAAAAATGCAACTTGCGCTACGAATATAATGTTTGTCGCAAATAGTTTACATTATTCAATTATAAATAAAATGAAAAAGAAAATTTGGGAAAAAAAATTGAAACTTGTGGGACGAATATAGTGTTCGTCACGCAAATTATTTATAATTACAACTTGCGCGACGAATGCTATATTCGTTGCGCAAAGTAATTCTTCCAAAATTAATCTTTATAAGGTGACTTTAGCTGCAGAGGTAGAAACTGCAGAAAAACTGTAGAATCCGCCTCTACACCTCATTTCCCTTCGTTTTTCTTCAATCTAGCATCCGTCGTTCCCATTTTCTCTCAATTTCATCCTCTAATACTCGTTCTAAAACTCTATCTTCTCTAGGTTGATTGAGCTATTTCGGTGTGTTTGGTAAGCATTTTTTTTAATTTTCATTTAAAAGTATCAATGTCAATTCATACTAACACCGTAAAATTCGTTGTGTATAGCGATATTGTGTGTGATTAGAGCTCGGTGGATAACGATTTGGGAGGTATTTTCTTTGTTTTATTTAATACAAAATATAAATTAGTTTAATTATATTGAAATTATGTTGTTATGTTTATATTAAGTTGTCAAATTTTTTATGTTATAATTATGTATAATGTTGAATTGTATATGTACAAATTTGTACGTGACGTGCAAATATGTGTTGTGATGTACGAAGTTAATTGTAAATAACTTCGTACGTGTTTTTTTTTTTTTTTTTTTTTTTTTATAGTAAAACTTAGTTTCCCGTTCGAGGATTAGTTGGATTTCGTGGATGCGAAAGCATGATTGCGATCTAATTGATTCTTGAATTGTCCCATTATTTGGACAGTTTGGGAATGCAAAGTTATGACACGTAGTTTACGGTGAAAGGATCAGGTTTTGGTCGTGGGGATTTCGGTATCATCTCTGTACGTTCTTCGGGTGGCACATAGGTATTTCATATCTATGTCATGCACTTGAAGAACTGTACAGAGATGCTGTCGAAATTTCTCTACATCGAAATCTAATATGAAGTAGCTGTAAATTACGTGACATAACTTTGCATTCCCCAATGGGATAGGGCCTTTATCAGAGGCATAAGGTGGCAAGATCATATTGAAGTTGTTGTGATTGTTGTACTGTTATTGTGGTTGTAGGAATGATAGAGAGAATGTTGATGAAGTACTCGAATAGATGCGCCAATGAATATTTGGACATAATTGATGATTTTATCAACTTTGCACTTACACACAACCTTGAGTGCAACTAGAATCCCGTGTCCTTGTTGGAGGTGTAACAACACGTTAAGGGACATTATTAAAAATGTTTGATTTCATTTAGTAAGGAATGGAATGGTAGAGACATATAATATTTGGAACCATCACGGGAAACAATTAGAAAATGCTTCGTCTTCAAACATGACAAGAGTGGGCAATGTTGAACCTAATATGGATCTTAATGAACAAGTCATGGAAATCTTAAATGACATTTTTCCATTTGCGTCGACAAATACCAATCAGGAAGGGGAAGATGATGTGCCTACACCAATGGACAGTGCAGAATTCGAACAATATAAAAAACTATTAAATAATACCAACCAAGAGTTATACCCTGGATGTGAGGGCTTTTCGGTTCTCACAACTATTGTGGAACTAATGCACAGCAAAATAAAGTATCGTATGTCGAACCAGTGTTTTGATTACTTTTTGGGGGGTTTCAAGAGAATGCTACCAAATGACAATTGTTTGCCGAAAGACCATAGAAACGCTCAAAAAGTGTTGAGTGGTCTCGAATTCAGTTATGAAAAAAATTCACGCTTGCATAAAAAATTGTATATTGTTCTATAAGTTTAGGATAAATGCCCTGTATGCAATGAGTCGAGGTTCAAAATGACATCTCAGAATAGATCGACGAAGATCCCACAAAAAGTCATGCGTTATTTACCTTTGAAGCCTAGGTTGCAGCAATTGTATATGTCAACGCATACTGCCACTGACATGAGATGGCATAAGGAAAAATTGGGTAGATGACGATGTGATGGCATGGAAAGAGTTCGATCGAACATTCCCTGATTTTGATGCTGATCATCGGAATGTTAGATTGTGACTTGCCACTGACGGATTCAATCCTTTCGGGGTTCTAAATCAACACCACATCACTTGGCCGATTTTCGTATTTCCGTATAATTTGTCACCATGGAAATGTGATGACTCTATTGATAACTGAGGATCCTGGTAGGTCATTCGAGGTATACTTAAGGCCGTTGGTGGATGAGCTAAATGGTTTATGGACACACGGTGTGCACACATACGATAAGTGTACTGGCAAGATGTTCACTTTGTGAGTAGCAGTGATTTGGACTGTGAACGCTTTCCCCGCATATGCAATGGTTTTCGGGTTGAGCACTAGGGGTTATATGGTATGCTCTGTACCCAAGGACGACGTAACATCTGGTTGGCACGCTGGAAAAGTTTGTTACCTTTGTCACCATAGATGGTTGGCATGGGACCACAAATGGTGAGAGAAGGATAAAGAGTTTGACGGGAAAATAGAGCCTCGCCTTAGACCTAGAGAATGGTCCAATGATCAGATTTTGGAACAGCTCAACTGTTTAGATTTTGCTCCGTTCGGCAAAAATTGTAAGTAGGACCAGACCTTCTACACATATGAACTGGACACACAAGTCTATGTTTTTTGAGCTCTCATATTGGTCGAAACTACAATTGAGACACAACCTCGATGTTATGCATGTTGAGAAAAATGTATTTGACACATTGGTCGGCACAATTATAGATATCGAGGGCAAAATAAAGGACACAATCAAAGCTCGTCTTGATTTGAAACAAATGGGAATACGGCGTGGTTTATAGATGAATAGGGACAATGATAAAGCCAAAAGGGATCTTGTGTTTTTTTTTCCATGAAACCGAATGATAAAAAAGAGTTTTTAAAGTTTTTATCGTCTGTAAAGTTTCCGGATGGGTATACTTCGAATATCGCGCGTTGCGTGAAAGTTGACGAAGGTAAGTTAGCTGGACTAAAGAGTCATGATTGTCATGTGGTTCTGCAATGCCTACTTCCTGCTGGTATTCGACAAGTCTTGCCAGGCGATGTAGTGAAACCAATCATGTTGTTGTACAGATTTTTTTTGCAATTGACATCAAGATTGTTGTGAAAGACGGACTTTAATCAGTTACGCCATGACATTGTCCAAGTTTCTATGCAGGTTTGAGATGATATTTCCTCCAGCTTTCTTCACAAGTATAATCCACGTGATGGTTCACTTACCGGAGGAGGCATCAGACACATCCTTCACATTTGTATGCCAAGAAATACCGTGAATTGTTTCCGCAGTGGTTTCTCAAATATATAAGTTTGAAATGTTTTGTATTGGACTTATATATTGTACCAATTATTTTGCGCAAACTAACAAATTTAAATGTTTGTGTAATATTAGGTGAATCAATTGAAAACATCAAATTCCTCAGCGTATAGTGAATAGTTATATAACTTGGCATCTGGATCGATTCGCGTTGAATTGTTCTTGGGTTGCCATGTTAACGGTGTCAAGTTCTTAGGGGCTGCATGGGATGACAAGTTGTGTACACAAAACAGCGGTGCTCATGTCCCAGGTGGAGGTGAAAGTACATATATTGAATTTTATGGCAAACTAACAAGTGTCGTGCAATTGCTTTACAAAGACCGATGCTTTACAAAGACCGATGCCAAGTGATCCTATTTAAGTGTCGATGGTTTGATACAAACCCAAATAGACAGGGAAGTGTTAAAAGAGATCATGGATTACTATTAGTGAACACTACCAAAACTTGGTACAGTGACGACCCTTGCATCTTAGTACACATGGCAAAACAAACTTTGTATCTAGATGACCCTAAACTCAGGAAGGGTTGGAAAGTTGTTTAGAAGATGGATCATAAGAACATGTATTGTTACATCCCGGCCTGGGCCCTCACCACATCCCGGGCTCGACTCCGCTGTAGCACGATATTGTCCGCTTTGGGCCCCGACCACGCCCTCACGGTTTTGTTTTTGGGAACTCACACGAGAACTTCCCAGTGGGTCACCCATCATGTGATTGCTCTCGCGCGAACTCGCTTAACTTCGGAGTTCATACGGAACCTGAAGCCAGTGAGCTCCCAAAAGGCCTTGTGCTAGGTAGAGATGGGAATATACATATAAGGCTTACAGGATCCACACCCTTGGGCGATGTGGGATCTTACATGTATGCTACACCAGAACAAGACCCTACTGACGATGATGACGGTGGTGACGTACCTATTGATGATGAGGAATTGGACAATCAAAATGATGATAGCGACAAAAGTGAAAGTTATTATAGTTCGGATGAATTAATGCAATTTATTTGTAATTTTTGTTGTAAAATACATTAAACGGTTAATGCATTTTATATGTGAATTACTTTGTAAATAAATTTGTTTTATTAGTATTTTATAATAAATTTTAATCAAAATTCTGACAAACAAAAAAACCCATTTTTAAACATAATTGCGCGACGCACAACACTTTTTCATCACGCAAGCGTTTTAATTTTATGCGGGTAAATTTAATTTCCATCACTTGCGCGATGAATACCTAGATTTCATTGCGCAAAGGACATTTGCCTGACGAAATCTAGGTATTCGTCATGCAAGTGTCTGAAAATTAAGGTGCCTTTTTTTCGTGGAAATTTTAAAAAACATCGCGACGAAGTTTTAAACCTTGGCGACAAAGCCTCCGTCATGCAAGCTTCTATGTATTTATTCCTGTGTATCGTCTTCCTCCCCTTACTTCTCTCTTTTTCCTCTTTTTTTTTTTTTTTTTTTTTTTTTTTTTTTTCTCCCGATACCCTTTCTCTCATTCCTCTTTCTCTCTCACCCTTAGTTCTTCTTCCCTAACACCCTATCTCACCCTCAAACCCTCTCCATTGCTCACCTCGTCTCTCCGCCCCTCTCTCTGTCGCTCACCTCGTCTCTCCGACCACCGCGTCTTCATCTCCAAGAGGTAATTTCCTCTTAATTTTTTTTTTCAGTTTTCTTTATTCACCATGTTAATTAGGGTTTATAGATTAAGGTTTTGTTTTTTTTTATTATTTTAAATTGGGGGTTAGAATTAGGATAGTGGGGTTAGATGTAGGGTTTGTAAATTAGGGGTTACATTTAGATTCTTAAATTAGAGTTTTTAGGGTTCTTAATTGGGGTTAGATTTAGGTCATAAATTAGGGGAACGATTTTGGGCAGTGAGGTTAGATTATGGTTTTCTTAAATTGGCGGTTAGATTTATGGTGCTTCACTGGGGTTAGAATAGGGTTCTTAAATTAGGGTTATTAATTTTAAATTAAGGGTTAGAATTAGGGCAGTGGGCTGCAATTATGGTCCTTAAATTAGGGGTTAGAATTAGGGTTCTTAAATTTGTGGGTTTTTTTTTTTTTTTTTTTAAGTTAGGGGTTAGAATTAGGGCAGTGGGGTTAGTTGAATTTAAATTAGGGGTTACAATTAGGGTTCTTAAATTTGGGGGTTAGAATTAGGGCAGTGTGTTAGAATTAGGGTTCTTAAATTAGGGGTTAGAATTAGGGTTCTTAAATTTGGGGGTGCTTAAATTTGCCTAATGGAATCCGTTTCTGATTCATAGTTAATGATTATCATGTATCAACACCAATCTTATTTCCCTTACAAAAAATTCCATAGGTTCTTTGCAGCATTTGCAATTGCGATCGCGATCACACCCCTATGTAAGAATGAAATTTTTCTTTGAAAATTTGAAAATTTTGAATTGTGCCTTTTTTATTTTATTTTCTTTATGAGCTTATACTTAAACCCTAAGTTGTTCGTAACAAGGAATGGAGATTTTTTCATTCATGGTCGCGAGGTTAGATTTAGGGTTCTTAAGTTAGGGGTTAGTTGGTTTTAAATTAGGGTCTACAATTAGGGTTCTTAAATTTGGGGTTAGAATTAAGGTTCTTAAATCAGGGGTTAGAATAAGGGTTCTTAAATTTGGAGGTTTCTTTAATTTAAGTAAAGTGTTAAAATTAGGCCAGTGGGGTTAGATTTAGGGTGCTTAATTTACGAGGTTAGATTTAAGGTTATTAAGTTAGGGGTTAGTTGATTTTAAATTAGGGGTTACAATTAGGGTTCTTAAATTTGGGATTAGAATTAGGGTTCTTAAATTAGGGGTTAGAATAAGGCTTCTTAAATTTGGGGGTTTTTTAATTTTAAGTAAAGGGTTAGAATTAGGGCAGTGGGGCTAGATTTAGGGTACTTAATTTACAGGGTTAGATTTAGGGTTCTTAAGTTAGGGGTTAGTTGATTTTGAATTAGGGGTTAGAATTAGGGTTCTTAAATTTGGGTTTAGAATTAGGATAGTGAGTTAGATTTAGGGTTGTAATGGTTTATTTGTTTTAAATTTAAGTAGAAATTATTATGCATGTGTACGATAATTTTTATCTTTGTAATCTAACAAATTTATTTCCAACTTTGTAGATGTCACAGCTCATTAGAAGCCGGAAGGTGATGACGACTGCACCTTGTCCGACAACTACACCTTCTACTGCAACCACCACTGCTCCTGCAGAGATGGACCATAGGCTGGTGAATTCAGTTGACCCAGTTGGTCCTCGAGTCCCACAGGCGCCGACATCTTCGACTTCTTCGGTGGTGCTACCTGTTAGTGCCCGGCGTACTCACCAGCACCCCCGTACCCTGGACAAGATGTCGCTATCGAGATCCACAACCGATGCCTCGGGTTCACAACCAGGTATAATATCCTAATAAACTCCCTTATTC
Source organism: Cotoneaster glaucophyllus (assembly GCA_036320875.1). Classification (NCBI taxonomy): domain Eukaryota; kingdom Viridiplantae; phylum Streptophyta; class Magnoliopsida; order Rosales; family Rosaceae; genus Cotoneaster; species Cotoneaster glaucophyllus. Next base: position 36,478,539 of record CM070073.1, read on the forward strand.
CTATGTTAACTTAGTTTTGTTATTTTAGGTTAATTTTGTTAAGTTATGTCACTTAAGGATTAAAAAATTATTATATATATATATATATATATATATATATAATATTGTTTATTGTTGTCATCGTTCCCAACCAATTATTAAACTGTTGCAATCATTGTGTTGGATACATATATTGTTTATTTTATTTTTAGGGTTTTGGAAATGTTTTAATTTTAGGGAGGTTCTGTCGAAATTTTGGTAGCATTTGTTATTAGTTTTGGTTTAACGTTAATTTTTCATTTGTTTGCAGCCAAGAAAAACACCCAGGGATCTTGTCACCAATTGAAGCCGGCGAAGGTTACATAGGTGACCAACGATCGTATCACAATCGGATACGATGATCGACATCAGGCTGAACCCACGGTGAGCATAGTGCATTGGCCCACAACATTGGGCACGTCATTTGGACCTTTTGCCCTATGTGGTGGAAGTCTTGGAAGGCAATGCCGGACGAGGTGAAGAACACGGTGCATTTTTATTTGTCGGTAAGTATCCTTGCCTTGTTAATGGTTTTCATATAAAATTTATATATTTATATTTATTAATGTATTTAATTACTAATACTTTCGTAATATTTGTTACATTGCAGACAAACTACAATTTCGATAACATCAACGAGCACATGTTGGCATACCTCAATTGGTTTTTTTTTCCAAACGGTACAAGCAGTGGAAGAGTGACCTGCACCAGTATTTCGAGATGTTTGATGATCTGCAGGTCGCTCTCGAGGAGGGCTGCCCGATGGAGTTCGAGGACCTAGAAGATAGTTGGGCTTGGCTTTGCGGTCATTTTCAGTAACCAACCTATGTGGTCCATTTTTAAATATAGAACTTCTTTCATTTTACTTTTTAAATTTTTACTAATGTTTATTACTTTTTTTATTTATATTTTCTTTAAATATTACAACTAATACTTTTATTTTGTGTATAACAAAAGAAGGCAAAGGCAAATAAGATCAATCGGGAGATGAAGATTCTTCTCCACCATTCGGGTTCGAGGCCTTTCTCATAAAGAATGGAGGCACGGCGGAAGGTATATATTAAAGCTTTCACTTCCAAATTTAAAATGTCGCTAATAATTTTTTTTTGTTTGTTTCCAAACTAACATTTTCCTTATCTTTTTTTATTCTAGGGGGTTCGAAATTCCTGGAGATCGACGTCTTTACTGACGTTTATGTTCGGCCTGGGATGAGTTGACCAAGTCCCTTCATGTAATTAATGTCTTATGCATTAAAGTATTATACTAATTAATTCAAATTGTTTGCTATTAATATTCCATGTTTTATTTCACAAGTGACTATGGTGGAGAAGTGCCAGTCGATCATTCAGGAGTCCGCCTCCTAGCTTCCCCCGGACACGCCGATCGAGTATGTGGATCCCCCTGAGGATGCGGGGTTTCACACCCTTATAGAGACCTTGGACTAGACTTTCGGTCGGAGGCCAGGGACATATTGCTAGGGGATGGGGAGTGCCAAGCAGCGGGAGAGTGAAGCCTCTTCATCCCTGCAGTTGAAGGGCGAGGTTACGACTTTGACACAAGAAGTCGCTGGCCTGAGGAGAGAGCTCACATCGTACAAGACTCACATGTCATTGATTGTACATGCCCTTAATTCCTCTGGGATCTGTCTCCCTGATTTTTTTTGCACCATCGAAGTTAGAGCCCCTCTAACCCAAGCATACCCAGCAATCAGACCCGTCGACCTCCGACATTGTCCCCAACCCTGAGCTCGTCCCCAACCCCAACGCCTTCCAGCAGCAAGATTACCAAGCACCTACGAACGACTTGTCCATAGATTACACCACATTTTTTTCATAGTTTTTTTTTTCCCGTTTTCTTTTTAAACTTTGTAGCTGTACATACATTTTTATTTATATTATAAATAAATTACTTTTCTATTCATTAATTTTTTTTTTCTTTGCCAATTGTATTAAATATATTTTTTAATTAAATTCTATTTATTAAATTTTTTATTTTTTAATTAAAAATTACACTTGTGCGACGAAGCTAAGTCGTCGTGCAAAATTACGTGCGTCATAATTGTTTCATCGCGCAAACATTAAGGCGACAATATGTTTTTTATTAAATTAATTCATAATTCAACTTCATCCGTTGCGCAAATAGTTTAGATACGAAAAAGAGACATCCCTAGAAATTTCTCGTCACAAGGCCCACTTGTACCCTCTTATATCGTGCAACAAAAGCCTTCGTCCGTAGACATTTCTCGCGACGAGTAGTAAAACATCGAGTAATCTTTCTTCCGCACGACGAATCTGGTCTCTTCGTCTTGCAGGATCTTTATTCATGACCTTTGCGCGACAAATTATGTTCGATGATTTTTGCATCGCCATAGGTGTTGTGCGATGAAGATATGCTTTGCGCGACAAATACTCTCTCGTCGCGCAAAGTGTGTATTGTAGTAGTGATTATCAATCTTTTGCATAATTGGACGTTAAAGTTAAATTATAAAAAAATAAAAAAAAATAAAAAAAAATCGCAATCTTAAAGTTAGCAAAAAACTTCATGATTAATGAAGGTAGGTTTGAGACCAACAAGTAGTGGAAAATGACCATGTTTAAGTAGAGAGTCGGTGTTCTCCAAAAAAAAAAGTAGAGAGTCGGTAGCAAAATTAGCTTCTTTGTAAGCATGTGAAACCTTTATGTCAAACCATGAGCATATAAATTATGTTTTTCCGTCTTGAGTTATATGTCCACTTTTCTTGTTAGGCCATATAACATTTTTTTTTTTTTTTGGGGTAGTTTGTTAGGGAAAAGTGACTAGCTTACTTTAATTAGGAATTGGCATTAGGTTGAAATTCCAATTAATCTTGAACATTTTCTATTTTGCTTCTTAAGAATTATCTTAACGATGTGTTGTTGCAATTCCAAACCTAGCTAGGTTGACTTTTTAGGTCTCATAAGGAAAAGGGGTTTTTAGATCTAGGTCCAAAAATATAGATGGTTTTTAGGAGTAAGTCCAGTTATCTAATTACATGTTTTTATTTCTTTTATACTCATTTTATTATGTTTTAAAAATATTAAAAATCAATTAAAATCTTCTAATATTATGCATTTTTCAACTCCAAAAAATATAATTAATATCTTATAACAAAAAAATGTGACAACCCATCCCTAATTTTACATTTTTATTAATTTTAAAAGCGTGAATTTACAAAAATGCCCTAGAGGCAAGGACTTTGACCTTCGTTGACCATCGGTTAGAGTGGATCCTGTAAGCCTTATATGTATATTCTCATCTCTACCTAACACGAGGCCTTTTGAGAGCTCACTGGCTTCGGATTCCATCGGAAATCTGAAGTTAAGCGAGTTCGTGCGAGAGCAATCCCATGATGGGTGACCCACTGGGAAGTTCTCGCGTGAGTTCCTAGAAACAAAACCTTGAGGGCGTGGCCGGGGCCCAAAGAGGACAATATCGTGCTACGGCGGAGTCGAGCTCGGGATGTGGTGAGGGCCCGTGCCGGGATGTGACAATTTGGTAACAGAGCCAATCCTTGGCCGGAAGTGTGCCGACGAGGACGTCGGGCCTCTAAGGGGGGTGGATTGTAAGATCTCACATCGCCCAAGGGTGTGGATCCTGTAAGCCTTATATGTATATTCTCATTTCTACCTAACACGAAGCCTTTTGGGAACTCACTGGCTTCGGATTCCATCGGAACTCCGAAGTTAAGCGAGTTCGCGCGAGAGCAATCCCATGATGGGTGACCCACTGGGAAGTTCTCGCGAGAGTTCCCAGAAACAAAAACCATGAGGGAGTGGCCGGGGCTTAAAACGGACAATATCGTGCTACGGCGGAGTCGAGCCTGGGATGTGGTGGGGGCCCGGGCCGGGATGTGACAAAAATAACTAATATACTATCATAAATTATCTACAAAACATTCTACCTTAATTCAAGTAACAAATATATGAATGTATATTATGCATGCAAACGAGATATGAAACCTAACTAAAAAGTAGGAAAAAGCATAATATACCTACAAGTAAGACACATTAATTTGTGACACGTTGATTATAAAAAAGAATCTGTCATACAGATACATAAAAACAATTAACCTGTGATATAGGAAGAAATAACAAAAAATATAAATAAAAAGAAATAATCAAAGAGATAATTAGGAAGAAATTTGATTTTTATAAAAAATCTTATTAGTGAATAGATAATTATTGATAATAAAATAATTAAATTTAAAGAATTGGACTTATTTTAATAAATTGGACTATTTATACTATTGGCTAAAAAAATTGGACTTATGTCAAGTTTCCTATTCCCGATAAAATGAAAAACAAATGAACAAACTGAAGAGAGAGAAAGATTTGACAAAAAGAGAAACAAAAATTGGAAAATAGAGACGATGTACGCAAACATAGTAGGACGTACATATATTTCCCTCATTCTCAAAGGTACAGCCAAAAAGTACACATTTTCAGATGATGTCTCACTTGTTTCCATGAGGATGCATAATTTGATACTAAATTCACCTTTAATTTGTTGCAAGGTGTTTAAATTCGAGTTTTATCCCTTACATAAATTTCCTAAAAGAAAAATGGAAAAAAAACAGAAACAAAATACAAATATTCTCACTTAATAAGATCTTGAAAATTGTAATTAAGCCTCTGTGGTATTAATCTTGGGCATATATAGTAGTTTTCACGATTCTTGTGCTTTGATTGGAACCTTGAAGTCCCCAGCAGCTCCAATAGTAGTACTATCCTTACTGTTGTTACCCACAGTGATTGATGACCTATTACTGTCGTCCGTGATTGGCAATTCATGAGCAACAGCTTTCCCGTCTTTGATCAATAAGGCAGAGGCCGTAGGATCTTTGCTTTTACCCCAAACAACAGCATAGAGGCCGATGACTATGAGAATAGTTCCAAGTATGCTGTAATATAACAAAAGAAAAGAACATGCACCATTAGGGTTTGGGGTTCATTTTATTGGAAGAGATCCTAAGTACGTAACGACAATTATTGGTTAAAATATATCGTTAATACTAATTTGTAGCTAGCATGCATAATCATACCTTCCGAGGCGCACTTGCTCAGCTAAAATGATGGCGGCCAGAGCGGCGGTGATGATCATGGCCAGTGGGCTGAAAGCTGTCACGAAAACTGGACCTTGTTCCTTCATCACAATACCTTGCACATAATATGCAATCCCGGAGCAAACTATCCCCTATTCACAATAAGATTCATTTTGTCATACAACTTTGCAACAATCCCAAGAAGGAATTAAAGTTGGTAATTAGGTTGTAATAGTTAAATTATAGATGATATATGGTACTCACAGAGTAAGCAGCTGCTAGAAGCCTGGAGTCCCATCCGATAACCCAAACATTCATGCTGTGTTCCACTACGAACGTGGCAACGGCACCTTCCAATGCACCCATTAAGCATATCAAAGCAGTGAGAGAGAGCTCGGCTGGGTATAGCTTTAGTGTGAAAGACTGCACCAAACATACAATAATAATGTTCAAATTAGTTCACATTTAATAAACATTTCAGTCTTGCAGCTAGACCAACTCAATAATGGGGTACTATAAATATATATCTGCTTATATTTTACGGTTTAGGGTTTATCCATGAAATGACTGAAATATAATATCAGCAAAGGATTTGGACTTGCTGTATACTCACTTGTACAATGAAGAAACCGGACCAACCACAAGAACGGGCTAGGAGCATCATGGTGCCGGTAACCCAATGTTGTTCACCGGATGCGGTGCTGGTGTGGTGGCTTTGTGATTGTCCACTTATAAGTTCAATGATGGGCCCTTTGTACAACGTCATCACCATCGCTCCTGCGACTGTGATTGCAGTCCCGATCACCTTTGCTACACTAGGCAGCTTCTTGAAATTGATTTTTTCTAACCTAAACATTGGGATAATGACCAAGTCAGTGCATATTAATAATTTGAATAAAAAACTAGTTGTATTTCTTCTAGTGACAAACGTGCCAACACATGTACGTTGTATATGTAATTAACATTGCTACTGCATGATGTCCTAGACGATTGTGATAAGAATTATGTAATGATCGGCTATGAAATTTTACCTGAAAATAAGTGCAAAAATGAAGGTAATGGCAGGGAGGATATTAGCAGTGGCAGATGCAAATGTTGCTGAGGTGTATGTCATTCCCACAAAGTACAAGTTCTGAGCGAAAACAGGCCTGCAGGAAGTGACCATTACATGAAAATCATAATTAGCTTTCAAAATGGAAAAGCTAATAACTTAAAATCTAGCCATGCAAAATAAAAATTCATTGTGTTTCCGGGCGCGGTATTGTGTATATATAACAAATTAGATCGACATATTCTTACTCGAGAAACCCAAGCACCATTATTCTTAGGAAGATCCCCAGAGTCAGTTTTGGCCTTATTTTCCTGTAAAAAGAGTTGGAATTAAACAATAAGTTCAAGTAGTAACAACATATATAATTAATTTTATTAGGTAAAAAAATTCACACACACACACACACACATATATCTATGTATGTATGTATGTATGTATGTATGCATGCATGCATGCATATATGTGAGATAGAGAGACCTTTCAAGTATAAGTGCGAATGGTGCAATAACAGCAAAGGCAATCAAATGCCTGTACACAGAAAGAACAAAGTGATTGATGCCACGCTTCAAACCAACCATGCTGATAATATACATTCCTGCATATCCAAATTGCAAAGAAACCATAGCCACGTAAGGCTTTATCTTGTAAAGAAAGAGACTCAATTTTCCATTTGCAATTTGGTCTCCCATCTTAATTTCTCTATGTCAAACAGACACTCTTTTTCTAAGCTTCTTGTACGATTTACTTGTACTTCTCTTCTATGCTTGCATGTCAACACTAAAACGAGAAAAGGCCTTTTTATAGAGAACCCAAAAGGCAAAAATAATTAAGATGAGCCTAACTGTTTCTACTTTCTACATGTCCAAGCACTAATCTTTGGATTATCTTATCCATTAGCAATAAACAACCCTATTTCAAGAAATTAAAGTCATTGTAGACTCTTATGTGGATTCCTATAAGAAATGAGGGGTTATTTTTTTATTGGGGGCCTATTCATCCAATAAGTAGAAATTTGGATCCCCCAACTGAAAAAGTTGCCTACGTACGTTATTCAATCTCTGAACTCCCAATCCATGGGATGGGAGGATTTAAGAGTACCGCGGTTCAATCCATCTTAAATGAGGGTTAGTTAAAGAAATATATCTAGTAATTCCAATGGTTTCCACATTTTCTTACAATTTATTTTAGACGATGTCAATATTTTGTACATCAAAATCAATATAAAGTTGAAAGTTTATTATATATGATTGTTATTTAGATATATATATATATATATATATATATATACATATTTTATTATTTTTAACAAAAATTATGGAAATAAGTAATTATGGGAGGTTTAATGAAAAGGTCCCGGTACTGTTCACTTTTAACGAAAAACCACTTTTTTACCTTTAACTGACACTATTCACTATACCTTTAAAAAGGACTTTTCGTTAAAAAGGAAGTTTTTTTGGACTTTTCATTAGTTTTCCTAATTATTTATATATGTTACTAGAACTGTAATTAGTTTGTTCATGTGTTTGTTAACTTCAAAAAGGGTTTATATCACAAATGGTCCCTGACATTCATCAAACACATCATTTTGATCCCTGACATTCAAAATCAATAGAAATGGTCCCTGAGAATGATCAAACACATCACAAATGGTCCTTCCGTTAAAAACTCTTTGGGCAATTTTCAACGCTTCGTAACTCAATCGTTTCTTAACCAAATTTGACTCATAATATATCAAAATGAAGATAGGAAAGTGTAGAACAAGATTATACCTATTTTGAAGCCCAATGGTTGCCGGAGATGGCCGGAAAATAGCCTCAAATGTGACTGGTCCGCTGAAAAACTGGAAAATTCGTCGGAAACTGGGTAAACTTTAAACGTTCATAACTTCTTCAATACTTAACGAATTTGAGTGATTCAAAAATGAAAATCATACTTCTCGACGAGACAAAGAGAATGGTACCTTATTGACTACTAATTCACCGTGGTTTGGCCGGAAAACAACTCGAAATTGGATAACCATTTTTGAGTTAGCTAATTTCAAGCCGTTTTCCGGCCAAACTACAGCGACTTAGCCATCAAGAAAAATACCATTCTCTTTGTCTCATCAAGAAGTATGATTTTTGTTTTTGAATCACTTGATTTCGTTGATTATTGAAGAAGTTATGAACGTTTAAAGTTTACCCAATTTCGGGCGAGTTTTCCAGTTTTTCTGCGGACCAGTCACATTTGAGGCTACTTTCCAGCCATCTCCGGCAATCATTGGGCTTCAAAATAGGTATAATCTTATTCTACACTTTCATATCTTCATTTTGATATATTATGAGTCAAATTTGGTTAAGAAACGATTGAGTTACGAAGCTTAGAAAATTGCCCAAAAAGTTTTTAATGGAAGGACCATTTGTGATGTGTTTGATCAATCTCAAGGACCATTTCTATTGATTTTGAATGTCAGGGACCAAAATGATGTGTTTGATGAATGTCAGGGACCATTTGTGATATAAACCCCTTCAAAAATTTAGCTGAGAAAAGTTTGGATCTACAAATTGAGTACCATTGTCAGCATTAACAATGTGATTCAGTATAAGTTTTCATATGAATTATATGTGATCATTTTTTTTCTCTTATTTTTGATTTGTTTGTGGAAAGTGGGGTACTCAATGACCCCTCAAACAAATATAGAGTATAGTGGTGTTGCATGATGAGGTATGCAAGAGGTTTATAATGTGGTGGTGTTTGTAGCATGGGTGCTTATAAGAGTGGCCACCACTTTAAAGACATGGCCAAGAGAACTCACTGTTTTATTGGGAGTTAAGTGTGAATGTAACTTGGCATAAACTCAGTGGAGGATATACGAAATGTCAGTAACTAAATTAATCAAGTTTTTTAAGGGATCAAATCATCTTGAAACATCATGAATGGTAATCGAAACATGCAATCCAATTCATTTTATAAAAAAAAAGGTACTCCTATAGTATGTTAATTAACATATATAATATTATATATCCATATTCCATCGTTCTTTTATAATCATATAAGAGCCCTTTGAATGGCTTCAAACGGATGATAAGTTTAAGTTGTAAATATATGTTATGTATGTAATGTAAGCTTGTTTGAGATTATACTTCGGCAGCTTGCCGACGTGGGAGTTGGTCAAGTTTCTTAGGCAACTTTCATTAATGGAATTTGTTTGAGAAAAGTTTGAAGGTATTTGAACAAATTTTATGGATTATTTTAAGATAACAAGTACAATAAAGCAGACATAAACAAACTCGCATGTATTTAAACGTGAAAAATGTGGTATTTCCAACATATTACGTGCAAGATGAAGCAGAAGCCTCTCCTTTCATTCTTTCATCATTGTTTTCTTTTCCATTTTAAGATGTTGAAGCCAGCATAACACAAGATCTGTTGTCAAGTTGGCTTGAAGCAAACACTCTCAACCTGGAGGGAAGAGGTTAGAACCCTCATGCCTCCAGTTTCCGAATATTCGCATGGTTTTCATGATTTAAATATTATATTAAATAGTTAGTCTATTGTGAGGCTTAGCCCATTCTTCCACTCTTCAGTGTACATAATATTGTTTGGACAAAAAGAAAAAGAAAAAAATTATATAAAATAATTTTGGTCAAAAAGTTCTTTACCTCAAATATTCAACATAAAGACTATTTCATTTTTCTTCTTTTACTGTTTTAATGACCTAGATGGCTAGAATATGACGAAGGTGAGACGAAAGGTACGAAATCTAAAGTAAAAAAAAGGAAAATATTTCCATTAATAATAATATTATTTGAACGAGTGGGTTGGTGTCTAAAACTAAGACAACCAAGTATATGTTGAAACAGAATTATTACATAATGATAAAAGGTGTGGATGGCATGTTTTGTGAAATGCATGAGTACTAGTGAATTGAACCATGACATATTGCCACGAAATGAACTAATGGGGAAACCAATTAGTGTAAACAAATGGCCAGTGGGTGCTTTCGTACTTGGATCCCAACTTGAGTTCTTGTTAGTGGAATCATACCTCACACATGGAAATTCAAGCACTCAACTTGTACGGACAATAACTAGTAGCTATGGAGAGCGCCTCTCTCGATTAGAAAGCGAAATTATTATCTGTGATGATCATATTACTTGACATATCAATATATCGTTACAAAATTTATTGAAATTATAATCGGTATACAACCAGTCATGTATACACATATATTAGGGAAAAAAAATATTCGCCCGTGACACCAATTTTCTGCAAACCAGTGCAGGAAAAGTTTTAACATTAACATGTCACGTAGTTTTACTGTCATTCACAGAATTTCTCACTCGGCTGAGAGGGTGTGTCCCAGCTTTGTTTGTAGGCTGTGGGCTGTATCACACACAACAAAACACAAAGACTTTTGATGTAGTACTTGCTCGGGACACATTGTACGGGAACACCTGATGAAGTGGCTTGCAAAAGCTTCTGAGTGAATCGGCCTGATCTTAGGGTTAAAAGGGAAAGAACGATCGAGATGTTGCCAGGTTACAGAACAGAAGTTAACTAAGACTGCTTCATTCCGTGGGTTTATAAGCACGGAATCACTTGCAGGTAATACGTACTACGGATTTACACTCGTGGCATTTGTTTAACATTCAAGTTTCCAGAACAACTTTTATGATATAAGTTCACCTCTACGATGGTATCCTGTGCTAATAACATACACAAAAAACAAACATACATCTTGTATGCGACCCTACCGTTGTTCATGAGTCATACAAAGAGTACCAATTAAGGTGGAAGGAAGCATCAAGCATGCAAAGTGATGCAATTAGTGTTTGCTTAGGTGAGCGCCTCTTTTGTCTTTTCCCAATCATTTCATGATATGTATATATTGTAGAATTATCAGAGAGACGGCTCATACGGCCCACTTCCAACAACACTAATATTGTCCCCAACTTGGTAATTACCACCTGCACAATCCGTCAGGTGTGGGTTTTATCACAAAAGGCCTCGATGTTAGTTACAGTGAGGTTAGGATATTTAAACTATTACTTATCTTTTACGACGACCGATGTGGGATTCAACACGCCCCCTCACGTGGGACCCAATTAGTGGGTCACACGTGGGAGATCCACACATCGGCAACCACGTGGAGCCAAGGAGACTCACCCTACACGCGGGGCCAAGGGACCCACCATCATAGCGCGGGGCCAAGGGGACCCATCCATCACGTGGCAGTATAATACATGCCCGCTCCCTAGCTCTGATACCATATAGAATTATCAGAGAGATGGGTCATACGGCCCACTTCCAACAACACCGATATTGTCCCCAACTTGGTAATTACCACCTGCACAATCCGTCAGGTGTGAGGTTTTATGATAAAAAGCCTCGATGTTAGTTAGAGTGAGGTTATGATATTTAAACTATTACTTATCTTTTACTACGACCGACGTGAGATTCAACATATATTTCGGTGATGCATTCTCATGACTTATCAGATTGTAATTACTTGTTTATCCAACGTAGAGTAACTAATTTAGCTGGAAAGAGAATGGTAGGGTGTGCGGATGGACGCGAGAAATGTTGATATATGTGAACTTTATTATATGACATATGTTCACTAGTAATCTTTTGAGCATGTGTGAGCTATTAGTAGAGTAAAATCTCTTATAGTAATATTCTATAAGGAAATAACCTTTTTATAATCATAAAATATTTAGGTCCCAATCTAGGCCCCGTCATGTATAGAACAAACTCTATAGTATAATAAATTATATTTTTTCTAAGTCCCCATTAAAGAAATTTGCTTCTACATAGTAATAATTGTTAACAAACCCAAAACTATGCAATGTCACTAATAAAAGTTTAAAATGAACTAAATTAATATTTCTCTCAATTTGTTTAGGACAATATTATTTTTTAGAGATGAGGTCACGTATTTGAGCTTGAGGGTACATAATAGATCTTCCACATAGGCACTTTCTTGTTGATGCCAAAATGTTTCAAACTTTTCAAGCCTGTATACAACTTCTTGACATAAAACTTTCAATATGCTTTTAGAGATTAGATGTCACTCTTTTTCTCATGTTTACAACTTGGAATTTTCTACTAATGTTGTTCTTTGTATCTATACAACTTTCATTAAGGATAACTAAGTAAATAATATTATTTTTTAAACTACAAATCTATCAACTAATACCTCCTTATGGTATTAAAATGGATAACATTCTAAACCTTCAAGTTTGGGCGCAATTGCAAATTCATACCTCATCTTTAAAACATTAATATTCATACCTCATCTTTAAAACATTAATATTCATACCAAAACTTGTATTTAATTACAATTTTAAACATCTGTTAAATCTGTTAAATTAACCGTTAAGTGATAAAGTGGTTGCCACCTTTGTGCTATGTGGAAAAAAAAATTAAGAAAAAAAAATTTAATTATTACGTTGAAAAAAGTATTTTATTAATTTGAAAAGACTTCATGCTCTTCTTCCCCTCCCACCCAAGCAACCACTTCCATCTCCTCTTTCTTTCTTCATCACCACCACCCATTCAAATTTCGGAATAGTACATAATATTTAAGGATATTAGGAACTGACGAATCAGGACTCTGATGTACGGATCTTCTCTAGGCTAAAATGGGTGCCCCGATTCCATATTATACATCCGATTGACGAAATTCCGTTGTTTGCTTATATTTCCATTAAGGGCCGCCACTTGGTTATTATATGATTCGACGATCCGACCATTGGATCGTTACCAAGCTTTAATACGTACTAGTACATAATATTTAAGGATATTAGGAACTGACTGATCAGGAATCTGATGTACTGATATTCTCGAATGGATTTTCTAAGTTTGTAAATCTAAATGTCGGCCGCCACTTAATTTTAGCTGTTGGCGGAGATCCGACGGTTGGATCATTTCGAAACTTTAGGATGTTGTTCTTGAAGCTTATTGAAACTCTTGGGAAGTTACAGATCAGAAATACGAGGTGGGGATCTTCCGTATCGAGTTACATAGTGTTGTGGACCTTACCGTCGACCTTTGACCGACGGTTGACTTTTGGTCAATGGGTTACAAATCATTCTAGAACGTCCTTGGGGATGTGTTTTATGTAAATTACATGTTCTATCGATAAGAATTCTGAGACGTGGTTTGATATTTGTTCTAGGCGACGATTGTTCGTGACACCTCGATATTCATGCGAAGGAGTTGTAGCTCGGACTTTCAAGTGAGTGGGTCTTTTCTTTTATATAGTATATACATATTTGTTAGTTTCCATTTATACATTGAAGAAGAATTTACTGCGTATGCCTAGCTTAGACTAATGCTTAAGAATTAGCGAAATAATGGAAAATTACGAAGTGATCATAAATCCTACGGAATGCGCAAGTATGCGTATGTTTATTGATGTCATGATTATACCTACGGCTATGAATGATATTATGTTGATTAGAACTATCGAACCACTATGGCATGACTATATTTATATGTTTTATGCTCATCGTTTGCTGCACCGGTGTTAATGCTCGCCCAGGGCCAAGGCTAGTCTTTCACGTGTATGTTCACATCCGCACCGCACGCTCGCCTTGGATCTAAGTAGGTGCCAGTCCTGTCGTACAGGTTGTAATAGGCAACTCCGACTCGTATGTGACTGCGAATAGCGCCAGTCTTCAAGTGATTGTAGCACTAAAGCGTATATCATTATTACACCCAGTCCTGTTCATGTTAGAATAACTCTGCATGAACTCGTATGTTAGCATGTGTCGATGAGCACTTGGTTTGATATGTTTGCTTATGCGAAAGTATACGATTACTGACGTCATGCACTTATATATGAACTATTGTGTCGTATTGATATCTTGATATTTTGCAGGCTATGGTGAGTATTTTCATACTATATGTAGTATGTATATCTTGGAAACTATACATGTTTTACGGCGAGAGGTTATAACGTTTTCAAAGGTTTTTATTAAAACTTTATTTTCAGGCCCATCACCCTCATTTTTCGCCCCTCCAGGTTTTAGTAGATGAGCTTTCTTATCGACGAGGATTCTTGGCAAATCTTGGTGTAGACGATTACCTTCGATGGTATAATTCTCACCCTATCTTACTGTACTGTACTTATGCTCTGACATCACGTGTAAAATGGGTTCATTCCCGCTCACATCGCACTCTTATACTTAGGCACTTTTAGGTTTAAGGGTTGGTTTGGTATTGCTGTGCTTTAAAAAAAAAAAAAAAAAAAAAATTGATTCTGCTGTGCTGTGAGAATAAGCTCATTTTTGCTGCTTCACGTTTTCAGCTTTTTTCACTCAAAAATGTGAAAATAAGCTGTTTTTAAGTGTTTACCAGACATCTTTTTTAGCTAAGTTTTTTTTTATACCCACTTTTTATAAAAGCACCTCAATACCAAACCAGTACTAAATTTATTCACATTTTCCACATCACTACACTTTATGGTTTCGTCACCTTCCAGATGTCGGCCAACACAACTCGATTTGGAGTCCTTCTGAACATCACGGGTCGGGATGTGTCAATTGATGTAGTGAGATGTGATTGTATAGGAAAGGCGAATTCGCATCAACCCATGATGAACTGGTCAAATTTATCGAGTTGAAAAGTATAAAATTACATTACTCCTATTGCAAGAAAATAAAATACGTAAGTAAATTGCAAAAAATATAAATTAATCTAAGTGAGAGAAAATAATTTGTTCATTACAGTACACGTGCGAAAATTAAATTTACACTAAGAGCAAGAAAAATGAAACTTATTCTATAAATTGGAGAAAATAGAGTTACAAACACGTAGGGTGCAGAGATAACAAAAGATCAATTGTTGTGCTTTTGGGGATCCCTAACAATGAGCTACCGGTCTTATTTATAGTAGTTGAAACTCTTCCGGGACATCAATTAACGTGCGTTATATTCTCAGTTTTGATCGTCTCCAATTTAATACCAGTTTGACTTTTGATTTGACCCCATATTTGATGCTGAAGCTTTAAAATTTGAAACTCAATTCCCCTTCGGTAGTTTTATCATGTGCACTAATTTTGCGCTAATTACCACATCCACAACATGCACATGTTCGACCTAGGCTTAGAGTGAGCTCATCCGACTCGGCTGAAAGCCTGAAAGTAAGTTGGTCGACTATAACAAAGCTCTCATCTGACCACTAGGCTGGAAGTGAGTTGGGCGACTTAGCTAGAACTGAGTTGACTAAGCTGGAAATTAATGAGCTCACTTGACTCGAACATGGGATAAAAAATCAAGGTCTAAACGTTTCCCCTCGCCCATTCTCATGAGCCTCGCCCTAGAAGCCGAGTGGTTATGAGAATGAAATTTCCTCTTGCTTGGATGTTGGACTGAACACCTCTCCTCCACCAAAGGCTGAGTCCATATGGATGGACGTATCTAGGTCCAAACAGAGGTTTCACTATAAATTCAATTGATAATTTGAGGAGTGGCCTAATTATTTATAAGCACAAGAAAGGTCCATTTTTCCAGAGATGTGGAATTCATGATCTCAACACGTCATCTTACTGGGCTAATTCTAAAACTTAACAACACAAATTGGGTGACCTCTGGCCGCTGGGCTTCATACATCGAACAACCTAATCTGATACCACGAAGAAAGTTGAGGTTCCACCATAAAATTAATTAGTAATGTGAGGAGCAGGCCAACTACTTATAAGCTCATGCAAAGTAGGGCTGGGCACAGGCCTAGCCATGCCCAAATTTGGAGGAACCTGACCCTACCTGTTTTAAAAGGTAACAGGCTAGGCCGGGTAGAGAGATTTTTAGTTTGGGAACCGGGCCTAACCCGGCCCTTTTGAAATGGGCCGGTTCGGGACGGGTCCACGGGTCCAAATACTTTTGTTTTCATTTTTTTTTTTTTTGTCTGACATTGTGTTGCTTTTTTTTTTTTATTACCAACAACACACATTTACAAGAGAGGCCCACATACAATACAAACACAATAACAAAAGTATGGACATCCAAAGGACAACGAAACCAAGCCCAACAGAAAAAACCCTAACAGCCTGCATCCTCTGCTGCTGCTGCCATCAGAAGGACCACCAAACTCGAACCAATGGCCTGAAATGAAGCTAAATTGAGCCCCCAAAGTGGATAAAAAGAAGACTTCAACAAGTCCAGCAAGATCTTTTATAGCACGATACTAAAATCAAAACCAAAACCAATTAAATCTAGAAAATTTAGAAATTATATCCCTAAATTCAGTAACCCATAAATTTCAAAAATCCTAATTCAAAAGTCCTAAATCCCTGCATTCAGAAACCCAGATCTATATATTTTACCATTAAACTACAGCAGAGTCCGATTTAGATTCACCAAGTAAAGCACCACCACCACCGACGATGGCGAAATCGAGCGCAGACAATCAGGAGCTTCGGAGGGCCTGCGAGGCCACCATCAAAGGCATTAAGCAGAGAGTCGTCATGTCGATCTGCGTGGCCAAGAGTCGTGTGATCCAGGGTATAACGCACATGCTCGGCTGCGATGGAGTTGGGATGGGACGGTGGGAGCGAGTTAGGTTTTGGGGGTTTGTGTAGAGAAGGATTTTTAGATCGAGTTAGGTTTTGAGTGAAATGAGAGGTGCCCTTGAACTCAAAGCCTCAAACCCAAATAAGAGGAGATCAAAGTATGCTGGAAACGGGCTGGGCTAGGGCCCATTCCCTCCTATTTTATGATCCGTCCCATCCTGTTTTGTGTTCAGAAATTTTGGACCTGCCCCGAACTTGAATTACCCGCCTCTACCCACGGTTCCTATACCCGTTTGCCCACCCCTAATGCAAAGTCTCTTCTTTCCACAATGTGATATTCATATTCTCAAGAAGTTATCCTTACAAATAAAACAAATAGTTAAAAACCACTTGCTTATTTAACAATGCAATAACATTTATAGTTCTATTAGAGGAGATCATTCTTAAGCTGGGAATAAAAATATAAAAGATGAAGAATTTGTATAATCTAAAATCAACTTGCTTTAAACACAGTCTTATACCCGTTAAGTTTTTGTGAAACCTTCCCGTCTTACCATTTCCA
Source organism: Cotoneaster glaucophyllus (assembly GCA_036320875.1). NCBI lineage: Eukaryota > Viridiplantae > Streptophyta > Magnoliopsida > Rosales > Rosaceae > Cotoneaster > Cotoneaster glaucophyllus. The sequence goes on from CM070073.1 coordinate 36,495,727, forward strand.
TGCATTCTCCTCTAGCTATGAACCATACACCACACCTCCTACGGAGAGTAACTCCACAAGTTATGTATATGTTCAAACAAACATGACCTCTTGAACCAATATGACTTCAAAAGTTATGTACTTTCGATTAACTTGAACATGTGCAATTCTCTCTATATATATTGGTAACATTAGTAGAAGAGAAATCATTCAGAAATTTGTTGTCTACACAATTTCTTTGCTCTCTATTCTCTCTCCATCACATTCATACAATTTCTTTCTAGTTATTTCTAAGGGAATACAATTCGGTTTTGCTAACTGAATATTCCATACTCTGTTGTATCCTGTAAGTGATTTGCCAAGAACCCTTTAGCAAACTCATTCGAGTTGTGGCAAATAACACTTTAAGAAAACGATTCAAGTCGTACCTCAAAGTCATCATTCAAATTATTCTCTATATTTCTACATTTACAACAGCTAAGGCCAACCACTAGGGCTGCTCGAGCAACGTCTGCATGGCCTGATGATCATTATTTTTGTTAAAAAATAATAACGTATTAGCACTAAATTGTTGTTTTTAAGATAAATAAAAATTTATTAACAAAGAAATAAAAAGGGTGAACTGAGTACAATGAGTAGATTTCTAAGTTTAAGAATTAATTTTTATGGAACTAATGTGGAGCTAAAAATAATCGAGAAAAATATGGAGGCGACATGTGGATTCTTGGGTAAAAAGACAAAATTACCCTTGAGATACACCGAAGCTTCTACGCGGAAGCAGCGGACAATCACGGCTCAATCAAAGTAAAAAATGATCAAAATAGGTAATTATTCAAAACCTATATTCATCCTCATCAAATCTTCCCCACAAGGTAACTCCCAAATTATTTCTTTCAAATTATATTAATTAGCTAATTAATTGATTTATCACTCAATTAATTTATTAATTAGCTAATTGATTGTAAACAACACCAAAAAACACCAAATGTGGCCAGTCCCCATTCTCCTAATAGGGTCAGCCACACCCCTATAAATACCACCCATTTTGGCCAAAAACCAAAATTGAATCCTCTTGCAAAATTCTCAAAATTCTCCAAACACTCTTCTCTCAAAATTCTAACTTTGGCATCGGAGGTTCTTCGGCCAAAGCCCCCCCTCCAAAAAAATTTCATCGTGGGCGCGTGAGGCTCTTGGCCTTGACCTAAGGTGTTAATTGTTTTTGCAGGTGCATTTTCGTCCAAGAACAAGAAGGAAGATATTTGCATCCACAACTAATACATTAGAATAAGAGAAGTCCGATCGGTCTCTCAAGTCGTTTCTGCTTTGTTGTGCCCTCCTTCTGCCAAATGCATAAAAGATAAGTTCGATCGACTATGTTTTGCACAGTTCTAAAGGCACATTAACAAATATTGCCTTCTAACCTAATCAGTTTTGATTGGCTAAAGCTACGCAGCATATCCCCTCGTCTGCTCTTCAACCAAATTAATTAGGTAAGCTTTTTTCACGTAGCAAGAATAAAGTTGATGGCATCAGAAGTAAACCAGGTTCATGAAAAGAAAACAAAAAGAAAATGGAATAATGATAGGGAGTTATAAGATCAATAGCTGACCGTTGGTTATTGTATGGCAGAAATTATATCGTACATGCGCGACTTGACGCAGGGCTAGTTATTGTATGGATACAAACATGCTTATATATATATATATATATATATTAAGTGGAACGAAAGAAAAGTAGATGTCATCAATTACTTGTTCGATCTACCAAGAATGAAAAGTGAGTTGTTTTCCATCATATAAAACACCATGCGATTGGCTTTAATTCGTGACCAAGTAATCACCATTATGTAAACATTATTATAGACAAGCTTTTGGTTCATGTTTATGACTCATCAAAGAACATCTTTTGGACAGTTTAGGTCATGTCTACACAACTTATCCATAGTAGCACACTGGAAATGGTTTAAAAATTAAGGAAACTTTAATTAAAAGAATTTCAAAAAACTTTTTTTCTTGAAGAGAAGTACGATATTCATTGCAATCAAATCAGAACACGTACAAACTGAGGATAGTGTGTATAATGGGCCTCGATAAAACCTTACCGGGGCTTTCAACAAACTTTCTTTCTTACCCAATATTTGGGTCCGCTAGCCCGCAGCCAAACCGATTAAAGTAATAATTTATTTTTATACTTGAAGCTCCATACTTTTTAAGGTCGTTCCCTAAACTTCACACAAAGAGTCTAGTAGCTACCCACTGTTATTATATTTGTTTTCAATTGCTTTATATCTTTCTTCTTATATATAATGTGTTTGTTTGCAGGTATTATGAACCTGAAGTTCATAATTCCAAACTAGAAGTTTCGGAAAAGTGCCATAGAAACCTGAAGTTTCTTACATGCACCACTCATGTTGAGATTCGAAGTTCTCCATGATTAAACCATTTAAACCTAAACATGTCTTAGAATCTGACTATTCTAACTTGGAAGCTTATGGAGATTTATTTTCCATAGCACCAATGTCATTCTTGTTCCCTTTATTTAATGAAATGTTGAAAAATAACAAGTTCGATTTTCCTGGTTTGGACGTTTTGAACAGAAACTACTTTATATAGATACAAGATAAACCACTACACTTGACTAAGAAAAGTTAAGAAACGATTGTAGCCAACTATGGTGTGGAAAAGAAAGCCTCCACCATGATCTTCATTTGCAGACTTATGCCTGAAGTATTACAAATGGAAGTATCTCACCAAAGAGTATTCCATGGTTCTTTGACCCGCTCATACGGACTGTTCAAATCATGAAAAGATAGTTTCTTGCCTAAAGAAAGACATGATTGAAACATTTACATCCATGAATAAGCATAATTCTGAAGTTTATATCCAATCGAATTTCTATTGGAAAAGATTTTTCTTGTCCTTCCATGTCTTTAATTTGCTCCTGAACCAGCATTATAAAGAGCATAAGTTTCCATAACTGTGATTACTATCACAACTGTGAGATAATGATACCTTAGTGATTCAGCTGGGTGGTATCTGACAGTATAGACCCAACTTTTGTCTGGAGTCTACCGAATGGTGGTACCCTGCTTCGGCAAGGATACACCAATATGCATGATTTGCTTCAGTAGAGATGCACTAAAGAATATGCTCTGCTTCGACAAAATTGTACTGAAGAGAACCTCCAATTTCAGCTGGAACCTCCAAAAATCAAGTCTGGGTATTTCTCTCTCACACACTTAATTTTTTTTTGTTTTACAACATATGGTAAAAACAGGGCCTGCCAAGATGTGGCATGATAGCCAGAAGCGTGATCCTTAGGACCTAAAAAATAAAGGACAATCTTCCCGGACCCCAACCTTAGAGAATCCACTTCCGTTTTGATGGAAGAGATCATTGGTTATGCTCTTGTTTGTGCCTTTAGTAATGTTGTTGAGAAGTACCATTCTTATGGTCAACCCGTGAGACTAATTTTACTTCACCCAACACATTTGGAAGAGCAAAATTTTGACATGGAAAGATATGTTAGTCGATCCCCCTAGTACATTTGGTTTACTTTGTGAACAATTTCCTATATGCTTCCGTATTTAAGGCTGGCATTTGGAATACATTATTAATCTCAAATACGAGTTAATTGACGAAAGTTAATACATGTGACAAATCCAATTACTCATACTTAGGTATGTTTTGTGGGGAAGTTAGCTGTCTAGTTCTATATGCTAAATTGTTACTTAACCACGCCTAACAATTCTTTCAGGCCTATCCAACCAGATTATGGGACCTGAAGTCAGAATTTGAGAAAAATAGGAGAAAACTCAAGATTATCTCGACCTAAAATTTCAAGCATAGTTCTGACGGTATTCAGGCCCCTTGTCGAACTACACCTAAAAGATGTTGCTTCTGAGTATACCCCTGATCGTTTGTACGCTAGATGCAAATGAGACCTTCTAGGTGGTTATGAATCTAATAGTTCCAGTTGGTGTTTATTGTACTTAGCTCAAAGCACTAGATCAGACATCTCAATTGCTGATAATCTTTTGGCATAAAGCAGCAATGCGCCTACATGCCACCACCAAATTCGTGTCAAAGACGTTTTTCCGTTAATAAGGATTTGGGCTTACTTTATCCCTATGCATCTTATAATGAATCACCCTTTTGCTTCTTGGAAAGATGCCTAAATTGTGGGCTTCATTGACACAGACTATCTGTCTGATCTGCACAAGATAAATTCCCCAATGGTTATCTCTTCAACGTTAAGCAGCATCGCAATATCTTAGAGGTCAACCAAATATATACATCTTAGTTATGAAATCTTCGAATTGTTCCAAGAATCACCATACCTCACTACGCCACGCGTGAGAGACATGGTTGAGAGCTCTTGTTGAGCACATTTGAAGTATATGAGACTTTCATTCTTCGTTGAGTCCTAAAAGCGATATATTGAAGACAATGTCGTATGCATCGACTAGATCATAACATGATACATCCAAGAAGTCAACGCCAAACATATTGTGTCTACATAGCATCAGCATGAACATCAGAAGGTGAAGTCATGCAATCCTATCTGAAGACTACCTTGCCGACCTCTACATGACGTCACTGCCGAAGTCTACCTTTTAAAAGTTTGTCCGAGGAATTAGTATGCCTAACTATTCATTTGCAATGCTTGTAGTTCTCATTTGGATGTTTTGTCAAATTCTGGGAGAGTATCCAGAATTATACTCACTTGACCCCAGTGTACTCATTTTCCTTACGATTAGGAGCATTTTTCCCACTTAGTTTTTGCTACCCGACTAGGTTTTAACGAGGCACCCATCCTAGGCTGGTTATACCCTTGTGAGCTTTTCTACTTGCATCCAGAAGACATTTAGTTTTGATTTAATGCAACTTCTTACTTTTCTCATTGGACTGAGTTTTTATCCCACCTTGCGTTTTGCTATAGCGAGGTTTTGTGAGTTTTACCACCCATGCATTCTTTCGTTTGTTTTGAGACTCACATTCGCTACTTGTGCCGACTAGATGAGAAAACTTCATCAACTGCTTTTACATTTGCCTAAAGATCTAATGCGTCATCTACTAGAGTATTTACACACTCAAGGGGGACGTTGTGAACATACTTCTAGCACATGTGTGATTGTGTAAACCATTAGTAGATTGGGTTTAGGATACTAAAAGATCATTTTCCTTTAGGATTGTGTTACTTGTAAGGTAAGAAATCCTTCTTAATTTAATATAAATAAAGGCACAAGGACTGGGGAGGAACACACAGAATTCCTCAAGCCCTTTTCTCCATCTTTCTTTCTCTCCATGCCGCACCCCTCTCTTCCCCTCAATTAGATATAGGCCATTGCAACATCTTCCATTATATAAATATTTTATAATCAGTAGATTAGATTGACAGTGGGATCATATTATTGTATCAAACTATGTTTTAAGTTATAACATAACATTTATACTTCTTTTGGAAACATCACCTTTTATAGCATATTAGCCACCCTTATTTGCCAAAGCACTGAGTTGAAAGAGCTGAAGAAATACATCAGGCGATGGTGGAAATTGATGCTTGAATTTTGTCTTAATTGGCTGCAGCAGCTGGCTCCTTTTTTGTGATACGAGATCATATCATTTTATTTTTCTGTTCCTCTTCGATCTTCCTCCTTTTTCATTGTACCATATCAAATAAAGGGAGAGGTAGGTATCTTTCACTCGCATGGTGGGAGTGGAACAATAAGTTTTCCCTTTTTCGTGTTATAAAAGAATTTTTCAATATTTTTCCCGCTAATGGCAGATAGTACTGAGAATGCATCCACTTATTTGAAAAAGCAACTTTGACTCTAGTCGTATAATATGTGGTAATAGCCACAGAAAAATTAAATGAAGGAATGCTAACCACTTTTGCACTGGCCTTTACGTTTTAATATTTTTACTTCGCTTAATGCCATATTTCAATCCTCCTGTGAGTCTGTGACGACCCGTTCCAATTTATTATATAATTTTCTCTTCGAGTGTGTAAAATGACGATATTGCCCTCTTTGGTTTTGTGACGTGGATGTACATAAGCAGTTTTAAATTATTATTTCGGCCGTCGTAATTAAGTCGTACTCGTCGTCATGAATGCGTTGACACAAGTTAGGCTCGAATCGGAGTTACGAAAAAGTTACGGTTATTTAGGTACGTAAACGGGTAAATTATAAACCAATTATATGGGCTCCCATTTCCTTTAGCCCAATCAGATATTTTATTTTCTTCTCCTTTGAGCCAATGAAAATTAGCTCTCCTCTCTCCTGCCCAATCAGACACACATACACACACGTACACTCTCCTTCTCTCTTCTTCTCAACCCTTCTCCCTCGTACACCCGAGACACCCCACACACACAACCACCATCAAGCTCACACGGATAGAACATTAGGAATCCACCACCATCCTCCTCTCAACTTCACGATCACCACCATACTTGTAGTTTTTCGTTTTAGTGAGTTTTAGCTCAGAAACCAGAAGCTCCGACGAGGAGCCAGTTTGCTCCAGCATGAGCGTGGACGATCTACAAGGTTTTGAGACTCAGGATGGTCTCTATGCAACTTTCCTAGCATTTTAGAGTAGATTTGAAGTGGAGTGGATGTCAGAATAGGTGAGTTCAAAGAGTTGCAGAGTTGGCCGAATTTTCCAAGGTATTTTTCGACTGTTTTTCGTTGGATTTTGGCCTCCTAATAGGTACGAATGTGTTCTACTCTTCAAGACCTTTAAATCCATATAAATTTCATGGACTTTGGTTGAGAAATGAAAAATTTATAAGCTTTAGAAAATTTTCCAGAAACCGGCGAGTGCAGACTGCGGCGTACGACTGAGATCGGCGGAGAGACCGAAGAAGAAGAAGAATATTATGTTAACTTTAACGAAATATTCTAACGGCATCAGGTACCGTCTGTTACATTTAACGAAATATTCCATCAAACTGACAGAATATTCCTAACGGCGTTAGTCACATGGACGACATGTGCCTGCGCGTGAGGGCGCGTCTGGTGTTCAAAATTTTTTTCTAAAAATATGGGGGTGTTCGTGTTGTCTAGTAGATCACGTTGGTATATTCAAACACCCCATTTGAGCAACGTATGAGGAATTAAACCTAGACTTTGTTTATGTACTATCGAATTAACATTAAATTAGTTATTTCGCATATAGGTGACACGTACCCCAAGGACGAACATGGACAAGCGAGGCTAAGGGGCTACGATAGTGCTACTTATCAGTGAGTGGGCTTTTGTTTTATCTATATATATATATATATATATATATATATATATATATATATATATATACTGTTTTTCAAAAACGTTTTTATATGAGATTATGCTTGCTTGCCATGTCGTAAATAAGTTGCATTTTAAATATTTCATTGTTATACTTGTGGATTGTATTGTGTGATTCTGCAGAGACTCAGGTAAGCTTCAGGTGATTATTATATGGTCGAATGAGTTACATTGTATTGGTATGCATACATTTGTTTAGAGCTCATCATGGCTGCACCCCGGTATTACTGCTCCCGCCCGAGGCCAGGGCACAGCCTTCACGTGATCGTTCACCTCTCGCACCGTACGCTCATCTTAGATCCAAGTTTGGTGTCAGCCTGTCGTACAGACCACAATAGGTGGTTCCGACTCGTAGGTGACCTGCGATATATCGCACAGCCTTCACGTGATCGTAGCACTTGAGCGTACATATTTATACCCAGCCTGTCGTACAGGTCACATTAGGTGACTCAGACTCGTGTGCTAGCCTAGATTGATGAGCTATAGATCCAGTCATACAGGTCACTTTAGGTGACTCTGACTGGCTTACTATATTATATTGATTTCACACCTAGCTTACACTTATTATTGCTGAGATATTATGACATAGCATACCTTAGTTTTCACTGCTTTTGTGCATTCACTTTTGTACTACGTAGTATTATTTTTTGGAAACTATACAGGTTTTACAGTGAGGGGTTAGTACTTTCAGAAATGATAAATGTGTTTTCTAAAGCTTTATTTTGCCCATTCACCCTTCTGTTATGCGCCCTTCTAGGTTCTAGGTAGCTGTTCATCTTTGGTGGCTCACAAGGACTATACGGCGGTTCTGACGGTTCCATAAATAAAGTAGGGATCTTCTCCCTATTTGTATAATTAGTACTTAGTTGTTCGACTGCACTTTTGTTTACCTATGCTCTGATATGTGTGTATCACATACTTGATCACCTTCACACACTTATATATGTATCCCCTAATTTAAATAAGTTTAGTTTTGGTTTTTATTTATTCACATTTTTCTTATTTTTATCACCATTGTTGCGCACTTGGCTACGTCACCCTCACGTGACGGCCAACACGTCTCGACTCCCGTCGGGGTGTGTCACCTCCTACACGTAAAATTATGTATTTAATGCGTGCTAAAAGTAATTTTAAGTTTCCTTCTCTGCCCTAATTAATTACTAGCCTTGTAGTGTGGCAATTTGCTCTTTTAAGTTTAATTTTTAATTTTATTTGAATACAAAACATAATATATATGATTTAAAAAAAAATAGTTGAAATTATTTTTTCAAGTGTAAGAAGAGAAGGGTATTTTTTGGATTATAATTCTAGAGATGATCCTTATTGTTAATGCCGTGTTTGGAAAATTTTATTTGAACCCGACTTCTTATTTCTATATCCAATTGAAAAAATTTACTACCAAACTTCCCAATTTGTCCTTTTATTAGAGAAAGTACAATATTCATTGAAAAGAGAGAAAAAATTATTTTTATAATCCAAAACACAACAACAACAATCTCTCTACACCCTTTTTATTTAAGGAAAATTAATGAAAAGGGCTTGAAAAGTTTTAGTTTTAATAAAAAATCATGTTATAAGTTTTGTTTAATAAAAAACCATGTTATAAGTTTTAGTTTTAATAAAAAACCATGTTATAAGTTTTGTTTAATAAAAAACCATGTTATAAGTTTTGTTTAATCAAAAACCATGTTATAAGTTAAGTCACTGTTTCTGGATTTTGGTTTTTTTCGACGGACACTGTTTATGGAATGTAAAAATAAACTGTTTATGGAATTTAAGTAACACTGTTTATGGAATCTGTTAGTTTATTTCCAGCGACAGTGTTAGTTTTCCAGAGACAGTGTTATTTATCCAGCGACAGTGTTATTTTTCCAGCGACAGTGTTAGTTTTTCAGCGACAGTGTAATTTTTCCAGCAACAGTGTTAGTTTTTCCAGCGACAGTGTTATTTTTCCAGCGACAGTGTTATTTTTCCAGAAACAGTGTTATTTTTCAGCGACAGTGTTAGTTTTTCCAGCGACAGTGTTAGTTTTTTGCAGAGATAGTGTTATGTTTTTCCAGCGACAGTGTTAATGTTCTTTTTCTTTCCAGATACAGTGTTTGTTTGTGCACGACCCAAAGGGCTTGGTGTGGTTGCTGCTCGCCGGAGCTAAACGGAAGGGAAGGCCGGATTTCGGCCGGAAAGTTGGACAAACTTTAAATGCTCATAACTTTGTCAATACTCAACGAAATCAAATGATTCAAAAACGAAAATCGTAGTTCTCGAAGAGACGAAGAGAATGGTACCTTGCACGATAGCTAACTCATTATGGTTTGGCCGGAAAACGCCTCGAAAGCCTCGGAGGTCGGCGGAAACTGGGTTGGACAAACTTTAAATGCTTATAACTTTGTCAATACTCAACGAAATCGAGTGATTCAAAAACGAAAATCGTAGTTCTCGAAGAGACGAAGAGAATGGTACCTTGAAAAATGGCTAACTCATTGTGGTTTGGCCGGAAAATGCTTCGAAAGCCTCGGAAGTCGCCGGAAACTGGGTAAGATTCAAATGGATATAACTTCTTCAATACTCAACGAAATAGGGTGATTCAAAAAGGAAAGTTGTAGTACTCAGCGAGACGAAGAGGAGGAGGAGGATGAGGGCCAAAGGAGAGCCCATGAGTGACTAGCTGGTGGTCGAGCTGTATGTTGGTTTGGTGGGTTTTACCTTGTTCTGGGATGGTTTTTGGTTAAAAAAAGTTATAGGATGGTTTTTGGTTAAAATAAACTTAGTTCAAGCCCTTTTTATTAAAACTCCCTTTTATTTAATCTAGTGAACTAAACCCTAATAGCGGCAACCCTTCTTCGATGTCTTCATTGACCATAATCCCTCTCTACTATTTTTGTATGTTTCCTCTTCTTTCTTGAATTCCTCGCTTACATATTTGCTTTCTCTTAATTTTGATAAATAATACACACTGAGTTTTAGTAAATAATAAGAGCAACCAAACTTCACTGTTGCAAGGCTTATGTGCATTTACACTCCAACACCCATCTTGCTGAACATTAAACCAAATTGAAAAACATACAAACGTATAATCGTTAGAGAGAGAAAAAAAAAAAGATTAACAAAAAAAAAAATTGTACTCGTTCAATTTCGCACAAAACACAATAAAACAACACCACTCTTACATGTGCTTGTGCAAATAACTCAATCAAATGAAGAAAAAGAAGGTACTTTAATCATATAATAGAAACAATAGAAAATAAAAAAGACCGTAAGGGGATGTTAGTAACACCCGTTATTTTAACGGATCGTGTCGTGTAACACCCGTTAGAATAAAGGGAGTTTTAACAAAAAGCCCACGGTACTGTTCACTTTAACGAAAAACCACATTTTTACACTAAAAAGTCAAATCTGGTACTATTCACTTTACCCTTTATTTTGTCTTTATCGTTAAAACTCAAAGTTTTCAGGCCATTTTCATTAGTTTTCCTTAGAATAAACGGGTAAAATGACCCGATCCGAAATCGACTCGATAATATTAACAGGTAATATGACCCGACCCGTTACCCGTTCGGGAAAATATATTTTAAACCAATAAATAATCAAATGAAAAACATAATACTAAATAAGTATACACATACTATATTGTCACATCCAAAACATAAAAACGCATTTTTCTTTTAAGTATATTTTCGCTTACCTAAAGTCTTTAATAGTTTTTTAATTAATGTATAAGTGTAAAAAAATATAAAAAAAAAATTATAAACGCTCGTAATGACAAGCTTTACAACTTTCATGAAGAGCTTAGCTTCAAAATTCGCCACTATAATCATATAAATCATAGATCAAAATTTAACCGTTGATTGTTGTTTACATTTACGCTTCATTGTTCTCATCAAATTTATTTTTTTTTCTTTAGATTTTCTTTTTTGAAAACATGATCGATTAGACGATGCAGGAAGTTGAATGGTTTGGATCGTTGATATTATATTCAGAGTTTACGGTTAGTGAAAATATTGCTTGATGTTTATAAAGTTTCTACAAACTATATGATATCGACTCATATTTCAGTTAACCATAAATATCGAAATGTGATATCAAAGATCTGAACCGTTCATCTTCTTACATCTGCCAGATGATCATGTTTTCAAAAAAGGAAATTTAAAAAATGAAATTCAGTAAGAAGAATAAAGCGTAAATGAATAAATTTAAGGTTTATGGATTATAGTGTTGGATTTCAAAGTTGACCCATTCATGAAAGTTGTAAAGCTTGTCACTATGAGTGATTGTATATTTTTCTTACATTTTTTACACTTCTACAATAATTATTATTAATTTTATTAATTTTGCCCTCAAATAAAAAACATTGTTCATGAGGGTTTGGAGGATTTTAAAAATCTAAAAGATAATGTAAGTATAACCATTATCTACTCGTGGAGGAATAATGATGAATCACGAGTGTTTATATATTCTTTCACATTTTTCATACTTGTATGTATGTCTTCTTAGTTCTTGCCTATACAAATACTATACTAGTTTATTTTAATTTTGGACAACAACATGTTATACGTAAAATTTATCCTAGTAATGATAATAAGGAACTCTCATAATAAAAATAAATAATGATTAAAAGTTTTTTGTCTTTAACTTATATAGAATAATAATACAAAACTATATATTTAATATAGAATATATCGTATATATTAATATGGCTATTGTATTTTATAATAAATCTTTTAGTAATTAAACTTTAAAATTATCAAAATAATTTTTTTTCTTAACGGGTCGAAACGGGTTACCCACGTGTTACCCGCGTGTATACCCGTTAAGAACCCGTTATTAACATGTTCTTAACGGGTCACCCGATAATGACCCGATAAGTTATTATGTTGACCCGAAACCCGTTATTTTCGTGTCGTGTCAGAAACTGCCGGGTCTAGATGTTACTGATGACTTCTGAGAAAGGTTGCTAGCATTAGGGTTGGATTCACTGGATTAAATAAAAATGGTGTAGTGAGATTATTGTTGATGTTTATGTTTGGGTTCATAAAAATTAATTATTCTTTTTTATTTATTTAAGAGTGAATTAGGAAGCAAGGTACATAACCTTTTTTTTAGTTTTTTTTTTTTTTTTTTTTTTTTTGGTTGAACATAATTTTTTTTTAGTTGAATGTAGAGATAACGAAGCTGGTTTAAATAAAATTTTCCTTTCCGTTATCTTATACGAGTTTAAAACTCAAATTTGCATTTTCCTATTGTGAAATTTAGTGGTGGTCCTTATTATTGATATTTTGCTATTTGTCATTTTGAATCCAAGTCACGGACTTAACAGTGAATCTACCATTGGCATTTGGCCCCCAAACAAGCTTGTCATGTGTATTCGGAATAGGAATAGGGATACTACAAATTTTTCTTACCCTCATCCACCACCTGTTGGCGTTTAGCTTTATCCCACATTTTATTATATATGAACTCCTCCACCCTTAGATTCCAGTTAATGTGGAGCCTTAGGTTTTCAGAATTAAACAAGATGCTACTGCCATCACCCATCACCTACCTCATTCCTTTTTGAATGATGGCAGTCCTGCAACCAATGGTACCTTTACATGCTAACGAGTAATTTTGTTTTGTTTTACTCTCTTACAATTGTTCGTGTCTTAAGTACATTTTCCTCACAATTTGCACCCACCAATTATCCTCCTCCATCAAGACTCTCCACCCCAGTTTGGCCAAACACTCGTTTAAATGGTCTAATCTTCGTATTCCCAACCATCCCGCACTCTTCAGAGTGCACATATTCTTCCAACTCACAGGGTTCTCCTAGAAGAAATTTTTACACTGACGATTGAGTTGAGTAGTAAGTTTATTAAGGCATTTAAAACACGAACATTCCGTGGTTTGGCATTCCCGTAACATTTTGATTGTACTAAAGTCAAGCTACCTGCCCTGTAAAAGGGTATTCGCCTTCCAAAAAAACCATATTACGATTCCCTAAATATTTCCCAATTGTGATTTTACGTTGAATTTGTAGTATATTAACAATTTCACTCCTTAATTGATTAGTTGTATTACTTGAGAAATGTAGGAAGGATTTATGAAAAATTAGTCTTCTGACAGCTTTAGCAAAGTTGTTTAAGATACCTAAAATGTTCTTAGCACCTTTTGAGGAAGCTTTAGCGAATAACAGCCAATCATCCGTAAAAATTAGGTTAGAGATCTTGTACCCAAAAGGATAAGTTAGAAGGCCAACATTGGTTTTTGGGATCGAGGCTAAAGCATTTAATTGTCTAATTAAAGGTTTCATACAAAGAATAAAAATGTAAGAAGATAAACGATTACCTTGTCAAATTCCTCTTGTTAGATAAAAATAACCATGAGAATATCCATTAATATTGATGGAGAAAGATGTAGAGGTGATGGCCATGTCACCCGTCCTTCCTTTCTTTTCTATTAAACGTAGAGAATATTTCAAAGGTAATCAGGATATTATCCTGTATAGATCTATCAGGGGCAAACGCCCTTTGATTATGAAAAATGCAAAGATTTAGTATAGGCTTCATTCTCCTCACAATGACTTTGGTAATTATTTTGTAGCTCACGTTACAGAAGCTAATTGGCCTATAGTTGCCAACAATTTTTTAATTTTTCATTTTGGGGATGAGAGCAATGTTTGTATGATTGATTAATTTGAGACTGGATTTATTATAATAATAAAAAAATATCATTCACCATATTGAAGACGAAAGTTTTAACTGTCTCCCAACAATCCTGGTAGAAGCTAGCATGTAACTCATTCAGACCTGGGGCTTTTAATACTTCAAATATGGAAAGGAACCATCTTTTTATCAACCAAAAATATGGTAATAGCCAAGAAAATATTTCTATAACCGACGAACCATATATGATCATATTTCTCTTTAACAAGAAAAGAGCAGATCTTGACGGAATTGCCGCAAGATCTTAAATATACAAGAATTGTAACTATTAGGGGCATTAGATTAGATGCGGATACGTGGATTTGCCTCTATTAATCTTCATTAGGAGCAGAAATAAATATTTGCCTCTATTACTACTTTTAGATGCGTAAAAAGAATGCCTCTATTAAAATTTAGATATTAGTGGTTGTGAGAAGGGGCGATGTGCCTTATATGTACATGCTCCCCTCCCTATAGCAATAGGCATTTTGGGAACTCACTGGCTTCGGGTTCCATCGAAACTCCGAAGTTAAGCGAGTTCGGGCGAGAACATTCCTATAATGGGTGACCCATTGGAAAGTTCTCGTGTGAGTTCCTAGAAACAAAACCGTGAAGGAATGGTAAGCCCAAAGAAGACAATATCGTGCTACGACATAGTCGAGTCTGGGATGTGACAATTTGGTATCAGAGCCACTCTGCCGTTCGGTGCGGATGTGCCGGCGAGGACGCCGGGTGCCCCTTAAGTGGGGTGGATTGTGAGATCCCACACCGACCAACGGAGAGGGGGTGATGTGCCTTATTTGTACATGCTCTCCTCCCTATAACACGAGGCCTTTTGGGAACTCACTGGCTTCGGGTTCCATCAAAACTCCAAAGTTAACCAAGTTCGGATGAGAGCATTCCTAGGATGGGTGACCCACTGGGAAGTTCTTGTGTGAGTTCCCAGAAACAAAACCGTGAGAGAATGGTAAGCCCAAAATGGACAATATCGTGCTACGGCGGAGTCGAGTGTGGGATGTGACAGAGGCGGATAAGTAAGCCTCTAATATATATTTTCTTAATTTAATATACATTTCTAAATTCAACATATATTTTCCAAATTTAATAATTTCCATTAGGAGCGGATGTGAATATTTATGCACTTATATTTAAGGGTTTTTATCACAAATGGTCCCTGAAATTGACCCATCCCAGATGGTCCATGAAATTGAAAATCAATCAATGTAGTCCCTGAAATTGAATGCCACAAATCAATGTGGTCATTCCGTCACAATTTCGTCAAAAAAATTCTATTAAGTGGTGATGTGTCAAATAATTGGATCCAAAAAGTCTAATTAAATATTATTATATAAATTAAAAATATTTAAATAATAAAAAATAATTTTTATTTCTATATAATTATAAACTTGAAGGACCAATATTTAGATTAGTGCTTAAGGTCCAATTAGAGAGGAGGGAGTCAACAATTAAGCAGGAAAAAAAAAGAAAAAAAAAGAACCTTCCCAGCCATTCCGTCGACCTATGCACCCGCAC
The DNA here is from genome assembly GCA_036320875.1 of Cotoneaster glaucophyllus. Taxonomy (NCBI): domain Eukaryota; kingdom Viridiplantae; phylum Streptophyta; class Magnoliopsida; order Rosales; family Rosaceae; genus Cotoneaster; species Cotoneaster glaucophyllus. Next base: position 36,511,225 of record CM070073.1, read on the forward strand.
ACATAAACCAACCCACTCCGGCGTTTTACGCCATTTTTTCCGTTAAATCAACCCATCCACCACTTGCAATATATTCCACAACCCTCCATCTACCATTTCCACCCAAGATTGAAGGGTTTAAGGACCAAAATCGTGAAAAACCTCACCGGAGCACCGGAGGTGCTCGACGGTGATTCCTCCAATCCGGCGAGCTTCACCAACCATTGCTACCTAGCTCCCACCCCACCCCCACCCCACCTCACATCACCCCGTCGCCTACATAAGAAAAGAAAATTCTGAAAGTACTCTTTCAAATATTTCCCAAAAGAAAACGATATGGAGGGAGAGCTTGATAATCCGAATTGAAACAACTACACTCGCCGGCGCTGATAATCTGAATTGAAACCTCAATGGTGTTGTCGACGCGGCGGGGTGGGGTAGGAGCTGGGTGTTGCTCAGATGGGGTGGGGAAGAAGATAAACAGTAATCTTCTTTTGTTTTTTTTTAAGTTTATAATTATATAGAAATAAAAATTATTTTGTATTATTTAAATATTTTTAACTTATGTAATAATATTTAGTTAGACTTATGGGACCCAATTACTTGACACATCAACACTTAACAGAATTTTTGACGGAATTGTGACGGAAGGACCACATTGATTTGCGGCATTCAATTTCTGGGACTACATTGATCGATTTTCAATGTCAGGGACCATCTTGATGGGATGGGTCAATTTCAGGGATTATTTGTGATAAAAACCCTATATTGAATTATTTTGTATATTTCCTTAACATAATAAATAAAAGAAATCATCAAAACCCTATTTCTTTGATAACCGCACATCATTCTCCCATATTTTCTCCTCCTTTCACGGCACAAACTTCCCCATCTCCCTTCTCCAAAAAAAGAAAAAGAAATAAAAAGCTTTCAGTAATGTTTGATTAAATTTTTTTTTCTCTTGATATGCTATTTTGCAGGTATATTTGACGGGGTGTGAAGAATTTGAAGTGAAATTGGTTATAAATCTCTTAGTTGTGTTCGTTATTTATCTTTTCTGGTTTATTTTTGTATACATTAGATGATGAATTTCATCATGAATCCAGATTGGATGAATCAGGTTTGATTTTTCTGTTTGTTTTGCACGTTTTGTATGCTATTCGTATTGCGATAGGTAGATGTTTATCCTCGTTTCTTTTCATGTGAGTTCTACTCAATCATTGTTTTCATTATATTGCATTAATTTTATCTGTTTATATGATTTTGTTTTTCTTGTTTGTGTGAAAATGTTGTTACCCAGAAATAGATCAAAGAATGGATCATGGAAGATGCATCATTTTGGTGTATTTGTAGAAATTGATCATGGAAGACGCATCATTTTGTTGTTGGGAATCAAAAGACCGGGTGTAGATTAGATATAAGTTTTGCTAGAGTCCGTCCCTTATGCACTACTTTCTGATTTTTATTTGTATTTATCCATCATGAGTCGATCAAAGTTTAATCTTGTATATCTAAAGAGTTTTGAATGAAAAGTAAATTTTGATTCTATTTTTGATGGTATTGATTCCAGATGATGTATTATATTTGAACCAAAAAATTTAACAGGAAAGAAACCTATTAATAATATCATTTATGGGGAATGAAAACATTTTTCAATTAAAACAGGTCCAATTATGGGAAATTTTATTTAAACCTATGTAACCTCTTTTTACACCCAACTTAAATTTTAAATATTAATTGTCTATTTAACCCTATTGCATAATTACTATTAAGTACAAAATAAAATTAATAATAAAACTCAAATTTATCCTACGTCCATCCATCTCGCTAAAACGACATTTGCATCCTTTACAGGCCTCTGAACTAAAACACCAACATTGGTGACAGGACAATCTAAAGCAATACACTGTGCAATTTGCACCAACTCTTCCAAGACAGAATCAACTTTTCGATTTACTAATGAAACTTCGAATCCAGAACTCCTAAAGTTTGTTTCAAGATTTGTGAGAGATGGCATTTTTCCTTGAATTGCTGAATCTGGTGAAAGTCCATATACATCATAAAATCCATCAACCACTTTCTCCTCAGTCTAGCGCATTGAACTCCTGGTATGAACAAGAGAATCCAATCCAAATCAAGATGAGTTAAAAAGTAAAGCAACATCTCTTGATAGTAGTATATACAAGCAAAAAAATCAAGAAAATGTGTATTTGTTCTAATTCAAAATATGAAGGTTCATGAAAGATACTTCATTATTTCTTTGATCAACGAAATCTACTCCCAACCACTAATGGAGGATTTTCGTCTCACCTTGGATATATGAGCAGACACATATGCTCATGAAACATAGACAACATAGAGAGAGATGGTGATACATGGTTTTTGTCAACAATTATAGAAGTGTCAGTCTTGTTGTTAGCCATAGCTGAATTCACACCTTAATTCTCTTAGTGTCCATTTTCAAACGGCGTAAAGATAGAGTTAAAAATAAATAAGTGTAAAAATAAAGGGAGTTTTAACGAAAAGCTCGCGGTACTGTTCACTTTAACGAAAAACCACATTTTTACACTAAAAAGTCAAACCTGGTACTATTCACTTTACCCTTTATTTTGTCCTTATCGTTAAAACTCAAAGTTTTCAAGCCTTTTTCATTAGTTTTCCTAAAAATAAATCCATATATTGAATTGGGTTTATAGGGTATATTAGGTAGTAAATTAGGGTTTAAAGAGATATTAATAGTTTAGTTAAAAATCAAATGGATGCAAAGAGTAAGTTAGATGTAGAAATAGGTTACATGGGTCTAAATAAAATTTTCCTCCAATTATTTATTTATAGCACTAAATTGTAATATTTGTTAATATTATTAATATTATAACAATAGGATCGGGGCACAATTAAATGTCTTTATTGCTTAATTGCCAGCATGGCATCTAAAACAGTAAAAGCGTAAATAATCATAATTAGGTGCGGAAATAGTATTAGTGACGCCACTTTCAGAGGCGATTATGTTATTCGCCACTCCTCCTTTTTAGTGGCGAAAATCTATGATAAATGCCCCTAATAATGTTTAATAGATGCTAATAATAAAATTGCCTCTAATACTTACAATTCTTGTAGTAGAGCAAATTGTAGCAATGGTTCCTCAACTTTAATCAAATTGAAGCAATGATCCCTCAACTAAAAATTCATTACCATTGGTCTCTCAACTCATCAAAATGTGTAGCTATGGTCATTTTCATTAACTTTGTCAGAATTTTGTCAAAATAAGTTATGTTGGGAGGACTATTGCAACAATTGGGGTCCCTCAACTAATCAAAACGTGTAGCTATGGTCCTTTTCGTCAACTTCATCAAAATTTTGTCAAAATGAGTTATGTTAGAAGGACCATTGCTTCAATTGGGTTAAAGTTTGATGGACTATTACTGCAATTGGGTTAAAGTTTGAGGGACCATTTTTGCAGTTGGATTAAAGTTGAAGGACCAATGGTAATGGATTTTTAGTTGAGGAACCGTAGCTGAACGTTTTGATGAGTTGAGAGACCAATAGTAATGAATTTTTAGTTGAAGGACCTGCTCCAATTAAGTTAAAGTTAAAAGACCATTACTACAATTTACTCTAAATCAAATAAATCATACTCATCCAGTATGTGTGTGGAATATATGACAAAAGTGGAACGATTGTTCTATGTTTTTAAGTCTACGCAGTATGCACATGGTCTTCTAGGTGTTTTTAATAATCCTTTAGTTTTTAATTCTTTTTTGCAAGATATAGTGAAAGTACCTGGGAGGAAGGACGGAAGGACATATGAAAAAGAATAGAGGTGGAGTGGGCGAAAAGAAGAATGGAGAAATGAAAGAGAAGGTATGAAACAAAAAATTGTTAAATACTAACAAGGTGGGAAAATTTTAGCAATATCACCTAAAATTTACACCCCTGTGGTTAACTGCAACCCATGGCCTAAAATTTATAATTTCCCTTCTATTCTCCCCCTAATCCATTCCAACCCAAGTTCTAATTTGGACCTAAAATCTAAAACTTAAAAAAGAGCCAGATTTAGGCCAAGATTAGTGGTGGAGCCCTCACCCACATGGGTGTGTCTCCACTCGTCTGCCAATAAAATTGAGCCCAACGGCTCTTTTGTTTGATCAACAGCTCACATTCAAATGGGCTATTGGTTATCCAACAGTCCATATTTAATTTACTTAATATTTTTGTTTTATATTTATAAATTTATTAAATCTAACGACTGATATCGAATATGATCAAATCTAACTGTTAAAAAAAAGATCTAACGGCCTAAATTTAAATTCAACACTTAAAATAATTATAAAAAATTATTTAACTCAAAATTCACCTGAAAACTCTATAAATACCTATATATTTGTTGAAACATCTACACGAAACTCACTTTTCTCCTACAATTATTCCAATTTTTCTTTCTACCATCTTCCAAAACCATGTGGTTATACATCTCTATCATGTGTTTCATATTCTTTTATAGTGTTTCATGAGTTTCATATGTCGGTTTAGTGATTTTTCAAAGTTTATCGGAATTTAAAAAATTTTAAGTTAAAATGTTCATAAAATTAATTTAGGATAACCTACTTAATTTTTTTAAAAGTTAATTTACAAAAAAAACCTAAATTCATTCTTTAATAATCTGGGGCTAAAATTTTAGATCAGAAGGTTAGAGCAGAAAAACTGTTTCTGGGTTAAAACCTAAATTTTCAGGACTAAAAATTTTAGGTTTTATGACAAGGATCAAAGATGGTCTGAGAGTAATGTCGCCTGAAACTTTGTTTTGCGACATTTTACCACCTAAAATAAATTTTTGTGTTGTAATACCACCAATCATCAAGACCATTAGGATATACATTTAAAAAAGTCGTGTGCTACAAGTTTGCATTAAATTGTTACATGAACTTCCTTTTTGTGCTAGCTAGATTGCCACATGAGACTTTTTAAGTGCCATATTGCATCAAGGTTAAAGTCGTATTCATATTCAATAAACTGTTTTGGGAGAATGTTGATAGGAGCATATTTATGCGACTTAGTTAGCTTGTTTTCTTGCATTTACTTAGTTAGTTTCTACTTATTAAAGTGTTTTAAGCTATTTTCGTATGTTTTCAAGTCCAAATGACAAAGTGGGCAAGAAAGTGCAATTTGGAGCATTTTAGAGTAGTTTTGGGCTTGGAATGGATAGCACATGCATGGAGCAAGGTGGATGGACGTTTTTGAAGATCAAGAGGCTAGGAATATGCTAAAGAGTTGGAGAAAATAAAGTTAAGGCAAAGAAGATAAGGAATCAGCAAGAAACAAGGAACATTATCCAAAACATTATCCAAACCTTATCTTATCCAAACATTATCCTATCTTATCCTACCTTATCCTAATCCTACTCTACCTAAGTTCTAGCTCTTATCTTATCCAAACATTATCCTATCTTATCCTACCTTATCCTAATCCTACTCTACCTAAGTTCTAGCTGCAAAGGAGACTCATATTTACATTTAAACACCTAAAAATCAGATTTCTAGAAGGTCTACTCCTTTTCCTAAATGTGTGCCGCACCTACTTGTCCATTCTTCTAGAAACCTGCCGCAGGATCCTCTCCCTATTCCTCCCTGGAATCTGCCACATAATTAGCCTTCTTCTTGTTGGTTTAGAATGCCAAATCCTCTTCCAAAACAACCTTTGAGCCGTGCCTAGTGCCCTTTAAATACAAGCCTTGCCGCAGGTTTACAGAGAGAGCTTTAGAGACAGATTTTTAGAGAGAAATACCATAGTGCCGCAACAAGGAAGGAAGGAGAAGAAGAAAGCTTGGAGCCATGCCTACCATTCAAGACGTTGGATTGTTGGAGCGTTTCTAGGTGTATTCTATCCTTAGTTTTTAGTACAATGTTTGTTTTAGATTGGTTGTTAATTTTTATGAACATGAGGAGCTAAACTCGTTTTAGCTAGGGGCGAATTCAAAGCCATGAACATATATTGCATATGAATTGATTACCTCCATTTATTGTTTCATAAATCGTGAATGCAATTTGCTTAACTGCTTGATTGATAACTTATTCTTGTATGTTGATTAAGGATGCATACTTAGTTTGCATGCATGAATTTGATGCTAAAATATAAGGGAGTTTCACCTAATAGTTATGAACTTATATTTATAAGTAGTGGAGGTTGCTAGTAGCGATCGCGTTAAGTAAAATTCCTGGCAGGAGTATCATGTTGTTCATAGTTACGAATGCCTTGTCAATGCTTATGATTTTCACAGAACTTAATGATCTTTGATATGTATCTCTATCATGCTGTTCATATAGGGAACTTGATAAGAATAATTTGGTTGCGTCGCTGAGTCCAAATCAATGAATTTAGGAAAATCTGATGGTTAATTAGTGTTGTTCACGGTTAACTTAGGCCATTGTCATTCATGGTTTATAGGAATAATAACTGTTAATCGATCCGTATGCATATGTGTCGTGTGTGGATAATGACCCTCTAGCTAGCCTTTCACCCATTAATTCACCCCAAATTTGTACCCTTTAGTTTGTGTGTCTTTAATTTGTTTGTTTAAGTCTTAAATTCATCAAAACCAATCCCCCCCCCCCTTTAATATTTCGTGTTTACTTAGTTAGAACCTGTCTAAATTTACTTCCCTTTATTGTTTTGTGTCAACATAAGTTAGAATTCGTCCATACACATTGGTTAGAGTCTTTTTAGTTCAATTTTCGTCCAAAGTCACTCTTAGTTTCTGTTTTGAGTCAATTTGTTTGTTTTGGCTGTTTTGAGTCAGTTTAGCTTGTTTTGAGTTATTAGAGTCTAGTTTTCTGTTTTTAAGTTTAATTTGAGTAGATTAACAATCCCTCCTAATCCTCGGCCTAGAACGATCCCTACTTACATCTATACTACGATTGTCAAAAAGAGGGTTTAAATTTGTGTGTTAATTTCTATCACATCAAATTTTTGGCGCCGTTGCCGGGGATTAGTAAATTTGCTAATCACCATGTTTTGTTTATTTTACTTTTGATATTTGATTTAGTTTTCTTTCTTTGATTTTAGGTACTAGAGAAGCAAGACATGGCAATTGTTAATCTTCAAGCTCAAATGGCGAATCTTACTTCTCAGTTGACACAATATATTGAAAGGACCACAATGCAAAGAGCCCCTACAGTTGATGTGTCCTATAGGCAAGGATATCAAGCTAATCAACGTCCACAAAGAGGTTGGGAGAGTGTCAATACCTGGGGTTATCAAGGCCATAGTCAATCAAGGAACGACTTGTTTTCCAACACCTACAATTCAGATTGGAGCAATCATTCAAATTATATGTGGCGGGAACCTCAACAAGCTCAACAAGAAGGATATTGGAAGCCATATGAGGAGCTCTATTCAAAACCTATGCAGCCACCACAGCCTCCCCGGCAACAATTCCAACCGAATTCAGGTTCGTCAATCAAGTATGATAAATTTCTTGAAACACTAACCTCTTTGGTGCAGGGCTCACAAAATCAAGCCAAGGAGACTCAATAAGAAGGATATTGGCAGCTATATGAGGAGTTCCACCACAGCCTCCCCCGCAACAATTCCAACCGAATTCAGGTTCGTCAATGGATTGTGATCAAATTCTTGATGTACTAACTTCTTTGACGTAGGGATTACAAAATCAAGCCAAAGTGATGGGAAAAATTGAAAAATAAAGCCTAGGAGATTGGCGAATTAAAAAATCAATTTGGAGGGATCGCAGAATTCATGGGGCAAATTCAAGAACAAAGTGAACTCTCCAACTCAACTATTGTAAATTCAACGAGAGATTTTGAAATCGCTGAAGCTATCACCTTGGAAAGTGGCATGGAGGTTGGAGATGAACCTAAGACGTCCAAACCAAGCCAAAACATGGATGAACAGCTGCTGTTCGAGGAAGAGGAGGATGACAAGGCCACGGCAAGGGAAGAACCACCCTTGCCACAGCCTACCCTTGCTCCACCACACTTGCCGCAACCTTCTAAGGCTCCTACATCATCTAATTCAGGTAAGGTAGTTCCAGATTCAATTCTTTCTGACCCCGTTCCACCAAATGACCCTATTCCTTGCAGGTTCATGCAATCCAAGGAAGAAGAGGATGAGGAAGGCATCTTCGAAACCTTTCCAAAGATTCAAGAGAAAGAAGTGGCTGGGGAATGTCTAGAATTCATCAAAGATGATGTACTTGAGACAACAATTCCCAATGAAGTTGGATTTTATGACACGGGACAAGTCACAACCCTAAAAACACCAAATCTGGCCGAATTTTCTAGTCCTAAAACTTTCGAAACGGTGTTTGTCCTTGAGTCCTTGTCGGAGTACACATGCAAGCCACCTCCCCGAATTTCAATTTCGTTTTATACTAACATGTTGTTAATGATTCAGGCACCCAGGTTAGAATTTAAACCATTACCGGATCATTTCAAGTATCACCTTCCATTCAAAGATCAATTCCATGTCGTGGGACCTAGGGGAGTTTAAATGGAAGTATTGTCCGGCTGGAAGACGTTAAAGCAAGCGCTTCTTGGGAGGCAACCCATGCGTTCAAATAAAGAAGACCTAGGAATCTCCGGCTCCAAAACCACATTTGCGTTCTTAAACCCTACTCTTTATTGCTTTTACTTTGCCATTATTGTCATGTTTGTTAGTTGTGTTGTTTTCTTTCTTGCGTGTGAGTCTATATTTGGAACATTGAGGACAATGTTTGGTTCAAGTGTTGGGGGTAAACAAATGGTTTTTCAGTGATTTTCGTGGGATTTCACCACCTAGCACTTCTATTGTTGTTACTCACTGTTTTTAAGCATTTTAGTGTGTTTTTAAGTGTTTTAGAGTGTGTTCTATAAAAACAAGAAAAAGACAAAAAAATTTAAAAATTCGAAAATTTTGAAAAAAAAAATCGGATAAAGTTTTGAAAAACCCAAAAAAGAGTCGTTTTTGTGTGTTTGTGGGGTACCTTCCAACACAATGATGAGGATTTGGTTTTTAATTGCATGATTGTTAAAGAAAGTTACAAACATGGATGGAAGTTTGATATGCTCTTTGGTTTATGCTTAGTTGTAGTTGTCGTTTACGAATTCACATGTGATAACAAAGGAAAAAAATCAGTTTTTGTAACATGCTTGAAGGAAGGAACTCAAACTAACGCTACAACCCTGAGAGACTTGAGCCTAAACTTTGTTTGGAGAGTTATAATTAATCTGTGGTTTTTTGTTTTCTAAAGTCGTTGCATGATCTGATTGTTTCTTTGATTGGTTGCTACTTAGAATGCGTTTAATCACTATAGATCCAAATACTAGAACTCATACCAGTTTCATTCAAGGCATAAAATTGATTGCATAACAAATAACAAGATGAAGTTGTTTAGTTAAACCAGAGCCAAAAAGCCTTATCCCTTTGCATATATATTGTAGGTTTAACCCCGTTGAGCCTTAGTTAGCCTAATTTCTTTGTTAGCCCACATTTACCCTACCTAGCCTAGAATAGGACTATCCATACCCTTGTTCTTAAAGAATAGTGGAGCATGACTTAGAAGGAATTCCTTTTGATCGACATTATGCAGAAAAAACAAGTGTGGGGGATGGGTTTTTCGTGTAGAAAATGTGTCAAAGAAAGAAAGGGCACGGGATTGAAAAAAAAAACGTGAAAAAGAAAAGAAAAAAAAAAGAAAAGTGTGTGAAAAGAAAGAAAAAGAGTTCAAAATAAGTGAGAATGAGCTCACAAGTATTGGTTGTTGAAGACAGGGTGCAAAAGTTTTAATCTGGGCCTAAAAGTTGTGTGAATCTCCCCTTTGTGTTTAAAGTTGGTTTTTGCATTTGAAATGGAGTTCTAAGTGTCGATTGCATTACTTTGCTTACTATCGCTATAAGAACGTTTGTTTATCCTTACCTTTCTTTGTTAGCCAATACCCCTAGCCGCGTTACAACCCTTAGACTTCAATCTTGATTGTTGTGTGTTCAATAATGTCGAGGTTGGGATTGGTACGAGCATATGGTATCCCTGGTTCTCGCATCTAAGTAGTGGCATTCCGTTCATGAGATCATATACATATACATACATTAATAATTCCAGAAAGTGTCTTCTTTGATTATAAACATATGTGAGTGTTAGTCTACATGTTTAAATCAATCTTCTCACATATACCTATTGTAGGGAGTGTAGTCAGAAAATCTGTGTGAAAATAGAGAGTATATTCGGTGAGGAATTGAGTGAATTCTCTAAGGCATGTTACTACATTCAAAACATTGTTTATTTGATTAAATGTGAGCTAGTGAATGGCGACTGCGATTAAGTATGTGCTCAAGGGTAGGGATGGCTGAAATCTGTGGGAGTAGTGATTTTTAACATGTCATGTTGCATTGGAAATCCCTGAGGCGATCGTTGGAAGGTGTAGGTTTTGTTTTGTTTTGTTTTGTTTTGCTCGAGGACTAGCAAAAGCTAAGTGTGGAGGAATTAATTGGGGCTTTACAATGATATATTTTATGAGTTTTCAAAAATTAGTTTTAATTTCAATTTTCATGGTCACTTATGGAGTGGTGATGCTTCAAATAAAACTAGGGTTTCATGCGAATTTGAGGAGAGATTTTCAATGTGTTCGGAACACGACCCAAAACACTAAGTATAATACTACAACTGATTGGAAACTTGACAAAATAAAATTCTAACGAATTCTATTCTGACACTTAGGGTACCAAACCATGTTTCCAACACACTAAAAAAATTCTCAAATTTGAGGATTCGTTGATTTATTGTATGATTAATGAGTTTAAGCTATGTGAATAAAAGAATTTAGCTCTAGCTACGGAACACAATCATGATTTAAACTTTTAATTCTAGGTTCTTGAAAGAGAAATCAAAAACTTGCTCCCAAATTCAACCATACCATCATTTTGTACTGGCCTTAAATATTTTCGAGGTGAAATTAAATCTTGTAGGCTGAAATTTTTGTATATAATCTCCGATTCTATTGCATATCATGCAATTAATTCAAGAATAAAAAGATTTGGATCTTAAAAAAAAAAAACAAAAAATGGTTAATCATGAAATTTAGAATAGTTTCTTTTATCACACCATGCCTCATCACTCTCATTTCTCCTACTTATTTCTTCATTATGTCTAATAAAAATTTAAACACAGTTCTAGTTAATAATACTCTATATATACCGTAAAACCTCTATATAGTCATAATACTAGGATCAAAGGTAAATTACATTTTATCTCCTCAGGTTTAGGTGCAATTGCAACTTCTTACACTATCTTTAAAACATTTCATTTCCATATAAAAACTTGTATTTTAATTGCAACTTCATACATCCGTTAATCAAACCGTCAATTTAACCGTTAAGTGTTGACGTAACAAGCTTGGAGCCCACATTTTTTTTATACGAATATCATAAATATGCCACATATGAAAAAAAAAATGAAAATAGAATTGTTTTCGATTTTAATTTGAAAGCTATTTATATTTTTTTTTTTTTAAAGAAGTAAATTTTATGCAGTTTTATTTACAACACAACGGGCTTTACTGGATGCCTAACGGAATTTAAGCAAACAACGAAAATATAAGCAAACAACGAAATTTCATCAATCGAATGTCTAATATGGAATCGGGGCACCCATTTTAGCCTAGGGAGGTCAAGTGGTGTCTCTGCCCACGCACCACCGCACGCGGCGGTTGGCTGCCCCGACTCGTCGGAAAATTCAACTATTTCCAAAAAGCCAAGGGGAACAACTTTCATACCTGGGCCAAAGTCCAATTCAGCTGGGAAACGCCTGAAATTTCCCACGAACGGCCATAACCCTATTTATGAGTGTGCTTCGAATCGACCTCCATACGCGCTCCAACTCCTCCACCATTGTTTGGGATTTGTTCCTGGTCTTCAGAGAAGTGTTTTGGTGGTGGTGATTGAAGGTAAGCATTTCAGAAATGGGTGGATTGCAGCCGGTGTCCGTCGCACCCATCGGTGCGGTTCTTCTCGAAACTGGGGTTAAACTCAGTCGGCTTTGGATGAAATTGAAAGCTTGGATGGCTCTGAGGTGTATGGTGGTGGTGGTTTGCCGATTTTCGCCGGAGAATTCGACGAAAATCATGTCAGAAATCATGCAACCCTTCGGGTTGCAATCGGATCGTAAGGAGAAATGAGCGAGGATGGGAAAATCTGATGCTTCTCACTCTTTCCCTTTCCCTTCTCCGTTCATCACTCTCATTTCTCTCAACTAATTGTAAAATAATAATATAGTAATTATGAGAAATATATAAAATAATAAATAGTATTCTTTACAAAAGTACTTTTCGGATTATAGTTCCGTAAAACCTTCGTCGTAGTTCTGATTTCAATTCTGCTTGCGTCTACGCGTTCGCACCGTCGAGTACTTCTGGAATACGGTAAAGTAATAGTTCATATGCATCATGAACTAATGGTCAACAAAAGCCAATAATCTCGCCTCTAGGGCATTTCGTCAATTCATGCTTTTAAAAATTAATAAAATCGTAAAAGTAGGTACGGGTTGTCACAATCTACCCACCTTAAAAAAATTTCATCCGCAAAATTTGAAATAAGTTACTATACATAAAATACTCAAAGATAGACAGAAAATACATAAAGAAGAAATCAAGCTAGAGCGGTTGCATAAAAGAGAATGTCATTCTGTCGAGATATTGATCCCTTTTTCATGCCTCCAAACTCAAACTTTCGTTCTCCTTCAATACAATACTACAGTATAAAATCCTTTACGAAAACATCAAGTGAAAAATAGATATATAGCAACATATCGTCAAAATACATATATAATATAATGTACAATTTAAAATAGTTGTACTAAAATCAAAACTGAACTAGAAAAATTGCACTTACATACCCGTTGCGTCACGTACTCCGAAGATAGGTGTGTAATATCTTTGGGTCAAGCCCAAACAATAAATAAATAGCTAAACGTATAAATAAATAAAAAATACTAACGTAGACGGACCTAAATGTCCCCTTGCTTAACGAGTTCAACAAATAAGTTATCGATATTACGGTCTGCAACCCTCTATATCGACAGCTCATTGTTGTCTCAATAAGCAAACAACAAATTCTCGAGGATGCAATATTACCATCTTTCCCCTCATTGGGAAATATATATAAATCATCTAATCAACGCCTTGAAGGCGACAACGCAAGTAGCACAAAATTTCCTAAATCGTATTCTACTCACTAAGCAACGGTGTTTGTTGCTTACCCCTCACCTTTTTATTTTTACAGATGAGCTATTTGACAAGACAGATGCTAGACGAGCAGAGTTTGTGTTAGACAAGGAATTTAAGAGTTTTTCTTATTTTTGTACTCTTTGTAAGGATTTTGTAATATTTACTTGTATAAGAGAACCTTTTGTTTTTCGTTTTTAGTTTTAGTTTTACTTTTACTCGTGCACTGGGCATGGGGTCCCACCAACTGGGTCCGGGGTGTGACATCAATCATCGACCCTACAACCACATCAACCATTAAATCCATCCCACTTTTTTTTTTTTTTTTTCATTTCTCATGTTGAACGTCCTCATAAATTCATATCAAATTACCACTCTGCAAACACCTTCGAAATTTACACAAGAAGCTTGAGAACCATTAAATTGAAAGCCACTGAAATATTTGGAGAAAGAGAAAGATACCGAGGCCCTAGAATGTTAAAGATATACATGGAATAGAGAAGCGACGTAGCATCTTCAGAGTCTGAAACTTCGCCGTTTCTCCACGTTTTGATTTCCTGAGCAGAGCTGGGTGCAAAGATGACAAATTTACTAATAACTTCTTCAGACTCCACTGCAGTTATTCAAACCAATAGGAATATCTGCTCAGCTCCAACTCTAAAGCAGAAATCATAAACATACCAACTGAGAACACATGCAATTTGAAAACAAGAACATACCAACTGAGAAGAAACCGAGATAAAAGTATCAACTCATATCTTACAAAGTACATGTATCCATTTCAAAACTAAAAAAGAAAATAGTTTCAAGAGCATGTATTTGATCTCAAAAATGTATTTCTCTGCGGATAAATTATGATAGAGGATCCAGTAAGTTGCTACTTATTGTTAAGACCAAATCTTAGATCCTTACTCAACCTGCAAGTATGAGAGGCTATGGAGGAGACACGGAAGATGAAAGGGAGCAATGCTCCAGAGATATTTTTTTGGGGATAATATTTTCTTATAAAATGATTCACAATAACCACAAGTTGACTGATGGCCTATATAGCCTTACATTTCAATGCCAGCTGGCAGAATGACTCACCACAGACAGAAGTAAAATAGCTAATTCGTAAAAACAATTACAGATCATAACATTTCCCTCCCCTTGTAAAAGAACCTTGTCCTCAAGGTTAAATAAAAACTGAAATGTGGGAAACTTAGCAGTGAAATCATCAAAATCTTCCCAAGTAGAATCCTCTCTGCTGCGGCCCTCCCATTGTACCAGTAACTGAACTCCAGCACATTTCCCTTTTTTATACATACGCCTGTGCAACACAGCAACAGGACTTGGTTGAGAGAGTCCATCATCCGTCGCAATAGGCAGTGTGGTTGATGTTATAACATTGTCTCCCAAGTGTTTCTTCAAGCAGCTTACATGGAACACCGGATGCAATTTACAATCCGCTGGTAATTGGAGTTTGTACGCAACCTTTCCCACTCTAGCATCCACAACATAAGGACCATAAAATCGTGGTTGCAACTTGTGGTAAGAGTGAGAAGCTAAGGATTGAAGTTGGTATGGGATGAGTTTAAGGTAAACCAAATCCCCTACTGCGAATTCCCTCTCTGTCCTGTGCTTATCAGCCAGTACTTTCATCCGATTCTGTGCCCTTTCCAGATTGGTTTTGAGCATTGAGAGAAGCCGATCTCGTGCTACCAATTGCTGCTCAACCATTTCAACCTTCGCAGTGCCATATTCGTAGGGAGCAGGGTGAAGAGGAGGGTAACCATAGACTACTTCAAATGGGATAAATTTGGAAGAGGTGTGGTAGGAGGTGTTGTAACTCCACTCTGCCCAACTGAGCCATTGGAGCCATTTTCTGGGTTGTGCACTGGTGAAACAACGAAGGTACGTCTCCAAACACTTGTTTACAATCTCGGTTTGGCCATTGGTTTGAGGGTGATAGCCCGAGCTGAGACACAGTTTGGATCCGTGCAGCTTAAAAAACTCCTTCCAGAAAGAGCTCAGAAATATAGGGTCTCTGTCGCTGATTATGGATGCAGGCATGCCATGTAATTTAAATACATCGTCCACAAACAACTGTGCAATGCTAGCAGCTGTATAAGGGTGAGTGACACCAATAAAGTGAGCATATTTCGATAGCCTGTCAACCACAACCATCACAACTGTTTTGCCTTTGCAAGGGGGTAGACCGCTGATGAAATCCATGCTAATGTCCTGCCAAATGTTTTGTGGAATAGGTAAAGGCTGCAAAAGACCAGGGGACGAGATTGTTTCGTATTTGTTTTGCTGACAAATGTGGCACTCAGAGACAAACTTTCGAATATCAGATTTCATTCCTACCCAATAGAATCCCCGCTTGATCCGATGATAAGTTTTTTGGACCCCCTCATGATTAGCAGTAGGAGTTGTATGGTGCTCGGTAGACTTTGTGCCTCCATGAAGAAGTAGGACTTAAGACCACTCTATGTTTATATTTTAACAACCCATTATCAATATGATATTTAGACTGTAGCCATGGTAGTCGATTCTTGAAGCAAGTGTTGTATTTTCTGCACAATCCATTCATCTTTTTCATTAAATCGTCTTAACTCGTAGATCCAACCCCCGTAAGGATATGAAATGGCCTTGCACTGTCCTTCATAATCATTAGGAGACAAAGTATCCTCGGGTAAGGAGTTAGTAACCGGGAGCCTAGAGAGAGCATCAGCAGCTGCATTGGCAACCCCATTTTTGTAGTGTATTTCATAATCATAACCCAACAGTTTGGTTACCCATTTCTGTTGAAAAGGAGTGTGAGCCCGATTGCTGAGAAGATACTTGAGACTGTGGTGATCGGTTCGAATCACAAAGTGTCTTCCCTGTAAATAGTTGTGCCACTTCTTGACTGCATATACAATTGCAATAAGTTCCCGCTCGTACGTAGATAAGGATTGATTTCGAGGACCTAGTGCTTGGCTAGAGAAGGCAATTGGTCTGCCTTGTTGTTGCAAAACTGCACCAATGCCCTGCCCCGAAGCATAGCATTCAATCTCAAAAGGAATGGAGAAATCTGGCAAGGCGAGAACCTGTGGGGAAGTCATAACCTGTTTTAAGTGAATGAAGGCCTCCTGAGCACTAGCAGACCAATGGAACCCATCTTTCTTGGTTAACTGATAAAGAGGTTGGCAAATCTTGCCATAGCCCGGAATGAATTTCCGGTAATAGCCTGTCAAACTCATAAATCCTCGTAAGTTCTTCACTGTAGTGGGAGTTGGCCAATCAACAATGGTTTGCAATTTAGAAGGGTCCGCCGCCACCTCGTCTCGTGAAACAATGTGGCAAAAGGTATTCTACCTTACTCTGACCGAATGAACACTTTTGCTTCTTGAGAAATAATTGATAAGTCTTCAAAATCTGGAAAGTAATTCGCAGATGAGCGAGATGCTCTTCCCAGGATTTGCTATAGACGAGAATATCGTCAAAGAACACCAAGATAAAGTGTCGAAGATGTGGCTTAAAGATATGATTCATAAGGTTTTGAAATGTGGCGGGTGCATTGGTGAGGCCGAAGGGCATAACCAAAAACTCATAATGCCCCTCATGAGTGCGAAACGCCGTTTTGGCAACATCGTCAGGGTGTATCCTAATTTGATGGTAACCGGACCGTAAGTCAAGTTTAGAGAAAAATTTAGCACCACACAATTCATCCAATAGATCATCAATCAAGGGAATAGGAAACTTATCCTTAATTGTGATGGAATTGAGTTCTCTGTAATCCATGCAGAGGCGCCAAGTACCCTCATTCTTCTTAACCAAGAGCACCGAAAAAGAAAAGGGACTATGACTAGGACGAATGAATCCTGCTTGCAGTAACTCAGTAACTGCGTTTTCGATTTCCGTCTTCTGCAGCGGGTCATAGTGGTAAGGCCGGATGCTTGGAGGCTTGGAACCAGGAAGCAAGGGAATGCGATGGTCATGAGGCCTCTCGGGGGGGCAGTGTAGTGGGAATCACAAATAACTCCTCAAAATGCTGTAATAACAACTGCAAGTCGTGAAGTTGAGTTGGATCAAGCTCAGAAGCTTCCAAACGGTGTGTGTCCATGGAGTAGAGAAGTAGGCCCCAGTTGGAATCATGAAATGCCTTGTCCAATTGTTGCAGAGAGACTTCATGTAGAGGATGAGTTATGGCAGACTGATGAGAAAGCTTATAAGTGGTATGGTTCTGCTGGAACTCCATGGTTAAGAGATTGAAATCCCAGAGGACAGGACTAATAGTGGATAACCAATCCACTCCCAAAACTAAGTCACAGCCGCCCAAAGGTAAAGCATATAAATCATGAGTACACTGATATCCGCCAAGAACGAGTGAGGCAGCCCTGAGGCAACCCTGACTGCGCACTTTCCCCCCATCGGCAATCATCACATTGAAGGGTTGAGTTGGTTGCAAGGGCCAGCCCATATGTTTGGTCAGTCGAGAATCGATGAAACTATGAGTGCTTCCTGAATCCAACAAAATTCGCACGGAGTGGTGACATGTGCTGTGAGTTTGAACAAAGTTTCAAAAAGGACAGTGGGAGTGAGAATGCAATCACAAGGAAAAGGTTGCATAAGAAGAAGGCAAGAAAATCCAAAGGAACATGCTTTCATTGTGGAAAGGATGAACGTTGGAAGAAGAAATACAGGGTGCGCATTGCGAGCCTTATGACACGAACTTTTGAAGGGACTATTTCTGTCATAGAGAGTGCTTTTACAGTGAGCTCCAATTCCTGGATATTTGATTCAGGCGCTAGTCAACATATCTGCAATTCGTTGCAGGGACTAACAGGGAGCAGGACACTGCGCAATGGGGAGATGATTGTGCGAGTTGGGAACGGCACTAAGATCTCTGCAAAAGCAGTTGGCACCTATATGCTTAAACTACCCTCTGGGGAAGTCTTGAAATTTAAAAATTGTTTATATTTTCCTTCATGTATAAAAAATTTGATTTCTATCTCTATGCTTTTACGAGATGGGCACTCAGTATTGTTTGACAAAATGAGCTGCACTTTATACTTAAACGGTCGTATTATCTCTCATGGTAATATGATAGAGGGATTTTTTCATCTAGAGACAAGTAGTGGAATGCACTGTATTGAAAGCGGGAATACCTCAAAACCCAAAAGGGCTAGAGAAGAAGTTAACCAAGAAAAGATGTGGCATCTTAAACTTGGACATGTGAACCTTGATAAGATTCGCAAGATGTCGAAAGATGGATATTTCCGCCCATTAGGTAATGACCAAATGGGTACTTGTGAATGTTGCTTGAAAGGGAAGATGACCAAATCTCCATTCACTGGGAAGGGAGAGCGTGCCACTGAAATTCTAGGGTTAATCCACACTGACGTATGTGGACCTATGTCCACTACATCGAGAGGAGGCTTCTCCTACTATATCACATTCACCGACGATCACTCTCGGTTTGGCTATGTGTATCTTATGAAGTACAAGTCAGAATCCTTTGAAAAGTTCAAAGAATTCAAGAATGAAGTTGAGAAGCAAACTGGGAAGCAGATAAAGATCCTAAGATCAGATCGAGGGGGAGAGTATCTAAGTAACGAGTTCCTAGATTATCTCAAAGAGTGTGGAATAATATCACAGTGGACTCCACTGGGAACTCCACAACTTAATGGAGTTTCTGAAAGGAGAAATCGAACCTTGATGAACATGGTTCGTTCTATGATGAGTTCCGCAGATCTACCAGTAACATTCTGGGGATACGCTCTATATACAGCAGCTTACTTGCTTAATAGAGTACCTTCCAAGTCAGTTTCACATACGCCCTATGAGATATGGCATGGAAGAAAGCCAAGTCTTAATCATATTAAGATTTGGGGTTGTGAAGCATATGTCAAGAAGCTTGAAGCTACTAAGCTTGAAGCAAGATCAGTTAGGTGCTATTTTGTGGGATATCCTAGAGAAACTATGGGATATGAGTTCTACCATCCTGACGACCAGAAAGTCTTTGTCGCCAGAACTGCTAAGTTTCTAGAGGATAAATTTGTTCTCAAAGGAACCACAAGTAAAACGATGGAAATTAATGAGATTAATGATGAACCACAAACAAGCACTCAACAAGTTGACAACCCTGTTCCTGAAACCCTAGCTCCACGTAGATCCGAACGGGTCAGCAAGCCACCTAAGAGGTATGGCTTGGATAACGACTTTGGAGAGTTGCACCTTCTAGGTGACAATGACACAAAGGAAGACCCTAGAGACTACACTGAAGCAATGTCCGACA